>CM035839.1:136950102-137632804 GCA_020510985.1 Pholidichthys leucotaenia | reverse complement strand
ACAGTGACGGCCATTATCCACAAATGGCAAAAACATGGAACAGTGGTGAACCTTCCCAGCAGTGGCCGGCCGACCAAAATTACCCCAACAGCGCAGCGACGACTCATCCAAGAGGTCATAAAAGACCCCACAACAACATCCAAAGAACTGCAGGCCTCACTTGCCTCAGTTAAGGTCAGGGTTCATGACTCCACCATAAGAAAGAGACTGGACAAAAATGGCCTGCATGGCAGAGTTCCAAGACGAAAACCACTGCTGAGCAAAAAGAACATAAAGGCTCGTCTCAGTTTTGCCAGAAAACATCTTGATGATCCCCAAGACTTTTGGGAAACTACTCTATGGACTGATGAGACAAAAGTTGAACTTTTTGGAAGGTGTGTGCCATTACATCTGGCGTTAAAAGTAACACAGCATTTCACAAAAGGAACATCATACCAGCAGTAAAATATGGTGGTGGTAGTGTGATGGTCTGGGGCTGTTTTGCTGCTTCAGGACCTGGAAAACTTGTTGTGGTAAATGGAACCATGAATTCTGCTGTCTACCAAAAAATCCTGAAGAATGTCCAGCCATCTGTTCGTGACCTCAAGTATAAGCACACTTGAGTTCTGCAGCAGGACAATGATCCAAAACACACCAGCAAGTCCACCTCTGAATAGCTTAAGAAAAACAAAATGAAGACTTTGGAGTGGCCTAGTCAAAGTCCTGACCTGAATCTGATTGAGATGCTGTGGCATGACCTTAAAAGGGCGGTTCATGTTGGAAAACCCTCCAATGTGGCTGAATTACAACAATTCTGCAAAGATGAGTGAGCCAAAATTCCTCCACTGCGCTGTAAAAGACTCATTGCCAGTTATTGCAAACGCCTGATTGCAGTTGTTGCTGCTAAGGGTGGCCCAACCAGTTATTAGGTTTAGGGGGCAGTCACTTTTTCACACAGGACCATGTAGGTTTGGATTTTTTTTTTTAACCCACAATAATAAAACACCATTTAAAAACTGCATTTTGTGTTGTCTTATCTTTGTCTAATATTTAAATGTTTGATGATCTGAAACATTCAAGTGTCACAAACACACACAAAAAAAGAGAAATCAGAAAGGTGCAAACACTTTTTCACACCACTGTATGGAAAAATGTCAAAGAAGATGTAGGCTCTAACATGTTGGGGCATAAGTCCACATTACAGAGGCATGCTAATGATTTTAATGGATTGTCTTTTTGAATTGGGGGTTTGAAAATATAGGGATTTTTTGTGTTAAAACATGCTTTCTTCAAAAGCTGCTTATTTACATGTATCAATAATGACCCTCATTTAATTAAAGCAACGCCCACATTACATTTCTCTTACTCACTTTAAAATTAACATAACCTTCACACAAAATCACCATCAAACCACCTACATAGTGCTGGACCGGATGCAAGATTGGGAAATTCCTTTTGTCAGAATATATAAGCTCACATCCCCTATGCAAAAAGTCATGCCAACTCTTTCTGGCCCTGATAGCCCTCAGCAGCAGTTCAACAAGTATTTCCCAGCAGCACGTCATGGTTTCTAACCTCAGTAAGTTATTTGCAGGCTGTGGTGTGAGTGTGTGTGTGTTTCCTGCATCTCTTCCTCTTTCATTAATTCATTCTCCTCTGTCCGCAGATCTACACTTGCTCTCTGCTGTGACCCTGGCCACTCTGCTGTGGGCCTCCGGGGCGCCGCTGGAAGGCGAGCCTATCACAGACATTCCTGCTGGGGACCTCTCGGGTGAGGAGTGGGAGGAGCCCATGGACGAGCTGAGCAGAAGGTGGACAGAAGTACTTGACATAACCAAGGGTCACAAGAAAGAGGTGAGGAATTTTACAGATACCTTGCTTTTGATTCACCCCCCCCCCCACCCCACCCCACCTTGGTATATCTAAAAACATTTGATCTTTGCCTCCAGTTTGAGGACGAGTTCCATCACAATGTAAAGTATGACCACCTGGACAACTACAAACCTCCATCATTACCAGAGAGATGTCCTTATTCCAACTTTAGAAAGGTAGTTGATCTCATGCTTATTAATTGTGATGTTTTATTGCACTGTAAAATCCAATTATTTAACCTTAAAATGCATGCAAACCTATTGCCTAAACTAAGTGGAAAAGAAACTTTACGTTGTAAATAAGTTTTGGTTCTATTGATATTTATTCTTTTCCAACTCAGTTTGCATGCTTTTTCTAAGGATTATTAGATTTTCAGTGAAACAAAAAAAAAAATGCTAAGTAATGTGTTAATGACATTGCATTTTCCTCTCCTCTGTCCAGGAGGCCTGTCTGCAGAGGCTGGCTGAGGGTCTACTCAAGTACTCAGTTCTCCTTAAGCATGTGGAGAGGGAGTACCCCAGCAGCACCATCCTCTCTGGAATGAAAGTGAACATCGAGCCCATGATCAAACTGATCAAAGAAAGGGTGAGTTCTTGTGTCATTTAAAAAAATAAATGACAAAATTTCTAAAGCAGTTTAAGCAAATACTAATATTTGAAATATGCTGGCTTGATTATCAACTGTAACACTGTTTAAGAGAAATGTTGGAGCCAAGTAGATATAGTCTGTTAAGCTTGTGTAACTATAATTAGCACAGAAATGTAAGTTGGGAATATTTCCATTTCAAAGTTGCACTTACATTTGAGTATTGCCATTTCATCAATAGTTATAGATTATCCATCATTAAAGGCATCTGCTCCAAATAACTACGTCTTTCTCCCCCAAATTCACAGCAGTTTTTAAATATGATTCCACTGTTAATTCTGCCCCCACAGATGAAACACAGCAAACGGGTCACGGGGCTGAGCAGCAGCCAAGAGGAGCAGCTCCTGAAGGAGCTCAGTACTCCCAACACTTTCCACAGGAAGATGACTGCACACAGCATCCTGAGCAACCTCATCAACTTCCTCAAGGATGGCAAACGAGCAATTATCAACAGGGAAAGGATGAGGACCAATGGGAACGTTACACCAATTAATACTTTTTTACCTGTGTCTTAAGAACATCTCAAAGAAGCGTCAAATGCTGCTCTTGGTTCGGCAATATGTTGTATGTTAAATATTGTAGGGTTGCGTCACAAGGTTTTCTTATTTTATCTATTTATAAGTGGTATGACATTTTATTTATTTGAGAAAAAATATTTATGTATGTTATACGTGCTCTGAATATGCCAGGTGCACAGTGTCTTTTTAATTTTGATTGTAACAACACGAGCAATATTGCTTTTCCCATGAACAGACTGACATCGTTGTACTGCCTATTTTTGTATGTTTTCATACCATTTCTGCATTTTCATTAGACTTTCTGCTCTATTCAGTCATTTTTTTATAACATGCAATTACAAATGACAAATATTTAGTGGAAATAAACGCATAAATAAGTTTCTTTCATCAAGACTGAAACACATTTTCTAACCGTTTAACATCAATGACGCCACTGGAAAAACTTTGATGTACACATTTACACCATCCACTGAGTGTGGAAAATGTGACTACTGAAACAAACTGTAGGCTACAAGTGACTTGAGGAATCTTGCCATTTTGTCAACTCTGGCTGCACTTGTTTTACAGTTGAAACTGAATCCCATTTGGAGGAAGAATAACAAGTATTTCTTTTATTTATTCTTCAGAAATCTTAAATTACAAAATCATATACATTATTTGACAAAAACAGTGTCACACATTCACAGAAAGTAACAGAGTCTACTCAACGTTTGCTTTTGTAGAATGCAGAAACCTTTTAAGCAATGCTGTCTGTATATTGAACATGTAAATTAAACTATAAAGAAATGGTAATAAGTGGCCATCATCTGAGTGAGATGTAATTTTTTTTTTACAAAATCACAAGTAAACTCAGTGTTCATTTCTTGGTCTTCTAATATTGGCTGATCTTCATGATCTCTGTGAGGTGAAGGGCTTGGCTGGGTGAAGATGATCCTCAGCCCCATAGCAAACTAGAGGGTGAGAAAAGGGTATAAATTAATCTAGTGACTGCATATTTACAACTAAGCAGCAAACACGTCAAAGACTGCTTCTTCTTGATGCTTCTAATCAGTTGATGAAGGGGCTGGATTCAAATGTACACAGAGAGGACAGGAAGTAAAATGCAGATTTGCCTGATTTACAAATAAAACAGCACATAGCAAGCACGCAGTTACAACAGAAATGAAAAATTTAATATTTAATTACCCCTAATGGAATTTGATGTGTTCCATACAGTGCTATGAAAAGAATTTGATCCCTTCATGATTTCTTATATTTTTGCATATTAATCATGCTTAAATGTTTCAGATCAAACAAATTTTAATATTACACAAAGATAACCCAAATAAATACAAAATGCAATTTTAAATGATGATTTTATCCATTAGGGGACGGGGACTAGCCAAACCTACCTGGCCCTATGTGAAAAAGTAATTACCCCTAAACCTAATAACTGGCTGCTCCACCCTTGGTGGTAACAACTGCCATCAAACTTTTGAAATAACTGGTAACATGTCTTATACATCCCTGCTGAGGAATTTTTGGTCCACTCCTCTTTGCAGAATTTTTTCAATTCAGACACACTGGAGGGCAGAACTTTAGGTCACCAACTGATGGCCAGACATTCTCCTTCAGGATTTTCTGGTAGAGAGCAGAATTCATGGTTCCATCAGTTACGGCATGTCATCCAAATCCTGAAGCGGCAAAGCAGCCCCAGGCCATCACACTACCACCACCGTGTTTGACTGTTGGTATGATGTTCTTTTTATGTAATGCTGTGTTAGTTTTACACCAGATAAATCAGGATGTATGCCTTCCAAAAAGTTCAAGTTTTGTCTCATCAGTCCACAGAATATCTTCCCAAAAGTCCTGGGAATCATCAAGATGTTTTTTTTTTTTTTGGCAAATGCGAGATGAGCCTCTCTGTTCTTTTTGGTCAGCAGTGGTTTTGGCCTTGGAACACTTCCTTGGATGCAGTTTTTCCCCAGTCTCTTTCTTACTGCTGAATCATAGACTAGTGTCCCAAATGATGCAATCAATACCTGCAGTTCTTTAGATGTTGTTTTGGGTTTTTGTTTCTCATCTGTTCTTGAATTTCTTTACATTGTGGCACGATGTGTTGCTTTTTGAGATCTTTTAGCCTACTTCACTTCGTCAGACAGGTTCTATTTAAGTGATTTGATTCAACAGGTCTGGTAGTAATCAGGCCTCAGTGTGGCTAGTGAAATTGAACTCAGCTTTCCAAGAAATGTGGACCCACGCAGTCTCTGGTTCTATTTAAACATTTTACCTGTGTAAAGGGAACGTGCGGCTCGCCGTGGAATTTTGGCATTTTTCTGACTGACACCATCTTAACCATATTACGCAAAATGACCTGTGATGACTCCTGCTATGATTTGGTGATACACAAATAAAAATACAGTAAATTAAACTGAAATGTGGAATTCCATCAAGTATTCATGGGTGTCTGTACAGTTTCATGAATTAGCCTTAATTTTCATCTGCCATCAGCCATACAAGACAGACACAGTAGAAGACCATGGTGGATTCAGAAGGAGGACACAGCTTTGGAACATGATGAGCTTTGACTTTCACTTGTTCACACTCCTCTTGGTCCATTTTAACAGATACTGCCCATTTTATCTGCCCAAATGAAAAAAAAGTTATACAAATTTACAGAAATCTCACAGTAGTGTTTCTACCTTAACAGTGTGGGTTCAGGCATTCCTGGATCTGCTCCCCGTTTGAAGCCTGTAAATCATTAAAAAAAAAAGAGAAAATTACAAGATGCACTCTTACATCATTATTACATGTAATGTACAGTGGATATAAAAAGTCTACACACCCCTGTTTAAATGCCAGGTTTTTGTTATGTAAAAAAATGAGACCAACATAAATCATTTCAAAACGTTTTCCACCGTTAATGTGACCTATAACCTGTACAACCCAATTGAAAAACAAACTGAAATCTTTTAAGGGGAAAAATTAGAAAAAAAAACTTACAATAATCTGGTTGCATGAATATGCACACCCTTAGACTAATACTTTATTGCAGCACCTTTGGCTTTTATTACAGCACTCAGTCTTTTTGGGTAGGAGTCTATCAGTGTGGCACATCTTGATGTGGCAATATCTGCCCACTCCTTTGCAAAAACATTCCAAATCTGAGATTGCGAGGGTGCACATCTCCTGTGCACAGCCCTCTTCAGATCACCCCACAGATGTTCGATCGGATTCAGGTCTGGACTCTGGCTGGGCCATTCCAAAACCTTAATCTTCTTCTGGTGAAGCCATTCTTTTGATGATTTGGATGTTTTGTTTTTGTGGTATCAATACTGTGTACGAATGGGTGCCTTGCATTGTGTATATGGGAGTTTTCTCCCAATGACGCTAGAAACGTTGTCATTTTTACCATTTTGGTCATTTTCCATAATCCTGGGCCATTTTTATTTCAGTTGTGTGTTTAATCATGTTCTGTAACCGTGTTTTATCTAATCCTTCTCTTACTTTATTGCACAGTAGCCTGGTGGAGCACCCACAATTTTATTGTACTGTACAACTGTACAATGACAATAAAGCCAATTCTTCTATTCTATAATCAAGACATATAAGCTTTGGTAATACTGATATTGAATAAAATTGCCTTCTATGTCTGCACATTTCTTAATGGAAGGCTTAAGTTGTACACTGCACAAACAAACACTTTTTTTGTATTTACAGATTTATCACACCTGGATGATGAGGGAGAACCACCCAGACCTGTGATATGCAGCTCACCTTCGCCAGCACCAAGCTTGTCCTCCTCCTGCTCTTCCTCTTCTCCTCATCCGACCAGATTAGGTAATATATGTTCAGACCATGACCCATTCACACAAAGGAGTGAATTAAACCAATTATATGCTTGAAATGAATGTTCTGATGCCACCAACAGTAAATAGATGTTGAACAGATACATTCAGTTTTGGACTGACGATTCCTGCATTTTTCAATGTGTGGTTATTTTATATTGTTTCTTATTTTTGTACTTTAAAACAGGGAAATGGAAGCAGGACACACATAGACCTCCTTCTTGACTACCTGGAGAGGTCAGATGAGAGACAGCAGGAGCAGAGCAGGAGGGATGAGCAGCTGACCTCCACTTGGCTGCAAAGCATCCAGAAGATGGAGGACAGTACCAATACCCTTGTTGGACTGATGGGACACGTTGTGTCTGTGCTCGAGGGACTGTAAAAAAGGTAACTATCACAGCATTGATATTTTTGGCTGTGTGTACATAATATTTCATATGTAGCCATCTTAAACTTTTGCACATTTTGTAAATAAAAGTTTTCTTTCCTTAAGTGTTTTTTTCTGCTTTCACATTAATTGTTATCCTCACATCAAACATATGCATGAAATGCCAAGCTATTTAGGATAAACAACACAAATCAATATAACATTACAGTGGTAGGAAGTGAAAGTGCAAGTACTGAATTACCGCACTTATGTTAATTTTATCAGGTAATTGAAAATATATCAGGTATTTGTGAACTTTACTCACGTATTTTTGATAACTTTTTCCACATTTTCTAAAGAACAAGCAGCAACAAACTTTAAATCCATGCACTTTTTCCTGTGGAAAATGTTCCAAGTTGCCAGCTTCAAAAATGATAAATAATGAGTTCATATTCTTTTGACAACGTACCATATGACATTCTGTCAGCTCTGGACAATATCATTTCTGGGGAAAGTACTTTTAACTTGTACACTTCTAGAGTCTGTCTCTTTTTACCCCTACATGAATAAAAACTTGAATCAGTACTTAAACCTGAGTAGATTTTTACACATCTTAGTACATAAGATGTATACCTTTAACTCTGTAAATGTGCCTATAAAATATATACATACACCATAAATACTTCAAAACAGAGTACAGTGAGGACTGATTGTCAGATGAATTTTTTTTATTCATGATTTTGCACTACTTCACATACATTACATTTTGTAAATGATATGACCGGCACTAAACACGCTATTGCGCCCCGCTGTTAGGCTGCGTGTACACCAAATGTGTTTTTTCAGCTCTGGGCAGCTATTTTCCATTCATTCTCTATGTAGTCCAGCGTATACAGCCCTGAGTGCCCATGGCGCTGAAACGCTCCCGGCGGTGGCCGTTTTTTGTTGCGGCGCTCAGAGTTGAAAAAAGTTCAACTTTTCAGAGACTGCAGCTGAGCTCGTCAATGTCAGACCTTAAGCAGCCAATCAAAACTGCTGTCTGGGCAGGACATAGGACACCAGTACTAGTCTGTACTCAGACTCCTGCTTTCTGTGTCATCATATTTTACATCCAGAGCTGCTAGAAAAGTTTCCTGTTCATTGTTATTTAGAGACTGCTATTAAAAAATCTGTAGAAAGTCTGACAATAGGAAAAGCGAGAGCGATGAGCCGAGAGTGACAAGCTGTTGCAGGGATACAGGGCACAGACTTTTTCCCCCCAGAGCGCAGCGTACAAACGCTGAAAAAAAATGCTCAGGGCGGTCGGGCGACAAAAAGCGCGTTTGGTGGACACGCAGCCTTAAAGTGCTGATGACACGTTTTTGACTTCCTCAAATTTTTCAACATACAGTGGGGTAAAAAAGTATTTAGTCAGCCACCAATTGTGCAAGTTCTCCCACTTAAAAGATGAGAGAGGTCTCCAATTTTCATCATAGGTATACCTCAACTATGAGAGACAAAATGAGAAAAAAAAAAAAATCCAGAAAATCACATTGGAGGATTTTTAATGAATTAACTGGTAAATTCCTCGGTAAAATAAGTATTTGGTCAATAACAAAAGTTCATCTCAATACTTTGTTATATACCCTTTGTTGGCAACGACAGAGGTCAAACGTTTTCTGTAAGTCTTCACAAGATTTTCACACACTGTTGCTGGTAGTTTGGCCCATTCCTCCATACAGATCTCCTCTAGAGCAGTGATGTTATGGGGCTGTCGCTGGGCAACACGGACTTTTAACTCATTCCAAAGATTTTCTATGGGGTTGAGATCTGGAGACTGGCTAGGCCACTCCAGGACCTTGAAATGCTTCTTACGAAGCCACTCCTTCATTGCCCGGGTGGTGTGTTTGGGATCATTGTCATGCAGAAAGATCCAGCCACGTTTCATCTTCAATGCCCTTACTGATGGAATGAGGTTTTCACTAAAAATCTCACGATACATGGCCCCATTCATTCTTTCCTTTACACGGATCAGTCGTCCTGGTCCCTTTGCAGAAAAACAGCCCCAAAGCATGATGTTTCCACCCCCATGCTTCACAGTAGGTATGGTGTTCTTTGGATGCAACTCAGCATTCTGTCTCCTCCAAACATGACAAGTTGAGTTTTTACCAAAAAGTTCTATTTTGGTTTCATCTGACCATATGACATTCTCCCAATCCTCTTCTGGATCATCCAAATGCTCTCTAGCAAACTTCAGACGGGCCTGGACATGTACTGGCTTAAGCAGGGGGACACGTCTGGCACTGCAGGATTTGAGTCCCTGGCAGTGTAGTGTGTTACTGATGGTAGCCTTTGTTACTTTGGTCCCAGCTCTCTGCAGGTCATTCACTCGGTCCCCCCGTGTGGTTCTGGGATTTTTGCTCACCGTTCTCGTGATCATTTTGACCCCACGGGGTGAGATCTTGCGTGGAGCCCAGATTGAGGGAGATTATCAGTGGTCTTGTATGTCTTCCATTTTCTAATAATTGCTCCCACAGTTGATTTCTTCACACCAAGCTGCTTACCTATTGCAGATTCAGTCTTCCCAACCTGGTGCAGGTCTACAATTTTGTTTCTGGTGTCCTTTGACAGCTCTTTGGTCTTGGCCATAGTGGAGTTTGGAGTCTGACTGTTTGAGGTTGTGGACAGGTGTCTTTTATACTGATAACGAGTTCAAACAGGTGCCATTAATACAGGTAACGAGTGGAGGACAGAGGAGCCTCTTAAAGAAGAAGTTACAGGTCTGTGAGAGCCAGAAATCTTGCTTGTTTGTAGGTGACCAAATACTTATTTTACCGAGGAATTTACCAATTAATTCATTAAAAATCCTTCAATGTGATTTTCTGGATTTTTTTTTCTCATTTTGTCTCTCATAGTTGAGGTATACCTATGATGAAAACTGGAGACCTCTCTCATCTTTTAAGTGGGAGAACTTGCACAATTGGTGGCTGACTAAATACTTTTTTGCCCCACTGTATAATACAATATGATGAAGTAGGTTGGTCTGTGCAGTTCTAAGTGAAACAGGCTTTTTTTCACACAAATATCCAACGTTTTCATGAGCGCCACATCACCCATTGCGTCAGTGGCTGGAACCCCCCCCCCCCCCCCCCGGCCATGTTGTAACATCATCGACGGAACACAGCGCTTGGCTGCCCTTTGTACACACAGGATGGAAGCGGTTGAAAACATTGAGCATGGTTCCAGCACATGTAGTCTGGAATTGGTTTGTGTTGTCCAATCTTCAGACGATTATAGTTCCGAAGAATGGGATGACAATGAAGAATCTGGGGGCATCAAACCGTATAGGTTTGAGCCGTGCCAAGTGGGCATTGTGCCTAGCGAGTCACACTCAGTGACAGTCAGCTGTTCATGTTTTGTGTGCATCACCTGCTGTGTTGTCAGCCAGCCAATATTGCCAACACTATCACGACGTGTTAGCCACTCCACACAGCCGTGGTTCTGTTGCGCCCCTTGTAGCAATGTCAGCTCTGTGGCGCAACCGTGGTTAACATGTCTCCTCTCCATGTTCGCTGGGCGATATCGGCCCCGAACACCTACTGTTTGTGTTTCTGTGTATTTTTGTAAGTCTTCACCTTTTGGGATCAGTCTTTATGTTCAATACATGTGCTGTGGTGAATCCTGCATGTAAATCCTTGTTATTTATATGTAAATCCTCCCTCTCCGTGCGCTCTTACGCAGGGCACGGAGAGAGAGCATGAAATAACGAGGATTTACATGCAGGGTTCACCACAGCACATTTAATATAGAACAACAGACAATTCCCAAAAAGATGAAGACGCACAAAAAACACAAAAACACTTACTGATGGCATTCGGGGGCGGGCATCGCCCAGAGAACGAATGAGAGGAGACGCGTTAGCCACAGGTGCGCCCCAGAGCCGACATCACTTCAAGGACGCACGAGAACCATGGCGAACATGGAGTGACTAACGTCGTGGGAGTGCTGAAAATACTGGCAGACTAACAGCACAGATGACAATACTATTGACCAGCATTGCGTTACTGGCAAACGGCCGCTAATATGTACACGCCCTGCTGGTGATGGTGTGATGAGAAGCACCTGGGCGAGGACCAGGAAACATGATCAGCGGGAGTTTGAATCAGCTGGTGATAATGCGATCACAGAAAGTAGGTCAAAGCTGCGTGTAAATCCATTAATCCTTCCCCTCCTCGTGCACTCCTCCTGCCTAAAAGCGCACAAGGCGGCTTATGACAGTTGGAGCTGAAGCGTGTGATGTGGTCTTTCACACATCACACGCTTTATCTAAGCCTGCGACACAACGTGAAGGCATAGCCGTAAAATTAAAACAAAAAACCAGAGAAACTGTGAGCTACAAAGCTGCTGTCATTCTAGTTAACAACACCGGAGTCCATTCTTTCGATTGCGTCATTGGGGTGCCGCCCTTAATTCGGTGGGCGGCACCACAGTCCAGTCAGCGGCTGCGGTTTTTTGATAACTAGTTTATGCAGGCACTGTTGTAAATATTATATTGATCATAGACAATGACTTTTGTATTTACACAACATGCTAAAAAATGTCAAAAACGTGTCATCAGCACTTTAAAGTACTCCATTAAAGCTGCCCTAATGTCATCCCCTTCTACATTGGCATGGTCAGGTAGTGGGTGAACTGGAGGCTGACTGTGATCATGTGTGTCTGGGAGTTCAAAATTGTCACCATGGTCCTCACAAATACAGTGGTGTGAAAAAGTATTTGTCCCCTTCATGATTTCTCTTTTTTTTTTGTCCGTTTGTCACACTTAAATGTTTCAGATCCCAATGATCTTGGGGTGCTCACTCAATGTGAGTTAATATCATTTACAGACAACAAGCAGGTTATTGTAAGTGTTTTATTTTTCCCCTTAAAAGAGTTCTGTTTGTTTTTCAATTGGGTTGTACAGGTTAGAGGTCATATTAATGGTGGAAAAAGTTTTGAAATGATTTATCTTGGTCTCATTTTTTTACATCACGAAAGCCTGGCATTTGAACAGGGGTGTGTAGACTTTTTTAATATCCACTGTCTGCAAAACTGTATGACACAATAAAAAGGACAATATTACAGCTTATGGTCAGTTGCTACAGACCCATACAAAGATGTAGTCTGATTTCTTTTTTTAATCTGTTGATACGTTATTAAGACAAGGGTATTACAACGTTCGCTATCAGTCAGATTATGGCAGCGGAATACATACAGACTCTGGAAAACACCATAGTTTCGTTCAACGAGCCTGAATCATTGCATCTGAACACTAAAATGTAGTGAGCAACACATTTGTTTCCTTGCAATTTTCATTTTCACTCATAGGTCAGTCAGCCATGATGCAATAGGTTCCTCAGAATGGATAAGAGTTTCGTAGGTGACTGAAAACCGTTTTACACTACTCCTCCCTTAATTAAGGGCCACAACTGATTACTTTCACTGAAAGAAATACCATGAGTAAATCAATGCGCCGCAGCTGATAAGAGGTACAAAAAAATTTTGACAAAACAGGAGTAAGTGCTGATTATTCATGTTCTCTGGACAATGTTCATACAGTAATAAAGAAAGCAGAATAACTCAGAATAAGTTCAGTTAATATCAGGAATGTTAATGCAGCATATTCATATTGTAAGTATAACTAAGATTTGGAACATGAGTGCCTTACATAAATTAATAAAAAAAACTAGTGAAGAATGCCCCAAATTTGTATTTTCAACACATTTGGAAATTTAAATTAGCCATGGTATTTCCAATATGCTGGTGTCATAGAGGATTTCAATTTCCCCTTCTCAGCTCTGAGCCACAGCTATGCAAAGGTCTTCCCCAAAGCCCCTTTAAACCACAATCATCTATTCTGGTGCTGCAGACATGCCCAAATAAGAATATTTTTGACCCAAGGTCTACAAAATATTTAGGGCAATTTAGAAATTGTGTCATCACATACTATTTCCATCAGAGTGGATCTAACTCCCCTATTTACAATCCTCATCAGGTCTGTCCCACACTCCTCTAGCAATGGAGCTCCAATATTGTAATATTTATTTAAACGCTTTGGAAACCAGAAAAGCACTTGGAGAGGGCAGACCTCCGCCAAAGCAGCTCAGTCCCCCATGCTGTGATCTACGGAAAAATGTAACTGCTGGACTTTGAAAAGTCCTACATTTATTTTATCTATATTTTCAGATTCCTTGACTATCAAAACATACCTTTAGCAATTGGATTCACATTGATATCTTTATTATTAGTTCAGTAGTTATTGACAAAAATCACTTTTCACGTTTTCTTTTGGATATAGCTCCATAGCTTTTGAAGATACAACAAATCCACTGGTACGCTACTGATTCCACAGTGTCTTGGCTATATTTTTGTGTTTGTTGTATGTTTATATCTTAATTTGTTACCTTACAGTGATGAAAATTCCAAAGAGCCGCTATTATTTGCTGTTCTGGATCACAGTATCTAGATTTTTTGCAGGATCCGGATCAGTCTTTGATTTTTCCTAGAACCGGTTCCGCCGGACCGGCGGCGCCACACGAGTCGGCTGCCTGTTGCAACAGCCTTTTTTTTTTTTTATCTTCCTTCTTCTTTCTACACCTTTCACTCTGTATATATATCACGGACGCACGGATCACCCCGGGGGTCTCCCGGGTCGGCGGACGGAGCCACGGTTTGCAGCGGGAGACGTTACAGCGGGGAGGAGCTAGTGCTAGCTAGCACTTGGCCGCTGCCCGGTGCTAATGGGAAACTCGACATACCGGGAGCTGTAGCAAAAATGACGCGGGTGCCGGGCTGGAGTTTAGGCGGCGTGAAAGAAATATAAGACAGAATAATAAAGAGCGATGGCAAGAACCAAGCAGACCGCCCGTAAAATCTACTGGAGGAAGAAGCCCCCCCCCCCCCAGGAGACAGCTAGCCACCAGGGCTGCTCGGAGAGGCGCTCCGGCCACCGGCAGAGTGAAGAGGCCTCGCCGTCACAGGCCCGTGGCTCTGAGAGAGATCTGTCGCTGCCAGAAATCCACGGAGCTGCTCATCCGTAAGCTGCCCGTCCAGCGCCTGGTGAGGGAGATCGCTCAGGACTTCAAGACCGTCCTGCGTTTCCTGAGCTTCGCCGTCATGGCTCTGCAGGAGACCAGCGAGGCCCACCTGGTGGTCTCTTCTTCGCTAAGGGGGTCACCATCATGCCCAAAGACTTCCAGCTGGCCCGCTGCATCCGCGGAGAGAGAGCTTAGACTTTCTGCTGCACATTCACCAGCCATAATGCTCTGCACTGTGTGTCTATATATATATACTGTACATTTATAGTAATATGGACATATGTTTACTAGATGTTGTTTTTTCTTGCCTTCTGATTGTTGCTCTGAGTGTTGCTATCCCTATGCTGTTGCAATCCTGGAATTTCCCCATTGTGGGACTAATAAAGGCTTATCTTATCTTATCTTATCTTAACCTATTGGGATCTTATCCTGTATTTTTTTGGCAAGCATCCTGACCATTTATTGTAGAGTTATACAGTGGGGCAAAAAAGTATTTAGTCAGCCACCAATTGTGCAAGTTCTCCCACTTAAAAGATGAGAGAGGTCTCCAATTTTCATCATAGGTATACCTCAACTATGAGAGACAAAATGAGAAAAAAAAAAATCCAGAAAATCACATTGAAGGATTTTTAATGAATTAATTGGTAAATTCCTCGGTAAAATAAGTATTTGGTCACCTACAAACAAGCAAGATTTCTGGCTCTCACAGACCTGTAACTTCTTTTTTAAGAGGCTCCTCTGTCCTCCACTTGTTACCTGTATTAATGGCACCTGTTTGAACTCGTTATCAGTATAAAAGACACCTGTCCACAACCTCAAACAGTCAGACTCCAAACTCCACTATGGCCAAGACCAAAGAGCTGTCAAAGGACACCAGAAACAAAATTGTAGACCTGCACCAGGCTGAGAAGACTGAATCTGCAATAGGTAAGCAGCTTGATGTGAAGAAATCAACTGTGGGAGCAATTATTAGAAAACGGAAGACATACAAGACCACTGATAATCTCCCTCGATCTGGGGCTCCACACAAGATCTCACCCCGTGGGGTCAAAATGATCACGAGAATGGTGAGCAAAAATCCCAGAACCACACGGGGGGACCGAGTGAATGACTTGCAGAGAGCTGGGACCAAAGTAACAAAGGCTACCATCAGTAACACACTACGCCGCCAGGAACTCAAATCCTGCAGTGCCAGACGTGTCCCCCTGCTTAAGCCAGTACATGTCCAGGCCCGTCTGAAGTTTGCTAGAGAGCATCTGGATGATCCAGAAGAGGATTGGGAGAATGTCATATGGTCAGATGAAACCAAAATAGAACTTTTTGGTAAAAACTCAACTTGTCGTGTTTGGAGGAGAAAGAATGCCGAGTTGCATCCAAAGAACACCATACCTATTGTGAAGCATGGGGTTGGAAACATCATGCTTTGGGGCCGTTTTTCTGCAAAGGGACCAGAACGACTGATCCATGTAAAGAAAAGAATGAATGGGGCCATGTATCGTGAGATTTTGAGTGAAAACCTCCTTCCATCAGCAAGGGCATTGAAGATGAAATGTGGCTGGGTCTTTCAGCATGACAATGATCCCAAACACACCGCCCGGGCAACAAAGGAGTGGCTTCGTAAGAAGCATTTCAAGGTCCTGGAGTGGCCTAGCCAGTCTCCAGATCTCAACCCCATAGAAAATCTTTGAAGGGAGTTGAAAGTCCGTGTTGCCCAGTGACAGCTCCAAAACATCACTGCTCTAGAGGAGATCTGCATGGAGGAATGGGCCAAAATACCAGCAACAGTGTGTGAAAACCTTGTGAAGACTTACAGAAAACGTTTGACCTCTGTCATTGCCAACAAAGGGTATATAACAAAGTACTGAGATGAACTTTTGTTATTGACCAAATACTTATTTTCCACCATAATTTGCAAATAAATTCTTTAAAAATCAGACAATGTGATTTTCTGGAACTTTTTTTTTCTCATTTTGTCTCTCATAGTTGAGGTATACCTATGATGAAAATTGGAGATCTCTCTCATCTTTTAAGTGGGAGAACTCGCACATTTGGTGGCTGACTAAATACTTTTTTACCCCACTGTATACACATATGCTAAAAATGGCCCTATCTCGCAATGATAAAGAATCTTTGAAAAAATTCCTGGATCCAGACGGTGATCCGGATCACTCCCAAAATCTAATCATTTCTTCCTTGTCCCATTTTGGACTTTTCCTGAAAATTTCGTGAAAATCTGTTCATAACTTTTTGAGTTATGTTGGTAACAGTCAGATAAACAGACAAACCCCAGTAAAAACATAACCTCCTTGGCGGAGGTAATAAACATCAATCAATCCGCCTAAACTACTACTAAAATACCTCTCATAATTGAAGCAGAAACCTGTTTCACAGTTTTATTGAGAACCACAATCCGGTGACATTTTTGCACAAACATTTACACATTGCAGCAGCAACAGAAATCTTTAACACTAATGCCAGCAACAGGTTTGAACCACCCAGTAAAACTGGGGCCTGCTTCCCCCCATTCATTTCTTAACCTGCTGGTAATGTTGCTTACTTGTTGAGTCTGCCGTGCCTGCATTGGTGCTGTAACGTACATGAACAATTCGATCAAGTGTTGCAGTTTTTATTTGTGGATGGACTGTACTGAATCACACCAGAACTGTAGTGTCAGCCAGGGATCACCAGCTGAATACCTGCCTGAGCAGCAAACGAGCCACGCCTGCTCGGTTCAGCCCAGTCCCATGGTAGACAGTTGGAGCTCCTGTACAGCACTGAGTGATTTGGTGTACCAGTATTTCTCACGGAGCTTTTTAGCTTAACTCAGTATGTTTCAGTGAACTGTGGATCCCATCAGAAGCCTCCAAGGCTGCCTCTCTGCTACCGCCAGGCGAGTCTTCTGTCTCCTTCCACACAGCCCATGTGCATGAGATGATGCGTAAAAACAAACATGGTATGTATGCACACTGCGCAGGATCTGTATCCTGGCTGTGTTTGCTAATATATTAACTTAGCCATGTAATGAAGAGGTCAAATTATCGTACATTATGGGATTTTTGAAATTACTGATAGTACATCGTACAGAGGGCAAAGTTGGCGTACAAATACGATAATTATTGTACATCTGGCAACACTGGTCTGTCTGTCTGTCATGATTATTGGCCTTCCAAACAGTTACTAACAGTGCACATTGAGTTTTTATGCACTTTGAGATATGCCTGAGTAAGATGTGACCAAAATGGTTATTTATAAAACTTTATTTTTTTCATTCTATTTATTTAATTGTTGTTCAAGAGGAAAAAATATTTCTACTACTTCAAGTTTTGCTCAACCCCACTGTTTCATTGTATTTTATGCACTTTTGATGCGCCTTTGTCATGTGTCAAGTACACATTTAAAACCAAGCCACTGAATAAAAAGTGCATATTTTTCATCATATTGATCGGTGTTGGTTTGAAATTTGTCATATTCAACAGATCGCTGAACATGTGCGGCCCAGTTACATGTCTTGATTTCAAATTGTGGCCCAATTGATTTTGTAATTGAGTAGTCCTGGTCTAGGAGGAGTTCATTTTGAGTTCACTTGCACATTTTTGAAAATATGACGCACAAAACTTCATTTTTAGAGCATAAGACCAGCACAGTGAAGTTGTGGACGATTTAATGAAAAGAATGATGAAAGAATTTTGAGTCAAGGCTCAGCTGTCCATCCACCCATTTTCTACCACTTATCCGCAAACCGGGTCACGGGGGCATCAGTCCAGGCAGAGCAGCCCGGACTTCCGCCCAGTTCACATAGCACCATGATCTCTATGATCCCTCCTGCAGGTGGTGAACCCACTGGAGAGCGGATCCATGTGCCTCCTTTGGGTATACTGAGTCTTTGTAGGGCTGGGCGATACAACGAATATATTCATTTTATCAATGCATTCTACTATGTGTGATACAAAAAATGTTTTTATTGCGAAGCTTGAGCATTTTCAATAGTATTCAATAGTATTTTGCATTCAATAGTATTGAATGCAAAAGACGCAATAGACTTACACAATGGTCCCCTCCGGTATACAACTAGGAAAATACCGGTCGCTATGGAGGGTGAGATTATGTATGGGTACATAATCATACCATGTAGGATAACTAAGTAGACGGTTGTGCTGTTTCATTCCATCTAGCTACAATGCTCCGCACTGTGTGTGTTTATATATTTATTCCATCTAGCAACAATGCTCCACGCTGTGTTTATATATTTACATATTTATTCCATCTAGCTACAATGCTCCGCACTGTGTGTGTTTAAATATTTATATATTTATTCCATCTAGCAACAATGCTCCACACTGTGTGTTTATATATTTACATATTTATTCCATCTAGCTACAATGCTCCGCACTGTGTGTTTATATTTACATATTTATTCCATCTAGCTACAATGCTCCGCACTGTTTGTGTTTATATATCTACATATTTATTCCATCTAGCTACAATGCTCCGCACTGTGTTTATATATTCACATATTCATTCCATCTAGCTACAATACTCCACACGGTGCGTTTATATACTCATATATTTATTCCATCCAGCTACAATGCTCCGCACTGTGTTTATATATTTATATACCTATCCCATCTAGCTACAATGCTCCGCACTGTGTGTCTGTATATATATATATATATATATATATATATATGTACATATGTATACTCGCTGCTCTTGTTTTTTCTCTTGCCTTCTGATTGTTGCTAGCCCTGTGCTGTTGCAATCCTGGAATTTCCCCATTATGGGACTAATAAAGGCTTATCTTATCTTATTTTCGTGTCTGTCAACTTCTCTCTCCTGTCATGCAGCTGCACCATAGAGAAGCACTCAGCGCCCCCCCGTGTTTAATTTCAGGGTCATTGCCAGGTCTGTTTTTTCCCGCAATTTTGTTCTTTAGAAACTGCTTCTTTTGAGCCAATTTTCATGGAGCAAAGACCCTTGTTTTTTTTATGCACCATCTGACGACACTAGCAGAGTGAGGGTAGAGGGTAAAAAATGAAATGACACACATACATACCGGCTGCAGTACAGCAGACTTGAACTAAAGGAGTAAAAAGGACCCACTCGAAAGGTAAAAGTTGAACAGAGCTATCTCTGTTGTCATTCAGTCCATATAGCCAATCATGTACAGAACAAAATTACATTTCTCCTATCTACAATGTTAATCACACATAGAATCAAGAGGGGTTGCTGCCATGCAAGGCACTGCCACAAACAACTTTTACTTCCCCCAATTACGTTGAGCACCAAGCAAGAAGGTGGGAAGCACCATTTTTATATGGTCTTTGGTATGACCCGGCCAGGATTTGAACCCACAACCTCCCGGTTCTGGGGCAGATGCTCTACCAACTAGGCCACCACTTGCAGTTTTATGCAAATTATGTCACACTACCACTAATTTATTTCACCATAGAGCTGTCAACCACTAGGATATGAAGAATGCATTGAGAATCGCTCTCAATATCCTGGATAGCACCTACAAATAAATAAATAAAAAACTAGAAAGGCACTCGGAGAGCGCAGACCTCCGCCAAGGCAGCTCAGTCCTCCATGCTGTGATCTACTCAAAAATGTAATTGCTGGACTTTGAAAAGTCCTACATTTATTTTATCTATATTTTCAGATTCCTTGACCATCAAAACATACCTTTAGCAATTGGATTCACATTGATATCTTTATTATTAGTTCAGTAGTTATTGACAAAAATCACTTTCGGTAATGGCGGTTTTCTTCTGGATATAGCTCCATAGCTTTTGAAGATACAACAAATCCGTTGGTACGCTACTGATTCCACAGTGTCTTGGCTATATTTTGGTGTTTGTTGTATGTTTATATCTTAATTTGTTACCTTACAGTGATGAAAATTTCAAAGATCCCCTATTATTTGATGTTCTGGATCACAGTATCTAGATTTTTTGCAGGATCCGGATCACTCTTTGATATTTCCTAGAACCTATTGGGATGTTATCCTGTATTTTTTTGGCAAGCGTCCTGACCATTTATTGTGGAGTTATATACACATGCTAAAAATGGCCCTATCTCACAATGATAAAGAATCCTTGTAAAAATTCCTGGATCCAGACGTGATCCAGATCACTCCCAAAATCTAATCATTTCTTCCTTGTCCCATTTCGGACTTTTCCTGAAAATTTCGTGAAAATCCGTTCATAACTTTTTGAGTTATGTTGGTAACAGACAGACAGACAAACCCCAGTAAAAACATAACCTCCTTGGCAGAGGTAATAAAACTAAATTTAAATGTAAGAACATATTAGAGTGCTCTCACCCGACCTACTTATTCATCTTTGGAAAAAATTTTGACGAAAGATAGTAAGAGAAAGGGTATTATTTCAGAGTTTTACAACTCATTGACATTATTCTCAAGTGAAAACTCACAGAAAAGACTGAATGACTGGAAAGAAGACCTGCAAATTGAAATTTCAGAGGAGCAATGGGAAATGGCTTGTGCAGGAGCTCAAACCAAATCAATAAATGTACGTCTTAAACTGATACATTTCAAATGGTTAATGTGGATGTATGTTACACCAGTGGAATTAAATAGATATAACAAAAACATACCAGATACATGCACAAAATGTATGGAAAGTAAAGGAACCCTATTTCACTGTTTATGGGAATGTAGAAAAATCAGAATGTTTTGAGAAGAGGTGAGGGTAACAGTTGAAAAAATAATATCAAAACAATTCACATTGAACCCTAAACTGTTTTTGTTGGGTCTGTATCCAGAAAAACATAACTTTAACTAGAAAAGCACTCGGAGAGCGCAGACCTCCACCAAGCTCCACAGTTCCCCCCCATACAGTGTTTGTGTGTACGTTTTCAGATTCCTTGACCATGAAAACATATGACTAGCAATTGGATTGACAATGATTATTTGTTTATTTGACAGGGACAGTGCAGTAAACATAGACAATTAATCAATGACAATCAATGTGATGGTGATAGGATTAGAGGTTCAGTAGCAAAAGCATTGCCTCCTTGGCGGAGGTAATAAACTGAAGTGTTGGTGTTGTGTCCATCTCCTCCACTGACGGATGCAGATTGGGTAGACAGGTTGGCGTGGGTTTTATATTATATTATTGGGGTTGCGCTCCGCGGCAAAACAGAATTTAGAAGCTTCCCCGGCTGAGAGCTCGTTTTTGCGCAGCGCCTATGGCTGGGCGGTGAATTTCTGCCAAATGCGCAGCGCCTATGGCTGGCCGGGGAATTTCTGCCAAATAATCCGACGGCGGACAGCTGCCCGTGTCAGGTTTTGCAGCTGCGCGCAAACACAGGCATGCTGGCGGGCCCAGGCCACCAGTGTTTTCCGCGTGCTTTTGTGCGTAAAATGTTGAAAAATGCGGAGTTTGTGTTGGTCAGACACGGCGACCAGCGCCCTCCATTGCGCCTGCGCACATGTTGAAAATGGCCGTATGTCACAGTGTTCAATAATGCTTTAAAAAATTCCTGTATCCAGACGGTGATGCGGATCATCCCCAAAATGTAATCAGTTCTTCCTTGTACCATTTGCAACAATGCCTGAAAGTTTCATGGAAATCCGTCCAAAAGTTTTTGAGTTGTCTTGCTAACCAACAGACAGACAGACAGACAAACACACAGACAAACCCCGGCAAAAACATTACCTCCTCCTGGCCTTTTCGGCCTGGCGGAGGTAATAAGAGTGAAAAAGCATTCATAGACCTCGGTTTGCTTAATGCCAAAAAATATATTGCACTACTGTGGAAAAAGACTCATAGACCAGATGTGACTCAGTGGTTAAGACAGATGTTAACAAACCTTCCACTAGAAAGAATAACATATATACTGAATTCAAAGGAAAATGAGTTTGAGAATATATGGAGACCTTTCATTGATTATGTAAAGAAATTAAACATAACTTCTGAAGAAGAAGGTGAATGATATGTGTGGACCTTGCAAATTCCAAGCTGGTGAATGTATATTATGTATTCTTATGTAATAGATTACCTAGACTAAACAGAGGCGCATAGCATTGTTGTTGACTTGTTTTTGTTAATGGCTGTTGTTGTTTTTATTACATTTTTTTTTGTTATTGTTCTTTTTAATTTTTAAATTACTTTTGTGTTAGTGTCTGACTGTGTGTGCCATGTTTGTAACAAAAAAAAAAGGTTCAATAAAAAATATTGTGGAAAAAAAAAGAACATATTAAGAGACTTAAAATGGCTTCTTTCAAAGTAGACACTATGAGGTCAGTTTAATGAACACTATGGTGAAATAAAAAGTATATACTTCAGGGATGGCAACAGGAAATTCTGATTTCAGCTGAAATCTAATTTGGTCGATTGACTTACGGGGGGGCCGGGGGGGCGCAGCCCCCCTGAAGCTGGGAGGTTTTCAGTAAAACAGAAGTAATTTAGACTGAAAAAAATGATTAAAAAAATGAAATACTAGACTTAGATAAATCATTAAATTTAATGAAAAGTTAACTTACTTTTTCTTCAATGTTGTCTCACCGTCTTTAGTCCAACATATTTAACAGTTCTATAAGAGTTTATTACACTATTTACACTGGTCACCAAGTCACTTCTAATGTGAAACTTTCTTCCTTTTGGCAGCAAGCTGTGTCAGTCTCTGAACTTTGAACTTCATCTCCTTTTCTGGTTTCTTCAGAAACTGTCCGAGTGTTTCTGTTACCTCATTGAACTTTGAGCCAATTTTCACCTTTACTGTCACTTCGCTCCCCGAAGCTCCTGGGTTTTTATGATTTTTAAGTACCAGAACTGTGCTTACATGACATAAAACAAACAGCTGAATGCCACTTATTACTGTATAATATTGACTTATGTTCCAAGAAGATAGCATTCCTAAACTAGAAAAGCACTCAGAGCGCATCCCTCCGCCAAGGCTCCTTCCGTTTGTCATGGATCAACTCCAAAATGTAATGGGTTTGTGTGTAGGCCTATAGCCACTTGTGGTGAAAATTGCATCAAAGTCTGTCCATCAGTTTTGGAGTATTGTTGCTAACACACTGTGAGAAGATAAGCGCCTTGGCTGAGGGTATGCATTCTCAGATCATCACCAAAATATAATGGGTTCCTCTCTAGCCCAAGAACCACGTCTGGTGAAAATTTTATCCAAATTCATCCAGTAGTTTTTGTGTAATCCTGCTGCACAAATACAAAAAAGCCCTTGGTGGAGGTATGCACTCTCAGATCATCACCAAAATCTAATCATCTGTTTCCCGTGCTATTGCACACCTTTCCTGAAAATTTCATGAAAATCCGTCCATCACTTTTCCTTGCTAACAAACAGACAGACAGACAAGCCAACGCCGATGAAAACATAACCTCCTTGGCAGAGGTAAATTTCCAACAAGCATTATCCATCACATGCTATAACACTTGATCAAATCAAAATCAGTTAATTTTATCTATTCCATAATAGAAATAAAATTCCAACATACCATTACTTTTTATAATTTCAGCATTCATTTCAGATCACCAGTTTCAATCTCCATTGAGTCTTGAGCAGCTCATTTTCCTCCCCCACGCAGCCCAGCTCATACAGCCTTGTACGCTGCACTCAAACGGAAACCAGCGGACAGAGTCGACTGGACTCCTGAACGGGAGCAGGCGTTCTGAGGTTAAAACAGCGCTCATTACCCACGTCTCGGACATGGGCATAGCGGCCGTCGTGGAGCAATGCATTGCCGGTTCTTGGCAGCCGCTCACCTTTTTTTTAAGCAGGTCTTTGCACGACAGTGAGCGTAAATACAGTGTGTTCGACAGAGTTAATGGCTCTCTACCTGGCATACGCCACTTCCGGTTCTGGCTGAAAGGGCACACTTTAACTGCGTTCGTGGACCACAAGCCGCTAACGTACTTAACGTACATATAATATAAAAATAAAGCGCAATTCGGTGAATTACCGGAAAAATCACATCCCTGAGAACAAGCCGAAATGAATTTTTGACAAAGCATACGAGCCATTTGATTGGTCCAATCGTTTGCAACTATCCAATCGCAGGGCTGTTTACAATACCGCAGTAGCTTGAGTACATCCGGGTTATCGCGAGACTTCGGTGAAGTGCCGAGCGCGTATGTTTTTTTTCCCCAAAACTTTATTGAGAACAAGGTAAAGGTACAAAATTATGACATAGATGATGATAAAATCGGCGGAAATCCGCGGAAAATTGCCATCCCTGATACTTCCAAATTTGTTAATTTATAGAATCAAACTTTTTTTTTTTAAACGAAATTCATTACAAACTTGAATCATCTTCAACACAGACCACAGTTTCAAAAGTCTCTTGAGGTATTGCGTTGAGCAAAATAGTAGGGATGAACCGATATACCGTATTATAAAACCAGTTTTGCCAATACTGATACAGATATATGCACATATTTTTCCCACTTATTTACATTTCCTTTGTCTTACAGTGACGATTAACTGGCATATAAAGGCACATTCCCCAAGGGCAATAAGACAACTACCTCAGCTTTATATGAAAATGTTTTTTTTTAATTAACATGGTCAACAGATCTGTAAACTTCCTCCTTTCAGAAGGCTTGGAGGATATCGTTTCTGTAATCAGAATCAGAATCAGGTTTATTGCCATTGTTCATGTGATACACAAACTAGGAATTTGTCTCGGTGCCATGCTGCAACATTAAAAACATAATGAGAAAAAGGGATAAACTAAAAAACTAAAGGACTAGAAACGTGCAATAAGTGTAGAAAAATAAGTAATAATAAGTAATAATAATAATAATACTAGTAATAATGAGTAGTACTAGTCAAGGCAGTTTTAAAAAATTAGCATGTAGCAGATAATGTGAAGTACCACATAGTGCAGTCAATAATGCAACAGAAAAACAGTGATGATTGACATGAGTCTGGTTGAGCTGGTGTACATAGTGCACGAGAGTCAAAAGTCACTTAGTGTTCAGCAGTCTGATGGCAGAGGGGAAAAAGCTGTTCATGTGCCGGGAGGTTTTAGTCCGAATGGACCGAAGCCTTCTACCTGAGGGGAGGGGGGCAAACAGCACATGACCAGGATGTGAAGGATCGGCTATGAGCCGATTCACTGATGAGCCTGTATTCACTGATGTCAAAAATATTAAGTTTGCCAATGGCCAACTTAATATTTTTGAATGTTTCAGTCTTGGCTGTGGTTCCAAGGTTGTCATAGCCAGGAGCGGCACTGGGGTTAAGCTCCCAGTGCTCATTAAATGCTCCTTATGGCGTGCGTCTCGAAAAGCCTCTGACAACTAAGTCCAACTCCTAGCCTGCCCGTGTGGTTTAGTCTCTAAGCCCGGCGGAACTGCTTTTACTAATAGGAGAAGGGGCAAGGGTGGATCTCTGGCGCCTTAAAACCAGATGCTTCGGGTAGATGGTGGCTCGCCAACCTGGGAAGGTAGCCCATCTAGGGGAAGGTAAACCCTGATTTCAAACCTCCGCTGCCTTGCGGCACACCCGGTCACGGGAAAGGCTTCAGGAGTCAAACCTGAGGAAAAATCCGGAGTCGGAGTCCCTAAGGCAGTTCTCTGTTGTGCTCTACATCGTTCTGGCAGCTCCTGCGACGGCGCTGGTGCCAAACTGTAGCAGCCCTGCTGTTCCTTTGGATTCATCAGTGACGTGGAGAGGGGGGACATGCTGCATGGGCAACATCTTGTCCTCCATATCTTCCTGCCCAGGCTTGAATCCTACCAACGCCCAACGCTGGAAGGTAGAACACCGGATCACTGGAGAGGACACTCCAGCTTCGCCTTTGGCGTAGACAAAACACGGGGAATGACAGTTACCGGTTATAAGCCACCGCTCAATTGGCGTAGAGCGTGGCGCCAGGGGTTGTTCCCGACGGTGGGAGGGATCATCGGATCTCACTGGACAGCTACCGCCCGCCTCAAGCTGGGCAGCCCCCAGCCAATAAGGTGTTGTCCCGCCACAGCTTGCTTTCCTCATTGGGTGCATGGGGATGAGGAGAAGTCCGAACGGCAGGCTGAGAACCTTCACACCTGGCAAGACAAAAAAATAAAAGAGACCAACTCTAAAACTGGGAACCTGGAACATCCGCACTATGATGACAGGACTCGCTGCTAACCTCAAGGACATCAACAACACCAGGAAGACTGCCATCATCAATAATGAGCTGAAGAGACTGGAAGTGGATATCGCCACTGTCCAGGAAACACGGTTGGCTGACGCAGGCACACTGAGAGAGAAGGACTACACGTTCTACTGGCAGGGAAAGGGCAGTGACGAACACAGGGAACACGGGAGTGGGCTTCGCAGTGAAGAACACCTTGCTGAAGATGGTGGAACTGGGCAGCAATGGCTCTGCACGACTCCTCACCCTCCGCCTGAACACCACTCAAGGCCCAGTCACCTTCGTCAGTGTGTATGCCCCAACAGTGACAGCCACACCAGAGGCAAAAGACGAGTTCTACGAGAATCTCGCAACAACTGTCAGGATCATCCCCAACTCTGAACAACTCATTCTCCTTCGAGACTTCAATGCCAGAGTGGGTGCTGACCACGACTCCTGGCCCTCCTGTCTTGGACCATTTGGCGTGGGTAGAATGAACGACAACGGACAGCGGCTGCTCGAGTTCTGCACATATCATGATCTGTGCATCACAAACTCGTTCTTCAAGACCAAGCCCCAACACAAAGTTTCCTGGCGACATCCGCGCTCAAAGCACTGGCACCAGCTGGACTTGATCCTGACCAGGTGCACCTCACTGAAGAACGTGCTAATCACCCGTTTGTTCCAGAGTGCAGATTGCGACACAGACCATTCATTGGTGTGTTGCAAGGTCAAGCTGCAGCTGAAGAAATTCCATCGTGCTAGACAGCCTGGAAAGGCACGGATTGACACCAGCAAGATGGCCCAACCAGAACTTGTTGAGCAGTTTGCCTCCACCTTTGAGAAGGAACTTGGTGTACCACAAGAAGGAGCGGGAAGAGCTGCGAAACACCATCCACCGCACAGCCCTGGCTACCTTTGGGAGGAAGACCTCGAAGTCACAGGACTGGTTTGATGCCAGGTTGACCGAGATGACCCCCGTCATTGAAGCCAAGCGCTCAGCACTTTCTGAGTACAAGAAGTACCCAAACGAGAAGAATCTCCAGATTCTCAGGGCTGCGAGAAGCAAAGTTCAGCAGACTGCTCGGCGCTGTGCCAACGAGTACTGGACTCAGCTCAGCCAAGACATTCAAACCGCTGCCATAACGGGGAACATCCGTGGTATGTACAATGGCATCAAGAAAGCACTTTGTCCGGCTCAGAGCAAGACGGCCCCCCTCAAATCCTCCACTGGGGAGATGATCACAGAAAAGAACAAGCAGATGGAGAGATGGGTGGAACACTACTCCGACCTCTACTCCAGACAGAACACTGTGACACCATCAGCCCTTGATGCCATCGACTGCCTGCCATCCATGGATGAACTTGACGCCGAGCCAACCATCGACGAACTCAGCAAGGCCATTGATAGCTTGGCCGCTGGCAAGGCACCTGGCAACAACGGCATACCCCCCGACCTGATCAAGCACTGCAAGACCGCCCTACTGCTGCCACTGCATAACGTCCTCTGCCAGTGCTGGAAGGAAGGTGCCGTACCACAGGACATGAGGGACGCCAAGATCATCACCCTCTACAAAAACAAAGGGGAGAGAAGCGACTGCAACAACTACAGGGGCATCTCCCTCCTCAGCATTGTTGGCAAAGTCTACGCATGAGTTCTCGTTCGTCTACAGAAGCTTGCCGAACGTGTCTACCCCAAGTCTCAGTGTGGCTTCCGCGCTGAGCGATCGACGGTAGACATGATATTCTCCATCCGCCAACTCCAGGAGAAATGCAGAGAACAGAACATGCCCCTGTACGTCGCCTTCATCGACCTCACCAAAGCGTTCGATCTGGTCAGCAGAGAGGGCCTTTTCAAGATCCTGCCAAAGATAGGATGCCCACCAAAGTTGCAAAGCCTCATCGAATCGTTTCACACCAACATGCAGGGGATAGTGCAGCACGACGGCAACGTCTCAGAGCCATTCAACATACGCAGCGGCGTGAAACAGGGCTGTGTACTTGCGCCAACCCTCTTTGGGATTTTCTTTGCTATGCTCCTGAGGCATGCCTTCAGCACAGCAACAGAGGGAATCTACCTGCACACAAGATCTGACGGCAGGCTTTTCAACCTCGCCCGCCTGAAAGTCAGAACCAAAGTACGTGAGGCTCTAATCAGAGACATGCTGTTCGCAGACGACGCTGCAGTCGCAACCCACACACAGCAGGAGCTTCAGACCCTGATGGACTGCTTCTCCCAGGCATGCAAGGACTTCGGGCTTACCATCAGCCTGAAGAAGACTAACGTCTTGGCGCAAGGCACGGAAGCACGACCAACCATCACCATCAACGACTACGAGCTGGAAGTCGTGAATCAGTTCACGTACCTGGGGTCCGCGATCAGCAACAACCTCTCCCTTGATACAGAGATCGACAAGAGGATTGGAAAATCAGCCTTCACACTCGCTCGCCTCACCACACGAGTGTGGGAGAATCCCAAACTCTCTGTCAAGACGAAGATGGCAGTGTACAACGCCTGTGTCATCAGCACACTGCTCTATGGGAGTGAGACGTGGACAACATACGCCCGGCAGGAAAAGAGACTGAACTCCTTCCACTTGCGCTGCATTCGCCACATCTTGGACATATCCTGGCAGGACAAAGTGCCCAACACAGAAGTTCTGTCCTGCGCCGGCCTTCCCTCCATGTTCACTCTACTCAGGCAGCGCAGGCTCTGCTGGCTAGGCCCCGTTCACCGTATGGAGGATGGCAGAATCCCCAAAGATGTCCTCTACGGAGAACTGGCGACTGGCAGGAGAGACGTTGGCCACCCACAGCTGCGCTTTAGAGACGTCTGCAAGAGAGACATGAAGGCCCTGGAGATCAACACAAAGCGCTGGGAGGACCTTGCAATGGACCGCTCCAAATGAAGAGGCACCCTGACCAGACAGCTCAAGGCGGGTGAAGAGAGACTGACTGCTGCAGCAGATGAAAAAAGGACCCGCAGGAAGAACCGCCACAGACCCAGCAGCACGGAGACCACCCACAAGTGCGACCTGTGTGACAGGGACTGCCATTCGCACATCTGCCTGTTCAGCCACAGGCGGTGCTGTTCCAGCAGAGTAGACGTTTAGGATTCTCTTTCATGGTCATCATAGACCGACGGAGGCCGACGAGTCTTGGCTAATTGTTTTGGTACCAGATAAGAAATATGCATCATAAAAAACTTAAAATACTTTAAAATCGTTCAGTCCCAGATAGGGATACAAGTTATCAATTAATTCATTAATTGTTAATTGATTCATCTTATCGATCGATTAACGATTAATTGATGAGCAGCAATTTTCCTGAGAATCTGAATTTCCCTCGGTACAATACGGTCTATCTTTAACATATAAAAAGTTACTCTTTTTGAAATACTGAATAAAAATGAACATCCTATTCCTCAATTTACTGTACCATTTGCATTTTTTTTTTTTTTTTTTACTACAGACAATGGCATTTTTTGTACTTTAATAAATTCTGTACTGTACAGTGTGTACTATGTGCTGGTACATCTCAGTAAATTACAGATGACATGATTTTTAATTTATTTTAAAAACTATTACCAATATAAAAAGCACCAAGGTGCTGTGCCTCGGTGCCTGTGGCATGGTAGCATGGGCGGCTGTAAAAAAGTGGCACTCCGACCTCTACTGGCCCGGCATAGTTATTACATTTCCTGTTGTCGCAGCTACATTGACAGAAATGTTGAGTTAAATTTGTGTTTATTTTGAAAACAAAGCCTTATCTCGCAATTCTGGCAAATTAAACCGGAGTGGTGGCCTAGTTGGTAGAGCATCTGCCCCACAACCGGGAGGCTGTGGGTTCAAATCCCGGCTGGGTCATACCAAAAACCATATAAAAATGGTACTTCCCCGGCTTCTTGCTTGGTGCTCAGCGTAACTGGGGGAAGTAAAAGTTGTTTGTGGTGGCGCCTTGCATGGCAGCAACCCCTCTGATTCTACATGTGATTAGCATTGTAGATAGTAGGGATGTGATTTGGGGTTGGGTTAGGGTCTGAAAATCTGAAAATTTAGCAGGGGGTCTGGGGGACACAGTCCCCCAGTGGGGTCCGGGGCAGAGCCCCGCTTGGGGGGACAAGGGGGGCGAAGCCCCCTGAAGCTCCTGGGTTTTTATGATTTTTAAGTACCAGAACTGTGCTTAAATGACATAAAACAAACAGCTGAATGTCACTTATTACTGTATAATACTGACTTATGTTCCAAGAAGATAGCATTCCTAAAATATTCCAACAAGCATTATCCATCACGTGTGGCGTTAAAAATATTTTTTAAAGTCCAAAACATCTTCAGCAGGCAAGATGAAGAAAAGTGAAAAGTGAACTCCTGTGGCAGATATAAGGCGTTTGATCGCCTCTAAGGTGTTTGATCGTGTTAATCACAGGATATTGTTTAGGAAAATGATTGACGGGGGGTTCCCAAGTACTACGTATCCTGATTTACTGGTATGCACATCAGAAGATGCTGGTGAAATGGGGGAAGAGTCATTCATCCCCATTTGGTGTGAGCAGTGATGTCAGACAGGGCAGTATATTGTCCCCTATTCTATTTAATCTTTATATGGATGAGTTGTCAAAACAACTGAATGCCTGTAAAACTGGGTGTTTAATAGGGAATAAGTTAGTGAATCATTTTATGTATGCTGATGATCTAGTTATTCTCAGTCCAAGTAGTGCTGGTCTTCAGGAGTTATTAAGAGTGTGTACTGCTTATGGAGAGGAAAATGACATCAAATATAATACAAATAAGAGTTGTGTGCCGATTTGCCGCACTAAAGAAGATTTGTTAATGAAATTCCCTGTCGAATTGGCAGGCAGGGAATTAATTGTCAGAGATAGAATTAAATATCTGGGACATTTTATTAATGATAGAATGAATGACTGATGATGATGATATTTTCAGACAACGCTGCAAAATCTACGTGCAAGCAAATATTCTTGCACGCAGGTTTGGTTTTTGTTCAGATGAGGTGAAACTGGTTCTTTTTAAAACCTATTGTACACCTTTATACACTGCTCATTTATGGATAAATTATAGGAAACAAAGTATGCAGAAATTACAGGTTGCTTACAATGATGCTTTAAGAATTTTACTTAAAAAGCCTCAATGGTGCAGTGCTTCCGAGTATTTGTCTCATCACGTGTAAATACACTGCATGCAGTAATAAGGAATCTTATGTATAAATTCATCTGTCGGCTTGATGTATCTAGAAATGAAATCATTCAAGTTATGTCTAGCATTAAGCTCAGTTCTATTCGCTGTCAGTCACAGTTTGGAAGGCACTGGTACAGTAGTCTTTTTAAAGTCTGTACTCTTTGTACTTTTTAGTTGTGTCTTATTGTTTTGTAACTTTTTGATTGTTTTTCTTATTATCTGTTTTCAACTGTCTTGTTTTATTTTATTTTATTTATTTATTTTATTTTATTTTATTTTTGATGGACCATGAGTCTGGAATAAAGTCTTTGATTGATTGATTGATATAAAGGTCTACATTTAACCATGAGAAACTCCAGGTTAGCTGAGCAGTGTCTCCCAACAGTGACAGAGTTCGTGAACCAAGCCTTGTTAATATAAATGCATACTCCCCCACCTCTGGTCTTACCGGAGTCATTAGCTGCTCTGTCTGCCCGCAGAGTGTGCCGTCCGGCCAGCTCCACAGCACCGTCAAGTAATTCAATTCAATTCAGCTTTATTTATAATGCGCCACATCACAACAAAAGCCGTCTCGTGGCGCCACACAAGTACTCCACTATGTAGCCATATTTCTGTGAAAATCATGATATTGCAGTTCATAAGTTTCTTATTGTTGGTGATCCGAAGCCGTAGCTCATCCATTCTGTTCGCCACTGACCGTACATTAGCGAGGAAAATGCTGGGTTGAGAAAGCCGGTGCGGTGTTAGCTTTAGCTTAGCTCTTAGCCCTCCGCGCTTCCCCCGCCTTTGTTTACGGTCTCTACGCCGCCTGCGAGCACTTCCGGTCGTTATTTTGTAATCCAATGTCCAAAAGTTCATTTCGGGTGTAGGATGTAAAAGCGAAGCTGTTCTGAACGAACAGACCCGAAATGAGCAGAAATATCGCTGCTAATCCACAAAATCTGAAGAGACGCTGAGCCTCGCGTTGTGCAAGCACCGCCATCTGGTCAGAAAATTTTTGGAAGATAAAAAAAGCGGAATTCCGCGAATTAGCGGAAAAATCACATCCCTAAGATAGGAGAAATGCAATTTCGTTCTACTGTACAGGATTGGCTGTATGGACTGAATGACAACAAAGATGGCTGCTTCTTCTTCTTCTTAAAAGTCGAGAAAATATGGTGATACAATGATATAAGCCTTTAGGGTCCACTTAATTTTGACCAGGAGAGCTGAAACAGACAGGAGGACAGACAGATACACACAGCCTCAAACAGATGCACTAACTAATTACTACATGCCTCTGTTTCACCGAGGCATAATAACAAATTTATCTTTTTTAGATATATCACTACAAAATAACTTTCACGTTCTAATTTACTGAGATGCAGTAGTAGACTGTTTTAACAAGAAAATAAATTGTGAACTGCTTCATCTGTTGCATATTAAACATTATCACAGTACCCCAGCAATCCAGACAAATCCAGTACGATCTGGGCTCCTCTGTTGTCCGTTACCTCAGTGGTAACTTGAGTCCGGTCTGCTTTTCCGTCTTGAGGCGCAGGGCAGCAGCAACGGGGATAGGCTTTTGCACCTGTGTTGTCTTTTTCTTTGCTTTGGTCCGTTTCTCCGCTACGTTAATTTGAAGCAGCCTTTAAGCTTGTGTGCTATTAGAACTTGTGGCGCTCTGACGTGACCTGGACAGGTGAGTTTTTTTCACTCTGCACAGTGCATGCACCCTGAGGGCTTGGCATCTTCTTCTGCTTTTTTGGTTGAAATGCGGCAGTGGGTGACCACGTGCGCCCGTGACGGCAACACCACTGCATTTCATAGAATAAGCTCCCATTGAGAAGGACTGCTGAGTTATCAATTAATTGCAACTAATTTAATTTAGTCAACTAAATTCTTATTGACAATTAAATCAAAAGTCAATTAATCATTTACACCCCTAGTCCCACACCTTTTATAAATTTCCAGCGGTAGTCTACCGTTATGCATTTCTGGGCAAAAATCAATGCCACTCAACTGTGATAAACCATAAAAATAGCAACACTGCCGATATCTTATTTGCTGATAGCCAACAGCAGTCAATAAAATACATATCTGCCGATACCGATGTTAGGCTGATATATTGGTGCATCTTTACAAAGTGGATTACTGTTAAAGCTTTTTTGAGAGCCTAGCTGCATTATTACAGACTAATAAGCAGGTTGATGGGAAAAGAGCTTCCCTTTATTATTATTCACCATTTTTGCCATTTTGATTGAATGCTGGTGATTATACATTAATATTATACATTAATTATACATTAATGTATTATTAATGTATAATTATAATTATACATTATTAATTATAATTATAATTATACATTATTAATTATACATTAATATATACGTTAAACAAACATTTAAAAAAAATGTGAGTTTTTGTCATTTAAAAAACTGGGAAGAAAAGCAAAGAGTGAAGAAAGAAAAGAGTAAGAAATGTGTCTTACTGAGGTGTTGTGCTAGACTTTTTATGTCATTCTGACAGACGGTGTGGTAAAACTTCTGTCAATCTATTATTATCTGCCATTTTAATTGATTTAAATTAGATCACTCTGTAATTTGTCAAAATGATAGACAGCATTCAGATTTTTCTGTCACTGCTGAAAAAAAATCTTGTCAATGAAAGCTAATTTTCAGTTAAGGCAACCTCCGCTATTACTGTGAAAATACAATTTCTTACCTATAAAATGTTTGAAACAACTTCCACAGATCAGGTTATTAAATATGCTTATTTTCCTGACTGGGCGTAAGCATTATGTTCATTTCTGGAGATGACCCAACACCGAATTCCTCTATCGTCATCTTTAAAGGGGTCACTGACTGCTCTTTTTCCTCATTTTAACAGCTCACACATGTCTTAATGAAATGTTTGTGACACATTTTTTGTTGACTTTTCTTTAATATTTTTGATTATTGAAGCACATTTGTTTTGCCTTTTTTCCTGGCTTTCTAGAAACACTGATTTAATGCTCATCACTTTAAGAAACATCCTTCACCTATTCAACTCCGCCCTCCCTCTAACTTCAGTTAGCCATTGGCTGACTAGCTTCTAGCCTTTAGCCTCCTTTTAGCTTGGATGAGCGGTGCTGGTTCACTGATCCACAGTCAACTGCGTATCTCAGGTCACTCTGGCCCATCTCCCAATAATTCTGCTGTGATTCCACAACAAATCGCTAGCACCCCTCCAATAGCCAAAACCAATCTTATCTGGGACCCGTGGCTGCTGGCCGAGATGAGCTGCCAAGCCACGGGATCTCAAAGGACAGTGTCTCGCTCTGTGGGACTCCGCTCCCACGGCCAACTGGGGGAGGCCCCGTCACGAGGTGGCTCCCCTATGCTGCCCGCAAGAGCAGAGCCCCGGAGGACGGTGGGGGAGCTGGCGTGAGAGCCAGCAGGCTCGGGTCCCGGTGTAGGTGGTTGCTGTGACTGGCGTGCCAGTGCTGGCGATTTGCTATGGAATCACAGTGAAATTATCAGGAGATGGGCCAGAGTGATGTGAGGTATATCATGGACTGTAGATTGGTGAACCAGGAGGTAAAAAAGGATGGCTATAAGGGTGACTAAATCTAAAGAAAATAACAATACAAGTCACGCTTGTGTGAGTCTCCTAGTACCAGTGTTAGCTGGGGAGCTAACAGCCTACCTTTAGCACCCTTTCCATCTATACGACAGCTAGGCGGGCCAATAATACAGTAAGGCTGTGTGTCCACCAAACGCGTTTTTTCCGCTATGGGCGGCTATTTTCCATTCATTCTCTATATAGTCCAGCGTTTACAGCACTGAAACGCTCTCGGCGGTGGCCGTTTTTTGTCGCGGTGATCAGAGATGAAAAAATTCCAGCTTTTCAGACTGCAGCTGAGCTCGTCAATGTCAGACCTTAAGCAGCCAATCAGAAGTACTGCGTGGGCAGAACATATAGGGATGTGATTTGGTGTTGGGGAAATTATCTGAAAATTTAGCAGGGGGTCTGGGGCAGAGCCCCTGTGGGGGGGCAAGGGGGGCGAAGCTCCTGGGTTTTTATGATTTTTAAGTACCAGAACTGTGCTTAAATGACATAAAACAAACAGCTGAATGTCACTTATTACTGTATAATATTGACTTATGTTCCAAGAAGATAGCATTCCTAAAATATTCCAACAAGCATTATCCATCACGTGTGGCGTTACAAATATTTTTTAAATAAGGTCCAAAACATCTTCAGCAGGCAAGATGAAGAAAAGTTAAAAGTGAAGTCCTGTGACAGATAGAAAGGTCTACATTTAACCATGAGAAACTCCAGGTTAGCTGAGCAGTGTCTCCCAACAGTGACAGAGTTCGTGCACCAAACCTTGTTAATATACAGTAAATGCATACTCCCCCACCTCTGGTCTTTCCGGAGTCATCAGCTGCTCTGTCTGCCCGGAGAGTGTGCCGTCCGGCCAGCTCGACAGTACCGTCAAGTATTCCACTATGTAGCCATGTTTCCGTGAAAATCATGATACTGCAGTTCATAAGTTTCTTATTGTTGGTGATCCGAAGCCGTAGCTCACCCATTCTGTTCGCCACTGACCGTACGTTAGCGAGGAAAATGCTGGGTTGAGAAAGCCGGTGCGGTGTTAGCTTTAGCTTAGCTCTTAGCCCTCCGCGCTTCCCCCGCCTTTGTTTACGGTCTCTACGCCGCCTGCGAGCACTTCCGGTCGGCCGGGTAGCTTACCTAGCGTCGGGTGTTCTCCAGAGCTCAGGGATGAAACGTAGGTTGCTGATAAAAAGGTAGTAATTTTGTAATCCAATGTCTAAAAGTTCATTTCGGGTGTAGGATGTAAAAGCGAAGCTGTTCTGAACGAACAGACCCGAAATGAGCAGAAATATCGCTGCTAATCCACAAAATCTGAAGAGACGCTGAGCCTCGCGTTGTGCACGCGCCGCCATCTGGTCTGAAAGTTTTTGGAAGATAAAAAAGCGGAATTCCGCGAATTAGCGGAAAAATCACATCCCTAGAACATAGGATGCCAGTACTAGTCTGTACTCAAGACTCCTGCTTTCCATGTCAGGGTTTCCTCTGGTAACATTTCTCCGTGGAGGCCCGCCTCGCCAGAAATTTGACCGCCACCCCAAGGCGATATGAATTTATTAAGAAAAATATATGAAGCAATGACTTACCACAAGCGCGCACATGAACAACATGCGTGGCCGTCATCCGCGCAGAGTTTAGAAGCGCCCCGCTCACGCGAGTTTTCCAGTCAGTCAGCAGTGTCTCGCTATGTTAGGTTAATTGGTTGTTCTAAATTGTCCCTAGATATCTGTCTCCTATCGGCCCTTAGAATAGAGGGTTAGTACTAGTGAAGCGCTTTGAGTGGTCTTTGAAACTACAAAAGCGCTATTTAAGTACAGGTCCTTATCCCTTATCCCCTTAAGCGTGACTGTCCGACAGAAACATGAGTTTATTAAAGTACTTTAAACGCGGAAAAAAATCATAAGGTTATGTAAGCACTGGCGTTTATCATGGTTTTAACCCGCTGGAAACAGGAGCAATAATAGAAGAGTCGCTTAGCTAAGAGATGTGGTTAGAATTCATATGCAGCCGGCTTCATATGAAGGGAAAGGCAGGGGACTGATGAATTGCTGAGGATATATTTCACCAGCCACTACAATATTAAGTTATGTTCTGTAGGAATTGCAGGAATGAAGAGACCGGCAATTTCTCTCTTTTCTCGCATGAGCAGGCATGCCGTTTTTATTCTCCAGCAGCAGTGACAAAAAGCAACAGCTGAAAATGCTAGCTCTAAACTGAGGTCCTTCAGCGGCTGCCTAGAGAGGTGCCTGATGAGAAAGCCTGAGCGCACAACTATAACTGCCTAAACAGATCATTCTGTACAATTCTGTGGTGAATTACGTCTTTAGAGTCGGCTACAGTTCCCCATTATGTACCTGGCAGGTTAAGATGACCAAAATTCACCAAGCCAATAACTTTAATCTGTCAGCAGCCTTCAGACAAACTAAACGTCCCAACATCTGATTTCAAAATAAGGGAGGTTTTTCCTGGTGTCTGGGTGGTGAGGAGATTTCTTAAAAAAAAAAAACAAACAAAAAAAACTATAAAGAAATATTATAATAGAAATAATGGCATCCTTGGTCATTTAAGTTAATTTATTTCATTAAATACAATTTTATTAATATTTTTTCTTTGTAATCAGAGTCAAATTATTGTTCTGTTCTGACTGCAAAGTTATGGTCAAAAATGTAAATTGTTACAAGGAAAAAGTAAAAAAAAATTACCACAGTCTGTTTCAAATTTATCTAAAAATCCCCAGTAATTTTATTTTAAAAAACAGACAAAAAGTAGTCATAAAATAATCCACAAATTTATAATAAAGTCTCAAATGTACAAGAAAAGTCAATTTTACAAGGGGAAATTACAAATTTGAGGAACAAGGTTTCAACTTTAGATTTACAGAGAAAAGTAAAAAACTATAAGAAAATTGTTATAAATTTTTGAGAAAAATCTCAAACCTTCAAGACTGAAGTCATTACTCAAGTTTTTAAGTGGGTGCTCTTTGTACCCTTAACTCAATTAGAAATTTTTGGTTGCCTACTTTTAATTATTAATTTCAAAGCACTGCTTTTACATGAGTAGAATAAGCGACTTTTGCATCTCGGCTCACGCAAAGCATCATGGGAACGTGGCTACCAAACATGTTCTATCGATACATTTAATTTATGGAAAGTTCCTGATCTACGAGCATATTGTATGCGTAGGGGTCTTCCCGGTTGTACCCACAAACGCAAGGATAAACTAGTTGCGCTTGCATTCGCGGCCATGTTGCAGAAATTGGCCAAAATGGCCCCCCTTTATGTACGCTGACAGCAGATTTTTTGTTGTCAAAGGACCAAGCACCCTTACTTGCGAGACTCCGAAACAACTACAAAGAAGTTAAGCGAGTGGTTCGACAGCTCAACTTTGGTTTTGTCATTTTAAGTAAATTTCACTACAAGGCATAGCCTGCTTGCTTAGATCTATAGGTCGATACTACTATAGTTTAAGTACCACACATTTTCAATGATTTGCAATTTTATTTTATACCAGCCTACTTATCAATGGCTTTAATTACATGTGTGTGTAGCTCAAGCTTCATTGCCAATATAAAAAGAACTATATCCTAGATCCAGGCCTGCCTGTCCGTACCTACTACTTCAGGGTTTAGACTCGTGTCAATTAGGCTAGAACTTGAACAATACACAACACTATTTAATTATGTTATAATATAGACTTACTGCTTTAATCCAACAATTACGTCCGTCCGGATCCTTCAGCTCCGTGGGGAATGCATATGACATGAATGGCGGCGGACATGTGCACATGCTGGTCCCGAAGTTACACGCATGTATGCTGCAAGTTTGCTTTTTCCACCGCTCTAGATGATACATGCCGTTCCCACACTTCATTATGGCACAGTGTGCACCTGGCATAACGGCGATTTAAAGCTTGAAGCAGACTTTAAATGGCAATTGTTCAGGTGTGACAGTACTGTCTCTATACAAAAACAAAGCGGCTACTGGAATGTTCGGTAGTGGTGAACTTTGAACTTCACATAGTCTGCACATGCGCACTCGTAATGCGAAAGTCGCGTATTTCTGGTTACTACACACCTGATCATATAATTTAAGTATGCTTGAGTACATTACTATTATGAATGTTTCTTTCCCTTCCCTACTCTCTCAATGAAAAAAATGAAACGCTAGAATAAAAATACAAAGAACACACATATTTTTGTCATTTATGTAAACCATGACAAAAAAATCCTGCAGGACAAAACATGACACTTGATATTTTCTAACCTGTTTGTATACCACCATAGACAGAGCGAGAACGTGAATTAGACAGAGCTCAGAGGGCAAGATGAGACAGAAGAGAGGAGCCAAGGAGAGGGAAGTGTTCAGGCAGAGGAAGGAGAGAAGGATAACACCACTAAAAAGTCTAAACACAAGATGTCTGGGTAGGACCTCAACTGGCCCAGTATTCAAGCCTCAGTTGTACAATACTTCAAATGGTAAGTTCCATATGCAACATTACTGTGTAAAATTTTAAAAAGAAATAAATAGTATAAAATTAACATATTCCAACGTGTTTACCCCCCACCCGAGGGAAAAATACGTCGCCACCGTGCCAAGGTCTTTAAGCCAGAGGAAACACTGCATGTCATCATATTTTACATCCAGAGCTGCTAGAAAGCCTTTCCTGTTCATTGTTATTTAGAGACTGCTATTAAAAAAAAAAAAAATAGAAAGTCTGACCATAGGAAAAGCAGAAGTGCTGAGCTGAGAGTGACAAGCTGTCGCTGGGATACAGGGCACAGACTTTTTTTTTTTTTTTCCTAGAATGCAGCACACAAACGCTGAAAAAAAACCAAACAAACAAAAAAAAAAACGCTCAGGGCAGTCGAGCGACAAAAAACGCTTTGGTGGACATGCAACCTAATAATACAGTGGGGCAAAAAAGTATTTAGTCAGCCACCAATTGTGCAAGTTCTCCCACTTAAAAGATGAGCGAGGTCTCTAATTTTCATCATAGGTATACCTCAACTATGAGAGACAAAATGAGAAAAAAAACCCAAAACCGATCACATTGTCTGATATTTGGTCAATAACAAAAGTTCATCTCAATACTTTGTTATATACCCTTTGTTGGCAATGACAGAGGTCAAACGTTTTCTGTAAGTCTTCACAAGGTTTTCACACACTGTTGCTGGTATTTTGGCCCATTCCTCCATGCAGATCTCCTCTAGAGCAGTGATGTTTTGGGGCTGCCGCTGGGCAACACGGACTTTCAACTCCCTCCAAAGATTTTCTATGGGGTTGAGATCTGGAGACTGGCTAGGCCACTCCAGGACCTTGAAATGCTTCTTACGAAGCCACTCCTTCGTTGCCCGGGTGGTGTGTTCGGGATCATTGACATGCTGAAAGACCCAGCCACATTTCATCTTCAATGCCCTTGCTGATGGAAGGAGGTTTTCACTCAAAATCTCACAATACATGGCCCCATTCATTCTTTCCTTTACACGGATCAGTCGTCCTGGTCCCTTTGCAGAAAAACAGCCCCAAAGCATGATGTTTCCAACCCCATGCTTCACAGTAGGTATGGTGTTCTTTGGATGCAACTCAGCATTCTTTCTCCTCCAAACATGACAAGTTGAGTTTTTACCAAAAAGTTCTATTTTGGTTTCATCTGACCATATGACATTCTCCCAATCCTCTTCTGGATCATCCAAATGCTCTCTAGCAAACTTCAGACGGGCCTGGACATGTACTGGCTTAAGCAGGGGGACATGTCTGGCACTGCAGGATTTGAGTCCCTGGCAGCGTAGTGCGTTACTGATGGTAGCCTTTGTTACTTTGTTCCCAACTCTCTGCAGGTCATTCACTAGGTCCCCCCGTGTGGTTCTGGGATTTTTTCTCACCATTCTTGTGATCATTTTGACCCCATGGGGTGAGATCTTGCGTGGAGCCCAAGATCGAGGGAGATTATCAGTGGCCTTGTATGTCTTCCATGTTCTAATAATTGCTCCCACAGTTGATTTCTTCACACCAAGCTGCTTACCTATTGCAGATTAGTCTTCCCAGCCTGGTGCAGGTCTACAATTTTGTTTCTGGTGTCCTTTGACAGCTCTTTGGTCTTGGCCATAGTGGAGTTTGGAGTCTGACTGTTTGAGGTTGTGGACAGGTGTCTTTTATACTGATAACGAGTTCAAACAGGTGCCATTAATACAGGTAACGAGTGGCGGACAGAGGAGCCTCTTAAAGAAGTTGTTACAGGTCTGTGAGAGCCAGAAATCTTGCTTGTTTGTAGGTGACCAAATACAGTACTTATTTTCCACCATAATTTGCAAATAAATTCTTTAAAAATCAGACAATGTGATTTTCTGGATTTTTTTTTTCCCTCTCATTTTGTCTCTCATAGTTGAGGTATACCTATGATGAAAATTGGAGACCTCTCTCATCTTTTAAGTGGAAGAACTTGCACAATTGGTGGCTGATTAAATACTTTTTTGCCCCACTGTATATGATTCAACAGGAAGAGTCAAAAGTGTTTCTGCCGTTTCTGGGAGAGAGAAAATGAGATAAATGTGTTTTTGTTTTTTTTTTTATTTCAGGGAATTTTTTTTTTTGATAATTATGTGACCAACAGACACATTTCAGACAGTTAAAACCTACAAACAAACCATTTTTCAGTTAATGACCTCTTTAAGGCTTGTACCAGTGTACAAGTCATGTTGGGCTGCAGTATAACCAAAAATAGATAAATGATGTATGAATCCTACTTAAAAAAAAAAAAAACCTTCAACTGATGGCTTATCTGAAACACCCTATTCCAGTAAAGCAATTGATGAGGTATGCGAACTGAAACTGTATTTGAAACATAAAACACTCCTGCAGGCACACTGATCTTAATCAACTCTCTATTTTTTTCACACATACAGCAGTGTAGATTAAAGAGGAAAATGTTACTTTCATTTTTGTCGACGATTCTCAGTCATCTAGGTGGGTAAGTATGCACTCGTTTATGTACAAGTTAAAAGTTATGGTTTCTGGACATTCTGTACCCTTGCCACTCCATTCCTAAATCACAACGTACCCTAGATGTTCTGTATCTGCATAATTAAATACTTACCAAACCAAAATGATGTTGTTCTTGTTTATCTGTTAATATCAAAATGTGATTACTAGCTTATCAAAAACTTCAGGCGCCACACGAGCCAGCTGCCTTTTGCAACAGCGGCTCAATTCTGAGTTTTTTTCTTGCTTTCTTTACACACTTTATACATCACGGACACACAGATCGCCCCAAAATGCCTCCCGAGCCGGCGGACGGAGCCTCTGTTTACAGCAGGAGACGGTACAGCAGGGAACAGCTGCTTGCACTTAATCGCCACTCGGTGCTGACGAAAAAACTCGACGTACCGAGAGAAATAAGGCGAAAACGACATGGTTGTCGGGCTGGTGTTAGACGGCGGACAAGGAGTGTAAGGTACAGACTCACCTTCCCATCGTTATTATGGGGAATGTACGCTCTATACTGGGAAAGGTAGATGAGCTAGCGGCTATCTGACGTTACGATAGCACATACCGGGAGTGCTCTCTCCTTTTGTTTACTGAGACGTGGCTAACTGAACTAGCAGCAGATGCTAACATTGAGCTGGAGGATTTCCACATGATACGGGCAGACTGAACACCAGACAGTGGCAAAGCAAGGGGCGGTGGAGTGATAATGTATGTTATCAACAACTGGTGCAGACCGGGACATATCACTGTTAAACAACGTCACTGCAGCAAAGACATTGAGTTGCTAGCTGTTAGCATGCGGCCTACATATCTCCCGAGAGAACATTCACACGTGATCTGCATTGTTGTTTATGCAAATCCGACGGCGAACGCTGGGACAGCACGTGACGTCATCCATTCAGTAACCAGCAGGCTGCAGACAGAACACCCAGATGCTCTTCTCCTCATCTCAGGCGATTTCAACCATGTTTCACTGTCTCCCGTTCTACCCACGTTTACCCAGTATGTCACATGCCACACTAGAGACAATAAAACACTGGACTTATTCTACGCAAACACTAAGGAGGCGTACACCTCATCACAACTCCCCCCACTCGGGAGATCGGATCACAACTTGGTTCATCTCTGGCCGGTGTACAAACCCCTAGTGCACAGACAACCCCCGGCCATGCGCACAGTGATGTTACGGTCTGAGGAGGCAATGGACACTCTAAAGGGCTGTTTTGAAGCCACCGCCTGGAAGCAGCTCTGCGATCCACATGGTGAGGACATCGATGGCCTCATTCACACCTTCACGGGCTACCTCAGCTTCTGTGCGGACAAATCCGTTCCCACCAAGACCATACGGTGTTGCTCAAACAACAAACCCTGGATCAACCCTGAGATTAAAAAACTTCTGAGAGAGAAGAAGAGGATCTTCAGGTCGGGGAATAGGGAGATGCTGAAGTCCGTACAGAGGGAGCTGAGGAGAAAGATCAGAGAAGGCAAGAACAGCTTCAGGAGGAAGATGGAGGACAAGCTGCAACAGAGCGACATCAGCGGGGTCTGGAGAAACCTCAAAACCATCTCTGGGCTCCAGAATACCTCCCCCCAGGCCACGGGGGGCAGGGAGTGGGCGAACAATCTGAATTTGTTTTTCAATAGGTTTGACCAACCGCCCTCCCCCCTGACTGCACAACAACCACTGCTGCCTGTAAAGACATCAAGTCCTGCTGCCCACTCCCCACTCCACCAACACCCCCCCCCACTCCCAACACACAACCCCCCATCCTGACCCTGACCAGGACCCAGGTGAGGACGGAGCTGAGGAAGATCAAGGTGAGGAAGGCCTCGGGACCGGACTGCATCAGCGCAAAGCTCCTCAAGTCCTGTGCAGACCAGCTGTGTGGGATTGTGACGTACATCTTCAACCTGAGCCTGAAGCTGGGGAGGGTACCACAGCTGTGGAAAACATCTTGTGTGGTACCTGTACCAAAAACTTCCCACCCCAAAGACCTGAACAGCTACAGACCGGTGGCCTTGACGTCCCACTTGATGAAGACCCTGGAGAGACTGCTCCTTGCTCACCTCCGCCCCCTGGTGGAACCAGCGATGGATCCACTCCAGTTCGCCTACCAGCATGGCATTGGGGTGGAGGATGCAGTGATCTTCCTCCTTCACCGTTCTCTGTCCCACCTGGAGAAGCCCGGGAATGTGGTGAGGATCATGTTCTTTGACTTCTCCAGTGCTTTCAACACCATCCAACCGATGATCCTGAAGGACAAGCTGCTGCGTGCAGGGGTGGACCAGCACCTGTCATCATGGATCCTGGACTACCTCACGAACCGGCCTCAGTTTGTGAGAACCCGGGACTGTGTGTCCGACACGATCATCAGTAGCACGGGGGCCCCCCAGGGAACGGTGTTGGCTCCCTTCCTGTTCACTCTTTATACTGCGGACTTCTCACACAACACAACACACTGCCATCTACAGAAGTTCTCTGATGACTGTGCGATCGTTGGCCTCATCTCCAATGGAGATGAAGCTGAGTACAGAGGGCTTATCCAGGACTTCGTGGACTGGTGCCATCGGAACTGCCTCCAGATCAACGTGAGGAAAACTAAGGAGCTGGTGGTGGACTGCCGCAGGCAAGGACAACTCCTCACAGCACCAATAAATATACAGGGAACAGACATTGAGATGGTGACATCCTACAAGTACCTGGGTGTTCATCTGAACAATAAACTAGTCTGGTCACACAATACTGACGCACTCTACAAGAAGGGACAGCGCAGGCTGTTCCTACTGAGGAGAGTCAGGTCTTTTGGTGTACAAGGGGCGCTGCTGAAGACATTCTATGACACGGTGGTGGCATCAGCCATCACTTTTGGAGTGGTCTGCTGGGGCAGTGGCATTACTGCAGCCGATAGGAAGAGACTGAACAAACTGATCAAGAAAGCTAGCTCCATCCTGGGGCAGCGCCTTGATCCGGTGGAGGAGATAGGAGAGAGAAGGACGGTGGCTAAACTGTCATCTCTGCTGGAGTCCGAGTTCCACCCTATGCAGGACATACTGAATGCACTGAGGAGCTCATTTAGCAGCAGACTACATCATCCCAGGTGCACAACTGAGAGGTTTCGCAGGTCCTTCCTACCTACGGCTGTCAGACTGTACAACCTAAGCAGGGCTGCTCGCAGAGATAGCAAAAAGACGTAACAACCTAATAGTTTTTTTGAATGCAAAAGATGCAATAGACTTACACAATGGTCCCCTCCGGCATACAACTAGGAAAATACCGGTAGCTACGGAGGGTGAGAATATGTATGGGCACATAATCATACCATGTAGGATAACTAAGTAGACGGTTGTGCTGTTTCATCCCATCTAGCAACAATGCTCTGCACTGTGTGTGTTTATACATTTACATATTTATTCCATCTAGCTACAATGCTCTGCACTGGGTGTGTTTATGTTTATATTTATATATCTATATATTCATTCCATCTAGCTACAATGCTCCGCACTGTGTGTTTATATGTGCCCTTCAGAGGTAAAGTGGGCTATCCCACAAAACCATTATTTTGAGAAAATGAGCTCTAAAGTTGAAATATTCTCAAAAAATCAGTGTGCCTATATCATCAAAAAGTTACCCCAATAGGGGTAACTCATTTTCTCAAAATAATGGTTTTGTGGGATAGCCCACTTTACCTCTGAAGGGCACATACACTCACCGGCCACTTTATTAGGTACACCATGCTAGTAACGGGTTGGACCCCCCTTTGCCTTCAGAACTGCCTCAATTCTTCGTGGCATAGATTCAACAAGGTGCTGGAAGCATTCCTCAGAGAGTTTGGTCCATATTGACATGATGGCATCACACAGTTGGCGCAGATTTGTCGGCTGCACATCCATGATGCGAATCTCCCGTTCCACCACATCCCAAAGATGCTCTATTGGATTGAGATCTGGTGACTGTGGAGGCCATTTGAGTACAGTGAACTCATTGTCATGTTCAAGAAACCAGTCTGAGATGATTCCAGCTTTATGACATGGCGCATTATCCTGCTGAAAGTAGCCATCAGAAGTTGGGTACATTGTGGTCATAAAGGGATGGACATGGTCAGCAACAATACTCAGGTAGGCTGTAGCGTTGCAACGATGCTCAATTGGTACCAAGGGGCCCAAAGAGTGCCAAGAAAATATTCCCCACACCATTACACCACCACCACCAGCCTGAACCATTGATACAAGGCAGGATGGATCCATGCTTTCATGTTGTTGACGCCAAATTCTGACCCTACCATCCGAATGTCGCAGCAGAAATCGAGACTCATCAGACCAGGCAACGTTTTTCCAATCTTCTATTGTCCAATTTCGATGAGCTTGTGCAAATTGTAGCCTCAGTTTCCTGTTCTTAGCTGAAAGGAGTGGCACCCGGCGTGGTCTTCTGCTGCTGTAGCCCATCTGCCTCAAAGTTCGACGTACTGTGCGTTCAGAGATACTCTTCTGCCTACCTTGGTTGTAACGGGTGGTTATTTGAGTCACTGTTGCCTTTCTATCAGCTCGAACCAGTCTGGCCATTCTCCTCTGACTTCTGGCATCAACAAGGCATTTCCGCCCACAGAACTGCCGCTCACTGGATATTTTTTCTTTTTCGGACCATTCTCTGTAAACCCTAGAGATGGTTGTGCGTGAAAATCCCAGTAGATCAGCAGTTTCTGAAATACTCAGACCAGCCCTTCTGGCACCAACAACCATGCCATGTTCAAAGTCACTCAAATCACCTTTCTTCCCCATACTGATGCTCGGTTTGAACTGCAGGAGATTGTCTTGATCATGTCTACATGCCTAAATGCACTGAGTTGCCGCCATGTGATTGGCTGATTAGAAATTAAGTGTTAACGAGCAGTTGGACAGGTGTACCTAATAAAGTGGCCGGTGAGTGTATATCTACATATTATTCCATCTAGCTACATTGCTCCGCACTGTGTTTATATATTTACATATTTTTTCCACCTAGCTGCAATGCTCCGTACTGTGTGTTTATATATCTACATATTATTCCATCTAGCTACATTGCTCCGCACTGTGTTTATATATTTACATATTTATTCCATCTAGCTGCAATGCTCCGTACTGTGTGTTTATATACTCGTATTTATCCCATCCAGCTACAATGCTCTACACTGTGTGTCTGTGTGTATATATATATATATATATATATATATATATTTATAGTAATATGTACATATGTATATTAGCTGCTCTTGCTTGCTTGCTTTTTTTTCCTTGCCTTCTGATTGTTGCTCTGAGTGTTGCTATCCCTGTGCTGTTGCAATCCTGGAATTTCCCCGTTGTGGGACTAATAAAGGCTTATCTTATCTTATCAAAAGCTTCAAAACAGAAGCTGAAATTAAAGCTACTGTCAAACTCTCAAAAATGTCATGGCAATCAGAGGCATAAGAGTAGCAGCTGACAGACACCAATGGAGGGATGTTTTGCCTTTCATTTATGTTTTTTCTTCTTTTTTTGGGGGGGGGGGGTTCAAGGAGTCAAAAGAAAATTTGCATACCAAAATTTATTTATTTAAAAAAAAATCACTGCAGATTCTAAGGTAAAACTCAGTCATGACACAGCAAACCAGTCTAGTAATGGGCTGGGGTTTGGTTAATTAAAATCAGCTGCTACTCTTATAAGATAAGATAAGATAAGCCATTATTAGTCCCACAATGGGGAAATTCCAGGATTGCAACAGCACGGGGATAGCAACACTCAGAGCAATAATTAAGAAGATACGAAAAATATAAATAAGAGCAGTGGATATAGTACATACGTACACAAATATATATACAAAGTGCGGAGCATTGTAGCAAGATGGAATAAACAGCTTAACTGTCTACTTAGTTATCCTACATAGTATGAATATGTACCCATACATATTGTCACCCTCCGTAGCGACTGATATTGTCCTAGTTGTATACTGGAGGGGACCATTTGTTTAAGTCTGTTGCGTCTTTTGCATTCAATACTACTAGGTCGTCACGTTTTTTTGCCATCTCTGCGAGCAGCCCTGCTTAGGTTATACAGTCTGACAGCCGTAGGTAGGAAGGACCTGGGAAATCTCTCGGTTGCGCACCTAGGATGATGTAGTCTACTGCTAAATGAGCTCCTCAGTGCGTTCAATATGTCCTGCATAGGGTGGGACTTGGACTCCAGCAGAGATGACAGTTTAGCCACCATCCTTCTCTCTCCTATCTCCTCCACTGGGTCAAGGCGTTTCCCCAGGACAGATCTAGCTTTCTTGATCAGTTTGTTCAGTCTCTTCCTATCGGCTGCTGTAATGCCGCTGCCTCAGCAGACCCCTCCAAAAGTGATGGCTGATGCCACCACCATGTCGTAGAATGTCTTCAGCAGTGCCCCTTGTACACCAGAAGACCTGAGCCTCCTCAGTAGGAATAGCCTGCGCTGTCCCTTCTTGTAGAGTGCGTCAGTATTGTGTGACGAGTCTAGTTTATTGTTCAGATGAACACCAAGGTACTTGTAGGATGTCACCATCTCAATGTCTGTTCCCTGGATGTTTACTGGTGCTGTGAGGGGTTGTCCTTGCCTGCGGCAGTCCACCACCAGCTTCTTAAGTTTTCCTCGCGTTGATCTGGAGGCAGTTCCGATGGCACCAGTCCACGAAGTCCTGGATCTCACTTCCGCCCTCCCAAGAGAGCAGACGCTTTTTTCTTCTCTCCTGCTGACTTTTTCCTCCCCTCCTACTACTGGATCCCAGCTTGCTGTTGTCTGTCTGCGTCTAACTGCGACCGCCGAAAAGAAATTATGGAGTTAATAAGCTGGGCTTTGAACACAATTGACACTATTTTTTCAACAAGGAAAAGTGCTCCGGGGGAAGCTGTCTGCCCCGCTGGAACGGCTCCAGTGGGCTATCTATGTGACACAGGTAATTGGAAAATGCTGTGTCTCTCTAATCTCTCTATCGAAGATATTGAAGATTTGTTTATCTTCGTAATCTTGGTGATTGGGATAATTCTGATTGGGACGGGAATTGTCTTGGTTTACCGTAAATTGCTGAAGATGGATTCAACCTATCAAAATGCTGGCCAGGCGAGGTGCATCCAACAAATTGAGAAACTGGAGAAGACCCTGATAGCGACTACTGGAGAACTGTCTCGTAAGGTGGATTACATCATGGGTTCGCTCAGGTCTTTCCACGACGAATTCAAAGCTGCGCAATGAAGGATTAATGTACTGAATCTACAGAAGAAATACAAGTCTCCTCTGTGATCAGTCCTATTTGGCATTATTATTCCCCATGAAAATTCCTCCTGGCTGTCTGCAGACTGTGTTTTTTCAAAATCATGAGCACAAGGCCTTGGACAGCCAGCTGCAGCGCCAGATAAGACTGGGCGCCAGACAGACAAAACATCTTCTGCCAAGGGTCCTTGGGTCTCTCTTATTATCATCAACACTGCTCAACACCGCACACACATTGATTCATGAACTGATTAAAGATATACTGTACACTGCTCTCTTGTGTCTTGTGAAATTCTGAGTTGTTGCTCTGTGCTATTGAGAGATTTTTTTTTCATTGTAATCATAATCTGCTTAAAAATAAGCTGTATTTTGATAACGAAGTTTTTTTTTCTCCTCCCCCCTTGTGTCGTTCCCTCCCTTCCCCTCCCTTTCTTATCTATCTCTGTTTGATGAGGCGCCTATTATGGCTGCCGTGTCGTTGTGTCGTGCGCATGCGCACCAATGTCAAGTCAAGTTCCTCGTGTGTTTTTTACATGCTTGGCAATAAAGTTTATTCTGATTCTGATTCTGATAAGTCCTCTGTACTCAGCTTCATCTCCGTTGGAGATGAGGCCGACGATCGCAGAGTCGTCAGAGAACTTCTGTAGATGGCAGTGTGTTGTGTGGTGCGAGAAGTCCGCAGTATGAAGGGTGGACAGGAAGGGAGCCAAAACCGTTCCCTGGGGGGCCCCCGTGCTACCGATGATCGTGTCATACACACAATCTCGGGTTCTCACAAACCGTGGCCGGTTAGTGAGGTAGTCCAGGATCCATGATGACAGGTGCTGGTCCACTCCTGCGCACAGCAGCTTGTCCTTCAGGATCATCGGTTGAATGGTGTTGAAAGCACTGGAGAAGTCAAAGAACATGATCCTCAACGCATTCCCGGGCTTCTCCAGGTGGGACAGAGAACGGTGAAGGAGGAAGATCACTGCATCTCCACCCCAATGCCATGCTGGTAGGCGAACTGGAGCGGATCCATCGCTGGTCCCACCAGGGGGCGGAGGTGAGCAAGGAGCAGTCTCTCCAGGGTCTTCATCATGTGAGACGTCAGGGCCACTGGTCTGTAGCTGTTCAGATCTTTGGGGTGGGAAGTCTTTGGTACAGGTACCACACAAGATGTTTTCCACAACTGTGGTACCCTCCCCAGCTTCAGGCTCAGGTTGAAGATATGCTCCACAATCCCACACAGCTGGTCTGCACAGGACTTGAGGAGCTTCGCGCTGATGCCGTCCGGTCCTGAGGCCTTCCTCACCTTGATCTTCCTCAGCTCCGTCCTCACCTGGGTCTTAGTGAGGGTCAGGTTGGGGGGCTGTGTGCTGGGAGTGGGGGGGTGTTGGTGGAGTGGGGTGTGGACAGCAGGTCTCGATGACTTTAGAGGCAGCAGTGGATGTTGTGCAGTCGGGGGGGAGAGCGATTGGTCAAACCTATTAAAAACAGGTTCAGATTGTTCACCCACTCCCTGCCCCCCGTGGCGTGGAGGGAGATATTCTGGGGCCCAGAAATGGTTTTAAGGTTTCTCCAGACCCCGCCGATGTCACTCTGTTGCAGCTTGTCCTCCATCTTCTTCCTGAAGCTGTCCTTGCCTTCTCTGATCTTCCTCCTCAGCTCCCTCTGTATGGACTTCAACATCTCCCTGTTCCCCGACCTGAAGATCCTCTTCTTCTCTCTCAGAAGTGTTTTTATCTCAGGGTTGATCCAGGGTTTGTTGTTCGAGCAACACCGTATGGTCTTGGTGGGTACGGTGTTGTCCACACAGAAGCTGATGTAGTCCGTGATGGTGTGAGTGAGGCCATCGATGTCCTCACCATGTGGATCGCAGAGCTGCTCCCTGGCAGTGATTTCAAAACAGTCCTTTAGCGCGTCCATTGCCTCCTCAGACCATAACTTCACCGTGCGCATGACCGGAGGTTGCCTATGTACTAAGGGTTTGTACACCGGCAGAAGATGAACCAAGTTGTGATCCGATCTCCTGAGTGGGGGGAGTGGTGATGAGGTGTACGCCTCCTTAGTATTTGCATAAAATAAGTCCAGTGTTTTATTGTCTCTATTGTGGCATGTGACATACTGGGTGAGCGTGGGTAGAGTGGGGGACAGTGAAATATGGTAGAAATCACCTGAGATGAGGAGAAGAGCATCTGGGTGTTCTGTCTGCAGCCTGCCAGTTACTGAGTGGATGACGTCACGCGCTGTCCCAGCGTTCGCCATCAGATTTGCATAAATAACAATGCAGATCACGTGTGAGTATTCCCTTGGGAGACATGTAGGCCGCATGCCAACAGCTAGCAACTCAATGTCTTTGCTACAGTACTGTTCCTTAAAGCGTACCTGTGGTGGTCGTGAAGACGCATTTGACTTGAAAACATTATGAAAAAGTATTTCTTATTTTGGTAAATAATTTTTGCCAGCCATATACCACCAGACATATATTCAAATAGGACCTTGGCCATGGGCAGCCAATGAAAACTGTGGGCGCAGCCATGACACATGCAGCTGTGACGTCACTTCGTTGATACTCAACAGTCAATGCTCCGCCTGTATGAGAGACTAGGGTGCTGTTGTGAGTGTTTTTATTCTATTATGGCTGAATTGTCGGACTCTGAGGAAGAATTTGTCCAACATGGCTACAGGTTTGAGCCAGAAAGGTCTTCTGAGGGTTAAAGTGACGAAGTGGTCCTCACACACAACGCAATTTCGTCTGAAATTATTCGTCTGTGCCCTGTTTCCGCTCCGATCTTCTGACAAGGTGAGCTGGGTTTGGGTACACAAAAAAAGTGTTTCTTTGTTTTTTTCGCTTATTATTCAGACATCCAAAGGCTTTACATTCCGCCATGTTGCGATATCCATATCGCATTGTATGTTTTTGTTTTTAAAAGAGCAACGAGTGTCTGCTGCTCTGTAGATAGTTTTAGAATCATCTTCCGAGATCAGATGAGACAAGCCGCTGAATTTAAGCATTTATTTATTTATTTTCTACTCGTTTTAGTTCTGCATTTAATATGAATCCTGAGTTTGAAATAAACGTTTGAATTTGAATATCCCCGAAGCCGCCGCACATCCGGGTACTCAGATCGCAGTGTTCGAATTATCGTCATTTACGAGCTCAGATCAGAAAAGACGGCTCGCCGAATTTAAACATTTATTTATTTATTTTCTACTCGTTTTATTTCTGCATTTAATATGAATCCTGAGTTTGAAATAAACGTTTGAATTTGAATATCCCGGAAGCCGCCGCACATCCGGGTACTCAGATCGCAGTGTTCGAATTATCGTCATTTACGAGCTCAGATCAGAAAAGACGGCTCGCCGAATTTAAACATTTATTTATTTATTTTCTACTCGTTTTATTTCTGCATTTAATATGAATCCTGAGTTTGAAATAAACGTTTGAATTTGAATATCCCCGAAGCCGCTCCACATCCGGGTACTCGAGGCTCAGCCAATACTGATCCAGATCGCGGTGTCAACGAAATTACATCACAGGAAGCGTCCTGGAAGTCCCTGTAGCCGCTAGTATGGCTGTACCCATGTTTTGCTGACATAGCTGAACCAGCAGATCAGCAATGGATTTATATCAAATTGCTTTGAACGTGAATTTCAACTTAAACTTGAACTAGAACGTGAGACAGGGGCTCAATATAATATCTTTTTTTTCACGACCACCACAGGTACGCTTTAACAGTGATATGTCCCGGTCTGCACCAGTTGTTACTGACATACATTATCACTCCTCCGCCCCTTGTCTTCCCACTGTCTGGTGTCCGGTCTGCCCGTATTGCGTGGAAACCCTCCAGTTCGATGTTAGCATCTGTTGCTAGTTCTGTTAGCCACATCTCAGTATACAGCATCAAACTACTCTCCCTGAAGACACTCTCATAGCGGGAGATAGCCGCTAGCTCATCAGTCTTACTGAGTAGCGATCAAACATTCCCCATAACGGATGGGAAGACGGGTCTGTACCTTATATTCCTTGCCTGCCGTCTTACTCCAGCTCGACACCCACGCCATTTCCGTCTTATTTCTCCCAGTATGTCGAGTTTTTGCGTTAGCATCATGGGCCGGTTAAGTGCTAACAGTTGGTCTCTATTGTACTGCCTCCTGCTAGAAACAGTGGCTCTGTCCGCTGGCTCAGAGGACATTTGGGCGATCTACGTGTTTGGATGGAATAAAGGTGACGCTGGATCAGAAAGATTGGCAAGAGAGCCAGATAGTAAATAGAAATAGGCAAAAATTGATCCGCTTTTGCAAAAAGGAAGTCTACTCGTGTGGCGTTGGAAGTGTCATGTCACTGATTGCTATGACATTTTTGAATCACATTTTGATATTAAAAATAAACCACAACATTATTTTGGTTTGGTATTTAATTAAACAGGGACGGAATGTCGAGGGTACGTTGTGATTTGGGGATGGAGTGACTTGGGACAGATACAGGTCAAGCGGACCCCAGGATCCAATCTGTACAAGTACATTCTCAATCCAGTGATCTGTAAATGCGAAGAAAGAGAACAACAAGAATTTGTGTAAAACTGTTGGAAAGACTTTTCCTGGTCACCAAGAAGTATAAAAAAATAGACATGTAAGATGACAACTAAGCTGACCCAGAGAAGGTTTTGGTTGTGTTTCGGTTTTCCAAAGATTTTTCTTCTCCACCGCTGCTGCCCCCAGATGAAAATCCACAGAATGGGTATAGTTTGTAATTCACTGGATTGAAAATGTACTTGTACATGTACAGACTGGACTCCGGGGTCCACTTGGGGTGCTCACTTGGTCAGGGGTCCACTTGACCTGTTCCCCTTGGGGATGAATGGTAAGGAGTGACCTGATACCAAAGTTATCCGCAGTTTCTCTGCTGTTTTGTTCATTCAAAGTAGGGTGCTTTTCAGCTACAACTTGCAGTTATTAAGTATAATTTATTAAAGAGTGATAAACCTGCTCAGTCGACTCAGATCAAACTTATACTCGATGTCTAGTTATATTGCGTGAGTTGTCCAAAAAAAACAAAAACTGCTGTAATTAGCTTATAGCTGAATGCTAACATGCTAGCATTAACTCCCTCCTCTCCAGATACTGACCGAGATAGAGGACTGTTGGGATGAAGCCCCATCGGATGACAAACTGACCGCACTGGAACAGCTGCTGCAGCCTCTGCTTGGTCTCTTTGCTCAGTTTAGCCATGTTTTTATTCCCAGACAGAGGAAGCTACTTTGAAAACTCGTGCTTTTGCTCCAAGGGCAGTTAAACCGGAAGTGACGTGATTCCGACAATTACTGTAGTAGACTGCCCCCTTTTGGTCAGATATGTAAGTACAATCAAACTAAAATATTAAAGCGACACTCCGCCAAAAATTGTACACGTCCTTCAACCGGTCAGTCTTTTTTTTTTTTAATCACAAAATGTGTTCTGATAATGTAGTGCTGGCTACTATTAGCCTTGTGGGATGTGGGTAGGCCTAGTATCAGAATCAGATTTATTGCCATTGTTCATGTAGTACACAAACTAGGAATTTGTCTCAGTGCAATGCTGCAACATTAAACATGATAAAATAAAAGAAATAAACTATACATGCAATAAAGTGTAGAATAAGAATGAGTAATACTAGTCAGCAGTTTTAAATATATTAGCGAGCAGCAGATATTGTGGAGAACCATATAGTGCAGTCGGTAATGCAAAAAGAAAACAGTGATGATTGACATGAGTCTGGTTGAGCTGCTGTACATAGTGCACGAGAGTCAATAAGTCACTTAGTGTTCAGCAGTCTGATGGCAGAGGGGAAGAAGCTGTTCATGTGACGGGAGGTTTTAGTCTGAATGGACTGAAGTCTTCTACCTGAGGGGAGAGGGGCAAACAGTACGTGACCAGGGTGTGAAGGATCAGCTATGATCTGGCCAGCACGCCTCCGGGTCCTGGAGATGTACAGATCCTGGAGAGATGGGAGCTTGCAGCCGATCACCTTCTCAGCAGTGCGCACGACGCGCTGCAGCCTTAGTCTGTCCCTGGCAGTGGCTCCTGCGTACCACACGGTTATGGAGGTGGTGAGGATGGACTCGATGATGGCTGTGTAGAACTGCACTAACATCTTGGTGGGTAGCTTGAGCTTCCTCAGCTGCCGCAGGAAGAGCATCCTCTGCTGGGCCTTTTTGATGAGGGAGCTGATGGTCGGCTCCCACTTGAGGTCCCTGGTGATGGTGGTGCCTAGGAAGCGGAAGGAATCTGCAGTGGTGATGGGAGAGCCTGTGAGGGTGAGGGGGGGCAGAGGGGTTGTGACTTTCCTGAAGTCCACAATCATCTCCACTGTCTTCAGAGCGTTCAGCTGCAGGTTGTTGTTGTTGCACCAGGACGCCAGCTGGGCCACCTCTCTCCTGTAGGCGGGCTCGTCGCCATTGGAGATGAGCCCGATGAGGGTGGTGTCGTCCGCAAACTTGATCAGCTTGACAGACTGGTGGCTGGAGGTGCGGGAGTTGGTATAAAGGGAGAAGAGTAGGGGGGAAAGTACACAGCCCTGGGGTGATCCGGTGCTGATGCTAACAGAGTCTGAGACAGTCTTTCCCAGCCGCACATGCTGCCTCCGGTCCGTCAGGAAGTCGGTGATCCACCTGCAGAGGGAATCAGGCACGTTGAGCAGGGACAGCTTGTCCCGGAGCAGAGCGGGGCGGATGGTGTTGAATGCAGAGCTGAAGTCCACAAACAGGATCCTGGCATAGGTTCCCGGGGAGTCCAGGTGCTGCAGGATGGAGTGGAGGGCCAGGTTGACTGCGTCGTCAACAGACCTGTTAGCTCGGTAGGCAAACTGCAGCGGGTCCAGGAGGGGAGTGGTGATGGTCTTGAGGTGGGGCAGGACCAGGCGCTCAAAGGACTTCACGACTACAGAGGTGAGCGCTACACGTCTGTAGTCATTAAGTCCAGTGATCCGTGGCTTCTTGGGGACAGGGATGATGGTGGAGGATTTGAGGCAGGTCGGCACGTGGCATAGCTTAAGGGAGGTGTTAAAAATGTCTGTGAAGACAGGAGCCAGCTCTTTCGCACAGTGTCTCAGGGTGGAGGGAGACACGCCGTCCGGACCGGGGGCCTTGCGCGGGTTCAGTCTGGAGAACTGTCTGAGCACGTCCTGCTCACTGATGACAAGGGCAGGGGGGGAGGAGGGGGGGCCGCCTTTGATGAAGTCGGGACCGTGGAGGCAGTGGAGCTGGGGGAAGGGGGGAGTTGGACACAGCTGACGAGGTGTCAAAGGCCTAGTAATCAGTGATCTTGGTGTTTGAAGGAGGAGGGAAGTGAAAAGATTTTGACAAGAAACTGTATGACAATAAAAGGTTTTGTTTCTACCATTTTAGACAATCTAGATTTGTTTTATATGGGATTTACTGTATAACCACCACAGTGAGTCTTTAAGGGGTTATTGTACTATCAAGGATGCATGATGTATTCACTGAGTACTGAATAACTACCACAGATTGTAAATAAAGATTTACAGTCTATGATAACCACCAGTTATGGGACAATGTTCATTAAAATTTAATCTCAAGATTCATTAATTCATTCATCTTCTTCCGCTTAATCCTTTTCGGGTCGTGGGTGGGGGGGGGCTGGAGCCTATCCCAGCATCTTTGGGCGAGAGGCAGGGTACACCCTGGACAGATTGCCAGTCCATCACAGGGCCAACACAGAGAGACAGACAACCATTCACTCTCACAGTCATACCTAAGGACAATTTAGAATCCCCAGTTTGATGCCAATTAACCTAACTTGCATGTTTTTGGCATGTGGGAGGAAACCGGAGAAATCCCGGAGTAAGCCCACGCAGACACAGGGAGAACATGCAAACTCCACACAGATCACTGTTGGTCGGGGGCTGGGATCCCAGGATCCCCCGGCCAAGGGTGAGTTGCTGTGGTGCCGCAGTGCTAACCACTGCGCCACCACACTGCCCCTAATCTCAAGATTATTCTTGCAAAAATAATAACGATATTGTCATAATAATCATCTCTTTATAAATTCAAGGAATCTGTTATTATGACAATATTGCTATTATTTTTGCAAGATTAATCTCAAGATTATTCTTGCAAAAATAATAGCGATATTGTCATAATAATCATATCTTTATAAATTCAAGGAATCTGTGTATTTTTGTCTGTCCATGTATATCTCTTGAACCGTTTTTCAGACTCGCCTCAGATTTTAAACGTGGTTTCCTGGTGTTATAAGGGTGTACATCCCCGAATTTGGAGTCGCTCGGTCAAAAAAATTTAATTTTTATCAGTGAAAGTTTTAGCCACCGCTCTGTGGCTGCTCTGTGTCCTGGCTTCAAGAAGTGAGGGCGGGGTGCTTGACTCAGTGCACATTGGATAATGCTTCGCATCACGGCCATGCTAATTGGACAATATGTCAGCATCATGACCTGTCAGTCACCACAGTGTTCCCTGGACAAAACAAGGAAGTGACAAACTTGACTAGAAAAAGATAATACTGAAGATTTAATGCTTAAAAATGATACTATAAAGTTGCCGTGATTGCGTAGATCTAAAGCATAATTCAGCATATGTGGAGAACATGAAGTGAGCAGCAGACTGGGCAGAGCATCAGTGGGACCCGGGACTGACAAAGAACACCGGTGTATCAACACAGAACATGCCAGGAGAAGCAGCAAGCCTAACCATGCGGACCACGATCCTCGTGGGGAGGCACACTCAGCCTGCCCCAGTCAGCGGTAGACAAGAGTCCCTTTGCAGGGCCACGATATGGTCACATGAACGGTTAAACAACGACCGTCACCAAACTGGACACAAAAACGTTCAATAACTCATAAAAGATCACACTGTGGGGAACCCGCGCTGGGATATTCATCTCAGACTGGAAGCAAAGGAGAGGCAGTAAATTCCTCTACCGGAAGAGCGTGGGGGATTAAGCAACTGGGGACAATCGGAATTGTGATGGGAGAAGATATTGTGATGTAAGACCCCAGGCAGCAGGAATAAGCAGCTGTGGGGACAATAGGAATTGTGGTGTAAATGTATTGTGATGCAAGACCTCAGGCAGCAGGGGGAGTGAGTGAGGTGATATAAAGGAGAGACCCTGTGGCATGAGGTCAGTGTTGTTTCTGAGACTGAGAGATGTGAGAGAGTGAATAAAGATCATCTGCTATGAATGCCTGGCCTGTTTATTGCTCTCTCCACAACACAAATAAGTGATCTGACAAAAAAAAAATAAACAAGCGGTTCTTAAACAGTGGCTAATATTGGATGTCCCGTTCTTTTTCAGTTATTCTGTAATTGATATTCACACAATCAAATAAATCTCACTTTAGTCCCTTTCATATTTGTCAAAGTCTAAAACGTGATTGCCTACATATAGGCTACACTGTGGAGAGTGCAAATAAAGGAACCAGATCTGCACGACAGACGACTTTATTTCTCTCTCTCTCACTGCATTCATACACAGAAAAAGACATTTTTCAATACACCAGGGTCTCTCCTTTTATATCACTCCATTCCTTCCCCCTGTTGCCTGAAATCTTGCATCACAATACATTTACACATTACAATACGTACTGTCCTCCATTTAATCCCCCACGCTCTACCTGCAGAGGGAATATTCCCCTCCCCTCTGCTTCCAGTCTGAGATGAATATCCCAGCGTGGGTTCCCTACACCGCCCCCCCGCCCCCCCAGAGTCTCAGACTGAGCTTCAAACCTCACGTCTTTTTGGCTTCAGTCTCCTCCCATATCTGCTGTAACTAGGGACCTTCAACTCCGCGGCGCTGCTGTGCCGGTTGGGGGCTCTTGGGGATGTGTCTGTCTGCGGGTGGGCAATGGCGAGGGGAGGGGGGGCATTCTACTTGCCCGTGTGGCTGCTCTGCTGAATCTTCTACCTGGGGAGTTCTCAGTGGGGGTCTTCCACGCCAAGGGGCCCGAGCCAACATCACTTGCTCGTCCGCCACCACAAAGGCGGGCTTAAGTCTGTCTATACATATTTTCTCCCGACGACCCCCAAATCTAACAAAAAATGTTTGTCCCCTGGTTCTAACACTCTGAACGGGCCATCGTAGGGTGGGCGCAATGGGGGGCGGTGGGCATCGTGCCTGACAAACACGAACGCTGCGTTCTTCAAAGTGTTTGGCACAAAAGCGCATGGAAAACAGTGGTGGGCCGGGCCCGGTAGCGTGCCTGTATCTGCGCTATGCTGCAAACGCTGAGACAGACAGTTGTCCGGCGCCGGATTACCTGGTAAAAATTCCCCGGGGAGCCGCAGTGGCTGAGAACAAACAAGCTCCGCCGCGGAAGCCTCCAAATCCTCTTTTGGTGTGGAGCGCAACCCTAACAGAACCCACGGCAACCAGTCTACCCAATTGGCATCCGTAAGTGAAGCCCTGAGCGCTGCTTTCAGCGACCTATGGAAATGCTCGCATAAGATAGATAGATAGATAGATAGATATTTTATTTCAAACACAAAAATATAACAAATACAAGCAAATGGCAAATGCAATAAAGTAACAGTATACACTGTTCGAAAGGGAGAAGGAAGAAATGAACACTTGTTAATTCCATCTCCTCTTTTCCATAGAGGAAAAGACCACCTTTAAGACCACCTCTTACCACCTTTAAGACCCCAAGTAAACAATTTACTGTATTTTTTACAAATCAATATTAACACCCATCCATTGTAACATACAATGATGTCCATACATCAAAACCAGCCTCAAACAACACAGTTATACACAGTGCTGTCCCACCCACCATTCCATAGTGTCCCATAATATCCTAGAGTGAACATAATGAATCGTACATATAACTACTACCCTTCTAACATATACCCTTTCAGCAAATGGTGCTTATACCTCTTTTTGAATTGATTTCTGTTTGTACATAGTTTCAGTTCCGGCTCCAGACTGTTCCACAAATCCACCCCACAGACAGATATGCACATACTTTTCTTGGTTGTACGTATCTTGGGTTTTGTAAAGTTTAAGTCTCCCCTCAAATTATGATCATTGTCTCTTTTTTTAAATATTTTTTGTATATTAGTTGGTAGTTGATTATTAATTGCCCCGTACATTACTTGTGCTGTCTTAAATTTAACTAAATCGATGAACTTTATGACATGTGACTTTAAGAACAACGCATTGGTATGGTCTCTATATCCTGCATTGTTTATTATCCTTATAGCTCTTTTTTGTAATGTGCATATTGACTGTAGGTTGGTCTTGTAGGTGTTTCCCCAGACTTCTACACAGTAGTTAAGATAAGGTAAAAACAGTGAATAGTACAATAAGACCAATGATTTATAGTCCAAGAAGTGTCTTGTCTTCCCCAGTATGCCTGTACATTTTGCTAATTTGGCCCGGATGTGACTGATGTGAGGTTTCCAGCAGATTTTATTGTCTAGCGTCACCCCCAGAAACTTATTTTCCTGTACTGTTTCTATTCTGGTATCATCTATCGTTACCATTATTTCATGATTTATTTTATAATTTCCAAACAACATAATCCTTGTTTTTTTTAGATTTAGAGATAATTTATTTTTGTTGAACCACTGCGTTAATTTTTCCATTTCAGTTGTGACCACCTCTAAAACCTGCTGCAAATTCTCACCAGTGCAAAGGATATTTGTGTCATCCGCAAACAAAATAAATTTCAGAATTTTTGATACTTGGCATATGTCATTTATATACAAAATAGAGTTTGGGTCCCAAAACTGACCCCTGGGGCACACCACAAGTGATGTCCATGAAGGGTGATTTGTGCTCTCCAATTTGTACAAATTGTTGTCTGTTACTTAAATAACTTTCCACCCAACTCAGTCCAACCCCTCTTATCCCATACCTTTCCAGTTTCCTTAGCAGTATTCTGTGGTCAATAGTGTCAAAAGCTTTCTTTAAATCTATAAATACTCCTACAGCAACCTTTTTTTTATCTATACAACTAGTAATTTCTTCTATAAGTTCGATCAGTGCCAAAGATGTAGATATATCTGCTCTAAAACCATACTGGCTATCTGTAAGGAGGTTGTGTTTTTCAGTGAAATCATCCAGTCTCTTAGTGAAGATTACCCATTGGCCTGTGGGTTGTACGCAGTTGTGCGATGAATTGCGACACCCAGGCTATGGGCCATCGCGGACCAGAGGTCGGAAACAAACTGCGGGCCCCTATCGGACGTGATGTCCGACGGGATGCCAAAACGTGCCACCCATGTTGTCAAAAAGGCGTGCGCCACATCCACGGATGTGGTTGCTGCTAGTGGGACTGCTTCTGACCAGCGTGTGGTGCGGTCCACCACTGTCAGAAGGTGCGTGAACACCTGCGATGGCGGGAGGGGGCCCACGAGGTCCACGTGAACATGGTTGAACCTCTTCGCCAGTATACGAAACGGCTAGAAAGGGGCCTTCGTGTGTCTGTGCACTTTGACTCGTTGGCATGCTACGCAGGCTGCAGCCCACTCTTTCACTTGTTTGTGCAGGCCTGGCCATACGAACTTCGCTCCCACCATTTTGACTGACGCACGCACTCCTGGGTGCGCCAGAGTGTGAACTGACTCAAACACTCGGCGGTGCCAAGCAACTGGGACCACCGGGCGCAGGCGTCCCGTGGAGACGTCACAGATTGGGGGGGCTGCCGTCTTGCAGTACTCTGCTCTCCAGCTTTAACCCTGTTGGTCCAGACTGGAGCGCGCACACGTCCGTATTGCCAATCTGCTCTGCAGCCATGGCTGTATAATCTATCCCTACGCAGACTGGGGCCACTACTGCGCGCGAGAGGCAGTCCGCCACCACATTCAGTTTACTGGCCACATGCTGAATATCGGTTGTAAACTCTGAGATCGTGGCCAGGTGTCTCTGCTGCCGGCCCGACCATGGTTCCGAAACCTTGGCCATCGCCTACGTTAGCGGCTTGTGGTCCACGAACGCATTGAAGCTGCACCCTTCCAGCCAGAACTGGAAGTGGTGTATGGCCAGGTGGAGAGCCAGCAACTCTCTGTCGAACGCGCTGCATTTACGCTCACTGTCGCGCAAAGCCCTGCTGAAAAAAGTGAGCGGCTGCCAAGAACCGGCGACGCGTTGCTCCACGACGGCCCCTATGGCCACGTCCAAGGCATCGGTAGTGAGCGCTATCTGGGCTGCCGGGTCCAGGTGCGCCAACAGTGGGGCGTTTGCCAGGGCTATTTTAACCTCAGAGAACGCCTGCTCCCGCTCAGGAGTCCATTCGACTCTGTCCGCCGGCTTCCGTTTCTTGAGCGCGGCATACAATGACTGCATGAGCTGAGCTGCGCGGGGGAGGAACCGGTTATAAAAGTTAGCCATCCCCAAAAACTCTTGCAGCGCCCTGACCGTCTGAGGCTGGGGAAAATTCGCCACGGTGCGCACCTTGTCTGGCAAGGATATCGCTCCCTCCGGTGAGATGCGGTGCCCCAAAAAGTCAATCCCCATCACGCTGAACTGGCATTTCGCCGGGTTGATTATTAACCTGTGCTCTTCCAACCTCCGGAAAACCGTCCTGAGGTGGGTTACGTGTTCGTTCTCAGACACGCTGGCCACTAGGATATCATCCAGGTAGACAAATACAAACGGCAGATCGCGCAACACTGTATCCATCATGGAATGTCTGTGCCGCGCCTTTTAATCCAAAGGGCATGCGTAAAAACTCAAACAAGCCAAACAGAGCTATTACAGCGATCCCTCACTTATCGCGGTTAATGGGTTCCAGAACCGACCGCGAAAAGTGAAAAACCGCGAAGTAGCGTCACCCCTAATGACGTCATCCATAAATAATACGTACGTTCATTCTCTCACTCTCTCTCTCTCATATGATACGTGGGTGTGTGTGTGTGTATGTGTACATACATACGTAGATGTAAATAAAGTGTACATAAATATGTTTTTAGAACTCTTTTATTCTTATAACAAGATACGTAACTCAAGGTGAAGATGATTTACTTCACAGGTTAATGAGAGCTTTACTGCTCCTCAGGTGACGCCTCATCGTCAGGTGCTAGAAGCGCAGGATCGTCGAGGGCAGCTTCCGATAGAGCTGGAGAAGCTGCAGGAGGCGGCGTCGTGGCTCGACGGGAAGACTATTTCGCACAAAATGGCACAAGAGAACAGCAAAAAGTTCCACGCTGCGAGACTACGTAACACGAGCGATAAAGAGCAATGAATGCGGTCTTCCTTCCCTTCATGGGTGCTCGGCAGGGAGAGGAGGTGGGTGAAACGTCTCGGCCAATCAGCTTGCGAGATTTCCGAGCTGAGCCAACACGAGAACAGCGAACAGAGAGGTGGATTTTTTGAGTTGTGCGGCTCTCCGTGTTGATACCTGATGGTCTAATGTAGTCTCCCTGCCTTCTGCTAGCGCCCGCCCATTATTTCTCAATTTTGAATTTTTGATGAATATTTTTGAAAAATCCGCGATGCACTGAGGGCGCGAAAGGTGAAGCGCGAAGTAGCGAGGGATCACTGTACCGCTGTTTTGGGTATGTCCTCCGTGTGCACCAGGACCTGGTGGTAACCGCGGACCAGGTCTATTTTAGAAAAAATGCGTGCCCCGGCAAGGTGAATGGAAAAATCCTGAATATGGGGAATTGGGTAGCGGTCATGGGCTGTGGCGTTATTCAATCTGCAGAAATCTCCGCACGGTCGCCACAATCCCTCGGCCTTAGGAACCATATGTAGCGGGGATGCCCATGGGCTGTTTGAGTGCCTGATGATGCCCAACCTTTCCAAGTTGGCAAACTCCTCGCGCGCTATGGCCAGTTTAGCTGCGTCCAGGCGCCAAGGTCGTGCGAAAACGGGTGGCCCAGTGGTGGTGATAAAGTGTTCCACCCCGTGTTTAGTGATGGCCGTCGAAAAAGTCGGGACCGTGAGTGCTGGGAACTGAGTGAGCAGTGTGTGGAACTTACCGCCTGGAGCTGTGACGCTGGCTAGTGTCGTTGGCCCAGCCCCTCGAGCTGTACAGGGGAGAGAATCGAAAGACATTGCATTAACCAGGCGTCTGTTAGCAACATCGACTAGCAACCCATGTGCACACAGAAAATCAGCTCCCAAGATCGGGAAACTGCATGCCGCTATGACGAATGTCCACTCATGCATACGGCCGTGTAGGGATACAGTCAGTGTCCTCTCACCAAAAGTCCTAATGTCCGAGCCGTTTGCGGCTATCAGCTCGGGGCCGCTAGCTCCGCTAGCCGGTCAGTGTAGGACAGCAGGATGAGGCTTTTTTGGGAGCCAGTGTCTACGAGGAACTGTCTCCCCAAGCGCAAGTCTGTCACGTAGAGCAGCTTGTTTTCTTCACCGGCGGTCGCAGCTGCTACTGATTGCTGGCCTTGGCATTTCCCGAACGCTTGAATTGGTACGGTGGCACACATCTGCATGCGTTCTCTCCAAAGCGGCAGTGGTTGAAGCAGAGCGTGTCTCTCTGGTGCCTTTTGGCCTCCGCTGCCGCTACCGCCACCGGCTCCTCACCTCCGCTGGTCGTCTCGCTGGGTTCCGACGCCGCCGCGTTCACTGTGAGGACTCTGGTGGTGAGGATGATCCGATCTGCCTCCTGAGCTAGCGCACGGTAGTCGCGTGCGGCCAGCAATGGCGAGTTGACCAGGACCGCTCTTGCCTCTGTTGGGAGGTTCTGGAGGAAAAGGTGGGCAAACAGAAAATGCCCATCGTCTGTGCCCATCAATGCCAACATCTTCTCCATCAGTTCAACCACCGACCCATCTCCTAACTCGGAGCGCCTCAGGAGCCTCTCTGCTCTCTCACAGTCCGAGTGTGTAGCGCTGGGTCAGCGCAGCCTTGAGAGCCCCGTATTTATCGTGGGCTGGAGGCTGTTGGAGCAGGCTCGCTACTTGCTGAGACGTGCGAGCGTCCAGCGCTGCGACCACATAGTAATATCTGGTGTCATCTGCCGTTATTCCCCGGAGGGTGAACTGAGCCTCGGTGTGGTGGAACCAAGACCGCGGGTCGTGCAGCCAAAAGTCCGGTAGTTTGACTGAAACAGCGCACGCATTGCTGGGGCTTCCCGTCCGGGACGTCTCTGGGATGCTTGCCACGTTGCTGGGACTTCCCGTCCAGGCCGACTCCGGGGTTCTTGCCTTGTGTTCCATAATTCGTCAAGGGTCACCAGTGTGGAGAGTGCAAATAAGAAACCAGACTTGCATGACAGACGACTTGATTTCTCTCTCTCACTGCATTCATACACAGAAAAAGACTTTTTTCAATACACCAGGGTCTGTCCTTTTATATCACTCCATTCCTTCCCCCTGTTGCCTGAAATCTTACATCACAATGCATTTACACATTACAATACGTACTGTCCTCCATTTAATCCCCCACGCTCTACCTGCAGAGAGAATATTCACCTCCCCTCTGCTTCCAGTCTGAGATGAATATCCCAGCGTGGGTTCCCTACAACACCTCTGTACTCCACTTTCAAATACGGCTTACACAGCCTGGCTCAAAGGCATGCTAACTGATGGTGAAAAAAAAAAAGTTATTTTCAATAAAGTGAAAAAAAAAAGATAATGCATGGAGTGTCCTTTTGGCCTGAGGCTGATTTATCATGGAAAACAGCTGAGCTCTGTGGTTCAGGCAATCAGCTGACTGGAGCCACTTTTTTTTTTTTTTACCAAAGGTAAAAAAACAAAACAAAACAAAACAAAAAAAAAAACAAACGGGTAAAACATCAACCATAGGCTGGATGAATTTTCAGCATGGGGCACATATGTTCGTCGGTCAAAATGGTAGCAGAAAAATTTGTCTGGCCGGTCCTCCGCAAACAAGTTAAAGAGTGGGCGGCAGCCTGCATGGCATGCCAACGAGCCAAGGTACACAGACACACGAGAGCTCCCTTGGAGCCATTTCACATTCCGGCTAAGAGGTTTGACCACGTTCACGTGGACCTCATGGGTCCCCTCCCGCCATCACAGGGGTGCACGCACCTTCTGACAATGGTGGACCGCACCACGCGCTGGCCGGAGGTGGTTCCTTTAGCGTCAACCACAGCCGAGGAGGTGGCGCGCGCGTTTGTTACAGCATGGGTGGCACGTTTTGGAGTCCCGTCGGATATTACGTCCGACAGAGGCCTGCAGCCTAGGCGTCACAATTCACCATACAACCGCATACAATCCACAGGCTAACGGGTTATGCGAACATTTTCACAGGTCATTGAAAGCAGCTCTCAGAGCGTCACTGACGGATGCAAATTGGGTAGACAAGCTACTTTTATTTTTAAGTTTTATTGGGGTTACGTTCTGCGCCTAAAGAGGACTAAGAGGCTTCCCCAGCCGAACTCGTTTTTGCGCAGCCACTTCGGTTGCCCGGGGAGTTTCTCCCAGATAATCCTGCGCCGGGCAGCTCCCCATCTCGGCTTTTGCAGCGTAGCATCGACACAAGCATGCTGCCGGGCCCTGCCCACCACAGTTTTCCGCGCGTTTTTGTACCTAAAACTTTGAAAAACGCGGAGTTTGTTTTTGTCAGACATGATGCACATCACCCCCCATTGCGACCGCCTTATGATGGACCGTTCAGAGTGCTGGAAACAGGGGACAAGCATTTTTTGCTAGATTTGGGGGGTAGAAGGGAAAAGGTTGGCTTAAACAGACTCAAACCCGCTTTTGTGGTGGCGGACGAGCAAGTGCTGTTGGCGAGGGCCCCTCGGCGCGGAAGACCCCCACGAGGAGCTTCCCAGAGTAAAATTTCCCCAGAACACCCGCAGGGACTGACAAAAGGTTTTCACCCCCAGACAGCAGCTCTCCAGCATGACAGCGCCGCTGAGGCGGTGAATCCTGGTTACAACCGATACGGGAGAAGACTGAAGCCCAAGCAGCATGGGGATTGATGTGTAATGATTCTATCACAGCATGCAGACTGTTATTCTTTTGTTTGATCTAAAATGTTTGGGGGGGGGTGTAGCCACACATGTGACTTGCTTAATGCCTTGCATAATGCCTCACATCTTAGATAAGAACAAAGTGCAGAGTTTCCTTGGAAATAACAGGAAGCTGTGAAAGTGTAATCTTTTATATGCAAGAGGCTGCTTGGAGGATCCTTTGTGTGCCAAGAGACTGCTTGGAGGATCCTTTGTGGGTCAAAAGACTGTGAGGGGGATGCTAAGGGATTTAAGAGGAAATGCAAAGTTACCTTTGATGTGAATGCAATGTGACTTGTGAGCTGTGGGGAGACCTGGGTATATAAGGGACGAGTTTTTTCTGAGATGTCCTCTTTCTACAATGCTCATGTTGGAGACGTGTAATAAACTGCCTTGAGACAAACATGCCTCGTCAATTACACACTCCACAAGAGGGTCAAAAATGCAATCGTTTAGGCGTAATAATAATAAATTATCTTCTCGCATCAATAAACAACAAATGCTTACAGAAGAACGGCGGCACTCACGTTGCGAGTCTTTGCCAGTCACGCCCTCAGGGTTCAGATCATTGGCTTCAGTAAGCACCGCCTCAATCTTAGCATGAAAGTTTTAAAAAACACTTGAATAACAAAATATTGCTCAAATCTAAACTGATGCATTACAATGGGTCTCAAATATTTGTAAACGTATCCTGTAATAGTACTGCATGAGTTTAATGACGATAGACAGAAGAAATTCATTATTTCACTGACCAGTGATATAAACTAAAATAATTATAATGATGGCTGAACATCTCCCATTTCCCCAAACTGAAGATACACTATTATGAATGTAAGTAATAAAAGATCACACAAATAAGTGATCTGACAAACAAATAAACAAGGGATCTGAAACAGTCGCTAGTATTGGACATCCCATTCATTTTCAATATTTAGGTATTCTGTAATTAATATTCACACAATCAAATAAACCTTAGTGCCATTTAGTCCCTTTTATATTTGTCAAAGTCTAACGTGATTGCTTACATATAGGCTACACCTCTTTACTTTCAAACACAGCCTACATTTGGGCCTGGAAAGCCTGATTGGGATACTTGTTTCAGGCAGGAATACTTGGTTCTACGGGCAATGCACTAGTCATATTATAACGCAAGAAATCTCTGTCTCTGTGCGTGTGTGTCTGTCTGTTCCGAGCGTATCTCCCGAACCGTTCATCGGACTGTCCTCAGATTTGATACATGCTGTACTGAGGTTATGAGGGTGTGCATCCCCGAATTTCAGTCTCCCAGGATATGCAGAAGTTTAGGAGGGGAAATCTTTAATGAACATCCTTTGGGGCGCTATGGCGTTAGTTCAGGGAGTAGGCAGGCATGGTTACTGTGATGTCATAGATCCAAGGCATGGTTACTGTTGCCAGGCAGACACATCATCAAAGATCAAAGGCAGGCATCACTGAACGAGTGGTGATGCCAAAGATCAAAGGCTGGTTTCACCATGGTTACTGTTGCCATGGTAACAGTAACTTTCTACAGGCATGCAGAAATACTTGCTTGTACCTGGTTTCTACGGGCATGCACGGGTATGCACTAGTTAAATTATAATTATTAAAACATTGAAAATGTCACTAAAATATAATGGAACCACTTTACAATGCATTTTGTGAGAAAACTTTAATTGCAATTTAAGTGAACATCCTTTTATGTGAAAAGTAGCATGAAATATCTTAAATGCACTACAATATAACAAATAATAGTCCAACTGGCATTGTGGTAATAAAAGGAACTACTGTAATTAAAAAAAAAACCCTGAACACTGAGGTATTTTCAGTCAGTAAAGGATACTGGTAGCCTTGCTGTCTGGAAAGTGAGTGACAAATGGGTGACAATGTAAACTACCATCTACAAATACAGACAAGTTGAGTCGCAGTTAAAATAATAATAATAATAAGCAGAGTGATTAGCACTGCGGCAGCACAGCAACTCACCCTTGGCCGGGGGAAGAAGATGAATGAATGAATGAATGAATTAATTCATTCATCTTCTTCCGCTTAATCCTTTTCAGGTCGCGGGGGGGCTGGAGCCTATCCCAGCATCTTTGGGCGAGAGGCAGGGTACATCCTTGACAGATCGCCAGTCCATCGCAGGGCCAACACAGAGAGACAGACAACCATTCACTCTCACAGTCATACCTAAGGACAACTTAGAATCCCCAGTTTTGATGCCAATTAACCTAACTTGCCTGTTTTTGGCATGTGGGAGGAAACTGGAGAAATCCCAAAGTAAACCCAACAACTAGAAAAACAGAGTGCATACCTCCACCAAGGCTCCTTCCGTCTCGTATGGATCACCTCCAAAATGTAATGGGTTCATGTGTAGGCGTAGAGCCACTTCTGGTAAAAATTGCATCAAAGTCTGTCCATTAGTTTTGGAGTACAGTGATCCCTCGCTACTTCGCGTTTCACTTTTCGCGCCCTCAGTGCATCGCGGATTTTTCAAAAATATTCATCAAAAATTCAAAATTGAGAAAAAATGGCACAAAAGTTGCCCGGGCGCTAGCAGAAGGCAGGGAGACTACATTAGAACATCAGGTATCAACACGGAGAGCCCGCACAACTCAAAATCCACCTCTCTGACCACCGCTCCACTCCTCTCCGCCCACCTCTTCACCGCTCGGGAATCTCGCAAGCTGATTGGCCGAGACGTTTTACCTCGCAAGCTGATTGGCCGAGACGTTTTACCCAGCTTCTCTCCCTGCAGAGCGCCCATACCCAGCGAAGGAAGACCGCATTCATTGTTCTTTATCGCTCGTGTTGCTTAGTGGCACTTTTCGCTGTTCTCTTGTGCCTTTTTGTGCAAAATAGTGCTTGTGACGCCCTGGGGGGGGGGGGGTGACGCTACTTCGCGGTTTTTCAGTTTTCGCGGTCGGTTCTGGTCCCCATTAAACGCGATAAGTGAGGGATCACTGTATTGTTGCTATCACTCTGTGAGAAGATAAGAGCCTTGGCTGAGGCATACATTCTCAGATCATCACCAAAATGTAATGGTTCACCTGTAGCCCAAGAACCACTTCTGATGAAAATTTCATCCAAATCCATCCAGTAGTTTTGGAGTATTGTTGGTAAAAAACAGTGAGAAGATAAAGCCTTATTCATGCTGCATTTCCCCTCTGGTCCTCTTTGGTCCGCGTGCGCTTTGGATGAGCCCGGCACACACACGGCATTGAACATGCTCACTTTTTTCGTCTACCAGGCAAAGCAGTTGACACGTGCGCACAATTGTTATTTGTAGTTTCACCCCAGCCCTATGGGTAGCACAAATGCGCTAACACGCCAGTTTGTTCACTGGCTATAAACACCAGAGTGACGCTTTTTTTTTTTTTTTTTTGTAGCAACAACAATGATGTCATTTCAAGGAAAAGGATGAATTACCGTTTTCCAGTGCTATTCTCCGCTCAAACTGCTGCTGCTGCAAAAGGATTCATGTATGTTTTCTCTCGTCTTCCGCCTCCTCATTGTCTTCCTTGTCTACTTTCTTTGTATGCTGTGTTAGTAGCGTCATCTTGTGAATGGGATGTTCAGTCTTGCGTGTGCTCTGTCAACGTAATCAGATCGTGGGGAGGCCGTGCGGTCACAAAATCTGGGCTGCACGGGGTCGTCCACAGTAGAGGCCTGCAAACACTAGCGGAATGGAGATGATGACGTAAATTTCATCACACGAGGTTTCCGGTTGCACGTATGCAGACAGCGGAGGTGCAGCATGAATCCAGCTAAAGAGCCTTGGTGGATGTATGCATTCTTGGATCATCACCAAAATGTCATGGATTCATCTGTAGCCCAAGAACCAGCTTTGGTGAAAGTTTCATCCACATCCATCTAGTAGTTTTTGTGTAATCCTGCTGCACAAATACAAACAAAGCTGTTGGTGGAGGTATGCACTCTCAGATCATCACCAAAATCTAATCATTGGTTCTCCATACAATTACACACCTTTCCTGAAAATTTCATAAAAAGCCGTTCATAATGAGTTATGTTGCTAACAGACAGACAAACCAACAAATCAACCAACACCAGTGAAAACATTACCTCCTCCCTTGGCAGAGGTAATAATGGATTACATTTATATAGCGCTTTACATGTCAAGTGACATCTCAAAGTGCTTACAGTGAGTCCATTATTCATTCACCCCAGACCAGTGTTGGGCAAGTTACTAAAAAATAGTAACGTTACAGTTACTAGTTACTTCTTTTCAAAAGTAACTGAGTTACTTTTGAGTTACTGCAAGAGTAACTTTCACATTACTTTTAAATGCATGCTTAAATCATCTTGCACACATAGCAAGATCAAGGGCCCCTTGTTCTCATCAGAAAAAAGAAGAAAAAGAAAACTGATAAGAAAAAAAAAGTCTCATCTTACAGAGAAAAAATGTCTCAGATTTACATAAACTGTGGTGACCCACCACACTCTACACAGACATTCCTCACTCAGCAGGTCTGGAGGAAGAGAGGACCATTCACATACGGACAGAGAGCCCCTGGGGGGACAACCAGAACAATGGACTGCTGTTTATACATCCCTGGATTAGGGAGAGATATGTCCGGGCGCCAGTTGGTCATGCTAATAATAGGTATTGACTGATATGTAGTATATCACTATGCTAATGTGCCATGCATTCTCTCTCTGTTTGTATAACATGCATAAAAGAGCTTGCTACACATGCCTGAGCAGCACAGTAGCACACAGAGCTACAAAGTGCGTCTCATTATGTTGGAGGAAAATAAACCCCTGCAACCTTCCAGCTTGTCACATCTCGCCTGATCCTTTACCTCCACACTGGTGACCCCAGACATGTCATGGTGACGCCAGTATCCTCTTCAGCCACACCGGAGCACGCTCTCCAGAGCGGGTAGCGCTGGGACCGACACGCACCATGAACGGCGACACGAGCGAACCGAAGGAAGCAGCCTGAATGGGAAAATCATTGACGCCGTCTGCATTGATTTCCACCAAGCTCCCCAACCCTGACTCACTCCGGAGAGCGGACTTCCCGCGCACAGAAGCCCCGCATACACACCACAGGATTACGAGGACAGCGCAACTTCCAGCTATGTGGTCACTGCGCCAAGCGCACGCCACGCACAGGGACAAACCGGCTCCACAGACTGATACAGCATCCTCCGCTGCTGCACATGCCCAAGAAACACGGCTGATCGCCATCCTCGGAACCTTCAGGGCTGCTCACGCACCTGGAGCAGACATGCAGCCCGCACACAGGACTTTGTATGGGTTTCTCAGCCATGGCACACAACGGGAGTTTAGCCGATTGCTGTCCCCGATGGCTTTAGGGCTGCATCTGCACCTAAAGCCAAACCGCCAAGTCCCTCACACAGCTGCAGTTGTTTCACAGCCGCTATGCATCCTCGGGGAATTTGGCCGTTCGCCTTCCCCACATCCTTGCTGGACCAAGCCGTGAGAGGAGTCAGAGACTTAATTTTTTCACAGCTGCTGCTGATCACCGCCAGGTTGACCAGGAAAGTCCCTCACTATTGCGGATCCACACACAACTTTTGCGCGGCCCAGACACCTTTGACGTCCCGGGCCGGCACTCACTTACTCCCACCCCCTCCCCCTCCTCCTCCACAGCGCTCTTCCCGCACCTCATTCCCTAAAGCCGGCCGATCGCCGGTTGGTTCCATTACGCACGACACGCACCGGCCCCGTGCGCCCACAATCCACGGCCGTTCAATGTGCTGGAACCCGGGGCGGAGCACACTGTCTTTTCCACCCCTCCCCCGCAGACTGACATGCCCTCCGACACTCCTCTACAGCAGGACAGTTCTACCGGAGCTGGAGCCCAAACGACCGGGGGGGGGGGGGGTCACAGCCCCTTCTGAGTGTTCTAGGGGGGAGCCCTGTGGTGACCCACCACACTCTACATGGACATTTCTCACACTCAGCAGGTCTGGAGGAAACAGAGGACCATTTACATACAGAGGACAATTCACATACGGACAGAGAGCCCCTGGGGGACAACCAGAACAATGGACTGTTGTTTATACATCCCCGGATTAGGGAAAGGACGTCCGGGCGCCAGTTGGTCACGCTAATAATAGGTATTGACTGATATGTATATCACTATGCTAATGTGCCATGCATTCTCTCTCCGTTTGTATAACATGTATAAAAGAGCTTGCTATACATGCCTGAGCAGCACAGTAGCGCACAGAGCTACAAAGTGCGTCTCAATATGTTGGAGGAAAATAAAACCCTGTATGGCTGTGTAGTTGTGCATGTACATGTTGGACATATGCATATGTGATTTAACCTCACGATGAAGGAGACGCAGAGTCTAGGACCCCTGCGGAGAACAGCGAGAGAAGACATAGGTGTGGACAGAAGACTCCCTGACCTCTGAGGCTCGAGAGGAGAGAGGGGGGAGTAATGTAAATAAAGGGATTATGAATGTGAATAAAGGGATTATGATGGAGATGTGTGACCTCCCCCGCGAGGGAGATTCCTTTATGTGAGAATGTTTAAAGGTGAGGACTTTGGTGTGTTTCCTCCTCTTTGTTCGCTGCTCAAGAATGAGAGCAGACTGTGGGAATGGTTGCTTGAAATAAACTTGAATTAAATGCAATTCAGTTTCGTTATTCAAGGCTCCCCACAATTGGTGACCGACGACGTTGAGAATGACCGGAGAAGGTCTCAGGGTCCCGGACTCACAGAGTTCAGTTCTGGCGAGCGCAGTGGCCGTCAAGCTGCCTGATTTCTGGCAGGATAACCCACGGTCGTGGTTCCTGCAAGCGGAGTCGCAGTTTGCGCTCGCAGGAGTAACGGTGGATGACACTAAGTTCCACCATGTCATCGCTAAACTGGATAACAGCACAGCTCGGTGCGTGCAGAGCTTGGTGGAGCAGCCACCCGCGACCGGCAGGTACGACAAGCTGAAATCCACCCTCATTAGGTTTTTCACCCCCTCGGCCGAAGTGAGGGCGAGGAGGATCCTGTCTTTGCTAGACCAAGGAGGACACAGGCCGAGCGCCCTGATGGAGGATATGATACAGCTGAGAGGGCCGGACAACGATGATTTCCTCTTCCAGTTCATCTTCCTCTCCAACCTCCCGACGCATGCGAGAAGCACGCTGGCCGGCAAGAAGTGTCACACCCTGGAGGAGTTCCGGGAGCTGGCCCAGGAAGCAGACGGGATTCTGGACGCCTGCGGCGGGCAGGCAACCTCAGTGGCGACCCAAGACAGCGGGGAGCCAGAGGCGGCAGACCCAGGCTGGCCGACGACGGCGGCAGCACGGCCGCGAAGAGGTGGAGCCAATGGTCCGGTGGCAGAGGCGTGGCCCCGACACAGCGGAGGAGAGGATCTCTGCTTTTACCATCGGAGGTTTGCTGATAGGGTACGCAGGTGTGTGCCGCCCTGCAACTTCAAGAGTTCGGGAAACGGCAAGACCGGGGGTCGCTAGCAGCTTCGACTCTCGGAGAAGGCAACAAGCTGCTCTACATCACGGATACGAGCTCCGGACGAGAGTTCCTCATAGACACCGGAGCCCAAGTGAGCTTCATCACCCCAACATACGCGGACCGGGTGGCTGGACCCCGCGGTAGCGGAGCTACGGCGGCAAATGGCTCGAGCATCAACACCTACGGGAAAAGGACCTTGCCTTTATGCTTACATGGCCGCACATATGAATGGACTTTTGTAATAGCGGCGGTGAGTTTCAACATATTGGACGCGGATTTTTTGTGCTCACACAATCTGTTAGTTGATCTTGCTAATAGACGGCTGGTAAATGCACTCTCCTTTTACTCTCTCCCCTGTTCAGCTCGAGTGTCCCCGCCACCAGTACAGACCCACGTCGCTACAGCAGGTGGTAAGTTTCACACACTCCTCACCCAATTTCCAGCGCTCACTGTGCCCACTTTTTCAGTGACGGTCGCGAAACACGGGGTGGAGCATTTTATCCCTACATCTGGCCCTCCCGTGTTTGCAAAGGCTCGGCGCTTGGATGCAGTTAAGCTCGCCATTGCGCGCGAGGAGTTCGCCAGCCTAGAGAGGCTGGGCATCGTTTGTAGGTCAAAAAGCCCGTGGGCTTCGCCGCTGCACATGGTCCCGAAAGCTGATGGCTCCTGGAGACCGTGTGGCGATTACCGCAGGCTAAACAATGCTACGGCGCACGATCGTTATCCCATCCCGCACATTCAGGACTTTTCGGTGCACCTGGCGGGGGCGCGCATTTTTTCAAAGATTGATCTGGTTCGCGGCTATCACCAAGTCCCAGTCCAACCGGAGGACATTCCTAAAACAGCGGTAATAACACCGTTCGGACTTTTCGAATTTTTACGCATGCTGTTTGGTCTCAAAGGGGCGGCGCAAACGTTTCAGCGGATGATGGATGCCGTGTTACACGATCTCCCTTTCGTGTTTGTGTACCTCGACGACATTTTGGTCGCGAGTACTTCAGAGGACGAACACGAAACGCACCTCACAGCAGTTTTTAGGAGGCTGGGAGAGCATGGCTTAATAATTAACCCAACCAAGTGCCAGTTCGGCGCCGAGCAGATCGATTTTTTGGGTCACCGCGTCTCCCCAGAGGGAGCGGTTCCATTACCAGATAAAGTACGCGCGGCAGCGGATTTTCCCCGGCCACAAATGGTCAAATCATTGCAGGAATTCTTGGGGATGGTGAATTTTTATAACCAATTCCTGCCCCACGCAGCTCAAATCATGCAACCGTTATATGCCGCGCTCAAAAAGCGAAAACCAACGCAGGCGGTCGAATGGTCCCCGGAGCGGGAGCGCGCGTTCACAGAGGTTAAAAAAGCCTTGGCTGACGCTGCGCTCCTGGCCCACCCAGACCCAGCAGCACGTATCGCGCTGACGACAGACGCTTTAGATTTAGCCATAGGGGCCGTTATTGAGCAACAGGTCACCGGAGTTTGGCAGCCGTTGGCTTTCTTTAGCAAATCCTTAAGCGCGGCTGAGCGAAAATACAGCACGTTCGACAGAGAACTGTTGGCGTTGCATTTGGCTATTCGTCATTTCCAGTTCTGGCTGGAAGGACGGTGCTTCACCGCTTATGTGGACCACAAGCCGCTCACATATGCCATGGCCAAAATTTCAGACCCGTGGTCAGGCAGGCAGCAGAGGCAGCTGGCCGCGATCTCGGAATTTACCACTGACATTAGGCACGTTGCGGGCAAATTCAATGTAGTAGCAGATTGTCTCTCACGCGCGGTCATGACTCCACCATGCGCAGAGGCAGAACGGGTCACCGTGACCGCGCCGCAGGAGAGCGGCGTGGTGGCGCGCGCAGCCCCGGTGCACGTGGGTATAGATTACGCAGCCATGGCAGCGGACCAGGGGGCGGACGCAGACGTGCGCGCGCTCCAGTCTGGACCAACAGGGTTAAGGCTGGAGAGCAAGTGTTTACAAACCGGTATGCCCCCCACCCCAATCTGCGATGTGTCGACGGGGCGCCCGCGTCCGGTGGTTCCGGCCGCGTGGCGCCGCCGTGTTTTTGACTTGGTCCACTCACTGGCGCACCCAGGGGTGCGCGCGTCGGTGAAAATGGTGGCGGAAAAGTTTGTTTGGCCGTGCCTGCGCAAGCACGTGAAGGAATGGGCAAAAACCTGCATTTCCTGTCAACGGGCCAAAATTCACAAGCACACAAGAGCCCCGTTAGAACCGTTTCGCATTCCAGCCAGAAGGTTCGACCACGTGCAAGTCGACCTCGTGGGCCCCCTACCGGCATCACAGGGGTTCACGCATCTTTTGACAATGGTGGACCGAACCACACGTTGGCCGGAAGTGGTCCCGCTGGCGACGACCACGGCCGCGGAGGTGGCTCGCGTTTAACGGCTTGGGTGGCGCGCTTCGGGGTTCCGTCGGACATCACGTCCGATAGAGGACCTCAATTCGTCTCTGAGCTGTGGTCAGCGATGGCCACCGGCTTGGGAGCCAAAATTCACCGCACTACGGCTTACCACCCTCAGGCTAATGGTTTATGCGAGCGTTTTCATAGGTCTTTGAAGGCAGCACTCAGAGCGTCACTCACGGATGCATATTGGGTAAATAAACTACCATGGGTTTTATTAGGGTTGCGTTCTGCGCCCAAAGAGGACTTAGACGCCTCCCCAGCGGAGCTGGTGTTCGCACAACCTCTTAGGCTGCCAGGCGAGTTTTTACCAGAGCACCCGGAGGCCCCACCTCTCCCGGCTCTGGGACCGTTAGTTGGCACAGGAGCAGACACGCTTCCGGGTCCGGTTCATCACGCTTTTCCACGAGTTTTCGTCCCCAAGGCTTTGAAAAATGCCGAGTTCGTTTTTGTCAGGTGCGAAGCCCTAAAAGCAACACTCAAACCACCTTACGAAGGGCCATTTCGAGTGCTGGAGGCAGGTGATAAGCAATTTGTGCTAGATTTTGGAGACAGAAAAGAGACAGTCAGTATTGACAGACTAAAACCTGCTTTTGTCATGAAGGACGGGTCTGTACCGGTCGCAAGGGCGCCTTGACGAGGCAGGCCCCCGCAGGGGCAAATAATCACTCTCTCCCTCAGTCAACAGAGCCGGAGCAGAAAGGCGCCGCAGGCAAGGCGGGGCCAACTCACAGCAGATTCGGCAGACGGTTGAAGCCCAGGCGGCGCACAGACTGAATGTTGATGATTATACAGTAGTCAGTAACATGTTATTGAATTTTAGGGAATAGTCCGTTCTTCATCGTTTGGGGGGGGTTATATGGCTGTGTAGTTGTGCATGTACATGTTGGACATATGCATATGTGATTTAACCTCACGATGAAGGAGACGCAGAGTCTAGGACCCCTGCGGAGGACAGCGAGAGAAGACATAGGTGTGGACAGAAGACTCCCTGACCTCTGAGGCTCGAGAGGAGAGAGGGGGGAGTAATGTAAATAAAGGGATTATGAATGTGAATAAAGGGATTATGATGGAGATGTGTGACCTCCCCTGCGAGGGAGATTCCTTTATGTGAGAATGTTTAAAGGTGAGGACTTTGGTGTGTTTCCTCCTCTTTGTTCGCTGCTCAAGAATGAGAGCAGACTGTGGGAATGGTTGCTTGAAATAAACTTGAATTAAATGCAATTCAGTTTCGTTATTCAAGGCTCCCCACACCCTGCAACCTTCCAGCTCGTCGCATCTCGCCTGATCCTTTACCTCCACAAAACTATTGTAATCAGCAGAAAGTCAGATATTTACTAGAAATAAAACTAAATTCATAGAGAATACTGTAACGTGCTGCTCGACATGGCGACGTCCCACCGGGAGATTCCAACTCACGCCTCCCGCTCCGGAGTCCCGCACCCTACCTGTGTCGCCAATAGGGTCAACCCACTTGGCAAGCCAAGTAGGGTGCTCATATTGAGTTCGCTACACTACTCCCCTCTGGTTCTCGACATCGTCCCGATGTCAGCGCCCCATTACTGCTTTGGACAGGAGATCCCACTCCTGACACCAGTGTAACGTGCTGCTCGACATGGCGACGTCCCACCGGGAGATTCGAACTCACGCCTCCCGCTCCGGAGTCCCGCACCCTACCTGTGTCGCCAATAGGGTCAACCCACTTGGCAAGCCAAGTAGGGTGCTCATATTGAGTTCGCTACAATACTTTGGACCCCCTGGTGGGCCGTTTTTGGCCCACGAGCTAAATGTTTGACACCCCAGGACCAGCCCATTAAAAAGTGGATATTTAGAGGATTTACTTCCATGAAATAGTTGCATATCACAACAGCATGTAAATGAATAAGATAAAACAGAAAGCACAGATAAATGAAAGTTCACCACTAAAAGAAGCTGTTCTTTACTGCAATAAATCACAGTCACTTTTTCTCTGTGCGTAAGAAAACAATTACACAACTTACCCATTTACACAACTGCAGACATTAAATGTGAGCTTCTTGCTCTAAAAATACTCATGTTTAACCACAGAGGTTGGAGCTGTTGGGGGCTACTCACCGCTCGGACAACAGGTGATCAGGGCTCGATGTGAAAAGTTGCCACTGGGTTGCGGTGTAAACTGGGACAAGACAGAAAACCGACCCACAGAGGAGTCTGACGGCTGCGCCAGCTGTGGGTAGGGTCAGTTTGTATTTATTTGCACTAAAAATATCTATCCATATTAATAAAGTGAGTAACGCGAGTCACACATCTGATCAAATTTCAGTAAATGTAATGCATTACTGAATTTTTAAACAGTAATTTTGTTACACAGCACATTAATGCAAAAGTAGTGACGCTACAGTAACATGTTACTCCCAACACTGCTCCAGACAGGCATTGATAGTGGTAACTACTTCTGTAGCCAGAGCTGCCCTGGGGCAGACTGACAGAAACGTGGCTGCCAATCTGTGCCAATGGCCTCTCCGACCACTACTGAACATTTATACCCAGTGTCATGGACACTGGATGCAAGATGGGTCAAGTGTCTTGCCCAGTGAGACAATGGCAGGATGACTAGGGAGAGCAGGATTCAAACCCCCAACCCTCCAGTTAATAAAAGACCTGCTCTACCTGCTAAGTCACTGTCGCCCACATTTCCCTCCTCCGTTTCATTTCTTTTTGCTGAGAACCAAGCTGGATGGCAGGAAGTTCCACTTTTACATGGTCTTTGGCATGACCCAGCCGGGACTTGAACCTCGACCTCGTGGTTGTGGGGCTGATGCTCTACCCCTAGGCTACCACTCCAGTACATATATTAATCAGCATGTAGGAAAACCATAAATATATATACACTATACTACTAAGATCTCACTGCAGCAGCTTAGACTATCAAACTTGATCCAAGCAGATTCCCTCATCACTAATTTAGTAGTGGACACAAGCTTCTCTGCTGATGCAAAAGGTAAATATTGACTGATGAGCAGATGGCAACAATTACTAACAAAAACAACCAATACTCCTTAAACTTTATTCCAACTTAGCAACTCCAGTGGTAAAACTGAGCATATAGTGGCATGGAAAAATGTAACCACCCCTCGACAAATGATGTATTTAGATTTTTTTAAAATTTTGGTGTATTTGATAACTGTGTAGGATTGAGTACATTACTTAAGCTTTTCATATGCCTCCTTTCTGTTTTCATAAATATACAAAATAAAAAGTAATCATTCTTCAATGTTTGATGGTAATATTGTAATTGTGTATTTACATCTTTTTAATTAAAAAAAGATGCTACTTGTCAAGAGGTTGCCAGGTGTATACAGTTATCAATAGTGATGGCTATATTTATTGATTTCTAATGACTATAGTAATTAATGTACACTGTACATTCTTGAAGAAAGCATGGTAGCTCGAGTAGGTTCATTTTGTCTTCCTTTTCAACCATTAGTCTTTGCTTTTCTTATTTCAAACAAGGATGAAATAAGAAAAGCAAAAAACTAAAGAAAGTGTGGTATTTTGAAAATGTCTTAAAATATAGGTTAAAAAAAAAGGTATGAATAGCACTTCCATGACTGCCCCATCCCTACTAAGAAGTAATTGGAATAGTCAGACATCGTTAGTATGAGGACTTGAAATGTGGGTTTCTAGCTTAAATTATTAACATAATGTTCAAGAACCCCATGAGGCAGAAAAACAGGAGCACATGTGAAATATAGAAACACTTTATTCCCAGAAGTCGTTGCAGTGTTATTTTCAGACAGAAAGGCCAGTATAACTTCAGTACAACAGTTTAAGTACAACAAATGCTTAACACATTTCACGTTCTGCAAACCCACATACAAAGAAACATGATTGTTATTGTCCCACAAAGCTAAAAACACTCACCTCTAATACACAGACAACAGGATACAAGTTTGCTTGAGGGCAGGGCAGCATGAGCGCTTGATTTCAGACATCAAATGTCACAGATGGCTGTAATAGAGTTTCATTTCTTTCTTGGTACGAGACGGCCGTCTTGTGATGGACAAAGAGAAGCGACTCGCAGAAACACTGTACCAAAGCACTATGAATGCTGGGAATGGGTGACGGATGAGGAGGCAGGAAATGTGCCTTGTTAACTCAGATGAGACTCAGCTTAGATTCTGTTAAACGCAAACTTAGAAAGATTCAATTTTTCTGTGGATCAAAGTAAGTAAATTGCAGATTTACTGGGATTAATACTGCGTTGCATGAGTGGCAATATACAAGAGCTGAGACAGAACCCAAAAGCAACAAAGCACATTTATCACAGGAAAATACCTCTCATGGATTAAAAAAAAGAACTCCAAAGTTGCTCTTTAATGTGCAAAACTCAATACTTAAACCAGACTCAGCCGTCTCCTCCAAAAATCCAAGTCATCTTCCATCTTCTCCCATCCAATACACAGCAATCCAGGAAGGTGCCCGAGGAGCAATGGGAGGGGCACAAATATTGCTTTTCCAAATATAATCCCGCATGATTGTAAAAAACAAAAAGATTCTTATCAAACTCGTTCATTATTCAAGGAAGAATTATGAGTTTCTTTTAAAAAGCACATATTTAACTGTTTGTAAGCATACATCAAGAGAAATTTGGGTAAATTATCCCAAAATACAGAAAGCACTGATAAAGACAGTTTTGTATTGCTATGGGGAGTCATTAATTTTTAAAAAAATAGAAACACTTGTTTCAACTAGAAGAATCATATCTTGTTCAATGTATCAGTCAGCAACCATTAAAAAAAAAAAAAAACTGTTGCACACACTCAAAGTAATACAAGCACACATTCACACATACTTAAAACCTGCCCTCTGACAAATGTGGGCAAGGAAAGGGTGTGTGTATGGAAAAGCCATGCAGGGCAACAAATACCAATTAGGTTATTTTCAAAATACTTTCCCACACTGGTTTTTAGTGATCATTTTTCAGTGCAACCTTTACTGACAGACTTTGCTATGATGGAGTCCAGTTTTGTCTTGCCACAGCTTCACTGCCACAGTAAATGACCCCCCCCCCCCAAAAAAAAGTCAGTGAAGCTGGAAGTGGTATCCCTGCCTCCATCAGGCTGACAGGAGACCCACTGTGCTCAGGATGTCTGAATGAAGCAAGCCAACAGGCGTGTTTTACACCATACAGAGTTAGCGACGCATAAAAATGGAGTGACAGAGGACACACTGGGAGTGTTTCCTTTTGTAGTCCACTGCAGTTGGCATGGCTTGGAGTTCCAGGTCACAGGTACAGGGTCACATGATCATACAAGGGTTTATACTGTCACAAAGGGTTCAAAGGTCAGAGCCAAGGTGCACGCTAATGCTGGGGGAACGCTGTGTGTGGTTCGGCACAGGACTTAAGTATCCCAACCCTTCCTCCTGCAGGCTGCAGGAGTAGCGGCCAACCTCAGAGGCGGTGTGGTTACTTGCAGGGGGGGCGTTGCCGCTGGCCACCTGCTCAAAGGAGCGGGAAAACACAGCACTGGCGGTGCGCGTCAGGCTGGTGAGAGCGCTGGCCTTGGGCACTGATTGGCTGGAAGTGAGCATTAGTCGCTTGACGGACAGCTCTGCGTTCTCGCTGGCGGCCCGGCCTGTTGTCAGAGGGCCTGCCTCCTTGTCCTTGCTGGAGCGCACACCAAGCCGACACTTCTTCATGGCCTTAGCCCCCAGATTCAACGTTGTGACGCTGTTGCTGATAGTGATGGTGGGTGGGGTCATGTCGGGCCCCACCCCACTTGGCCAAACCCCTTCATCCACCTCAGAAATGTCCATCAGCTCGTCCGGGGAACCCAGATCCACTGCATCTGTGCGAGAGACAGAGGGAGACAGACACATGTATGAAAAACTCACATGAGATCAGACATGACCCTCGTCTGACAACCAGCTCGATCTAGTCAAATGTATCAAGAGTAAAGGTTATTTTACATTTTTAATTTTTGAGTCTAACTGAGACTGACTGTCAGAGGAGAACCATCAGTGTCCAGCAGGTGGCTCCATCACACTGTAATTTCTGTTAGCAAAGTTGCAGCCTAGTAGCGTAATTAGCAACATTGTAAGACAAGTCAGTAATTTAGAGGCTGAGAAGTGCATTTTTGCCCAAACGGCAGGGGAGGGACAGCATCTAAGAGCAAAAGCCTAGAAAAGCCCACAAAGGGAAAGAAGGAAAAGGCAAAACAAAGACACAAATTAGTACATCCTAAACGTTTGTTTCTCTTGACTACCTCTAAAGACAAAACTACTGAAGATCTGTACTGCTTTCTTGAAGATGTGCATGCACACCAGTGTGAGCATCCAACACCTGCATATTCAAAAATACACATTTATGATCTGCTTCTATCACTGTAATGGAATGCAACTAAACAGCTGACAGACAGATATGCCAGCCCTGCTAAGAATCTTTTAAGGTCTGATTTTGACAGTTAAAAAAGAGAAATCAGTTTATGGTCTAAATTTAACAGCATGACAACAGAATATTAAGACTTGCATATCTTTCCTCAGCTCATAACTACCAGCCAGAAGGAAGCGATCTGTTTCCAGGTGCAACCCAGGACTGATGTGTTGAGGCGGAATAACAATGTGTAGAAAGAGACCAGAAAGCGTACTCATGCTTCTGGTAAAGACAGGCGGTAGTTTCTTTATAAACAACATCAAAGCACACAGTCTCGTTGGGCTTTTCACAGCTAGTTTTAAAGCAAGCTCATCAGGGCTTTCTCTCTGTGACTGATGATGATCTGCATTGTAATTTATTGGGCATTTCACTAGAATGTTTTTTTTAAACAGCTTATCAACCCATTACCTTGTGAGAACTTAAATATTTAATTACAACTTTGGAAAGTCCAGCAGGAAATCTTCATGAGAAGCTTTAGCCGCTAAGTAGAGGTGAATGAGTGAATCAAGTTGGATAGATAAGAGGAACAGTGCCAAGAATGGGTGGTGGAGCCCAGCGCAGGGGGTAAATAAAAGGAGTAAGGATGGAAATAATAATCATGCAGCTTTTTTAAACCACGCCCCCACATACGGTTACCTAGGTTACCCCAGGAGAAGGGCAGGGGGAAGGAGGGGCAGGACTTTAGTACTGGCTCCTCCCTGTGGAGGCTGATCCAGAACCCTCATTCTCCACCAATCGCCTCACAGACTTCTGCCTCCTGACCTCCTGACCTCGAGGGTCCACGCTGACCTCAGAGGTGGCCCCCAACATGTCGCCGTCAAGCTGGGTGCGACCATCAATACGCGGTCGCAGGGAGTCTCCGTTGGGCATTCGCTCACCGCTCACACCTGTCACATTGATCTCTGGAATGGCCACGCCCCCCAGCGCAGCATCACCGTCAACACTCACCTCCTGGGACTCTGGTGGAGTGTGGAGTGGGAGTTGGGGGGAGGGGGTGCATGGGTGAATACATAGACACATACACAAACGCCAACACGCATGCACACAGACAGAGAGACGGACACGTTTTCATGCACATGTACATGAAAAACAAAGTCAGTCATATGCACAGGCACACACGAGCACAGAAACACAAGACACAAAACAGGTTGTCAATGTGATGGCAGAAAAAATAAAAAGGGAAAAAAAATCATAATGATCAGAACATAACTCATGGTCAGAGTACATGCTACATGGAGATGAATGTGAATGCAAGAGCTGAATGGAACTGCGGAGAATAATAGATCACCACTCATTCCCACACTTCAATTAATTTTTTGTTGTTTTTTATCCCTCCATCATCTGCTCATAAAAAAGCTTTATGCAGAAACAAACAGCTCTATAATGAGGGTCTGAAAAGAGCTACATCCATTACAGAACAAAACTGGTGTTCGAGGACTGATATGAAACCTGCTTATTAAAGCAGCACAAAGCTGTAATTTACCCAACATCTTTGCACACTGGGAACAGAGAGGAGCTCTCTCTCTATTCCAAAACACAAGGAAACTGATCAGTTTCTCTAACTGTTTTGGGGCCAATCACCCTAAAAGGTCTCTGACAAAAACTAAAATCCACCAGAACGAAACATTAGAAAGTATACACATTTCAAATAATATATTACACTCTCAATGGGCAATGCACTCTATGGTTTAATAAATTTATCTTTTTGCTCCGTACTCAATTTCTGTAATGGTTCTCCATCTATGCGTTTGGTCTGTTTCATGTTTCCACCAACTTTAGGAGACTGGAAAGACAGAAATGAAGTCATGGTTTTGAATAAGCAGGTTTTACAATGGAGGTTGCTTGTACCGGCTAGTAGGCCGAGGATAGGGAATCTTGGAGTTTTGCGAACTGAAAGATGATGAATGAACATGGTGACTGTCAGACAATGAAATGGGAAAATGTGCAACGTAGAGGCCTGATTCTGTGGTGTGGGTTTGTTGTTCAGCTGAACAACATTAATACTTCTTAAACATTTACAGAAATGCATATACAGTCATGTGAAAAAATTAGGACACCCTATGAAAGCCTGTGTGTTTTTTTTAAACATATTTGGACATATGGATATTTAATATCAATTTTAACAATACTTGGATATTCAAGTAATATAACTAAACTAGAAAAGCACTCAAGAGAGCGCAGACCTCTGCCAAGCGCCACAGTTCCCCCCATACAGTGTTTGTGTGTATGTTTTCAGATTCCTTGACCATGAAAACATATGACTAGCAATTGGATTCACAATGATAGGATTAGTGGTTCAGTAGTTATTCACAAAAATCGCATTTTCCGTAATGGCGGTTTTCTTCTGGACGGTGATCCGGATCACCACCAAAATCTAATCATCTGTAAGATACCCCATTTCTGACAATCTCTGAAAATTTCATGAAAATCCATCCATAACTTTTTGAGTTATCTTGCTAACAAACAAACAGACAGACAGACAGACAAACCAACGCTGATGAAAACATAACCTCCTTGGCGAGGTAACAATTAAAACTAAAGAAAAGACTTTTTCAAATTTTCTGTAAAATGTAATTCTAAAAACATGCAATTTCTGGTGAGGAATAAATTAGGACACCACCACATTTATTCTCACTTAAAATGGCTAAAATCATACACACAGGTGTATCACATCAGGTGCACATGATTAGAACATCGTTACTCAGCATTTTGAAGGAGGATTGTCCTATTTAAACCTCAGACATTTAGTTTGGTGTGCTCCTGACTTTTGAAGTGAGAGTGAACACCATGGTGAGATCGAAAGAGCTGTCTGAGGCCTTCAGAAAGAAGCTTGTGGCAGCTTATGAGTCTGGTAAGGGATTTAAAAAGATTTCAAAAGAATTTGAGATCAGCCATTCCACTGTCTGGAAAATAGTCCACAAGTGGAGGACATTCAAAACACTGCCAAAATGCCCAGGTCTGGTTGTCCAAGCAAATTCGCCCCGAGAGCAGACCGCAAGACGCTAAAAGAAGTCTCCAAAAACCCTAAAATGTCATCACGGGACCTACAGCAGGATCTTGCCTACTGTTGCTGGGAAACTGCATGCCTCTAAATAATATAACTAAATAGATGGTTATGCTGTTTCATCCCACCTAGCAACAATGCTCTGCACTGTGTGTGTTTATATATTTACATATTTATTCCATCTAGCTACAATGCTCTGCACTGGGTGTATTTATATTTATATATCTATATATTTATTCCATCTAGCTACAATGCTCCGCACTGTGTTTTTATATATCTACATATTATTCCATCTAGCTACATTGCTCCGCACTGTGTGTGTTTATATACTTGCATATTTATTCCACCTAGCTGCAATGCTCTGTACTGTGGGTGTTTATATATTTACATATTTATTCCATCTAGCTACAATGCTCTGCACTGTGTGTTCATATATTCATATATTTATTCCATCCAGCTACAATGCTCTGCACTGTGTGTCTGTGTGTGTGTGTGTGTGTGTGTGTGTATATATATATATATTTTATAGTAATATGTACATATGTATATTAGCTGCTCTTGCTTGCTTGTTTTTTTTTTTTCTTGCCTTCTGATTGTTGCTCTGAGTGTTGCTATCCCTGTGCTGTTGCAATCCTGGAATTTCCCCGTTGTGGGACTAATAAAGGCTTATCTTATCTTATCTTATCTACAATCAGAAAGAGGCTGGCTAGGTTTAACTTGCATGGGAGGCGTGCAAGGAGGAAACCTTTGCTCTCTAAGAGAAACATGAAGGCCAGACTGAAGTTTGCCAGAAAGAATGTAGACAAAGACCAGGACTTCTGGAATAATGCTCTTTGGACAGATGAGTCTAAAATTGAATTATCTGGACACCAGAACAGAGGACGTGTTTGGCATAGACCAAATACAGCATTCCAGGAAAAGAACCTCATACCAACTGTGAAGCATGAAGGTGGAAGTGTCATGGTTTGGGGATGCTTTGCTGCAGCAGCACCCGGCCAGCTCACCATCATAGAATCCACCATGAATTCTACCGTGTATCAGAGGGTGCTTGAGGACCACATGAGACCATCTGTAAAAAATTTGAAGCTGAAGCGGAACTGGACCCTGCAACATGACAATGACCCAAAACATACCAGTAAATCCACCAAAGACTGGCTAAAAACTAAGAAATGGAGAGTTCTGGAATGGCCAAGTCAAAGCCAAGATCTTAATCCCATTGAGATGCTGTGGGGTGACTTGAAACGGGCTGTACATGCAAGAAACCCCTCAAACATCTCACAGCTGAAAGAACTCTGCATTGACGAGTGGGACAAACTTTCCTCAGACCGATGTCAGAGACTGGTAGATGTCTACAAGAAGCGTCTCATGGTATTTCAGCCAAAAGGGGGGTAACACTAGCTGTTAAGACGGTAGGGTGTCCTAACTTTTTCCTCAGTTAGAATATGCATTTTTGTTGATATCTTTTGTTTAATGAGTAACAAAGTTCATTTTTGCCATTTACTTGCAATTAAATCACCTTCTTTTCCACAGATAAATAAAACAAGATTAGATATCAATATGTGAACATTTCTTAATAAAGACTGAATATTTAACGGGGTGTCCTAATTTTTTTTCACATGACTGTATATAGCCCATGTGATAAGTTTTGAGGTGTTTTTTTCTTGATCTCCCACCCTCCGTTTTCCCCCTGTGTGTGCATCTCACCGTGTCTCTTCCAGCGGTGTCCCCTGATGGAGAGGGAGGTGACGGCATTGCGGGAGATCCTGGAGGAGGTGGGTGTAATTTCCACCTGGATACTCCGTGGACCCTCCTTGTTGTTGCTCTTTAAAGCTGCACCATGAAGCGATGATTTGATGGCATTGCCCACCTTAAGATGAGAAGAAAAACATTACTGCTTTAGAAGCGTTTATAATAGTAAACTGTAGACCATAATATTTTAATTTACTGAGATGCACTAGTATACTAAACCAATAGCTGAACCAGCACTTAATATTAATGCAACTTTGATACTAAGATCATAACCAATTCTGATTATTGGCCACTGTATGTATAGACTTCTTCAAGATTCAAAGATTTTATTTGTCATTACTACTATACGTGCAGGACATACAGAAGAAATGAAATGGCATTTCTCTCGCTCCTCATTGGTTTACATTATATAAAAAGAAAAGGAATAAGGCTGGAAAAAAGAAAACAACAACAGTGGTCTATGTACAGTAATGCAACCCATTGTGCAAATGGCGACAAGATACACTCAGACCTCCCATAGTGCAAATGGAGATAAACGATTAATGATGATAAAACCCAGCAATCCTATATACAGACAACTAGAGATGAATACCCGTAGTTGCAGTTCAATGCAGTAGTGTAGGTGCAGAGTGTAACAGATAGGACTGCATGTGATCAGTATTGCAATGTAATGTACTTTATTTATATAGCCCTTTAAAACAACCCGTAGGTGACCAAAGTGCTTTACAGAAAATTAAACAGCATTAAAAACACACACACACACACACAGCATTAAAAACAAATAAAGAAATAAGAATAAATGCCTAAAAATGAGAATAAAATAAAAACAATGCCAAGACAAATATCATCACTACTGGGTTATTAAAAGCCACCCTAAACAAATATGTTTTAAGTTCTGATTTAAAAAGGGCCAGGTCAGAGATAGCACGTAGGTCAGGGTCAGACAATAACAGACAGCAGCAGACATGGCATTTGTGCAAATGGTTGCGGTTAAAGTGCAGAGACATACAGCAGCAAATGTATTACTGTTGGTGTGCCAGTCTTTCTGTGCCAACAGCTGAGGTAGATATTGTGCGGGTGATTGTGTTAGCATCCGGGGGGAGGAAGTGGACAGAGTTCAGGGTCCTGAAGGCCTGATGAATGAAGCTGTTAAGCAATCTTGTGGAGCGGGCCCGGAGGCTCTGGTTCCTTTTCCCCAATGGTGGGAGGTGTCGCCTGTGATGTTGATAGCTCTGCGGATGAGGCAGGTGAGGTACTAGATGTCTGGGGGGGGGGGGGGGGCAGAGGGGCACCGATGATCTTGCTGGCTGCTTTCACTGTGCGTTGTAGTGTCTTCTGGCAGAAGGCGGTGCAGCTTCCATACCACACAGTGATGCAGCTGATGAGGATGCTCTCAATGGTGCCCCGGTAGAAAGAACACATGATGGGGGGTGGGACTTGTGCTCTCCTCAGTTTGCGGAGGAAATGGAGGCGAGTTTCAGCCTCCTTGTTCAGTGATGTGGTGTTGTTGGACCAGGAGAGGTCCTCAGAGATGTGAACCCCCAGGTACTTGGTGCTGCTCACCCACTCTCACAGCTGCACCATCGATGACCAGAGGGGGGTGCTGTGTGTCCCCTCCTGAAGTCAACCACAATCTCCTCGGTTTTTCCCACGTTCAGGAAGAAGTTATTGTCTTTGCACCACTCGACCAGTTGGCTCACCTCATTTCTGTAGTTTGCCTCCTTGTTGTTTGTGATGAGGCCCACCACCGCCGTGTCGTCCGCAAACTTGATGATGTGGTTGGTGTTATAGGCTGGTACGCAGTCATGAGTCAGCAGGGTGAAGAACAGTGGGCTGAGCACGCACCCTTGTGGAGCCCCTGAGCTCAGTGTGATGGTCTGGGTTCTTCTTAATTGAGTCTCCTCTATTCCTATACTGGTTTTAGGTTTTATTTCACAGTCTGAGCACAGACTAGAAAAAGTGCCATTTCAAGCTCATTTCGGCTGCTTCTATCAGCGATCTGATTCTTTCGGTCATTACCCAAATCTCATGACCACAGGTAAGGGTAGGAACGTAGATTGACCGATAAATTGACGTCTTTGCTTTAGAACCAAGCTCCCTCTTCACCACAACAGACAACGTACACATCACTGCAGAGGCTGCTCTGATCTGTCTGTCAGTCTCCCGCTCCACTCTCCCCTCACTTGTGAATGAGACCCTGAGATACTCAAACTCCTCCACCTGGGGCAGGAGCTCATCCCCAACCCAGAGAGGACAATCCACACTTTTCTGGCTGTACTAGTTGTGTGGTATTGATTTTGCCCTGAAACAGACAACAGTAGACTACAGCTGCAAATTCAGAAAACATTTGGGACCAAACTATTTTTAAGTATTTCAGTTTTTTCTTTATAATGCATATTTCTTCGCCGATACCAAAACAATCATCAAGAGCACTGCACATGGTACATTACACGTCCGTCCATAGCTATTATGGATAGTGCATAGCTAGCACACCAACAACCAGAAAATAGATTACAAATTCAAGATTCAATATAGTGTAGCTCAGTAATAAAAGTAAAACTAGTAACCATGTGATGGCAAAGACTTAGCAAACAAGCTACAATTCAAAGCAGAACAAATTTAGAGAAAATACCAGAAAACCATTTAATCCTCTACAATATGCACATTTTCAATACATGTACAAACACTGTGGGGGAAAAAAAAAAGTCATAGCTTGAAAACTGTAGAAGGAGTTAGCTGGATAAGTCGTATGGACAGATGGATGGACAGACATACCATAATACATCCCACCTTTAGCGTATAAAAGAGTACAATAAGCATACAAAATAATAAGCTGGCCATTGATAAACTTATTTTTGACATCAGTCGATACAGGAACAGTACGCTCCAAGCCTATTGAATTGAGAAAGCTTACAGTTCTGTTGCACATGTTACGAGAAAAAATAAAAAAACATCCATCCATCCATCCATCCATCTTCTACCGCTTTTCCGGAGGTCCGGGTCGCGGAGGCAGCAGTTCAAGCAGAGAAGCCCAGACTTCCCTCTCCCCAGCCACCTGCTCCAGCTCTTCAGAGGGGATACCAAGGCGTTCTCAGACCAGCTGGGAGACATAGTCTCTCCACCGAGTCCTGGGTCTGCCCCGGGGTCTCCTCCCAGTGGGACGTACCTGAAACACCTCAAGTGGGAGGCGTCCAGGAGGCATCCTAATCAGATGCCCATACCACCTCAACTGACTCCTTTCAATGTGGAGGATCAGCGGTTCTACTCTGAGCCTCTCCCGGATGACTGAGCTCCTCACCCTATCTCTGAGGGTGAGCCCAGCAATCCTACGGAGAAAGCTCATTTCAGCCGCTTGTATCTGCGATCTCGTTCTTTCGGTCATTACCCAAAGCTCGTGACCATAGGTGAGAGTAGGAACGTAGATTGACTGGTAAATCGACAGCTTTGTCTTAGAACTAAGCTCCCTCTTCACCACAACAGACCGGTACAACGTCCGCATCACTGCAGCTGCTGCTCCAATCCGTCTGTCGATCTCTCGCTCCATTTTCCCCTCACTCGTGAACAAGACCCCAAGATATTTAAACTCCTCCACTTGGGGCAGGAGCCTGTCCCCAACCCGGAGAGGACAATCCACCTTTTTCCGACTGAGGACCATGGACTCGGACTTGGAGGTGCTGATTCTCATCCCAGCCGCTTCACACTCAGCGGCAAACCGTCCCAGCAAGAGCTGTAGGTCATTGCTGGATGAAGCCAACAGGACAACATCATCTGCAAACAACAGAGATGAGATCCTGTGGTCACCAAGCATGACACCCTCCATTCCCTGGCTGCGCCTAGAAATCCTGTCCATAAAAATTATGAACAGGATCGGTGACAAAGGGCAGCCCTGGCGGAGTCCCACTCTCACTGGGAATGACTCCGACCAAGTGTTGGCAATACGAACCAAACTCTCACAACGGTCGTACAGAGACCGAATAGCTCGTAACAACAAGCCCGATACCCCATACTCCCGAAGCACCCCCCACAAAAATCCACGAGGGACGCGGTCAAATGCCTTCTCCAAGTCCACAAAACACATGTAAACTGGTTGGGCAAACTCCCACGAACCCTCAAGAATTCTCGAGAGGGTAAAGAGCTGGTCCGATGTGCCACGGCCAGGACGAAAACCACATTGCTCCTCCTGAATCCGAGGTTCGACCAACGGCCGGACTCTCCTCTCCAGTACCTTGGCATAGACCTTCCCAGGGAGGCTGAGGAGTGTGATCCCTCTAAAGTTGGAGCACACCCTCCGGTCCCCTTTTTTGAAGAGAGGAACCACCACCCCGGTTTGCCATGCCAAAGGCACTGCCCCGACCTCCACGCAATGTTGCAGAGGCGTGTCAACCATGACAACCCAACAACATCCAGGGCCTTGAGGTACTCAGGGCGAATCTCGTCCACCCCCGGGGCCCGGCCACCAAGGAGATTTTTAACCACCTTGGCGACCTCAGCCCCTGTGATAGGCGAGTCATCCCCCTCGTCCCCAAACCCTGCTTCCTCTGTGGAAGGTGTACCAGTGGGATTGAGGAGATCCTCGAAGTATTCCTTCCACCGCCCGACGATATCCCCAGTTGAAAAAAAACATGTATTTTCATATTAAGATGAGGTAATTTTCTTATTTTCTTTGCGGAATGTGTTTTATATTCCAGTTAATCATCACTATAAGACAAAGGAGATGTAAACAGGTGGGGAAAATATGTGCATATACAGACGTGGACAAAATTGTTGGTAACCCTCTGTTAATGAAAGAAAAACCCACAATGGTCACAGAAATAACTTGAATCTGACAAAAGTGGTAGTAAATAAAAATTCTATGAAAATTAACCAATGAAAATCAGACAGTTCTTTTGAATTGTGGTTCAACAGAATTATTTTAAAAAACAAACTCATGAAACAGGCCGGGACAAAAATGATGGTACCCTTAACTTAATATTTTGTTGCACAACCTTTTGAGGCAATCACTGCAATCAAACCATTTCTGTAACTGTCAATGAGACTTCTGCACCTCTCAGCAGGTATTTTGGCCCACTCCTCATGAGCAAACTGCTCCAGTTGCCTCAGGTTTGAAGGGTGCCTTCTCCAGACGGCATGTTTCAGCTCCTTCCACAGATATTCAATAGGATTTAGATCAGGGCTCATAGAAGGCCACTTTAGAATAGTCCAGTGTTTCACTCTTAGCCATTCTTGGGTGTTTTTAGCTGTGTGTTTTGGGTCATTATCCTGTTGCAAGACCCATGACCTGCGACTGAGACCAAGCTGTCTGACACTGGACAGCACATTTCTCTCTAGAATACCTTGATAGTCTTGAGATTTCATTGTACCCTGCACAGATTCAAGACACCCTGTGCCAGATGCAGCAAAGCAGCCCCACAACATAACAGAACCTCCTCCATGTTTCACAGTAGGGACAGTGTTCTTTTCTTGGTATGCTTCATTTTTGCGTCTGTGAACATAGAGCTGATGTGCCTTGCCAAAAAGTTCCAGTTTTGTCTCGTCTGTCCATAGGACATTCTCCCAGAAGCTTTGTGGCTTGTCAACATGCAGTTTGGCAAATTCCAGTCTGGCTTTTTTATGATTTGTTTTCAACAGTGGTGTCCTCCTTGGTCGTCTCCCATGAAGTCCACTTTGGCTCAAACAATGACGGATGGTGCTATCTGACACTGATGTACCTTGACCTTGGAGTTCACCATGAATATGTTTAGAGGTTGTTCGTATTATCCGTCTCCTCCTGTGGCCACATCCAGGGAGGTTGGCTACAGTCCCGTGGATCTTAAATTTCTGAATAATATGTACAACTGTAGTCACAGGAACATCAAGCTGCTTGGAGATGGTCTTATAGCCTTTACCTTTAACATGCTTGTCTATAATTTTCTTTCTAATCTCCTGAGACAACTCTCTCCTTTGCTTCCTCTGGTCCATGTTTAGTATGGTACACACCATGTCAACAAACAGCACAGTGACTACTTGTCACCCTTTAAATAGGCCGACTGATTGATTACAAGTTTGTAGACACCTGTGATGTTAATTAGAGGACACATGAACATGTCCCTATGGTCACATTATTTTCAATCTTTTCTAGGGGTACCATCATTTTTGTCCAGGCCTGTTTCATGAGTTTGTTTTTTTAAAATAATTCTGTTGAACCACAATTCAAAAGCATTATCTGATTTTCAGTGGTTAATTTTCATAGAATTTTTATTTATTACCACTTTTGTCAGATTCAAGTTATTTCTGTGACCACTGTAGGTTTTTCTTTCATTAACAGAGGGGTACCAACAATTTTGTCCACGTCTGTATCAGTATCAGCAAAACTGTTTTCAAAATATCGCTATATCTGCTATCTGAAAAAAATGTAATATTGTGCATACTTAATTTTCATCCATATTCCTAAGGGTTGATCCATTTGAATAAAATCTGTGATACATTTATTTTTAAAGTACAAACACATTTTAGAAATATAGTATGAGTTAAGATGATCTAAAAGTACTTTACGCACTTGCTATTCTAAACCATTCAATACTCCTCCATAATTTTATTTTTAATCTTGGCACAAGCAAATACAAACAAACTGACCTGTCTTCTGAACATTTAGAATACTTCAACAACTACCAGCATTGTGTCTGTGTACTTTTTAATAATTTTAAAGGTAATAGAAGTACAAGTTGTGAGTGGTCTATTTTTTTTTCTACTGTCTGGTAAAGCCGCATCAAAGAGGCCTATTTTTAGTTCCATCCTGTTTTTCCTGATCAGTCAAAATAAAGGCTTCTCTTTCCAGTCAGTTATTCATAGTACACAGAGATCACATCAAAAATAAGGAGGTAAAAGGCATTGTTGAATTCTCTTTTGTGACTCAACTTATAACATCCAATCAATATTCAATAATTGCAGTTTGACCAGTGTCTGTGCATGTTTAAATCTAAATAGCAGATCGAACAGAGTTATGCATATCTAAGAACACAAGAAAACTCATTCACAAGTCTTTACATAATAATCTCCGTTCCCACTGGAAATTCCTGGGGCACTTGCACTAATAATCTTGTAATAGCCGAGTGTGCAACACGAGTTACAAGGCATCGTAAACACAGCACAACATTGGTCTCATGAGACACACATCATTGGTTATGATAAGATGGGAGCTACCTGCTGTATTCCACCAGCAAGAAAGAAACAGGCCAGACCAAACTCATGTTGGAAACCTTCCAAAACATACTGTGTGTATATATTTTAGTGCTTTTTCTTTATATTTAAAAAAAAACAAACAAAAAAAAAGTCTCATAAGTCAATTACATTCTTAAACATGCACACATACATATATTGTTTTTCAATACTGTTTTGGAGAAGCACACTTTGAATTGTGTAGTAATACTGTAAAATTCAATCCTCTACTCTCTGGGCCTCAAGGATTACAGCTTAACGGAGTAGAGTGGAAAGCATGTAAATAATCTCACGGGATTATACTCCGTTTGGAGTCCCTAACACATGCACACACGGACAAAAACAATACAGCATTAAAAAAAAAAAAAAATCACATGGCCTCCCTTTCTTTCAGGCTTATGCATACAAACTTTGATGTGACGTGATAATGACACAAAGATACTAGCACTCTCACCAGTAGGGCCTCAGGGAACAACTCTAGCTGGGCTCGATACAGGACATCATCCAGTGCTTTAGATCCCAGTTCAACTTCACCATTACACCTACATGTAAGTAGAAAGCATGTCAATTTAATACAAAGATCACAGCTTTGACTAGCAGAGAAACAAGTTGAGACATTAGAAACCATATCAGGAGCAAAGTAAGATTCAATAAAAAAAAGCATGTGTCAAGTCAAAATGGTATTACCAATGCAACCAAAAAAGTCTGGTGCATTGTCAGGGCAGGCGTATCCCTTCACTGTGAAATTGCTATTCAGGCTGTGTGTACACTCACACTGCGTAGTGGATCCCTGTGATGAGCTGAACCAAGAACTCTGACGTGACAGTGAACCGCGTGCTAATGCCTTTGTACCGCCGCATCTGCTGCCGCGGGTAACCGCATATGCACACCCTGTAGAAAGAAAACCAAAAAGGGGGGTGGAACACAACAGAGGAGCTTGAAGCGATATAAAAGGAAGTGGCAAAACCACTCTAACTGGTTCCTTCACTGCATCCCCATTAAGCCACCTTACTTCCCTGTGGTGAGCTGATATGATGCAAAGAAATAAAATTGTTTCACATGCGCACACATACACACAAAAGCACGATGTAGACTAAATGATTTCATGTCTTTCATTACCCTCAGAATTAGCATTTATGTATCCAATTCATCTTCTTAAGCTTGTAGAACTAAAACTAAAATTTAAGAAAGACCCATGATTTAAAGCTATAAAACCAAATTTTGCCTGAAGGATACTGTGATGGGGAAATTAGAGGTGGTGACTTCCTTTCACATCACTTCTCTGCAATAGCTGGCAGATTACTGAGTGGGATGTGAGTATGTTACAGCTCTTTGCCAAATAGCGGTATCTTGGCTCTCTCTGGCAGCAAAGTCTTTAAGAGGATCAGATAAGCAAGAGCTCACAGACCAGTATGCGTGTGTTTAGAAGTATCCTCCATACAAACAATAGCTATGACAGAAGTATCAAGAATGATATCTGCTTGTAGTCCTCAACTGAAATGACCCATGTTATGAAACTAGCAGAGAAATGCTCATGTTCCTGAGAGTCTTTTACCTAGAGCTGAGCTGGCAGAGGGACTGCAGGGAGGTGGAGGTCATATAGCTCAGAGCGGCGTTGTAGCACAGCAGCAGGAAGGTCAGCACCTCAAATCTTAAAAGTAACACAAACAAAACTTTGACATAGCATCTTATGTAAGGCAACATAATCTTAAATATACCATACTCTATCGTAGCAACACTTCTTTCCAAACCATACAAAAAACCCCAAAAACCCCAAAACAAAAGTACTGAAGGAAAATGACAGAAACTCCAAGGTTCTGTGTGAGACACCCTGAAGAATAAGTCCAACAGATCTGGGAAGGCAAAGAAGAAAAATATTCTCCTTGATCTAAAAGCAACAAAACTGTTTTGTTACATAAAGCGGTTTTTCATAATCAACGTTAATATCCAGTTAGTCTGAGATAGTTTGAGAAATCTGAGCTGAAAACAGCAGAGGACATTTAGCTCAGGCCAGCATGACCTCTGGAGTTTTTGCTCAGTTCTATTAATTTAACAGACCCTAACGGCAATGTAACAACTTTAAATGTAACAGCAGAGACAACTGCTGTGGGCCAAGACCAAAGCTAGGATGTCATGCATAAAATAATTGGACATGGCAGCAGCTAAATTCACCAAACTTCTCCAGAAAAGTGTTCATTCATCTACTTAAGGCAGCCTGGTATTGTAGCTGTAAATAGGCTACTTATGACACTAATCAAATCTAAATTAATGCACTTGAAGATGATGTATAAATTCAACTCAGGTAGTTCTTTGTACATAATTTATGCTCCTTCATGTTCATTTTATATAGCCCGTTAACTGTAGCATGCCATCACATATATCACCAAACTGGCTTCCTGTTACCCTCTAGTAATATTATAACCCTGCCATGACCATCAGTCTTCTTACCTGTTCTGCGCTGTAAAGGTTTCTCTCTGGAGGTGCGGCCCACTGTACACCACCCTGCTCAGCCCATGATTGGCTAGAGCTCCTTCTGTAAGGGCCATTGAGCCAATAGCTGATGGCTGGAGAGGGCAAGATAAAGTTTATCGTCTACATTTCTGCAAATATGAGCAAAGAATTTTTGTGAGTTTTATTGTGGATGTACTGACCTCATGGTAAACTGACGGTTTGGAGAGGGAAGGGACAGTAAAAGATAACACTTTACTTTGACCATCTTTATCAACTATTTCCTGTGGAAGAGAAAGGCAAGAAGAAAAATAAAATATTTCAGTGGGTGAGATTTTGTTTTTCTGTATGTGCCCTAAACCTCTAAGAGTGTCGAGCACACTCATCCGTTATGTGTGGGTGTCTGTGTGTGGACCTCAGGGTCTTGTTTCCCCACTCACATTGTATTGGTGTGCGTGTACTTCCTTATTTGTGTGTATGTTATGGGACCACACAAGCACAAACCCCAGGGTTTTTGTGTCCCCTGTGAGGATGTTAATGTCAAACCGATTAATGGGAAGCAGCCAGTATGTTGAGTGACAGCTGACCTATTTGAGTATTCAGAGAAGAAGCAAGGAGACACTGCACTTTCCTGATAGGGGAGCCAAAATGAATGAAAATGGATTTTACCACATTTTAATGACTACTAACGGTGGCAATTTTTGGTGAATAAAAATGGGATTTTAGAAGAAGTCCATCCTTATTTCATATGAGCAATGTCATTGTGTTTCATTTCCTCCATTTCAAACCCATATTTCCATGTAACGCTGTAGAAAGCAATCTTTCAAAACTCATGATGCAGATCCCAGAAAGTTTAGCAGTTAAGTCTTTTCCTTTGGCAACTGCATGAAAATTCGTACTTGATAAGGATAAAGGAATTTTTTGCTGTTTTCCTTACTTTGGACTAAATTCTCTGACAATCTTTTATTGTTACTAACAAGTGCAGCCATCTGCTTGTGGATATACATTAAAACACCAAGATGTCTATGAATGACACCACTCTTTAATCCCCTCTCTTACCAAGTTATAAATGCCCAGCAGCAGGGCTTCGATGCAGCCGGAGGTGTGAGGGTCTCTGGCTGCGCTGACAGACAGAAGGCTCCACAGGAGCTCTGGCAGGAACTGTAGTGTGAAACGCTGCAGCTGCGGCTCACCACTTCGGTAAAACTCAAATAGCTGGTGACACACCGGCTCCAACAACTGGGGAGGACAGAAACCCAGACACATCACCAGGAAAAAAGAAGTGAAAATGAGTTAACTGTCTGTGCAATTTAAAATTTATTATGAATGTCAAGACAAAGTATAAAATTGTTTCCCAACTGCTGTGTGTCTACAGACAATAGGGCAGGATGATAAAACATTAATAATTACCGTGAAATAACTTTGCTTCGATACAGACATAAGACACGGTCAATAGAATGTCGATAGAGCTCATTCAATCCGTGTTTTGACAGACAACACTTAAAGCCAATAATAATGAGAATACACTGCACTGAACCAATCGTAGCTGGAATACAGTTAGTCATCTTTGATTGACGCACACAGCAGCGTGCGTAGGTGCATAGGAGCAGCAGCCGGAGTTGTGCAGAGAAAAGTATGTCTGCTGCAGAAAGCATCCCCCTTCACAGGAGCATGTATCAGAGGAACGATGCTGTAAAACCACGAACAAATGAGAAATGTAACACTGCAGCCAGTGTCTTAACCCTCAATAGAGAGCCTAAATCATGCCCCCTCTACTTCCGCATATGGGACCTTAAATCTAAAAAATTCTCCATTGAAATGAATGGCAAGAGCGAAATTATCTTTTGATCCCGATCAAATTTTGCCACGAGTTACACATGTGATGTTTGTCAATTTAAAAGATTATTTTCCATGTAATTAAAGTTGTCAGCTGTCGTATAATAAAGTAATCTTTAGTTTTTTGTTTTTTTTTTTGTTGTTTTTTTTTTTTAAACGATTAGCAGAGAACAACTCCCATTGTCTCACATCACTAAAAACGATCATGGTGGGAAACCTCACCTCCTGTTTCCTGACCAGTGTTGGGCAAGTTACTCCAAATTAGTAACTAATTCCAGTTACTAGTTACTTTGTTTCAAAAGTAATAGGGTTACTTTACCAGTTACTGCATGATTTACAGTGGGGCAAAAAAGTATTTAGTCAGCCACCAATTGTGCAAGTTCTCCCACTTAAAAGATGAGAGGTCTCCAATTTTCATCATAGGTATACCTCAACTATGAGAGACAAAATGAGAAAAAAAAAATCCAGAAAATCACATTGAAGGATTTTTAATGAATTAATTGGGAAATTCCTCGGTAAAATAAGTATTTGGTCACCTACAAACAAGCAAGATTTCTGGCTCTCACAGACCTGTAACTTCTTCTTTATGAGGCTCCTCTGTCCTCCACTCGTTACCTGTATTAATGGCACCTGTTTGAACTCGTTATCAGTATAAAAGACACCTGTCCACAACCTCAAACAGTCAGACTCCAAACTCCACTATGGCCAAGACCAAAGAGCTGTCAAAGGACACCAGAAACAAAATTGTAGACCTGCACCAGGCTGGGAAGACTGAATCTGCAATAGGTAAGCAGCTTGGTGTGAAGAAATCAACTGTGGGAGCAATTATTAGAAAATGGAAGACATACAAGACCACTGATAATCTCCCTCGATCTGGGGCTCCACGCAAGATCTCACCCCGTGAGGTCAAAATGATCACGAGAATGGTGAGCAAAAATCCCAGAACCACACGGGGGGACCTAGTGAATGACCTGCAGAGAGCTGGGACCAAAGTAACCAAGGCTACCATCAGTAACACACTACACCGCCAGGGACTCAAATCTTGCAGTGCCAGACGTGTCCCCCTGCTTAAGCCAGTACATGTCCAGGTCCGTCTGAAGTTTGCTAGAGAGCATTTGGATGATCCAGAAGAGGACTGGGAGAATGTCATATGGTCAGATGAAACCAAAAGAGAACTTTTTGGTAAAAACTCAACTTGTCATGTTTGGAGGAGAAAGAATGCTGAGTTGCATCCAAAGAACACCATACCTACTGTGAAGCATGGGGGTGGAAACATCATGCTTTGGGGCTGTTTTTCTGCAAAGGGACCAGGACGACTGATCCGTGTAAAGGAAAGAATGAATGGGGCCATGTATCGTGAGATTTTGAGTGAAAACCTCCTTCCATCAGCAAGGGCATTGAAGATGAAATGTGGCTGGGTCTTTCAGCATGACAATGATCCCAAACACACCGCCCGGGAAACGAAGGAGTGGCTTCGTGAGAAGCATTTCAAGGTCCTGGAGTGGCCTAGCCAGTCTCCAGATCTCAACCCCATAGAAAATCTTTGGAGGGAGTTGAAAGTCCGTGTTGCCCAGCGACAGCCCCAAAACATCACTGCTCTAGAGGAGATCTGCATGGAGGAATGGGCCAAAATACCAGCAACAGTGTGTGAAAACCTTGTGAAGACTTACAGAAAACGTTTGACCTCTGTCATTGCCAACAAAGGGTATATAACAAAGTACTGAGATGAACATTTGTTACTGACCAAATACTTATTTTACAGAGGAATTTACCAATTAATTCATTAAAATTCCTTCAATGTGATTTTCTGGATTTTTTTTTTCCTCATTTTGTCTCATAGTTGAGGTATACCTATGATGAAAATTGGAGACCTCTCTCATCTTTTAAGTGGGAGAACTTGCACAATTGGTGGCTGACTAAATACTTTTTTGCCCCACTGTAAGTAATTAGTTACTTGGAAAAGTAACTTTCACGTTACTTTTAAATGCATGCTTAAATCATCTTGCACATAAAGGAAGAGAATTTAATTAACCTGTTGCACTTCAGTGTACCGCGGGCGGGCACGTCTCTGCGTCCTAGTACGCACACTGTGCGTCCTAGGAGGCACTGAAAAAAAAACAAAAAAAAAAAACCACCTGCATTTCCATTCTTCCACTACAGACACAGCCGTGAACAGAAAGCCAAAGGAGTGCTTTGATTGGTTTAGATGTGATTGACCTCTCATTCGACTAATAAGAGCCTTGAATTGGGTTTCTGAAACCTTGACGAACCAATGACTGAAAACCTAGCAAGAAGGATCCGCCTACCAACGGCTGCGAATACAGCCAGCCAATTGAAGCACAGAAGTTCGAAAGCTGTTTTGTGTAAGGCTGGGTGACACACAGGCGTTCGCCAGTCTTTTTTTCTAACTACTGTTCTTATTTGTTTTGAAAAATCGTTCGCCAAAACCGCAATCATGGAAGTGCAAAACCGCAATAATGGAATTATGGTTTGACCGGGTCGCGAGACCAGAACCACGAGTCCGTAACAAGCAGACCAGCTTCATGTTCGTCTGACAATGAGGAAGAGAAGTTCGCCAACTACGCTGCTGTTGTGAACAGGTAAGTGTTATAAGCCAAGTTATTCTTTATCCCTGAAAATTGTAATCAAAAATGACTTTTGACCGATCGGTAAATTACAACTGTGCGTCATCGCCACATGACGGACCGCGGCGCACGAACCCGTGCACCGGGCGATGTCCGTCCTCTGTAGCGGGGGGGGGGGGGGGGGGGGGGGAGACAAACCCCCCCCACACACACACACACACACAGCCCTGAGTGTCACCTTTCATTAGAGCCCAAGATGAAGCTTCTATATTGAATCATTCAAAAGTTAGACGTTTTTCCAAACTGTGCCATTTGGCACAATTTGGCACAGTTCAAAAACGCCTGGGAACAACCTGAGAACAAAGCTGTGTAATATATTCATTTTTTGTGGTATTGTTACAAAATTTGGACCTCAGCTGGATAACACTTGGTTCTACATTTCTGTTGCATTTTCCAGCCCGGATCTGAAGCTGTGTGTTATTTGCAAGCATTTGTATCCAAAAAATCACCCAGGCGAAATTTATTTTCTTCAAGTTCACTATGTTTAGATGACTGTTACTCAGTGGCCGGAGCACTTAGAGAGATTATGACTGTTTTGCCAAAAAATTCAAAGTGTTTTCTTTTAAATGAGACCAACCCCATGAAGATGCTGCAAAGGGTTGAAGAACAGCTTTTGATTTACTTTGGGCACATTATTTTTTGGCGTTTTTAGGGAAATTGACCAGAGTGCAAGGGGTTAATGGATTACATTATGGGCTTATTAATGTCAGGCTGAAAACAATCTGTTTCAGGCAGAGCTTCACAGACAGTTTTTTAATGTTGGTGTTGCTGCACGTGTCAGTGTGTGGGACATGAAAGCTGTCCATGTTTATCTTACCTTTATGTTAGGGATTAATCCGATGTGCAGTGATCCAAAGAAAATGTTTACTTTCCACAGTCCAAACATCTGCTGTGACAGAGACATGATCCAGTCTTTCAAACGCCTTTTGGAGATCATAATCTATTTTTGAATAATCTTTATCCAGGTAGCAGGTAAATGTGTTTTAACTTTGGTGGATCACAGTCTCAGCTGTCTGATGGAAAGTTACTGTTGATATCAGTCTGTAATAACGTATCTGGCAATCAGTCAGTTTAATTCTTTCTGGGTCACAAACTGTCCAGATGCAGACCTGTGATTGAAATCCAGCTGTGGGTGTTCAGATAAGAGTATTTCCACTTTACATCCTGCTGTGGCTGTTCAGATAGTAGACCCACTTCATGGTGTTAGTTGTTAGCATAGCTAGCAGTTATTTAGCACTACCTTTGTCGAGCTTGTTGCTGTTTTCAGGCACTTCTGAAGACTGCAGTAGGACTCCATCGGCACTTAGCTTGCAACCCACCAATATTCCTTTGTTCTTAACTGCGACAAAGGAAAAATAATCTGTGTATGTCCACAAAAACAAAGTAGCTTCATCTTTTCCTCCACTCAGTATCAAGATTCAGGCTCTTTGCAACAGGTCACGTCGACTGACGGCTCGTCTCAGCTACGGTGGGGTCAGTTTGTATATTTATTTATTTGCACTAAAAATATCTATCCATATTAATAAAACGAGTAACGCATCTGATCAAATATCGGTAACTGTAACATTACTGAACTTTTAAACAGTAATTTTGTTACACAGCATGTGATTGCAAAAGTAGTGGCGTTACAGTAATGTGTTACTTTGTAACACGTTACTCCCAACACTGTTCCTGACTGATGAACGAAAGATCCAAAGAGGAGAAAAACAACACAGAGGTATTGTTTTGTATTGTGAGAGCTGCGGTTGATCCAGAGGACTGTTAGTTACTTCACCGTGGGCACGCTTTGAAAAGATCATGTAAGCTCCGTCCATCTGTGTTTGTAGTTTTTTAATTTACTTATTTTCATAACCTTATACCTTAACAGTTAGACAATAACCAACACAGTTATTTACGTGGAAAATTATCTTTTAAATTGACAAACATCATGTGTGTAACTTGTGGCAAAATTTGATCAGGATCAAAAGATAATTTTGCACTTGCCATTCATTTCAATTGATAATTTTTCTGATTTAAGGTCCCATATGTGGAAGTAGAGGGGGTGTGACTTAGGTTTTCTATACAGTTTTAGAAGTAAAAAAGGGGGGGGGGGATGCTTTTTGCGGCAGACATGCTTTTCTCGGTACAACACCAGAACAGCAGCACACCTGCTAATGTTTGGGCTAGTGCAGCCGTTTAGGAGTTGGAGCGTGGTTAAAAAGAAAATGTTAATGAAAAGCGACAGCGTTCTCAAAGAAGACACCAAAATGGACGCTCCCCAATATTCAATAGATGAGGAGATTGTTGAAACGAAGGGCCCGAGGAATTCAGCATAGCGTGCACTGCAAACTGTGTCGCAAGCATGTTTCCATGTTTGACCCTCGTTACCAACTTCCTAGCTGTAAATATTTCTCCCAGATGGCACTTCCCTCAGCTATACGCAGAGTGTAGAGAAACAGCTGTTCTCCTGTAACACTTGAAACTTTTGACTGAATTAAGAATCAGAATTAAGATTTTAGTTTATTATCTCCAGTTTCCTCCCACATGCCAAAAACATGCAAGTTAGGTTAATTGGCATCAAACTGGGAATTCTAAATTTGTCCTTAGGTATGACTGTCAGAGTGAATGGTTGTCTGACCCGAAAAGGATTAAGCGGAAGAAGACGGATGGATGGATGGATATATACCTATTTTATAATGATTTGAAATACAGCTGTATAATGTTTTACAGTACATTTGTCATGCCCAACTTCTGATAAATATTTAAACTGAAATTAATCCTGTGATATCTTCACATCTCACTTAGGGGTAAAAAGGAACCTTTAAAGGCCAAATGTCACGTAACAGGGTACTTTAAATGTCTTGAAACTAGATATAAAAGGAAACCGATCTGTTCAGGTCTTGGTGCATATGCTTCAGTAACATCGGAATATTCGTTAATTTAAAACTGCCGCGCTTGGCCTGACACGGCCCCTGAAATCGCCTGGGGAAGAAGGCGGAAGTGATGAAATAGATTGTACCCTAGTTTGATGCTTGGGGTATTTCGATTGATTGTTTATATGGAGACTGGAAGGTTGAAGTGAGCAACAAGAAAGAAAAAATTGGATATTTCACCCATACCTTAAAACGGGACTATCAGGGACAGCTGGGTAATAAGGGACATTTCTCTGGGAAATGTTTTCATACCTGTCAAGTGAGACGTTTTCGCCGTATTTTAATACCGTAAAACGCAGCTATAACGGACGGCGGAGTAATAAGGGACACTTTTCTGGGAAATGTTTTAAATGTAATTCGTGTTGTCAAATATTTTAAGGATTCATGGATATTTGACAATAACAACACAACTCAGCGTCTGGCGCAAAATTAAAAAAAAGCAGAATTCTGTATTTGTAAGGCGATTCCTCTCTGTTCCGCAGCCCAGCTGAAAGTGTTAAACCATTATCCTAATGACTTCTCATTGTAGTGAGAATAGCTCCTGCTGAGCGATCTGCCCGCCCCGACAATCAGACTAATGATTGAGTCCACACTTCTCAATGTAGTGCGAACAGCTCAGGCTGAGCTGTGGGGGGATCACACACACGACGTGCTCCTCAACACACTCAATTTTTTTTCCCGTAGATTTTTGTTTTGGGCGTACAGAAATGGCAATATGCCCGTTTTTGCTAAAATTGCATTTCCCCCGTATTTTCCTTAAAATATTTGACAATAACAACACGAATTACATTTAAAACATTTCCCAGAAAAGTGTCCCTTATTACTCCGCCGTCCCTTATAGCCGCGTTTCACGGTATTAAAATACGGCGAAAACGTCTCACTTGACAGGTATGAAAACATTTCCCAGAGAAATGTCCATTATTACTCCGCCGTCCCTTATAGCCGCGTTTCACGGTATTAAAATACGGCGAAAACGTCTCACTTGACAGGTATGCGCCTCCATTTTCATATTGATCTGGTCAATTTCTTGACAGCAGCGGCTCTCCTCCACTGTAATAATAATGGCTTCCGAAAAATCAATATTTATGGGGCGCCCTCGACAGACCCCCTTCGGCTTCCCAATTCTGGAGGCGATTAATGTCCAGTTCAATGACATTTTCCACTGGTTCTGCTCTCTGGTCATCGTCGGAACTGTTGTCATCAGACAAAGCATCTGATTCCGTCTCGGACGGCTCGAACCTGTAAGGTTCTATGCCTCTGTCACTGTCTGAACCACTGACAAAAAAAAAAGACAAAAAAAAAAAAAAGACAAAACTAAACTAATTTGTTCACAATCGCTGTCACTTTCCGTCATGATTGTCCAATGTTGATAAGTGTGAATGTGGATAGGCAGGCCAACCAGGGTACAACTTGTGACGTCAAAAACATGGGTGTGGTCTGGACTGACTGTCACAAGCCAGCAAGCAAGGTGGGGCCTTCACCTGGTGTATTTTGTGCAATTATGTAAATACAGGTGGGTGATATGGTCTCCGGTATGAATATTTGGTTTAAGCTATGTGTATTTTATCTAAATTCGTTGTCATTTAGAAAAAAAAATTACGTGACATTTGGCCTTTAAGCTTGACAGAAATAGTGATTTGATTTCTACTGCAATATCAATATCAAATGATGTGAAAAAATTTTTTGCGTGATTGGATTTTTTCATATCGCCCAGCCCTAACAGACAATATGGTGAAACTGTTAGTGAAAGATTTGTATTGAAGTTCTGATGTTTAAAATGACTTAAAAGATTATATCCACATACATCACTGTAGTTCTCGCGGATAACCTTGTAGAGTGCAGGGACGAGGGAACCTTTGTCTTTAAGAGAAGCAGCATAGGTGGACACAGCACTGTCAGGAAGTGTCTGAAACACACACGCATACAATCAGGTAAAGTTTGATTTAAAACAGGCATTATTATTGATTTTCAAAAACAAACTTAATGAGATGGAAGATTTAAGAAGAATATGCTGAATGCTGGTTGTACTAGTTTAAGATTTAAAGACTTGAAAGTATTAGCAACATACAATGTTTTATTATTGCAAATGAAAGGGGAAAAAATTTAAGATTATAGGTTTGCATTTAAAGAAAGTTGTCAGTATTTGAAGGTCAACTTTACTGCTGAGAGGATGACAGATTGGTCTTTCACACATTTACACAGGAAAAAAAAATCTCATCTGCTCCTTCATTGATATTCCTCACTAAGCCACAGCTTTGGTACCAGTCACCTAACAGTGCTCATGTTTGAGTGGAAGCACACAACCTTCTGGAAATTAAGCACTGGATAGAGTGTCTGTTTGTTTGTTAAGGAGTGAAAAATAAGTGCTGTCAATAATAAGTAGCAGCACATAACATACTGCATACAGATCACTGGTAAATGGCTTTTAGATTTTTTTTTATTTATTTTTTTTTTTCAAGCCACAGACGTGACACAATCACAAAAAGGAAAAACAGTACCTTATATTCTGACAGCCATTCCTCCACCACTCCTTGGTCCATAGCCAACATGTTCCCTCATCTGCAGTGGAGTCACCTCTACCTGAAAGAGAATGAAAAGCTGTATAAATACACACACGGTATCAACAGCAAACATACTGTTTGTGTGATCCCATATGCACACACAAAGACGCCTGATAAAAATACTCCATTACAAATAGCAAACAGTGTCATGGTCGAGGTGAACTGTGAATGTACGTGCTCAATACTCTAAACAGAAAGTCTGTTCTTCCCCCTCATTTTCTCCCATTCCTCTCCAGACACACATACACACACCTCTGCAGCAAGTACCTTCTCAACTTATCGAAAAATCACCCACACAGAAGCCTGGCTGGCATCACTTTTGAAATACTGATGAGGAAAAAAATATAGCACAGCTAAACGTAGATGCTCGCTGAACAGGCAGTACAGCAAGCTCCAGTTAACATTTATGTAACAAAATGAAATTAATTAAATATCTGCCTTCCTTCATCTCCATTTGTCACGATATCAGATATTCTTCCTCGTAACAATTACTTTGACTGCCACAGATCTTCAGAACACCCAACCTGTGCAGCATGTAAGAATCTATTCTACTGAAAGTACATCCATTTCTCTCTGGACAGGGTTTGTTTTCCCTCTTAATGTCATCTTAATTCTCACACTCTGCCAGATCATAGTTTCTATTTCACACATCTGTCTGCGCATCTAATGTCAGAAGACAAAATGCAACAGAGACAGAAACACTAGAATAAGTATTGCTTTCAACCACACATGAATACGTGCATTGGGTAAAAAGTCGTTTTTTTTCTTAAGGTTCCCACAAACCCAAATCAGCTGTGGCCAAACAAAAAAAGACCAATTCTCACAAGTAAGTTATTGCATGTAGTAGCTAATGTTTGACAGCTAACGTAGATTATCATATGGAGATCCTAAATAGATTAAAGCAAGACTTTCAAATTATGGCTACTTTAACAACTCTCAGAACTACCAATTTTCCTCCTCCCTTCTCCCCCTTGCATTCTCTTCTGTCACACCAATCCTCTCCATGTCCTCCTTCACTACATCCATGAATCTTCTGTGGTCTTCCGCTTTTCCTCCTGCCTGGCAGCTCCATCTTCAACATCCTTTGTCCAATACTGTATATCCACCATCCCTCCTTTGCACATGTCCAAACCATATCAGCTTTGTCTCTTACTTTGTCTAGAAACTGCTCAACCTGAGCTGTCCCTCTGTTATACTCATTTCTGTCTGACATTTTCATTCGTCAATCCCGTCACTCCCAATGAGAATCTTCGCATTTTCACCTCTGCCACCTCCAGCTCTGCATCCTGTCTTTTTGCCAGTGCCACTGTCTCCCAACCATACATCATGGTCTTGTAGAGACCACCATAAAATTATCATTTTATCTGGTTTTACTATTTATATGTATTTGCGTAAACTGAGCAATTTTGTTTTATTTGGAGTTTAATGGGCATGTAGGTGAAGGGAACAGAGAGGATGAGGAGGTTCTGAGTAGGTATGGTCTTAAGGAGAGAAATGTGGAAGAACAGATGGTTGTGGATTTTGCTAAAAGGATGGAAATGGCTGTGGTGAACACATTTCGGGTGACTAACAGGAATGGAGGAAGGTGCACACAGGTGGACTACATCTTAGGCAGAAGGAGAAATCTGAAAGAGAGGAGACTGCATGGTGGTGTCGGGAGAATGTAGCTAGGCAGCATCAGATGGAAGTTTGTAGGATGACTTTGGAAAGCAAAAAGAGGAAGAGAGTGAAGGCAGAGCCAAAGATTAAGTGAGGGAGAAGGAAGGAGGTTGCACAGATTTCAGGAAGGAGTTCATACAGGCTCTGGGTTAAGTTTGACAGCATGTGCTCTTCCACAGCATGTGGGACACCATGTGGTGTATAGGGGTGATGCCTATCTCCGTTTCTCTGACCCTAGGCCACACAGCTACTGTAAGCAGTGAAAGCTACGGTGGGAGGTCATTTCTCTGGGAGCTCTGCACATTAACTTTCCTTTCCCCGTTCTATTATGCTGAGCACCAAGCTTGAAGGCGGAAAGTACCATTTTTATATGGTCTTTGGTATGACCTGGCCTTGAACTCATGACCTCCTGGGTGTGGGGCGGATGCTCTACCTCTAAGCCACCACTCCGGTACGGGCTCTGGGTAGCAGGAAAGAATTACCAGGGGCCTCATGTATAAACGGTGCTCAAGCACAAAAATACAGTGCATGCCGATGTTCACGCACATAGTGGGATGTATAAAAACAAACGTCACGTGAGAATCTGTGGCCCGAGCTGTAAAGTTTTCACCTGCCGTGAGAAGTTGCAAACTCTCTGCAAAATTCTGTTTGACTCCATCAGGTGGGTCTGTTAAACTACAAAACAGCTGAAACTCACAGAATGTGTTAATATAATGTTTCTACTTCAGTTAAAATGATTTGTCTAAGAATTATTGGTTGAAAAACATTATTATTAGTCCCGGGTTTGTGAGAACCCGGGACTGTGTGTCCGACACGATCATCAGTAGCACGGGGGCCCCCCAGGGAACGGTGCTGGCTCCCTTCCTGTTCACTCTTTATACTGCGGACTTCTCACACAACACAACACACTGCCATCTACAGAAGTTCTCTGATGACTCTGCGATCGTTGGCCTCATCTCCAATGGAGATGAAGCTGAGTACAGAGGGCTTATCCAGGACTTCGTGGACTGGTGCCATCGGAACTGCCTCCAGATCAACGCGAGGAAAACTAAGGAGCTGGTGGTGGACTGCCGCAGGCATGGGCAGCCCCTCACAGTACCAGTAAATATACAGGGAACAGACATCGAGATGGTGACATCCTATAAGTACCTGGGTATTCATCTGAACAATAAACTAGACTGGTCACACAATACTGATGCACTCTACAAGAAGGGACAGCGCAGGCTGTTCCTGCTGAGGAGACTCAGGTCTTTTGGTGTACAAGGGGCGCTGCTGAAGTCATTCTATGACACGGTGGTGGCATCAGCCATCACTTTTGGTGTGGTCTGCTGGGGCAGTGGCATTACTGCAGCCGATAGGAAGAGACTGAACAAACTGATTAAGAAAGCTAGCTCTGTCCTGGGGCAGCGCCTTGATCCGATGGAGGAGATAGGAGAGAGAAGGACGGTGGCTAAACTGTCATCTCTGCTGGAGTCTGAGTTCCACCCTATGCAGGACATACTGAATGCACTGAGGAGCTCATTTAGCAGCAGACTACATCATCCCAGGTGCACAACCGAGAGGTTTCGTAGGTCCTTCCTACCAACGGCTGTCAGACTGTACAACCTAAGCAGGGCTGCTCGCAGAGATAGCAAAAAGACGTAACAAACTAATAGTTTTTTGAATGCAAAAGATGCAATAGACTTACACAATGGTCCTCTCCGGCATACAACTAGGAACATACCGGTCGCTATGGAGGGTGAGAATATGTATGGGCACATAATCATACCATGTAGGATAACTAAGTAGACGGTTATGCTGTTTCATTCCATCTAGCAACAATGCTCTGCACTGTGTGTGTTTATATATTTGCATATTTATTCCATCTAGCTACAATGCTCCGTACTGTGGGTGTTTATATATTTATATATCTACATATTATTCCATCTAGCTACATTGCTCCGCACTGTGTGTGTTTATATACTTGCATATTTATTCCACCTAGCTGCAATGCTCCGTACTGTGGGTGTTTATATATTTACATATTTATTCCATCTAGCTACAATGCTCTGCACTGTGTGTTCATATATTCATATATTTATTCCATCCAGCTACAATGCTCTGCACTGTGTGTCTGTGTGTGTGTGTATATATATATATTTTATAGTAATACGTACATATGTTTATTAGCTGCTCTTGCTTGCTTGTTTTTTTTCTTGCCTTCTGATTGTTGCTCTGAGTGTTGCTATCCCTGTGCTGTTGCAATCCTGGAATTTCCCCGTTGTGGGACTAATAAAGGCTTATCTTATCTTATCTTATCTTATTATTACGTGATTTAGTAATAATAAATTACTAGATTACGCTCAGGACTTCAAGACCGACCTGCGCTTCCAGAGCTCCGCCGTCATGGCTCTGCAGGAGGCCAGTGAGGCCTACCTGGTGCGTCTCTTCGTGGACACCAACCTGTGCACCATCCACGCCAAGAGGGTCACCACCATGCCCAAAGACATCCAGCTGGCCCGCCGCATCCGCGGAGAGAGAGCTTAGACTTTCTGCTGCACATTCACCAACCACAATGCTCCGCACTGTGTGTCTATATATATTTATAGTAATATGTACATATGTATACTAGCTGTTCTTGTTTTTTCTTGCCTTCTGATTGTTGCTCTGAGTGTTGCTATCCCTGTGCTGTTGCAATCCTGGAATTCCCTCATTGTGGGACTAATAAAGGCTTATCTTATCTTATCTTTATCTCCATGACTGTGAGAGTGAATGGTTGTCTGTCTCTGTGTTGGCCCTGCGATGGACTGGCGATCTGTCCAGGGTGTACCCTGCCTCTCGCCCAAAGATGCTGGGATAGGCTCCAGCCCCCCCACAACCCGAAAAGGATTAAGCAGAAGAAGATGGATGGATGGATTTCTCTCTATAACTCGGCTTACTGAGTGCAGTGAAACCCCGATGAATAACTATTTTCCCTCAGATAGAAATGTTAGATAGATCTCAGATAGAGATGTTTTGTTTTGCCTCATTCATGGACCAAAACCAGCGCCACTGTAAACAGGATCCCGTTTCTATAAATGTGACATTACAATAATAAAATTTACTGGAGAAAATCCATCTCTCCTGGGAGGAATTCTGTTTAGCAAAATGTCCTCTAATCGAGCCTCAGCTCCAGCACAATATGTGCCGAGGCAGCTGGATTGCGGATCCCTGCAGGTGAACCCCGGTAGCAGCAGAGGTGACATTTGCAGCTGTATCTGAATGAAAAATTTTTTCCATAGTCTAAAATATCTTTGTTTGGAGATTACGATCTGGAAATAAACAGCTTCTTCCTGGGCTGTCGTGCGTAATTTGGATTTTAACCGATTTGGTTTGTAATTGGTATAAATTCAGCTGTAACATCGGAGTGGTATTCAGTGGTGTTTACTGACTTTATTTACTTATTTTACTTAGTAACATCATGTCTATGTTGTGCTGTACAACTGTACAATAACAATAAAGCCTGTTCTATTCTATTACTGAGGGCTTTCTTTAACAGCACTTTTCCCCCGCTAAAAACTAATTTTCAGTTCCACCTAAAAATGTAATATGACTATATTTTTATGTGATTAGTGCAGTGTTTGATGCTTTTTTTTTTTTTTGCGGCGCTACCTGTTCTACTCGGGGAACCCTCGGACAGGTTGGAAACACATAATAAGGATGCAGTGGAAATAGCCTTCCCAAAATTATTTGCTTTGAACTGAGCGATATTAGGCTAACATTAACACACAATTCACAGATGTCAACTGAACCCTGAACAAGCAGATGAGCTTTCCTTTACACATGTTGGAAAATGTGCCGTTACAGAAAAGGATCATGACACACTTTATCAACGTTAAGTTACACAGCATATTATATCGTAGGGAGGCAGACAGAGACACTTCGAAACTCCCGCCGATAGTCCATCCAATGGCAGGCCGTGCAAAAGACGAAAGACAATGTAGTTATCTTGAGTGTGATTGGCCAAATAACGACGTGCGATGCGTTCCAAAGATATTTTATTGTGAACATGACTGTCCCCCGATGTTTCTGAAAGCTCCGTTTCAGGTAAACTGCCGGCAGCTACCGCCACCCCCACCCCCCCAATAAAAACTCTTTGAATCTACACGATTCCTGTGAGTGACATATTTGGGATTCATTTCGGCGATTTTCGTCTAAAAGCGACTGGTTTGCAGGTATGATAAACACTCCACTCAGAAGGAGCCAATCCAGCCATTATTTTATTAAATTTAGGATATTTTCTGACCCCTCCCCCCTCTCCCGCCCTGCCCCCATCACAAGCAATCTGATCTCACCAAAAGTAGTACAAATATGCTTTATGGTCTGCAAACATGGTGCTGGCAATAAAAATACACTTAACATTTAACAATTTATTTAATATTCAATAGGGGCACATAAGTGGACAAGATTTAGCCATATACACAAAAAAAAGTGAACACTGCGGTTGTTCGTTATTCTCCATGGTAGGCTTGTCCATAGCATGGTACTACATAATTGCGGTTATCGCGACAGTCCTAGATCCATCTATAGACTTTAATGCCAAACCATTATATTTTATTTCAGTCTGAGCCGGCTGCATTAACTGAGGGGTAGGCACGAGCTGTTGCTTCAGCCTACACCCTTTCTATCCAAAATATGTTGTCTTTTTCCTCTTTCCTTTTCTTTTGTGTTATGATCCAATAGAAATTAAAATAAAAAAGAATGAATGAAATGTCATTGTAATACAGTCCACTCCATAAACTTATGTTTATTGTTGATTCCAGAGGGTCAGAACAAAATAAAATCTTTTCTCTGACCTCCACCTCCGTTATCAACACCTCAGCGTCACACTGTTATTTTTTTATGTTGTGCTTTCCCGCAGGATTGACAATCACTATTTGAGAGAACAGTGAAAGAAGGGGTGTTTTTCTTCATTTACATAGTCATTAGTAGGAGGAACTGAGGCGGAGTAAAGAGACTGTGCACGTGCGCTGGTTTTCAACGTGAGGTGGGATGCATAAAGAAAAGGAGCAGAGAATCGGGCGTGCACACAAGTTTATACATCTGAAAATTTCTGTGTGGACATACTTTTCAAATTTTGGGAGTACATCTTTCAGTATAAAAGCTGTGCAATCCTTTATACAGTACATGAGGCCCCAGATGACTGGGAAAGTACAGTAAAGGTATTCAGGGAAATGTGTAGAAAGATATGTGGCGTATCCTCTGGACAGAGGAAGGAAGATAAGGATACTTGGTGGTGGAATGAGGAGGTACAGGAAAGCATTCAAAGTGGGATAGTCAGGGAGATGAAGAAAGTAGGCAGGAGCATTTGGAATCTAGGCACATGGCAAAGGAAAAGGCATATAGTGAGTTGTATGAGCGGCTGGACACTAAGGAAGGAGAAAAGGAGTTGTATTGATTAGCTAGAGAGAGGGAGACATCGAGCTAGAAAGGATGTGCAGCAGGTTAGGCTGATTAAGGACAGAAATGGTAAGGTACTATAAAGTGACAAGAGTGTGTTGAAAAGGAGGAAGGAGCACGCTGAGGAGCTGATGAATAAAGAAAATGAGAAGAGGAGAAATAAAGGAAAGATGGTGAACAAGGAAGTTCTGAGGATTAGCAAGGCGGAAGTGAGGGCAGCTTTGAAGAGGATGAAAAATGGAAAGGTGGTTGGTCCAGATGACATACCTGTGGAGGTATGGAAATGTTAGGAGAGATGGCAGTGGACTTTTTAACCAGATTGTTTAACATAATCTTGGAAAGCGAGAGCATGCCTCAGGAGTGGAGAAGTTTTGGTACCAATTTTCAAGAACAAGGGTGATGCTCAGACCTGTAGTAACTACAGAGGCATAAAGTTGATCAGCCACACTATGATGATATTGGAAAGAGTTGTTGAAGCCAGGTTAAGAGGACAGGTCACAATCAGTGAGCAGCAGTACGGTTTCATGCCAAGAAAGAGTACTACAGATGCAATGTTTGCTCTACGAGTGCTGATGGAGAAGTATAGAGAAAGTCAGAAGGAGTTGCACTGTCTTTGTGGATCTAGAGAAAGCATATGATAGGGTGTCAAGAGAGGAAATGTGGTACTCTATGAGAAAGTCAGGAGTGGCAGAGAAGTATGTGGGGGTGGTGCAGTACATGTATGAGGACAGCGAGATGGTGGTGAGGTGTACTGTAGGAGTAACAGATGCATTCAAGGTGGGGGTAGGATTACATCTGGAATCAGCTCTGAGCCTGTTCTTGTTTGCCAAGGTGATGGACAGGCTGACTGACGAGGTCAGGCAGGAGTCTCCGTGGACCATGATGTTTGCAGACGACATTGTGACTGTGTTTACAGACGACATTGTGACATTGTGTCTGTAGTGAAAGCAGGGAGCAGGTGGAAGAGAACCTGGTGAGGTGGAGATATGCTCTGGAGGGAAGAGGAATGAAAATCAGTAGAAGCAAGACAGAATAGATGAGTGTGAATGAGAGGGAGGCAGGTGTAACGTTGAAGATGCAAGAAGGTAGTTAAGGTAGATGAGTTTAAATACCTGGGGTTAACAATCCAAAGCAATGGAAAATGCACAAGAGAGGTGAAGAAGAGAGTGCAGGCAGGGTGGAGTGGGTGGTGATGAGTGTCAGGGGTGATTTGTGACAGAAAGACAGCAGCTACAGTGAAAGGGAAGATTTACAAGACGGTATTGACACCTGCTATGATGTATGGTTTGGAGACGATGTCGCTGACAAAAAGACAGGAAGTGGCGATGGAGGTGACTGAGTTAAAGATGCCAAGATTCTCATCAGGAGTGACTAGGAGGGACAGGATTAGAAATGAGTATATCAGAGGGACAGCTCAGGTTGAGCGATTTGGAGACAAAGTAACAGACAAGGCTGAGATGGCTTGGATATGTGTAGAGGAGGGATAGTGGATATATTGGACAAAGGCTATTGAAGATGGAGCTGCCAGGCAGGAGGGAAAGAAGAAGCCCACAAAGAACATTTGTGGATGTGGTGGAGAAGGACATGGAGATGTTGGTGTTATCGAGGAAGAGGCAAGGGATAGGGTGAGATAAGAGGCAGATGATCCGCTGTGGCAGCCTCTAAAGGGAGCAGCCAAAAAACGAGCAATTTTGTTTTATTCTCTAACCTAGTTAAGACAATTCACCCAAAACACAAGTCAAAATATCGTCATTTAGAGCATTTATTTACAAAAAAATGACCACTGGCCAAAACAACAAAAAAGATGTTGCTTTGAAATCAAATAATGCAAAGAAAACAAGTTGATGTTCATTCTTAAACTCTTCTTCTTGTGCTCCGTTTACTTTATCCTTAAACACTACAATACATAAATTTTAACTTCACACCAATTTGTGAAATAACTGCTTTTTATTAACAGCTTTCATGCATCTTACGATGCTTGGATGGTCACCAAATCAGGACCTCCTTAAAGTAGATTGAGGTGTCCTTGCGTTGAAATTCAACAGATACTCGAACTGAATGGCTGCCATACATGTAGAGATGATAATTTAGGAAAGATTTTGCAGTGGTCTTTTTTTTTCCAGAACTGTACTTCTCTGCCACTTCCGACATCTCATACAACACCAAAGCTCCTCTCTTAGTACCCTGTCATATGCTTTTTCTAGATCCACAGACAAAGTGCAACTTCTTCTGACCTTCTCTATACTTCTCAGTCACCACTCATAAAACAAACATTACATCTGTAGCACTCTTTCTTGGCAGGAAACCATACTACCTGCTGATCATCACCTCTCTTCTTAACCAATCATCAACAACTCTTTCCCATGTCTCCATGGCATGGCTGATCAACTTTATGCCTTTGTAGTTAATACAGTTCTGCACATCAGACTTTTTGATATAAAAAAATACAGAGGCAGCTCGGTGGCGCAGTGGTTAGCACTGTGGCAGCACAGCAAGAAGGTTGTGGGTTTGATCCCACCCCTTAGCCATCGGTGACCCTTCTGTATGAAGTTTGCATGCTCTCCCGATGTCTGCATGGGTTTTCTCACAGTACTCCAGTTTCCTCCCACAGGCCAAAAACATGCATGTTAGGTAAACTGGCATCTCAACTGGGGATTCTAAATCGCCCTTAGGTATTTTCTGACTTGTGAATAAGACCCCCGAGATACTTAAACTCCTCCACTTGGGGCAGGAGCTTGTCCCCAATGCAGAGGGGACAATCCACCTTTTTCTGGCTGAGGACCATGGACTCAGACTTGGAGGAGCTGATTCTCATCCCAGCCACTTCACACTCAGCAACAAACCGTCCCAGTAAGACCTGTAGGTCATTACTGGATGAAGCCAACAGGACATCATCTGCAAACAACAGAGATGAGATCCTGTGGTCACCAAGCATGACACCTTCCGTTCCCTGGCTGCGCCTAGAAATTCTGTCCATAAAAATTATGAACAGGATTGGTGACAAAGGGCAGCCCTGGCGGAGTCCAACTCTCACTGGGAATGAGTCCGACCGAGTGTTGGCAATACAAACCAAACTCTCACAACGGTCGTATAGAGACTGAATAGCTCGTAATAACAAGCCCAATACCCCATATTCCCGAAGCACCCCCCACAAAAAACCACAAGGGACACAGTCGAATGACTTCTCCAAGTCCACAAAACACATGTAAACTGGCTGGGCAAACTCCCACAAACCCTCAAGGATTCTCGAGAGGGTAAGGAGCTGGTCCAATGTGCTACAGCCAGGAAGAAAACCACATTGCTCCTCCTGAATCCGAGGTTCGACCAACAGCCGGACTCTCCTTTCCACTCGGACTCTCTGTACAAAAAGGATTCCACAGAGAGGAAACATTGAACAGTTGGACATGTGCATTCAAAAGGTTAGAGAAGGTCAAATTAAGTTCACCTGGAAAGGTTGCAGTGCATTTCAGGTGCATCCTGAAATTTCACCCAGAAGCCAAACATCCCTAAGTTTTTGTGAGTAGTGTATATCGTCTATCGCGATAAAACCCTAAATATCTCACGATGCATGTTAAAAGCCACATCACCCAGCCCTAGTTTGGTATGTCTAGTTTGAAAGGCGCAGAGAGAGGAGAAAAAAAAACTGAAGGAAGCCCTGTATTACCCCCAGAAAAAAATTATGAAACATCAGTCTTCGAGGATGTTACTTCAGCCAGTTTAATTTGTAGATTTTTTTTTTTTAATTACAGATACATATAATAAAAATTGTTTTTAACTTACAACTGAACATTTTGGCTTCATAAAATACATCTTAAAAAGAACATTAAAATTGCTGTAATTAATCACTTTTCTCCCCAAATCAATTCAAGGGAAAAAAAAATTGTGGAATATTTTTGTAATTTCCATTAATAAATAATTGCACAAATCCAAATATGCCAATTAGTCTTAAGTTAAGAAAGCACTTGAAGACCTTAAACTGTTTTACCTGACTGACTGACTGACAGGAAATGCAGCCCCAACAAAAGAATCATCAGCTGAAACAATCTAAAGGATTTTTTAAGAAAGTCCAAAAATTTAATTCAACTTGAAGATGTTTGTTGTCAGCTGCCTCTATGATTTTGAACAAGTATAAACAAAATGAGAAACTTGTAAACGTGAAACATGTAGGTAGACCAATAAAAATGTCAAACGTTAAGGACAGAAAATTCAAAGCAATATACCTTGAAAACAGAAAATGACCAAAAAAAGGCAGAAATGGGAGTCAGTGTCTGACTGAACTGGATAAAACTGGGGGTATGAAGAGTAATCCTACCTTTTTACTTAATTTAGTAATTGATTAAACACATAATGTACATAAAAAAAACCCTCAAAACTATCAACCTGTCAGTTTTCTTACCAGTCTGTTACTAACAAAAAAATATACATGTAGTCTTCTTTCTCTTTCGGCTGCTCCCTTTCAGGGTCGCCGCTGTGTATCATCACCCGAGATCACTACGATCCGCATGTCGATCTGACAAGGATTTTTACACCGAATGCCCTTCCTGATGCAGCCTTGCCCATTTATCCAGGCTTGGGACCGGCACAGGGAGTAACCCTGAGGTTGGGCAATCAACCACCGGGTTACATGTAGTAAAAATAATGATAGTGTGTTTTTCAGTCATTTATACATTTCTCTCTCCTTTTCCCCCTTCCTTTGCCCCTCCACTCACCCTCACATAAAATTTCTCATGTCATCTTCCCTGCTTCCAGAGGCAACTTCCATGCATTCAAATCTTTTATATTGTATTATACTGGTGCTTAGTTCCTCTGTGACAACCAGGTGTCTATTTATGGACTGTACCAACGGTAGGAATGATGAGGGGGGAGGGGAGCCAGTGACTCATGAAATGGGGAAGGATTATAAAGCAGAATAGCCTCCATTTAGAGAAATTAGTCCAATGTGACAGACTGTTCTGCTCTCTCATGCAGATAAAGCAAGCAAGAAAACTTTGATATCTAAAGCTAGAGTATGCCTTTTAATGGCAGACCAAGTTGAGTCACTAAATTAAGGCTGTGATTAGACAGTGGATGAGTCTATCTCTTCAAAAGACTGATTTTTTTTTCCCCCCTCTTACAGAATCACTTATAACCCATATGCTGTCCACACTGTTGTCTGGAGCAAGTCATTGCCTTCCTGTGCCTCCAGGAAAAAAAAAAAAAAAGAAAAAAAGAAATGAAGGCTACAGCAGTTGCCTGCCTTGCCGCCTACCTTTGTGATATATTTGCCTCCAGCAACAGGAAGTAAAAGCTGCTGTGACAAAGTTAGACGAAAGGGTAGATGTACAGAAGATTTAAGTGGACACACATACACCCCTGTTCAATGCAACAAGACCCAAAAAGCCTCAGGAGAGGTCAGTGCAATGGCAACTTCCAACGCAGGTAAAATAATTCAGCAGAAAAAAAATCCCACAACGAAGAGCAATTAAGATATGGTGGTTTATATATTATTTTCTTGTAATACTTGGAACAGAATTAAACATATTTCAGCTATATATTTATCTTTTTCTTCTTTCAGCTGCTCCCTTTAGGGGTCGCCACAGCAGATCATCTGCCTCCATCTCACCCTATCCCTTGCATCTTCCTCTGTAACACCAACCTCTCCATGTTCTCCTTCACAACATCCATGAATCTTCTGTGGTCTTCCCCTTTTCCTCCTGCCTGGCAGCTCCATCTTCAACATCCTTTGTCCAACATATCTACTATCCCTCCTCTGCACATGTCCAAACCATTTCAGCCTTGTCTCTCTTAGTCTGTCTCCAAACTGCTCAACCTGAGCTGTCCCTGATATACTCATTTCTAATCTTGTCCATCCTAGTCACTCCCAATGAGAATCTTAGCAAACTCTGCCACCTCCAGCGCTGCCTGCTGTCTTTATGTCAGTGCCACCATCTCCAAACCATACATCATAGCAGGTCTCACTATCATCTTTTAAATCTTCCCTTTCATTCGTGCTCCTCTTCTTCTGTCACAAATCACCCCGACACTGGTCACCACCCACTCCATCCTGCCAGCACTCTCTTCTTCCCCTCTCTTGTGCATTTTCCATTGCTTTGGATGGTTGCCTCCAGGTATTTAAACTCATTTACTTTTGCTACCTCCTTGCACCTTCACCATTACACCTGCCTCCCTCTCATCCACACTCCTGTATTCCATCTAGCTTCTACTGACTTTCATTTCTCTTCTCTCCAGAGCATACCTCCACCTCTCAAGGTTCTCCACCTGCTCCCTACTCTCACTACAGATCACAATGTCATCTGCAAACATCGTGGTTCACAGAGACTCCTGCCTGACCTCGTGTGTCAGACCATCTGTCACCATGGCAAACAAGAAGGGGCTCAGAGCTAATCCCTGATGTAATCCCACCCCCATCTCGAATACATTTGTCACTCCTACAGCACACCTCACCACCATCTCGCTGCCCTCATACATGTCCTGCACCACCCTCACATACTTCTCTGCCACTCATGACTTTCTCATACAGTACCACATTTCCTTTCTTGGCACCCTATCATATGCTTTCTCTAGAGCCACAAAGACACAGTGCAACTCCTTCTGACCTTCTCTTTACTTCTCCATTAACACTCTTAAAGCAAACACTATATTGTAGAACTCTTTCTTGGGATGAAACCATACTGCTGCCCAGTGATTGTGACCTCTCCTCTTAACCTGGCTTCAACATCATTCATTCAGTCCTCTTCGCACCGTGTGGCACTTGAGGCAACTACAAGGAAGTGCCATCTATTGCCGTCAGCCGCTATGTGTGAGGCAGTCTGTAGACTCAAGCCTCTGTTCCTAAGTTCCTCCTCCATTGTCCTACACGAGGTCTCCTTTGGCCGTCCTCTGTTCCTTTTGCCTTGAAGTGTCCACCATAGTGCTTGGCTTGGCACAGCCCTAATAAATGCTTTAAATAAAAATAAGGAATAGTTTAAAACTATATTTTTAGTGGCCCAGAATTTCATGGTCTGTTGTCCTTTGGTGGAGTAACACATTAAACAAAATGGCAATTTCAATCCATCCATCCATCTTCAACCACTTATCCGGAGATCCAGCCTGTGGGGGCAGTAGTCCAAGCACAGCAGCCCCAACTGCCACCCAGTTCACATAGCACCATGGTCCCCATGATCCCTCCTGCAGGTGGTGAGCCCACTGAAGGGTGGACCCATGTGCCTCCTTTGGGTACACTGGGTTCTTGATGCAGCTTTTTTCATGGAGATCTTTACTGGACTGTTCTTGGTCTTGTCCTTCACCCAAGACCAATTTGCCTCCGACAACATACTTCCTGGAATCATCAGGCCACTCAAACCCCTCCACCACAATAAGGCGGCGATCCCCAGAGGAGGGAAATGGTGATATTTCAAATTGAAAGCACAGCATTTACAGTGATACCGCACATCAGACTTCTAGGCTCCACTGAAACACTGCTGGCAGGCACAATTATCTAGTGGTGGAAAATGGGAAACTAAGTGCCTCATGGGAACGATACAGAGGATAATTGTGTTATTAGGCAGGTGTTTGTCTTTCATGTTGGCCTGGCTGATTCGTCATTCATCTCTCCGTCATTAGAGGCACTAATCATGAAAGAAAATAAATAAAAATCAATATGAGCCAGCGGGAGAAGCCCTCACAACAAATCGGGCAGCAGGTGGTAAATTTTCTTAGAGCAGCTCAGTCCTGCTGAGCAGAGGACATATAAATAAGATAGTGTTAAAGATGCACTCTGGTGGCTATAAAAACAAATTAGAATGGTATCTTAATAAATAATAATACATTTTATTTGTATAGTACTTTCCAAGGCACTCAAAGACGCTTTACATAGAAATAAAAATATATAAATAGTACATGAACAGATAAACCAATGCCGAAACAGACAGAGCAAAATAGTGCAAAGAAAATACACAATATGGAAACAATCACAATCACACTATTAAAATTAAAGATTAAAAGCAAGCCTGAACAGGTGGGTTTTGAGTAATGATTTGAAGGAGTTTAAGTCTATACAGTCACAGATGTGTTGGGGAGAGAGAGTTCCAGAGGGAGGGGGCAGCAATGGAAAAGGCTTTGTCGCCCCAGGTTCTGTGCCTGGTTCTGTGTGGCGGAGAGAGGAGGTTTGCATCAGAGGAACGGAGGCTGCTTGTGGGAAGGGGGGGTGCAGGTCGGTAAGGTAGGAAGGGGCCTGGTGATGGAGGACTTTAAAATGTATGCGTTGAGATTGAGAGCCAGTGGAGGTTCTAGAGGACGGGGGTGATGTGGTCACAGGAGCGGGACAGGGTGAGGAGAGGGGCAGCTGAGTTCTGAATATACTGAAGTTTCTGGAGGACTTTGGTTGATCAGCCATATAGAATGCCATTACAATAGTCCAGTCTGGATGCGATAAATGTGTCTATGAGTGTATCAGCGGTGGAGAAGGTGAGTGAGGGACAGAGTTGAGCTATGGTTTTTTTTAGGTTGAAAAAAGGCAGTTTTGGTGACATGATTGGTGTGTGGTTCAAATGTGAGGTAGCTGTCAAAAATTACTCCAAGGTTTCGTAGTTGTGGGGATGGGGAAAGTGTGGAGGTGTCAACAGTGAGCTTGAAGTTGTGGGTGGTTTTGATGAGGGATTCTGGGCTGATGGTCATCATGTCAGACTTGTCATAGTTGAGGTGTAGAAAGTTACATCCAGGATTTTATTTCAAAGAGACAGTTTTCCAATATAGAGCAAGTTGCTGTGGTTATGCACTTACTAGCAATACACAGCTGAACGTCATCAGCGTAACAATGGAAGATAAGGTCATGTCGGCAAATGATGTTACTAAGCAGAAGTTTATAGAGAATTAAGGGGAGAGGACCAAGCACTGAGGGACACCATGGGAAAGGGGGGCTGTGAGGAAGGTGCAGTTGTTGATGTGGATGAATTTGTTGTCTGCTGGTGCGATACGAGTAGAACCAGGAGAGAGTGTACCAGTCATGTTGAGGCAGGTTTCCAGATGGGAGTGGAGAATGGAGTGGTTGACTGTATTGAAGGCTGCTGTGAGGTCGAACATGACGAGGATGCTCAGGAGCCCAGAGTCAGCTGAAAGGAGGAGGTCATTTATCACTCTGAGTAGGGCTGTTTTGGTGCCATGTTGTGAATGGAATCCAGATTAAAATGTCTAAAAGAGGCTGTTGGAGGTGAGGTGGGTTTTGAGGTGGGCGGCAACAACACATTCCAGGATTTTAGACAGGAAGGGCAGATTTGTGATGGGACAGAAGTTATTCATGATGTTCGGGTTTAGTCCAGGTTTTCTGAGGATTGGGTTAATAGCAGCGAGTTTCAGGGGGTCAGGGACTGAGCCAAAGCTGAGGGAGGTATTGATGATGTTGGAGATGAGTGGGAAGAGAGATGGAAGGAAGGACTTGATAAGGGATGGGGTCCAGTACAGATGTGGGGCTTCTCATGCCTGTAGTAATTTTAGCAAGCTCCAGAGGGGTCAGTGGGGGGAAATTAAACAATGGCTGAATAGATGTGGGGGGGAGGCTGATGTAGCAGTCAGGATCAGAGGTTAGGTGATCAGGTTGTGGTAGAAGGTGTTGATCTTTGTTTGGAAAAAAGACAGACAGACAGACAGAGAAGTATATTGTGGAGAAGAGTGTTTTGGGATTATTGGAGCCAGCGTGTGTGAGATGAGAGTAAAAGCTGGACCGGGCAGTGTAGAGGGCAGTTTTATATTGTTGTAGGTGGTCCGTAGAGGCTTGGAGGTGAATTGTTAGGTTTGTTTTCTTGAGTCTTTCCAGCTGTTGCTTACGGGACTTCATGGTGTGGAGTTCGGCAGTGTACCAGAGAGCAGAGTGAGTGAAGGAGATTGTTTTTGTTTTGATGCCGTTCTGCCAGGACGAGAGGGTGGTGTTGTAATAGTGCACAAGATCCGTGGGGTCGTCATCTTATGTCCTTTTACAACACTCTTTGTCTTACAGTTCCATCCATCCATCCATCCATCTTCCACCACTTTTCCGGAGGTCCAGGTCACGGAGGCAGAAATTCAAGCAAAGAAGCCCAGATTTCCCTCTCCCCGGCCACCTGCTTCAGCTCTTCAGAGAGGATACCAAGGCGTTCCCTGACCAGCTGGGAGACATATGGCCCTTTTCCACTAGTACCCAGTTGGTCCTATTCGGCTCTACTCGGCCCGGTTTGTAGCCTTTTCCATTAGTACCTGTTACCAGTTACTATTTTAGTACCTATTCGAGGTCAGGGTACAACCATGCTGAGTCGAGCCGAAAATGTGACGTCAACAGACTGCAGGCCACCGATTGGTCAGGGCGTAACGTCATGAAAGTGTCCGTCTTCTGTGGAATCGACACGACCGCCATTTGCAATAGTTCACGGACTAAACTCGGTCACCGAGTAAACACGACATTAATAGAGATGGCGTTGTAGGTTTTGCGGAAATCTACACCGTGGTCCAACGAAGAGGTGCGGAGTTTTCTGTGCTTAGTGGCAGATCCACAGTGAGACGAGCAACCCGCACCGATACAGATGGTAGCCCAGCATAGAACCAGAATACGGACAAAGCTGAAGATGAACCATCAATGGTGAGTGATTTGTGATATTGTGCATCTTTTCGCTTATTTATCCCGTCTGTGGTAAGCTCACTTTTTTGAGCAAAACAACGCCATTCTGTGCTGGCTAACAAGTGTTAGCTAGTAGCTAGCTAGCTAGTAGCCAACTCTGTTGATTCGCGCTTGCTTTGTCCAAAGTATTTGCTTGTGAGAGCAAAACAATGAAATATGTTAATCCTGATTAAAGTCCTGGTTTGTGTACGTGTTGCACTTTGGTGCTGTGCATTAAGTTGTGTGTAATTTCTTTCTAGAATCTGTTTCCACATGCCAGGGCTTAGCCGCCCTCAGCATGTTGTGTTTATATTGTGGATACAGGTCAAGAGGACCCCAAGATCCGAAATCTCAACATATTCAAGTGCATTTTCAAACCAGTGATTTATAAAGTGATTCATATAATTTTCTAAAACGTCAGAATAGACCCACACACCTATTCTGTGGATTTTCCATAAAAGGTGTTGGAACAGTGTTTTCGTGCCGTTTCTGTTCCACCATAAATCCCTGGATTGAAAATGTACTTGTACATGTACAGAGTGGATCGTGCGGTGCTCACTGGTCAGGGAAACAAAGCATTTTTGTCACATCCCACCACGGACTTTCACAAGTGTATTTCCCTAATACAGGTACATCTCCAAAAATTAGAATATCATGAAAAAGTTCAATATTTTTTGTCACTCATTTCAGAAAATGAAATCCATCTATTACGTATATAGATTCATTACACAGTGATATATTTCAAGCGTTTATTTATTTTAATTTGGATGATTATGGCTTATAGCCCCTGAAAACCCCAAATTCAGTTTGGCAAAAAATTAGAATATTACATAAAATTTAAAAAAATAGTTTTTAAATAGAAATGTTGGCCGCTGAAATGCTGGTTAACATGGGCTGTAGCCAAAATCTTCAAAATTAAAATAAACACTTGCAATATATCACTGTCCGTGTAATGAATCTATATATAGGTTTCACTTTCTGAAATGAGTGACAAAAAATATTAAACTTTTTCATGATATTCTAATTTTTTGAGATGTGCCTATATATGTTTTGAACTTGCTTTAATTAACTACCATCCATTCCTGTCGTTCGTCTAGGCAAGAGGAAAGGAAAAGCAGCCACCCCACAACGGACCTTGCCACTGTGGAAAGTACTGAAATCCTTTGCTTTTATAGGTAAAGTGCCAAAACCAAAATAGCACAATTTCCACTTAAAAGGGACTGAACTGAGATTTATTTGATTGTGTGAATATTAATTACAGAATAATTGAAAATGACTGGCACATCAACTGTAAAATAAACCGCTTGTTAATGTATTTATTTTTTTTGTCAAATCACATGTGTGATCCTTTGTGAGTTATATTCATAACTGTATGTTGCACTTTGGGGAATGGGAGTTGTTCAGTCAGCAATATAATTTAGTTTATATATGTAGTTTATAGTCCATCAATAAACTCATGCAGTAACAGAACACATTACAAATATTTGAGACCCATCGTAGTGCATCCTTTTATATTTTAGCAATACAAGTACAAAACACCGCCCACACTTGAAGCCAGGGTAAGAAGAGATACAGCGGTGACAGAGCGGTGGCAAAACTTTTATTGATAAAACTCCATATTTTGACTGAGCGACTCCATACTCGGTGATGCACACCCTCAGTTAAAGTACTAGATTCCATTCAAGTGAATGTATTAAATCATTATGATTGCTGAGGCCACAGTAAAAACAGATGATTTTAAATGTAACCCAGCCTTTGTAAAATCTACTTTACTGAAGTGCAGCTACATGAAAATTGTGGTTAAATATAACAACAAAGTACTTTATTGTCACATTCGAATTGTAATCGCTCCTGTTCTGTTTTTCTTTTGAATTCTTGGATGGAATATGGTCGGCAATATAAGCTGCGGCTTCAGCCATCACCCATTTCAGATAACCTAAGTTGAACTGTATAATCAGGGGAGTTATTGTTTAATTTGACCTTGTTAGATTTTTTCCCCTTTGTTATATTATTCTATTTTCTTTTAATCTTTACTTTTAATCTATCCGAAATAAAGATTCATTCATTCATTCACACTCCACCACTGGCTTTTAGCAACAAGTGTATTTCCCAAATATGTTTTAAACTTGCTTTAATTAACCAGTACCCATTTCTGTCTTTTGTCTAGGCAAGAGGGAAACGATCCACCCAAACTGGACCTTGCCTCACTATTTACAGAGATGCAGGCTGAAGATCTGCTGAACTGGGACCAGCTTGAGTGGCACATCCCAGCTGCTTCTCAGTGAGGCAGTGTGGCCGGCGTGTGTGACCTATTCCAAGTTTTTTTTTTTTTTTTTTTTTGTTTTTGTTTTTTTACAGTTTGAATTTTGCACATTCTGAATAATCTGGAATTTACTGCTGATTGTAATAAACAATTTAGTGACTTATGTGTTTGCATCATGATTTTCTATTTTGTCTGTTAAGGCACGGGTGGGAAAAGGGTCAACAGTACAAACCATTTATCGGTGACTTCGAAAATAATGTCTCATTTTTAAGAAAAAGTAACCAAAACAATTATTTTATTTACTGAAGACTGTATTGCTGGATGTGCCACCACAGAAGACACTGTACATTTTAGTGACAGTACCAGTATATGGAGGAATTCTGGGCCATATTAGCATCTGTACTTTATCATAATGGGTTTGGGCAGGGGTGTCCAATCATGTGCCATGGAGGGCCAAGACTCTACAGGCTTTACCTCCAAACAGTGTCTTCAACAGCAGATTCTACTGAATTTCTCCCCACTGATTGCTGATCAGTGAAAACACCTGCTGAAGAGACTGGGTAGAAGAGAGAACCTGCAGGGTCTTGGCCCTCCATGACACATGATTGGAGACCCCTGGGTTATGGTTAATGGGATTTTACATTTTAACACAAACTGCTTTATAGTTCATAATTCTGTTGACAGACTTGCACCAAACCAAAAGTGATTTCTCAAACTGCTGAATTGTTCTTAGACAGCTTTTCCAATCTTTCACTATTTAATTTATGTCACTTGGTGGTAACCTTCACATATAAAAAAAGAGACATTGCAAAAACTTCAAAGGTTTATTGTCAATGCAATTCCCAGTGCAATACGACATGAATGCATGTATAGTACATTGTTGATGCAGAGAATATATATTTCTACAGTACATGTATCTAGTAAATCAAGTATTTTCCACGTAACCTTGTGACTGCATTATTTCAATTGCTTTTATTCCTAGATCAAGTTTGTTTTGGCCTTAAATGCATCATAACTGTCAAATATCTTATTATACCTAACTCAGTACTGTTTACCTTTTGAATATATATTTTGTGGTTAATATAACCCCATAACTACAACCTGGCGATCAACTTGTGTCAGCTGAACAGTTTTTGCCATGACACCACCACAGACTCAGTGCTGCTGGAGCAGGTATGTCCCATGATGTCTCAACAGTCTCTCCATGATTTTCACACAGATCAGAGCAATTTGTTGTACAGGAAGCTAAACGTTTCCACAGACATGCTTAGGCTCTATAACCACTGATCGTTTGTGAAGCTGGGGTGACATCAGTGAGAGGCTGTGTTGAATGCCAGACCCACGGTTTGAAGTGGTAATTTTCCCACAACAGAGCCATCTGAAACACACAAACACACAGCAAACATACTGTAGTACCTAATAGTGATAACTTGCAGACATTACAGTGCAGTACGACGTACTTAAAGCAAACTAGCATTAGCAATCATTAGCTTACCGTCATATGTTCGTATCCTCACATCTTCGGCTCTATGGCTTCCCAGACGCTCCAGTACTTTTCCAGAGTGTTTCATCTCGCTGCCTGTCCCCTTGTCTGGCAGTCCTTTTTGACCTTCACGGTGACAAAAAGCCACAGACCGAGGAGTCGCCTTGTACAGCCGCAATGTTATGTTTTGCTTGGGTTGCATGTTTTACGTCATGGGAGTGTGGTGCCGCCTTGCTGTAAAAAAATCCCACCCACCCCAGGCATACCCAGCTGTACCCAGCTGCAATGGAAACACAACTGAGCCGAACCGAGTAGAGCCGAGTAGTGTAGAGTAAGGCCGACTGGGTACTAGTGGAAAAGGGCCGAAAGTCTCTCCAGCGAGTCCTGGGTCTGCCCCGGGGTCTCCTCCCAGAGGGACGTGCCCAAAACACCTCAAGTGGGAGGTGACCAGGAGGCATCCTGATCAGACGCCCATACCACTTCAACTGGGTCCCCCCTCATGGATCGTCACCTCATCGTGGTGGGGAGTTTGCGTGCCCTAGTGATCCCAGGAGCTATGCTGTCCGGGGCAATTTGCCTCTGGTATGGTCACCCAAGGTAAACTGGTCCTGAATGAAGGGCCAGACTAATAACGATCCAACAGACTCTCACGATGAATGCTAGAACAAAGATTCAGTGTACTCCGCCCGGTATGGGGCTACCAGGGCCCCATCCTGGAGCCAGGCCTGGGGGAGGGGCTCGATGGCTAGCGTCTGGTGGCCGGGTTTCGAGGCTCAGCCTGAAGGAGTTACATGGGTTTGCCCTCCAGTGGGCTCACCACCTGCAGGAGGGACCATGGGGGTCTGGTGCCATGTGGATCAGGTGGCAGTCAAAGGCGGAGACCTTGGCAGTCTGATCCCAAGCTTCCTAAACTTGCTTTTGGGACATGGAATGTCTTACAGTTTCATGTCAAAATCTTTTCACTTCTCCCCTTCTTCAAACACCAAGATCTGTGATTACTAGGCCCATCCATATCCCACAAGGCTAATACTTTATACTTTTATTTTGTATACTTTATTGATCCCCAGAGGGGAAATTGAGGGCATCCACCTGGATGGATGAAGCAGCCACGGTACGGCGCTATCCCTTAACCATTCACACCGTGGCTAGCACTACATTATCAGAATAAATCCTGTGATAAAAAGGCTTACCAGGACTTCCGGTTATGGCTGCCACGTAGGACGGACGTGTCTCGCTCTGCTCTGCTCCTGGAGAAAAAAAATCGGCAAATAACTCTCTCATTTGGGACAGAACGTATCCCAGCATTTGGGCGAGGATATGTCGGCGAAGCCTAAGGCTGGAAAACCAGGAAAAGGAAAAAGCGAGCCGCCGAAACAATCCAAATTAACGGACTTTCAGGTCTGTGACGCAGCAAACAAAACTCCATATATGGCGGAGGAGGCTGGCAAAGGTGCGATATATGCGGGGAATGGCGCAGATGCGCTGATGGCTGCCATGAGTTCAATGAGAGCGGACTTTTCCTCTAGATTTGATGGGATTATGACAGCGTTGGAAGGAATAAGAAAGGAATTGGGTGACTGTGTAGAACGAACGGCGCAGTTGGAGCTCCGTCTCGCTAGTGCTGAAGATGACGTCACCCGTCTTCAATTAAAGGTGCGCACTTTGGAAAAAAAAAAAAAAAATCTCTGGAAGATAATATTTTGGATTTGGAATCTCGGTCGAGACAGAATAATTTGAGGCTGGTGGGTCTTCCAGAGGAATCAGAAGGTCGGGACGTATGTTCCTTTCTGGAAAAGTGGATTCCGGAGGTGCTGGGCAGCGAGGAGTTGCAATCAGCAGTGGTTCTGGAAAAAGCACATCGTATTGGCCCACGGAGAGATAAGGGACCGCCGAGGACCTTAATTATGAAGTTTCTTAGCAACAGAGACAGGATGAAGATCTTCAACGCTGCACGTGCTAAAGGAGAGATTAAACACCAGGACCAGCAGGTGCGGTTCTACCCAGATTTGGCCACAGGAATCCAGCAATTGAGGAAGCAGTTTGATCCCATACGTAAGGAGCTGCGCAACCTTGGGATTCGTCATGGTGTAATCTATCCTGCGAGACTGCTGACCACGTATGAGGGCAGAACCCACATCTTCAAGACCCCAGAGGAGGCGCAGGAGTTCATCAAGAAGATCAAAGAAGAAGAAGAGACTGGTGGGAGCTAAGCATGAACAAAATATAAGGTAGAATAATTAAGCATTTGCACAGGCATCTGACTGACTTGAAGTAAATAGTAAGTTTACAAAATATAGATTGTATTATATATTAAAAAAACAAAAAAACAAAACAAACAAAAAAAAACAAACTATGATGTACAAAGTTGTTAAAAATTTTGGAGTTAAGTTGGAAAACTACAGAGGAGAGTTAATGTTACGTCATTAAAAGCAGTAGAGTTAGGGTGATTGGGAGGATGAAGAAGGAGTGGCTTAGGCTGTTCCCCGTGGGTGTGGAACGGTCGATGGCTATATCGGGAGACAGAATTTTTCTTTTGATTTTGGGGGGTTTGCCACAAGTGTGGGAAGGGGAAATTTGTTTGTGTGTAGTTTGTAGGATGAATGTTCAACCACTCATGTTTTTGCTTCTCTGTATGAGCATGTTTACACTGCAAGGTAATCCCAAACTCTCTATTGATCATGGACCAAAGTGTTAATCTTAATTTAACTTCATGGAATTGCAGAGGTCTACAAAATTTAAAAAAACTTAAACAAGTTATGAATAAAATAAAGGACATGGGTTCAAGAATTGTGTTTTTACAAGAAACTCATCTGATAGAGGAGGATGTTAAAAGAATTAGGAGTAGATGGCAGGGAAGTGTATTCACCTCTTCATTTTCATCCCGAGCCAGGGGAGTTATGACTCTCATACATAAATCAGTTCCTTTTCAAGTGAAAAATGTAATTGGAGACAAATTTGGAAGATATGTAATCATTCAAGGTTCTTTGCTATTAGAAAATATAAATCTTGTGAACTTATATGGTCCCAATATAGATGATCAGAAGTTCTTTGCTAATTTATTTCTCATCTTATCATCACTTACAGGGCAACATATAATAGCAGGGGATTTTAATTGTACATTGAATCCAGGTGTGGATAGATCAACAGGACTGGATTGTACGCACATTGGATGCAGGATGACTATTAATCATTTTATGAAAGAATTGAGATTGTTAGATATATGGAGAGAAATGAAACCACAAGTTAAAGCCTATTCTTGTTATTCCAGTACCTACAAGACATTCTCACGTATTGATTATTTTTTGATTTCCACAGAATTAAGGTCCAAGATTCAAAACTGCTTTTATGATAACATCGTGATCTCTGATCATGCACCCTGTTGTCTAATATATGTAGATAAAAAATTGACAAAGGAATCAGGTAGATGGCAATTTCAGCATAAATGGCTTCAGGATGAGGAATTTGTCAAGTATATAGAAAAACAGATAGACGAGTTCTTTGACATCAATACTACACAAACATCAGCATGTGTAAAGTGGGAGGCTTTCAAAGCTTTTATTAGGGGACATATTAGTTATACAGGATCAAAATCTAAGAAGACTCGAGAGGAGAGAGCTAAATTGGAACATAAAATAAAAAGTCTTCAGGAAAAAGTGTATGCAGGAAGTGACCCAAGGTTGGAGAAAGAATTACTGATTTTGAGAGCTGAATACGACAAAAAATCAGCGAATAGAGCTGCCTCGAGTCTTCTAAGATTGAAACAATCTTTTTATGAACAAGGTGAAAAATCAGGAAAATTATTAGCATGGCAGATTAAACAATTGGAAATTAAAACACCAATTACCAGTATTATAAGTAATGGACAGGTAGTTATAGATCCTTTAGAAATTAATAGAGCCTTTAGAGATTACTATGGAAAATTATATGATACCAAAAATGAACCTGATTTAACAAAACTAAATGGGTTTTTGAACGAACTATCTATACCGTGTATTCCAAATGAAAATAGGGAGATATTGGAGTCTAAAATTAGTCAAGAAGAAGTTGGGCTAGCCATTGATAATATGAAATCAGGAAAAAGTGCAGGACCAGATGGTCTTCCAGTTGACCTTTATAAAAAATTTAAGAATAAATTAATAAAACCTTTTTTGGAAATGGTTTTAGAAGCATTTCAAAATAATAATTTACCATCATACATAAATAATGCCTTAATTATACTGCTGCCAAAACCAGGTAAGCCCTCTAATAAATGTGAAAATATGAGACCAATAAGCCTATTAAACGCCGACCTTAAGATAATCTGTAAAATTTTAGCAAGACGAATACAAGAAATTTTACCAAATATTATTAATCGAGATCAGAATGGCTTTATAAAGGGTAGACAAGGCTTCCATAATGTAAGAAGACTATTTAATATTATTTATTTTAATAAAGAAGCACCGGATACAGCTCTCCTATCATTGGACGCCGAAAAGGCCTTTGATAGAGTTGAATGGCCCTTTCTTTTTGAAGTCCTACAAAGGTTTGGACTTGGAAATAATTTCATAAAATGGGTTCAAATAATATACAATAATGCTACAGCAGAAATCCTAACAAATAATATTTCAAAACCAATAAAAATCAATAGAGGATGTCGACAAGGCTGTCCACTTTCACCTTTACTGTTTACTATGGCAATTGAACCTTTAGCGATAGCGATACGTTTACATTCACAAATATATGGAATTAAAGTTGGACCAACAGAACATAAAATCTCCCTGTACGCCGATGACATAATTTTGTTTATGTCGAATCTAAAAAAATCAATTCCAACCTTGTTGAATTTAATAAAGAATTTTGGGGAAATATCAGGATATAAAATAAATAAAACTAAATCTTCAATATTAATGCTAAATGAGACCCAGAGAAATTACCCAGCCCCTGAGGTAAATCAATTCAATGTTGTAAATCAGTTTAAATATTTAGGAATCCAAATTATGCCTAAGCTAGAATTAGTCGCCAGTGTCAACTATGAAGCCTTAATGTCAGATATCAATGAGTTAACTCAGAGATGGATGTCACTACCAATGTCGATGATCGGGAGAATCAATATACTTAAAAGTAATATTTTACCTAAAATACTTTATTTATTTCAATACATTCCCTTATCACCACCTTTAGATCTATTCTCAAGAATAAAAAAAAAGTTAGTGGAATTTATATGGAACAACAGGAGGGCTAGATTACGTTTGTCTTTATTATATTTACCATTTGATCGTGGAGGTCTGAAATGTCCAAATTTTATGTTGTATTATTGGTCGGCACAACTGAGGTCTATGACATATTATTTTTCATCAAATGATCTCCCTCACTGGACTGAAATGGAATCATACAATTTACCTTTACCTCTTCCCATATTCATATACTCAGATTCGGCAAAAAAATTACAAAAACAAGTTAAAAATCCATTTGTAAAGCATATGATCAAAATATGGTGTGAAGCTAAAAACTATTTAAAAGAACCACAGTTATTGTCACAATTTAGTCCAATATGGGGTAATCAATATTTTAAACCAGGGAGAGCGGACGCTGTATTTAAAGTATGGAATTTAAAAGGGATACAAAAGATTCAGGATTTATATTTGCCATGTGCAGACAACATAATGTCTTTTGAAGAGCTGAGGATCAAATTTAATCTCAATAGAACACATTTTTTTAAATATCTTCAACTTAGAAACTTTATTCGATCAAATCAAAATAAAGCTCTCACTCGACCTATTTATTCATCCTTGGAAAAAATGATGATGAAAGATAGTAAAAGAAAGGGTATTATTTCAGAGTTTTATAACTCATTGACACTATCTTCAAGTGAAAATTCACTGAAAAGATTAAACTACTGGAAAGAAGATCTGCAAATTGAAATTTCAGAGGAACAATGGGAATTGGCTTGTACAGAAGCTCAAACCAAATCAATAAATGTACGCCTTAAATTGATACATTTCAAATGGTTAATGCGGATGTATGTTACACCGGAGGAGTTAAATAGATATAACAAAAATATACCAGATACATGCACAAAATGCATGGAAAGTAAAGGAACCCTATTTCATTGTTTATGGGAATGTAGATTAATAAGAATGTTTTGGGAAGAGGTGAGGGTAACAATTGAAAAAATAATCTCAAAACAAATCATATTGAATCCTAAACTGTTTTTGTTGGGTCTGTACCCAGAAAAGCATAATTTTAATAAAAGTGAAAGAACATTCATAAACCTCAGTTTGCTTAATGCCAAAAAATGTATTGCACTATTATGGAAAAAGACTCATAGACCAGATGTGACTCAGTGGTTAAGACAGATGTTAACAAACCTTCCATTAGAAAGAATAACATATATACTGAAATCAAAGGAAATTGTGTTTGAGAATATATGGAGACCTTTTATTGATTATGTAAAAAATTTAAACATAACTCTTGAAGAAGAAGGTGAATGATGTGTGTGGACCTTGTAAATTCCAAACTGGTGAACATAATATGTATACTTATGTATTGGATTGTCTAGACTAAACAGAGGAGCATTGTTGAAGACTTGATTTTGTTGGTGGTTGTTGGTGTTTTTAGTGCATTTTTTTTTTTTGTAGTACTTTAGTGTTAGTGTTTGATTGTTTGTATTATGTTTGTTAAAAAAAAAAAAAAAGGTTCAATAAAGATATTGTGGAAAAAAAAAAAAAAGGCTTACCAATTGAAGGACATGCCCAGTTGTATGCATGGTGGCCTAGGATAATGACTGAAACTGCACTGGTCTTTAAAAGCAGTTTAATGGTAAAAACCCATCTTAATTTGGATCAAGTTTTCAATGCAGCTAGTTATTAAATGCTAACTATCCTGGAGGCTAATGTTTGTCAAGCCAGAGAGTCCTGACTGGCTCAACACTACCCATTTGCCAGCTTCATGCATAGCTGGGTCTCCAAAAATGCTCAGCCTCAACTCACCTTTTTGTAAGGGGCGGGGCTTAAGTGAAACTTTACAGCAAAAAAAATAAAGAGACATTTGAGAGATTTCCTTCTTCATATTTCTTGTAAGTCGTAAAAGACATCTTACAGACATGTTAACAAGAAAAAAAACTCAATTTTTGGCAATGTCACTTTAAGGATAAGTGGCTGTGCTGGCTTGTCAAGCAAAGGCAACAAATCAATAATGTGATGAATAAGGAGATGCATGATAAAAGGATAAGACTTACAGATAGGAAATGCAGGATGACCAACAGCTGCTAAAGAAGAAGAGGCTTAATAACTACAGAAAAACTTGGGATAATAAAAACATGGAGTCCAAGGGAGGAACTCCTAAGCAGTGACAAGTGTTTGAATTATACATTTACAAGCACTGGAAAGAGTAGAAGTGACTAGAGGTGGGCAATATGGCCTAAAAATGATACCATAGTACTTTTGCAAATTTTCATGGTAATGATATTGTTCACAATTTTTTTCTTTTTAATTTATAAAGAACAGTTTGACAGGCCAGCATTATTAGCCCTCAATATATTTAGTAAAAACAAAACAAAGTCTTATTTGTCCAGTTTATAAACAGCAGCTCATATTGAGTTTCAAGTATTTTTTTTTTTTAAATTCTGCATCAAATATTGCAAGAAAATAATATAAACCACATTGCAAGTGCACTTACATAGTCGGGGTTTTATTCTTAATCAGTTTACATCTACTTAGAATTTTTGGCTCTTGTCCCACTGAAGGGATGTTTTTTGTTGTTGTTGTTGCTGTTTTGTGTGGTTGAATAAAATCAAGCTTAAACCACCAAAACAGAATGAAAGTAAAACTCCAGACACTTCAGAGAAGCAGTGTTGCTGACGTGCTGTACATGCAGAAAAAACGTGCACGCAGATTATCCGCATTGCTACACCATTTTTGTTTTTCTTTATTAAAAATGGCAGTGGGGGGGGAAACATGCAAGTTAGGTTAATTGGCATCAAAACTGGGGATTCTAAATTGTCCTTAGGTATGACTGTGAGAGTGAATGGTTGTCTGTCTCTCTGTGTTGGTCCTGCGATGGACTGGCGATCTGTCCAGGGTGTATCCTGCCTCTCGCCCAAAGATGCTGGGATAGGCTCCAGCCCCCCCGCGACCCGAAAAGAATTAAGCGGAAGAAGATGAATGAAACATGGCAGTAGCGCTGTCACAGCAGAGGAATTTCTCCTGCGGTGACGGTAGACAGCTCAACACCACGATATGCGGTGTTATTGCAAGTATTTTTAGAACCCTGTGGTCTCATAATGTGACAAACCATGGAAGCTGTGAGAAACTTGCTGCAGCTCCGCCAGAAATTTCATGTGTATGTGACAATTGTGCAGAGCTCTGCATTTTCTAGTCATGAACTGCTGATTCTGTTTAAAAAAAAAAACAACAATCATTTTCATAAAGCAGTGGCGGGAACTCCAGTATTTCAACTACGGCATGTGTAGACCGGAGACTACAGTGACATTCAGCTTATTTAAACAAGACAGTCTCCATACAGCCCTGCGTGACTCCTGTCTCCGTGATTTTTGCTGCTGTCCAAAAAAAAAAAAAAAAATCACGTTCAAACAAGCAATACACTATGCAGCAGTTGTTTCGCCCTCGGAGCTCAATTATAAACACTCCGCTCAGAAGGAAATAACACGCTTATAGCCCTTTCAGTGTTCACTGTCACGGCTGTATTTAGCAAAGAGTCCAAACGCTTCCACCACTGACTGCCTGCTGGAGTCCATCTGGAGATAGAGTGCCCCACACGGTGCTGCTGCCATTAGTACCAGGTGCAAGCATGCTGTTGGCAATAAAAATACTCTTACATTTAACAGTTTCTTTATTAATCAATAGGGGCACAAAAGTAAACGAGATTTAGCCACACACACACAAAAAAGTGAACACCGTGGTTGCTGTGGTTGCTCGTTTTCCTCCGCGGTAGGCTTGTCCATAGTGCGGTATTACATAACTGCGGTTAGCGCGATAGCCCTACATGGCAGCAGTCTGAAACTGCCTTAAAACAAAAATATTTCAACAAAACGCAACGCAGACGTGCCTACCACAGAGCGGCCTCTTCCCTCCCTATGCTTGTTTTGCCATTCTATGGTAATGCGCAAGTGCCGTCAGTAGTGTAACAGTGCAACGTCATCATGCAAGAGACCCCAAATATTGCAAAATTCATTTTTACACCAGTATCAAAATTTATACAGTATTACCATGGACGTTACGATATGGCACACCACTAGAAGTCACCAATCTTCATCAGCATTAAACATGTATGTCTTCATGCTTAATGCATGATTTAAAAGTGCACAGTTTGTGGGACAAGTCCTCCAGAAAGCAGTACGTCCACATCCAGCAGGTCAACCGGATGAGCTTTCAAAAACAGATCACAGAGAAAGGCTATTGCACTCACTGACGCTTTATTTACACATTCATAACACTATTTGTACACACTTTTTCATCACTTATACAATACTTATTGGAACTTTCAAATTCACATTCTGAAGCAGCTGCTGTTTTTTTTTTTTTTTTTTTTTGAACACAGAGTTTCCTACTGATAAGTCATTGCAAATCATCAGTTATTATATAATGGGAAAGGAAGGAAACTTCTACAGCGGACTGGGACCAAGAGTAGTTATCAAGCTGGTCACAAGCTGCTGATGTGGTTGACTATTTAAATGAATAAATACATACACTACCGTTCAAAAGTTTGGGGTCACTTAGAAATTTCCTTATTTTTGAAAGAAAAGCACTTTTTTTCAATGAAGATAACTTTAAACTAATCAGAAATACACTCTATACATTGCTAATGTGGTAAATGACTATTCTAGCTGCAAATGTCTGGTTTTTGGTGCAATATCTACATAGGTGTATAGAGGCCCATTTCCAGCAACCATCACTCCATTGTTTTAATGGTACAATGCGTTTGCTCATTGCGTCAGAAGGCTAATGGATGATTAGAAAACCCTTGTGCAATCATGTTAGGTCTGCAATGCTGTAATTGCTGCAAATGGAGGATTCTTTGACGAAAGCAAAGTTTGAAGGAAAAAATTATTATTTCAAATACAAATCATTATTTCTAACCTTGTCAATGTCTTGACTATATTTTCTATTCATTTTACAACTCATAGTGGTAAATAAAAGTGTGACTTCATGGAAAACACAAAATTGTCTGAGGTGACCCCAAACTTTTGAACGGTAGTGTACATACTGTACATATATACGTACATAGATGTGTACGCACATTAGAGGTGTGGAAATTTCTCGATTCTTAGATGCATCGCGATGTGGGCTTCTGCATTGATGCAGAACGTTATTGATCGAGATCTCACCACTTGTGCCATTTGTCCAACCTCTGCTTGTCTATAAAAAAGTATAATAAAGTTACATGACTATGTTGAAAACTGTTGTTGTGCGCATCTTTGTTAACTGCATCACGGTGAACAGAGGCACCAGAGAACAGCAACAAGTGATAAAAATCTCACCACGCATTCTGAAAGCAGAAGTTTGAGTGCATTTTGAATTTTGTGGACTTCGTGGGAAGCATGAGCTGAGCAAGACACACACTGTCTACAGATGACGCTCTGCAGACCGGAGGCACAGCGAGCACCAACCATGGCAGGTGTCCCACCCAGAGCTGGCACTGCCCCAGAGAGCACAATGGGGTGGTGGACAGAAGAGGGAGCACTGCTGCAGTATATAAGCTACGCCCACAGAATGAAACCAAAACACAGGAAACAGAGTCTCTGCATAAAACTAATCACGTACCCATCATGCAAATGATGCTGAGGTTAAGTCCACATTTCGCTGCCGAGTTTCTTTGTTTTGTCTGAAAAAATTAGATTAAAGTTGAAAAAGTGTATGATAGTGACATATTCACACAAAATAAATAAATAAATTAAAACATGTCAGAGAAGCAAATTGACTGTTTAAGTTACTTGATTTCTAATCATTTTAATTAGCCAAGTAACAATAATGAATAAAGTTGAAGTCATCACATTTTTTATATTACCTTTTGTGCTTTTAATTTTCAAATAATGGCCAATTTGAAATATTTTTACAAAGAAGAAAACTCCACTGTGTGTGTGTGTGTGTGTGTGTGTGTGTGTGTGTGTGTGTGTGTGTGTGTGTGTGTGTGTGTGTGTGTGTGTGTGTGTGTTTTGCATCAATGCCATAGGAATTACGCTCATGGTGCACAAAAATTATCTAAAATTCAAATATCCCAGCAACAAAACCATGGACCCACGTACAACACCATAGCCGTTTGCTCTATAGGACAATATACACAAATGCTATGGGCCCCCAGTTGATGAGGGTGGTAGGTGGAAAATTTAGCATTTAGGGTACTTAATTTTAAATAATTTAAAGTAAGTTAAAACCCATTAAGTCTCTGTTCAAGAAGGCAGTTAAAATCCTGGACAAGAAGCCTTTTCATTTTCATTACTGGAATATCATTAGTAAGTATAATATTTTAGATTTTGAGCTACCAAATCTTTTGTGACTTGTGCCTTGTTTTTAAGGTCTTAAGTGGGCTTGCTGCCCCACCATTAAATCATTTTATCCAGAAAAGGCACAATAACAGGATTAATACCAGAGCACAAACCGGAAGAGATTGCAACCAAGACATAAATCTGAATTTGGTCGGAAGGCTGTGTCAGTTAGAGGCACACACTCATGGAACAAATTACCAGCTCATATCAGAGACTGAGACAACTATCTAGCCTTTAAAAAGAAACTTAAGTTTTGGTTAAAGACAAACCAGTCCTGTACTCATTCATAAAATGTCTCCATTATAGATGTCCATATCTACAGGCTTCTAGAAAATCCTGATTTTTAACCATTCTGTTTGTGGATCTATTGGTATTATCATGTACAATGTTTCCATTTTGTCTTATGTTTTGTGCGTTTTGTCCATGGATCTTCCTGTTAGTTGTGATATGTTGTGTATTCTGTCTTATGCATTGTCTTGTTAGTTGTGACATATCTGCAAACATGTCTTATGAATTATGGCTTGCATGCTTGTGAAACCTGCCTTAGGACTACAGATGAAATTTAGCTATTGTGCCAATTCTGGCAAATTTACATTTTAGCATAATGTTGATATATTGATTAATGTGCACTGTCCTAACTCAATAAATCAAAAAAAAAAAAATCTTTTTTGTTGTAGGGCTGTCATGGTTGACACACCTCTGCAACATTGTGTGGAGGTCGGGGACAGTGCCTTTGGCATGACAAACTGGGGTGGTGGTTCCTCTCTTTAAGAAGGGGGACCTGATGATGTATTCCAACTTGAGGGGGATCATATTGCTCAGCTTTCCTGGGAAGGTCTATGCCAGGGTAATGAGGAGAGTCCAGTTGTTGGTCGAGCCTTGGATTCAAGAGGAACAATATGGTTTTAGTCCTGGCCGAGGCACATCGAACCAATTGTTTACCCTCTTGAGAATTCTTGAGGGTTCGTGGGAGTTTGCCCAGCCAGTCTACGTGTTTTGTGGACTTTGAGAAAGCATTTGACTGCGTCCCTCGTGGTCTCTTGTGGGGGGTGCTGCAGGAGTATGGGGTATCGAGCTTGTTGCCATCTGGTCTCTATATGACCGTTGAAAGAGTTTGGTTCATATTGCCAACACTCAGTCGAACTCATTTCCAGTGAGAGTTGGACTCTGCCAAGGCTGCCCTTTGTCACCAATACTATTCATAATTTTTATGGACAGGAATTCTAGGCACAGCCAAGGAACAGAGAGTGTCATGTTTGGTGACCACAGGCTCATCTCTGCTGTTTGCAGATGTTGTTGTCCTGTTTGCTTCATCGAGCAATGATCTACAAGTCTTACTGGGACGGTTTGCTGCTGAGTGTGAAGCAGCTGGGATGAGAATCAGCACCTCCATGTCCAAGTCCATGGTCTTCAGCTGGAAAAGGGTGGATTGTCCTCTCCGGGTTGGGGACGAGCTCCTGCCCCAAGTGGAGGTGTTTAAGTATCTCGGGCTCTCATTCACAAGTGAGGAGAGAATGGAGCAAGAGATTGACAGATGGATCAGAAAAGCATCTGCAGCATTGTCCACATTGTACCGGTAAGTTGTGGTGAAGAGGGCTCTAAAGCAAAGCTGTCAATTTACCAGTCAATCTACGTTCCTACCCTTACCTGTGGTCATGAGCTTTGGGTAATGACTGAGAGAATGACATTGTGGATACAAGTGACTGAAATGAGCTTTCTTTGTAGGATTGCTGTACTCATCCTTAGAGATAGGGTGAGGTGGTCAGTCATCCGGGAGAGGCTCAGAGTAGAATCGCTGCTCTCCCACAACGGAAAAAGCCAGCTGAGGTGGTTTGGTGCATCTGATAAGGATGCCTCCTGGAGAGACCGTCTCCCAGCTGGCCTGGGAATGTCTTGGTATCCTCTCTGAAGAGCTGGAGCAGGTGGCCGGGGAGAAAGAAGTTTGGGCTTCTCTGCTTGAGTTGCTGCCTCCGTGACCTGGACCTCTGGAAAAGCAGTAGAAGATGGAAGGAACTTTCTTTGTGTGTTTTTCATAATGTGTTTAGTCATTTTATATCTGGTGTTCTGTTAATTTACTTTGTATTGCGCAAAATGTACTACATGTGGTGTCCTGTCTGCAGATCTATACTTTGCAAATAAACAGGTGTGTGTGTGTGGGGGGGGGGGGGGCAAACAAAATCCTGCATAGGACCCCAAAAACCAGGAAACAGCCCTCAGTAACACACAGTAAACTGACACTCTAAAGAGATAATGCTCATTTTCCAATTAACACCATTTAACAAATGGGAAGCCTGTTTTCTTCTTAAATTGTACCAGACTGGTACCAGAATAGGTGTGACGACGGAGTGTCACCACTGTATGGTCCGTGTATTGAATATTATATGTGTAAAGGATTTACTGTATATTTGTAATTGTCAACTTGTATTTGATGGTGAAAATGCACATATAATTGTACAATGTGTTCTGACTGTATTGAATCCTTTTTGTGAGATAATTGTCGATATTAATTATGTTAATTGGGTGAGGCAATTAATTAATCTTAAAAACCACATACCTTTGCCAGCATGCTTCCTGGAGGTATACGGACAAAAGACTCCTCAGGGGTTTGAGGGCCTTTTAAAGGATACCAGCAGGAAGGAATTATATGATGGTTGAGTAAAGGATAATTTAATATGTATAATAGGGGTTTAAGGTATTTCTTGTATTTATGGTGTATTTATTGGTCTTATTTATTCTCTAAATATTGTGGGGAATTATTTATATATTTATAACTTTTTAGATATTATTGGGTATGTAGAAAGTATGTAAATGTTTATTGTTTTACCTGGGATTATGGTATGCGCCAATTAGGCGAATGATCTCACTAAGTATATAACAGGTGTTTGTCATTTGGTTTGTGCTGTGTGGGGTGTCGGATGTGCATGGGAATTATTGCCTATGAAGATTATTGGAATAAAGGAAAATTGCTGATTGTAAACTGTCTTGGAAGCCTCCGCTCTTTCTCCGGCGCCTCCGTCCGCTTGGGATACGTGACACTAGGTTAATTCTGCATGCAAAACTGTGGGATTTTAATGTCTTACGTTTTCTTCATTGCCAATAAATGAGTTAAGAAGGTGAATAAAATGGACTAGGAAATCATGTACTATGATCTGCAAATTATATGGAAGGCAGACTTGGAACGTACTGGATCATGAGTTGATGTGGGTGCACTGCCACAAGTAAAATGTTAATTGTTGACACAATATTACAAATCCTAATTTTGCATTTGTTCTTGCAGAAAATCAAGAAGACCAACTCAAGTGTATTTTTTTTTTTTGCATCGCACAATCATTCTGCCATCAGAATACAAAGATGTGGACAAATCATGTCTGGCAGCTCGCTTCAATTGGAAAGTAGAAACTTGGGTAGGGCTGCAACGATTACTCGACTAATGTGATTACAAAAAATTCTAGAGTCAAAATTTATGCATCGACATGTCGTTTAATGTAGCACTTTCGGTCTACATGACCTTCTTCCGGTGCAACGTTCTTACAGTCACGCTACCTAAACAAAATGCACATTTATTTTTTTTTTAATGGCGCCATGTCAGCGTGGCATAGTGACGGGCTAGCAAAGATGAAGAATTTTTTTTAAAAAAACGACAAAGTATCTCAAGTCTGGAATCATTTCAAGCTCAAATTGAAGGAAAACATTGTGCAGTGTGTACATGGAGAAGCCAAGCGGCAAGCTAGCATGATACAACGTTGGATGTTAGTGTGTCTGAGCAGAAAGCCTCTCACATGATGCACAGCCAGCACACCCAAGACAAGGTACTACGTGATTGAGATTTTAAATTAAGATGAATAGAATATAGTCAGCTACGCTATTTATGCTTATATGACCAAAGAACATATAGCCACCATGTTAGCATCCGGATGCTAACGTGCCCGCTAGTGGATGCCAACAGCTAGCAAAAGGAATTTTATGGCGTAACGTACCGTTTAAAGTTGCATTCTATGCAATAAGCATTGCAATAAATGTGTACCTGTGTTATTGAGTGTTTGGTACAATTACTGCTGCTCTTTAGGAAAGAAAGTTTCGCAAATGTTGGTCAATGCAAGTTTCATTAAAAAAAGTATCCGATTACTCGAGTAATCACTCGAGTAATCTGATTTGCACTGATGGTAGTAATCTACCATCAGTGCCAATTAATTTCAGCTGGTGAAGTCCTGACAGCCTTTAAAAGGTCTGTGAATCAGACTGTCACACCATAAAGAACTCATGATGGGTAGAAGCAAAGAGCTCTCTCTAGACCTTCACAACCTTATTGTTGCAGAACATAATGATGGCATTGGTTACAGGCACATTTCTAACCTGCTGAATGTTCCCATGAGCACCGTTGCAGCCATCATTTGGAAGTGGAAAGAACGTCATTTTACCATAAACCAGCCATGACCAGGAGCTCCTCGCAAGATTTCTGAAGGAGGAGTCAAAGGAATTATCAGAAGAGTTATCCAAGAGTCAAAGACCACTCGTGGCGAGCTCCAGAAAGACCTGGAGTTAGCAAGTACTGCTGTTTCAAAGAAAACAATAAGTAATGCACTCAACTGACAAGGGCTCTATGCCCGCTTACCTCGCAAAACTCCACTGCTGAAGAAAAAGCATGCTGAAGCTCATTTAAAGTTTGCTGCACAACATTTGGGCAAGCTAGTAAAATACTGGGAGAATATAGTCTGGTCAGATGAGACCAAAACTGAACTTTGTGGATGTCACAACACACAGTATGTTTGAAGGAGAAATGGCACTGCACATCCCATCATGGTGTGGGGGTGTTTTTCAGCATACGGTACAGGCAGACTTCATATACTGTAATTGAAGGAAAGATGAATGGACAACTGTACAGAGACATCCTTGATAAGAACCTGTTGCCATCTGCCAAGATGCTGAAGATGAATCAAGGGTGGACATTTCAGCAAGACAATGATCCCAAACACACAGCCAAGGAAACTCTTAACTGGCTTCAGAGAAGGCAAATAAAGCTGCTATAATGGTGCAGTCAGTTACCTGACCTGAATCCAATAGAAAATCTATGGAACGAACTGAAGGTCAGAGTTCATAGAAGACACTCACAGAACCTTCAAGACTTGACAGTTTGTGTTGAAGAATGGGCTAAAATCACTCCTGAGCAATGCTTGCGCCTAGTTTCTCCATACAAGGAAGCTTCTGGAAGCTGTTATTACCAACAAAGTTTTTTATTTTACTAAATCTATCTATAAATTCAAGGGATCTCTGTCTGTTTGTGTGTGTCTGTGTGTGTTCCTCATATCTCTCAAACCGTTCGTCATACTGACCTAAGATTTTAAACATGCTTTGCTGAAGCTATGAGGGTGTGCATCTCCGAATATGGACTCACTCAGTCAAAATATGTAAGTTTTATCAATAAAAGTTTAGCCACCGCTGTGTGACCGTTCTATGTCTTCACCCCCCTGGCTTCAAGAAGTATGGGCGGGGTTTTGAATTGACTCTGTGCTCATTAGACAATACGCAACATCATGACCTGTCAGTCACCACAGTGTTCCCTGGACAAAACAAGGAAGTGGAAAATGACTAATTTGACTAGAAAACCATAATACTTAAGATTTAATGCTTAAAAAAATTATACTATAAAGTTGGCATGATTGCGTAGAGCTAAAGGATAATTCGGCATATGTGGAGAACATGAGGTGCACGAGGAAACTGGGCGGAGCGTCAGTGGGACCCGAGTCTGACAAAGAATACTGGTGTATCAACACAGAACATGCCGGGAGAAGCAGCAGCCTAACCAGGCGGACCATGGTCCTTCGCGGAGAGGCAATAGACGGGACTACCTGCTTCTGCTTCACCTGTGTGCACAGGACTGCGACTCCCCCCTCCCGCGCGAGTATCTAAAAATTAAAAACTTAATATCGCCATGACTGTGGATCGGAATGGCTGGATTGACTTAACGACCAAATGCAGGACACAAAAACGTCCAAATAATGAAATAAATCACTTTTTAGTTAAATATTTACTGACAAATGGGCAACACTGATGCAACGGTTGCAGTAAAACGGGTCCTTCTGCTGTGAATAATAATAGATAGATGTACTTTATTGATGTTGGGTAAGGATAAGGGATAAGGACCTGTACTTGCATAGCGCCATTTCTAGTCTCAAAGACCACTCAAAGCGTTTCACTAGTACGAACCCTCTATTCTAAGGGCCTATAGGAGACAGATATCTAGGGACAATTTAGAACAACCAATTAACCTAACGTGCATATCTTTGGATTGTGGGAGGAAACCGGAGCCCCACACAGAAAGGTTCCTACCCCTGCCAGCCTGGGGATTCGAACCTGGAACCTTCTAGCTGTAAGGCAACAGTGCTAACCATTGCACCACCGTGCTGCCCTGCACCACCGTGGGTATTTTGTAGTCAATTCTACTGAATACAGTTTTTTTAAAAAAAAAAAAAAACTTAAAATATTGCTAAAATATAAAATGATGCACTACAATGGGTCTCAAATATTTGTAAACGTATCCTGTTATAGTACTGCATGAGTTTATTGACAATACACAGAAGAAATTCAATATTAAACTGAATTCCATCACTGAACAGTGATATAAACTAAAATAATTATGATGACTGAACAACTCCAATTCCCCAAAGTGAAAGATTCACTATTATGAATATAAGTGATAAAAGATCAGACAGATCAGTGATCTGAAACAAATAAACAAGGGATATGAAACAGTCGCTAATATTGGATGTCCCATTCATTTTCAATATTTAGCTGTTCTGTAATTAATATTCACACAAATAAATCTTAGTGCCATTTACTCCCTTTTATATTTGTCAAAGTCGAAAATGTGATTGCCTACATATAGGAAAACTTATGTTCTATGGGCATGCACTAGTAAATAATTTAAACATGTCAGAGGAGCAAACTGGCTCTTAATGTAACTTACTTGATTTCTAATAATTTTAATTAATCAAGGAGTGATAATGAATAAAGTTGAAGTCATCAGTTGTATTTTATTTCATTATCTTTGTGCCTATGATTTTCAGATCATTGTCAATCTGAAATATTTTTTACAAAGAAGCAAATTCCTCAGGTTTAAATCAGGCCAGAATGGCAATTGTGATTCTGCACTTACATTTTATTGATTTATTTGTTTCAATTACTTTTTTATTTATTGATATTTTCATAGGCATGATGCTTAATAAATATAACTGCACCAAAGTAAAGAAACAGCTGATTTACATCTGTACATGGCAGTGATAGGTAATTTTCTCATTTTCAGACTGACATTTTTTTAGTTATTGATATTCTCCTCTGGCTCTGGAAATATTTAACTTAATTAGGGTTCCAAGTAGCTGTTCTGCAGAAAACATTTATTTTTGTCCTGATTTTTCTTCTTACTATTATTTTTCTCCGCTAAAAGTGCATGGAGAGCAAAAACGGTAATACGTAGAAACTTGAAATTTTACAGTATGATCAGAAACTCTCCCCAATACTCAGAAAAAAAAAAAAATCAAGGCACTGCGTACATAGGTGGCGCTATAATTAATAGTTTTATGTTTTTGCAAATATCTTGAGGACGGCTGGGCCCAGACTAAAAATTCTTTCATCATTCTATTCTCTGAAACCTTCTGCAACTTTTGTCAATGGTGGGAAACTCTGAAAATGAAAGTGTTCTGCACCATATTTTCCAAAATGTGCAAGTGAACTCAAAATGAACACCTCTTAGGCTATTCATCCAAATTGCTTGAAATTAAGCAGAGATCATCTACAGACATTGATAATGAAAAGTTGTTAAAATTATTCAAAAATGTCAATCTGTTTTTGATTTTCTAGGCCAATCAAGTTGTGCAGTTTTCACATCCTCAACCTGGTCATTACTGACTCTGTCCCTGTCTCTAACCTCCAAGTATATGACCTGGGTGTTTCTGACCATAAAATCATTTCAGTGGAGCTCCCCTCACACTCACCTTATTCCAAATTACAATGTTGTATCTGCTTCAGAAATCTGAAGAATATTAATCCCATTGATTTAAACTCTGGCATCAAAAATGTATCAAATGCCCCCTATTTCTCCTCTGTTAGTGAGTCAGTTGACTACTACAGCAGTTGCCTCCTGAACATCCTTGAGGCCCTTGCTGCTGTTAAGTCACGGATGGTCACATTTTCAAAGTCTGACCCATGGTTTACAAGTTAGCTTCGGCAAATGAAAATTGCTGGATGGGCCCTTCAGTGGCAACTGGTCTAACTGTCCACAAAATAACCTTTACAGAACACCAAAAGAAATATTCCAGAGCACTTACCACCGCCAGATTACAATATTATTCAGGTATAATTAATAAAAATCCCAGAAATTCTAAACAACTTTTTTGCCATAATCAACCATCTGTGAAAATATCAATCTGGTTTCTGGCCCTCTCACAGTGCAGAGATGGCTCTAGTCAGGGTCACCAATGACCTCCTGGTGGCTGCTGACCAGGGCTCTCCATCTTTCCTTATTCTCCTGGATCTCTCTGATGCTTTTGACACAGCTGATCATAATATTCTCCTCTAGGGCTGTGCGATATGACAATATATATCGGATGACGACATAAAAACCTCTATCGTTTCATAGAATACTCCATCGTTTATATCGTTATTTAAAATACACATACTCCCGCTTATTCAGTAAAACTCCTCGCCACTACTTGTCAGCGCCCTGTCTCTCCTCTGCAGTGCACACAGCAGAACAGGTGTGTCGTAGGTGGCTAGGCTTCAGTCCGGTGGTTGTTAATGCCAACTCCAAACTACCGGTTAAGATAGCTGCTACTCCTGTTTGCCAGGGATGTGGGACTGTTTTTCATCGTGCTACGTCAGAGAGGATAGCTTGCTAACCTCTTTTTAATAGGAGGTAAGTAACGTTAACACCATGTCTAATTATAAAATGTAAATGACGATGCTAAGTTGTGCTAACTGGAAGCCGTAGCAGACCATCGTTTTTTGTTTAAATTACTGCCGAGTTTCTTAGTTTTGTCTGAAAAAAAATTATTAAAGCTGCAAAAGTGCATGATGGTGGCACATACATGCAAAATAAATAATAAATACATTAAAACGGGTCAGAGGAGTAAGTTGGCTCTTAATGTAATTTATTTGATTTCTAATCATTTTAGTTAGTCAAGTATTGATTATGAATAAAGTTAGTCATCACATATATTTTATTACATTACCTTTTGTGTCTTTGATGTTCAGATCATGACCAATCTGAAATATTTTTACTAAGAAGCACACAGGTTAAATCACACCTGAATGGCAGTCTTTAGGCTGCAGGTCTACACTTAAATTTTCATTGATTTAAACAAACTGCTAATTTATATCTGCAGATGGCAGCCATGGGTAATTTTCTCAGTTTCAGACATTTTTTATCATTTTTTTTTCCTATTCTCCTCTGGCTCAGGAAATATTTCACTTATTGATGTTTACTTTTTATTCATGATGATTTAGAAGAAAAAACTGAAATTTATGAGAATCAAGTCTCAAATGCACATTACAAAACTATTTTATAACACTGCAAAGTTATGAGGGAAAATGGTATATGTAAAAAAAAAAAAGATGGTCCTTTTTATGATTATCTAAACTGTAGAATTTACAGAAAATGTATATTGTGATATATATTATCGTGACATAAGATGACTTATATCGTGATATTAATTTTTTTTGCCATATCACACAGCCCTAGTCTCAAGTGCATACTAAAATACAATTTTACAAAAACACTGCAAAATTATGTGGGAAAAAGCTGCATAAAATTAATGAGAGATGAATTTGTACAACTGATTTTTTCAGTATGTAATTTAGAATGTTGAAAGAGAGATGTCCTTTTTATGTGATTATTACATCAAAACTTGATAATTTACAGAAAATGTATATTGGGATATACGTATATTGTTATTGGGATACAAGATTACTTATACTGGGATATGAAATTTTGGTCATATCGTACCAGCCCTAGCTCACAGAGTTAGTTACCGTGGTGACTCACTCCAAGTTTGTCTTACCTCTTTATGGAAAAGATAACCCCGAGGGATAACATACTCCATTTTCACATAACCTGCTTTATGGAATACCCGCCTGGTCGCTTCCCTCAAAAGGCTGCTAACAACTAAAATTCCACTGACCAACTAACAGAAAGGCACAGTGGTTAAAGGAGCTGGATTCAAGTTTAGACTGTACTGGACTGAAGGAAAAAGTGGATTGGACTTTTGCTTTAAAACACCCTTTCTTTAAATACATTTGCTTAAACCACAGCATTTGCCTTGTGTGTGTTCATGTTTTTGTGCCAAGTTCAATGGGTATAGATTTTTGAATTCATTCTACTGTGCAGTTTTAAATTGTGTACTTTTTGAGTTTGTGCTTAAAAGAAAAAAAAAAAACCTGTCAGATCTAAAAACCATTACAACTGACTGGCTCCCCACTAAAATGAAAACCATTACAATGTCACTGAAGAGAAGCAAATCTTTTATATAAACCTGTTATCTAATCTCTTTCTAAAAAGAGTTCACATTAGACTTACTCTGTTAATTGATGAAAAGGTACTGTAGTCATGCAGTAAAGCAAAGAAATTTATAACTCAATCAACACAGCAATTCACTGTTTTTCCTTTCATAAATTACAAAAATACATGTTGAAATCCAACAAAAGGCATTACACAGAAAAAAACAAAAACAAAACTGAAGCTGCAACAGAAATGAATCATGAACAGTTTTGCATTCAAACCGTTAACGCCCGAATCGTAATCGACTTGTGAGACCACTGAAGATTCACACCTCTACCGTACAAACATCCATGCATACATACGTACATACATGCATGACATATGTACGTCAGGCAATTCCATTGCATTCTTTCCTCCAAATCTGTGCTCAAATTTAGCAAGTTCTCTACAACCCACACAGACAAATGGAAACAAAAATATTACACCTCTTGGGAAGGCGGTAATAAAGCCAGGGAGCTCATTAGGTTCTGATCTGCCCCTGGCAACCTTCCAGTTTCCGAGAAGCACAGAAGATAAGAGATAATGACACACACATCTCCTGTGACCGGCACAAGCTCAAGGAATACCCACTGTTAAGTAGTTACACTGTCTTCCTAAGATTTCTGCTAATGCAATGCTCTAATAGAGTCAGCTACTTGTCAAGAAGTGATAAGCTTGTTATGCATTGCATAAGCTTGTGTGTGCGACTGTATTTAATTTGTGGTTTGACAAAACCTGTTCCTGTGAGCTACCAAACACTAACAGCTCATTCTCTCTGAATTTACACATACACCGCCTTAAACACTTGTACAGATACACATACACACACAAGGTTGCCGGTGTAAATGAGCTTATTTGTGACTACTCCTTCTGAAGACCTTCCAAAACAACTGCTATGAGTTTACATTCCTAATCCTTCTGTGGTGCATGTCCTGACAGTCACTTCAAAACAACACCAATGTCTTTTCATGGTTCAACACAAAAACCCCAAGCATGTCTTCCAGTGCCTGGTACTAAAGTGAGAACATACAGTACCCGTCTGAGAAGTTTGGCAGCGAGAGACCTGATGCAAGTCCAAGTTAAAATGAATTAGGGGAACACACAGACATATCCACTCCCTTGCTGCTTACCTAATTTCCTATTGCACAAATACTTTGAAAGCTTCTGTTTTAAGGAAGTATGTGAACCAATGAGAAAGGCTGCTTGAATGAAAGGGAAGAAAGAAAAGAGAACGGCGGAGTGGCCAAGCTGCCCCAGCAGCTTTTTCCTGTGGTACCAGGTGCAGCTACCCAAACTACAGCTTAGTGAGACAATGACAATACTCACCTTACCGAAAAGAAACTGCAATCACAATACGAAGACTGAAAAGTGAATCTTACGAGCCAAATAAAAAAGTACTGGTGAAGTTCACACACAATGACTTCACCCCTGCTTGAACAAAACCAGCCAAACAGCTGCTGTTTTTCGCTATATAATATTAGGATCAGGAAATACAGTGACTGGCCAAGTACATTTTTTAACCTGAAAAGCTGTTATAGATTACGAGTAGATGTGGTGATAAAGGTCACAGTCTCTAACATTCCTGGACCTTAACAGTTTGGCCTCAGCTCTTGCTCCAAAGGTCTACTAGGATTCATGGAATGATTAAATTTTACTTTGACTTTCTTCTTTGGATTATATCACTTTGTTTTTACAGTGTCATCTTTCTCTTTATTTGAAAGGTGTTCACCCTGTTACATCACAGACTCCCACCTTGTTCTCCCCTATGGTCTTTAATATCAGGTTGCTTACAGCTGATGGGAAAAGGTGGGAGAAGCTCTGCTTTTCTGCTTCTGTTTTCTTTCAGTCATGCACAAACATACAGCAAAGGACTGCTTGTAGCAGAGCAGAAATGACAGTCTGCGGTTTGTGGGAGTGGTTTTTGCTTCTGAAGAAGACAGATAGAGAGATCTGACAGCGAGGAATCCTCTTATAGCATCCCACGCTCTCCTCTCTGCTGCCTCCAAGCCAGTGATGCATCTTCATCCCTCCTCTTTCCCCTCTATTTTTTTTGCCTTAAGTAAGACTGAGGAGATTGGGATTTAGGCTGCGTGTCCCCCAAACGCGTTTTTTGTTGCCTGACTGGCCTGAGCATTTTTTTTTTCAGCGTTTGTGCGCAGCACTCTGGGGAAAAAAAAAGTCTGTGCCCTATGTCCCAGCAACAGCTTGTCACTCTCAGCAAAGGACTTCCACTTTTCCTATTGTCAGACTTTCTACTGATTTTTTAATAGCAGTCTCTAAATAACAATGGATAGGAAACGTTTTCTAGCAGCTCTGGATGTAAAATATGATGACACAGAAAGCAGGAGTCTGAGTACAGACTAGTACCAGCGTCCTATGTCTCGCCCACGCAGCAGTTCTGATTGGCTGCTTAAGGGCCGACATTGACGAGCTCAGCTGCAGTCTCTGAAAAGTTGAACTTTTTCCAACTCTGAGCACCGTAACAAAAAAAACGGCCACCGCCAAGAGCTTTTCAGCACCAAGGGCACTCAGCCCTTATGGATAACAGAGGTGTTAAAGGTCAATATTTGGTATGAATCTTTGAGAAGTTTGGCAGAGAGAGACCACCTTCATCCTTCAACAAAGCCTGATCTCTCTTAGGTTCAACTTTCTTGTAATTTTCCATTTTTCTTTGTTTTTTTTTGTTTTTTTTTAGTAGTCTTCAAGAATAGTTCTCCAGGCTTCTTGAATGACATTCTAAATCTCTTCTTTGGTGACGGCTGCCTTTTGTTTCATTCACTGTCAAGATGAGCCCACATTTCAAATATGGATTTATCACTCTCAAAGACCATTTGCCACTGATTTTCAGTCCAACTCTTGCGTAATACCATGTACCTTAGCATTTTCTCACTGTTCTGCTTCCTGAATGTCTTCTTGACAGCCACCCTTCCACTGAGATCATTTCTGGTGAGGCTTCTGTGGCCAGTAGATGCATCAACTTGAAGGCACAGGATGCATCTCTTAGGTGCTGTGTCAGGTCTTTGTTGGATTTCTTCCCATTTCTTAAGGACATGGCATTCAGATACCATCCATCTGCTGTTGATAGTTTTTTAGACCTGCCATTTCTTTTATCCTCCAAAGGTCAGGTACAAGGACTAGACTGAAAATGAGTGAAACAGCAGCCAGTATGGAACGAAAACTTTGAAAGACCTTCAGAAAGTATTGAAGAAGTATTGCACAACACAGTTTTGGCTCAAGATTTTTGCACACTGCTTCATAAAGCTGGGTTCACACGATAAAGTTTGGACCGACTTTTACTGACGTTTTGAAAAATCAGAGAAATCAGTCCAAACACTGGTGAAACTACATTCGTGAGCACACACCAACTTTTACAAACTTTTATGAACTTTTGCTAGCGTTTCCCAGTGTTGCATTCAACGTTGTCAAACGTTTACCAACTTAGGCTAGCGTATGTGTAGCAGTTGCCAACTTAGGTTAACTTAAGCAAACAAATACTCAGCGCAGGTCAGCTGACATCAGCATCAGGCAACGCTGATATAAAGATCAGCGTTTGTGGAGGCTTCCTGCCATCCTGGACCTGCTTTTTGGGTGGATTCACACTACGTTTGGACCAACTTTTACTGACGTTTTGGCAAACGTCTGGCTCTGCTGGCAAAAGTTGATAAAAATTAATGATAGTTGGTGTTTGTTGGCAAAAGTTGTATTCGTTGAGAATTTTCAGCATGCTGAAAATCTGCCAACGTTTGGAAATAAACGTTGGTGAAAGTTTGTAAAAGCTCCTCTAAGTTATGGAGAGTTTGCCTAAGTCAGCCTAAGTTAAGCTCCTTTGGCAAACGCTGACTGAAATGCTGGTGAAAAATGTTTTTAGATCAAAACTCAGTTCAGACATGCAGGAATGAAAGAGAAACAGAGAGAAGGGGGAGTTAAAAAAAAAAGAAAGAAAATATATATGTAAGAGGACAATGTACAATATTTGGTGATGACATGGTGTGTATGACATGTTTGTTAATTTTTTTTAATCTATGGAATATATATATATATATATATAAAAACGGACATTTGATTAGTTTTGAATTGTTGAATTGTTTATGGGTTTGTGGGATTTTTTTGCACGCTCTCGGTGGTGGCCGCTTTTTGTCACAGTGCTCAGGGTTGAAAAGAGTTCAACTTTTCAGACTGCAGCTGAGCTGTCAGTGTCAGACCTTTCTAAGCAACCAATCAGAATTGAGGAAGGGAAGGACATAGGATGCCGGTACAGTCTGTACTCAGACTCCTGCTTTCTGTGTTATCATATTTTGCATCCAGAGCTGCTACCAATGCTAGAATATGTTTCCTGTCCATTGTTATTTAGAGACCGTTATTAAAAATAAGTAAAAAGTCTGACCATAGGAAAAGCGGAAGTGCTGAGTTGTGACTGACAAGCTGTTGCTGGGATACTGAGCACAGACTTTTTTTTTCCCAGAGCGCAGCGCACAAGCACTGAAAGAGAGACTTTCAGGGCAGTCAGGTGACAAAAAACGCATTTAGTGGACACTCAGGCTGCGTGTAATCTCCCAAAACATGCGACAGCCCAAAAGAAAAAAAAATATTGAGAAATTTACTGTTCTTAATTTTCTGCTCAGTGCATAATCATTCTCCAGGATTGGTTCACTTCCAGTGTGGGAATCAAACAGCACTGATGTGGTGTCAAAAAGTAAATGACATTTAACAGGATTTTATGTTATTTTAATGGAGAGAGGTGTAACAGTCAAAATATAATCACCCGTCATTTTATTCAGTGTTTCCTCTGGCTTAAAGACCTTGGTGCGGTGGCCACATATTTTTCGGGGGGGTGGGGCAGAAAACACATATGTATGAATATGTTAATTTTATACCATTTAATTCTTTTTTAAAATTTTGCACAGTAGCTTCCATCCATCCATCTTCTTCCGCTTAATCCTTTTTGGGTCGCGGGGGGGCTGGAGCCTATCCCAGCATCTTTGGGCGAGAGGCAGGGTACACCCTGGACAGATCACCAGTCCATCACAGGGCCAACACAGAGAGACAGACAACCATTCACTCTCACAGTCATACCTAAGGACAATTTAGAATCCCCAGTTGATGCCAATTAACCTAACTTGCATGTTTTTGGCATGTGGGAGGAAACCGGAGAAATCCCGGAGTAAACCCACACAGACACGGGGAGAACATGCAAACTCCACACAGATCACCGTTGGTCGGGGGCTGGGATCGAACCCAGGATCCCCCAGCCAAGGGTGAGTTGCTGTGCTGCCGCAGTGCTAACCACTCCGCCACCACGCTGCCCATATAATAATAATAATGCATCAGATTTATATAGTACTTTATCATAGACACTCAAAGACGCTTTTTACAGATCCATTATTCATCCACTCCAGATAGACAATGGTAGTGGCAAACTACTACTGTAGCCACAGATGCCCTGGGGCAGGATGACGGAAACATGGCTGCCAATCCGGGCCAACGGCCTCTCCGGCCGCCACTGAACATTTATACACATTCATACCCAGTGTTATGGACACTGGAGGCAAGGTGGGTAAAGTATCTTGCCCAGGGACACAATGGCAGGATATCTGGGGAGAGCGGGATTCGAACCGCCAACCATCCAGTTATTGGACAACCCGCTCTACCTCCTGAGCCACTGCCGTGCATTTGGAACATACAATTTGAAGTATTGTACTGCAACTGAACAAGCAGAGGTAGGAGCTGATGGGGGGTACTCACTGCTGGGACAACAGGTGTTTGGGTCCATATGAGAAGTCGCCTCCGCCACGGCGTTTCTTCCCACTGGGTTGCGTGTGAGCAAGACAGGAAACTGACAAATCTCAGCATAACACCGGCGGAGGAGACTGATGGCTGCACTATGGTAGGATCAGTTCATATTTATTTATGCTAAAAATATCTAGCCATATTAATAAAGCGAGTATGGTCTGTGGTGGACTTTTGCCAGTCGGTGTATCGTGACATGCACTACACAAAGAGCAGAGATTAACAAACCTATCATCTGGTCAGTCACTGCAACAGATACTGGAGTCAGTTTGTCTTGGCCTGTCCTTGCCACTGACAATACCTTTATCTGCCAAGAATGTGCCGCTAGTCCAGCAAAAGCTAGCAGTACTCAAATACTTTGCAAGCAGTTTCATGAAATGGTCAGTCAGAAAGCAACTCATACCGGCTCGGACGTCGCCTGGGTTAACAAGGCCAGGAGTTCCTGGCAGTGGAAGGTGAAGGACAGAGCTGCGTGGAGGAATCTGATAAGACCTAAATGAAACAGTCATTGTCGCCCCGACAGACTGCTATGATGATGATGACAACCAAGGCTTGAATGTTGGAATATTGGGCCAGTTGGGGTCCTACAGACATCCTGTATTTGGACTTTTTACTGGTGTCATCCTTCTCTCCTTCCTCTGCTCTCACCTCTCCTGGACCCTCTGCCTGAACACTTTCCTCTCCTTGGCTCCTCTCTTCTGTCTAATCTTTCCCTCTCTGAGCTCTGTCTAATTCAGGTTCTCTCCCTGTCTATGGTGGTATGCAGGCAGGTTAGAAAATATCAAATGCCATGTAAATTAAAGGAGACAACCAAAAATTTCTAGTTAAGGGTACAAAGAGCACCCACTTAAAACTTGAGTAATGACTTCAGTCTTGAAGGTTTGAGGTTTTTGTCCAAAATCTATAACAATTTTCTTATGGTTTTCTACTTTTCTCTGTAAATTTATCTAAATTTGAAACCATTTTCCTCAAATGTGTAATTTCCTCTTGTAAAATTGACTTTTCTTGTACATTTGAAACTTTATTATAAATTTGTGGATTATTTTATGGCTTATTTTTGTCTGTTTTTTAAAATAAAGTTACTGTTTTTTAAATAAATTTGAAAGACTGTGGTAATTTTTTTTTTTTTACTTTTTCCTTATAACAATTTATATTTTTGACCATATATTTGCAGTCAGAACAGAACAATAATTTAACTGTCATTACAAAGAAAAAATATTAATAAAACTGTATTTAATGATTTAAATTATATGACCAAGGATGTTGTTATTTCTGTTATAATATTTCTACATATTTATAGTTTTTTTAGAAATCTCCTCACCGCCAAGAAAAACCTCCCTTATTTTGAAATCCAAATGCTGGCACGTTCAGTTTGTCTGAAGGCTGCTGACAGATTAAAGTCAATGACTTCGTGAATTTCGGTCATCTTAACTTGCCAGGTACATAATTGGGAACATAACTTAATATTGTAGTGGCTGGTGAAATATATCCTCAGCAATTCAGTAATCTCCCTTGCCTTTCCCTTCACATGAAGCCGGCTGCATATGAATTCTGACCACATCTCTTAGTTAAGCGACTCTTCCGTTATTGCTCCCATTTCCAGTGTGTTAAAACCATGATAAATGCCTCCAGTATTTACATACCTCTTATGATTTTTTTTTCCCACGCTTAAAGTACTTTAATAAACTCATGTTTCTGTCGGACTGTCAAGCCTTATTATGCTGCATTTCCCCTCTAGTCCGTGTACGCTTTGGACGAGCCCGGCACACACATGGCGCTGTACATGCTCACTTTTTTCATCTACCCAGACCAAGCGGCTGACGCATGCACACAACCATCATTTGTAGTTTCACTCCTGCCCGATAGGTAGCGCCAAGGCGCTGATGTGCCAGGATTTTCACCAATGAAGAAACGGCGAACTTCTTCACAAAGTTTCTCTTCAAATAGAGTCCATTTCTGCTGTTTGACTTCCCGGTTTTCACTCCTTTTCCACAAAGATGCTGCTGCCACTAGCGAGACACTGCCTGCTGACTGACTGGGAAGCTCGCGTGGATGGGGCGCTTCTAAACTCCGCACAGATGACAGCCACGCGCGTTGTTCATGTGCGCGCTTGCAGAAAGTCATTGCTTCATATATTTTTCTTAAATTTCTATCTCCTTCTTGGCGTGGCGGTAAATTTTCTGGCAAGGTGGCCCACCACCGAGAAATGTTACCAGAGGAAATCCTGTTATTTATATGATTCACTAAATAGTTTTTTATTCCATCCACATTTTAATTGCGGACTTAGTGTTGGAATCTATGCATTATTTTATTCTTTTTTTTAGATGAATGAATGAATGAACAGGGAAAAAGGGTATGCAGAAGTAACTACATAGAATATCAAATGAAAATAAATACTGAAATGTATGCCCAAGGGAGATGTGTTCACTCCAGAAGCAGAACGACAAGAAGCCTCCACAAACACTGATTTTTATATAAGCATCACCTGACGCTGATGTCAGCTATCTGCGCCATTTCTCTGATTTTTCAAAATGTCTGTAAAAGTTGGTCCAAACGCTATAGACTGAACCCAGCTTTAACTTAGGCTGACTTAGGTAAACATAACTTAGCTCAGCGCTCAGGAACTCCTACAAACTGAGCACAAATTTCACCAACGTGTATTTCCATCCATCCATCCATCTTCTACCACTTTTCCGGAGGTCCAGGTCGCAGAGGCAGCAGTTCAAGCAGAGAAACCAAGACTTCCCTCTCCTCAGCCACCTGCTCCAGCTCTTCAGAGAGGATACCAAGGCATTCCCAGACCAGCTGGGAGACATAGCCTCTCCAGCGAGTCCTGGTTCTGGCCCGGGGTCTCCTCCCCGAGGGACGTGTCTGAAACACCTCAAGTGGGAGGCGTCCAAGAGGCATCCTGATCAGATGCCCATACCACCTCAACTGGCTCCTTTCAATGTGGAGGAGCAGCGGTTCTACTCCGAGCTTCTCCCAGGTGACTGAGCTCCTCATCCTATCTCTGAGGGTGAGTCCAGCAATCCTACGAAGAAAGCTCATTTCAGCCGCTTGTATCTGTGATCTCGTTCTTTCGGTCATTACCCAAAGCTCATGACCATAGGTGAGGGTAGGAACGTAGACTGACTGGTAAATCGACAGCTTTGCCTTAGAGCTTAGCTCCCTCTTCACCACAACAGACCGGTACAATGTCCGCATCACTGCAGGTGCTGCTCCGATCCGTCTGTCAATCTCTCACTCCAGTCTCCCCTCACTCATGAATAAGACTCCAAGATACTTCTGCAATACTTTTGCAACGTCTGCAAATTTTCTGCAGGCTGAAAATTTTCAAAGTACACAAGTTTTGCCAACATTTGCCAACAAACACCAGCAATCATTAACTTTTGCCAGCAGAGCCAGACGTTTGCCAAAACGCCAGTAAAAGTCGGTCCAAACGTTGTAGTGTGAATCCACCTTTTTTGATTTGTTTCATTTTTTTTCACCCCCAAATAGCACTTCCAATTTAGATTTTGTTTGATTTGCATGATTTCTTTATGTAGCCAAGCATGTGTTACATATAGTGGTACCCAAGTGTACAAAAAATAATTTACTTAGCGAAAATTAAATGTTTTTCTCCTTTTCTGTCCTTATGAGTGAAAAACTACAATAAATGAAAGCAGGTGAGACTGCAACAGTTTTCACAGCTCAAAGTGCCGGCCAAGTTCATGAGCGACAATCCATGATGAAACACGATGCATGACCACTGCATGGTCTTCCTGTTCCACGACCTACTATGGCTTCATCGTCAGCACACATTAAGAGATCTGAGATATCTGCAGCTATAGATGCCACCCAATAACAACAAGTTGGAGCTTGGGAATGCATTTATGCTCTCGCATACCCCCATGATGCCACTCTGACAGAACACAAACACCCACCCAACCAACAATCCCATGTGCTGCTAATTGGAAAGCCTCTCCCTCATGTCACACAGAGCAGAAGTAAATGGACAACCTATAAAGCCACAAATCAGATCTTGTTTAAACAATGACTTACAACACTAGCAAGGCTTCCTGGATAACACAGAGGTTAAATTAAATTGTGCAGCAAGTAGTCTATACTGTACCTCATACAGGAAACTAAGCAGCATCAGATGGCAGCTATGTGAAAAATCCTAACAATGCATTATCCAACTCTTCTTCCTTTTCTCTAGTCTAACAAACTCTCACACTTGGGACTCACCTGAGGAATCTTAAGCACGCACACAAACCTAGGACAACAGGATAAAGTCAGGTACAAAGTCTGCACCCTGTAACAGCTCTCACTTATGACTAGTGTCAGAACGGTTTATATTACAGGATATATTAAAGGACCCTCCCATGTTGCCTGTTATAATGTTTAATGTCATGTCGGTCGAAGCAGAAACTTACCTGTCACTGGTAACCCCTTTACTATACCACACTTACAGCAGGCAACAGAGCTTACGTTTAAAGAGTGTAAAATCTTCGTCAGCCCATTTGGAGCCAAGTTTAGTTAATTTATTAACCGGCATTTCATCCAGAGAGTGTAAATTAATCCTCCGCCGTCACACTGTCACGCTGAATGACTCTGGGCTGTCAGCGGTTGGTTTACAGATTAGCTAGTTAGCTGGGTCGGCTACGACACGACAGCAACTGGAGTGAGGAAGTTAGAGATTACTCACAGGCATGCTATCTGTCAGTTTCCTGGTGTCTCTGTCCTCTATCGTTCCGACAGGACGAGCAGTTGGGTTTCCCTCCTCTACTCCATGAATCTCCTCAATAATTCAGCAACATCAGCAGCTCCTTCCATCCTCATTACTTTCCCACTCAGACTGCCCCAGACAAGGGGACTCGCTCGCATTCCAGTGACGGGTATCCGAGCCAATGAGAATGCAGAATTTAATCCGACAGCCACGCCTTTAAATATGTCAACCAATAACATTAAGATTGTAAAGCGCATGTTAATAATTTCCACAATCATGTTAGGTTGTGGAAGTCAGACACTGCTCTTTGACAGCCGAGTGATCCTCCCGATCTCCTGTTAATGAATCATAATTGTAGAAATTTGAATAATCCTCTTCAGTATGTGCCTTTTCATATGACCATTTAGTCAGAATAAATGAATGCTGATTACAATGTAAAGTTAAGATGTAAAAATGTAATTGTGATGAATTATAGTCGTGTTTTTATAATTTTATTTGAAATAAATTACTTCATAACACCTGCATGGTTTAAAAGCACATACTTTTTAAATTAAATAACGTATTTCTTGGTTTATTTACCAGGCACCGTAGCATATGTACCACAAAGTCAATTTGTTCTTTTTTATGTCGCACATGCTTTTCTTTATTTTAGTATTTAATTATTGTACCATTTGCAGATTCTCACAGGATCTGGAAACTGGCTGTATTTTACAGTACGGGTAATAATTGTAATAGACAGACAACTAACACTCCATGTCCAATTAACCCATGAAGCTAAAAGCACACATTTTAATCCCTCTTTCTAGTAAATAACATATGGCCATTTGAAAATGCCTCTGGAACAATGGCTCTCCCAAAATAATTATTAATATTGCATATGACCAGGCTTGGTGTGGTCTAATCTTCTTAATAGCTGTGAGAAAGCTGCAGCATTTATTCAGAACACACACACACACACACACACACACACACACACACACACACACACACACACACACACACACACACACGGCTTCTGGGGTGATAAGCTGCAAATCTGCTCCATTTGAAAGTTGCAACAGCAGCTACAACACAATAAGAACACAATGACGACAATCCTCCGGATCTTTAACTGTGTCCTGTCCTCTGTGGCAGTACACAATCCTAATGTCTCAGATATAGTAGAGGCTGTCTGTGGGGAAAAAAAATAATAATGTTTTCACACTGGAACAACACCCTAAAAATAACTGCAACTTTATCATTTTATTCATAAGATTTTTGTACAATCTTAGACAATGCCGTGTTCTCATTTTCCAAGCACAGATCAAACAACAGAATTGCAAAGTGGGCCTGCAACGCCCCCTTGAGCAAGATGCTAAAATGACACATTTAGAAAAGGAAAATCATTACAAGGGTCATCACAAGGTCTGGTCCTGGGCGTTTCATTCTATGCGATGCTGACTGGTGCGTTTTTGTGACATCAATGATGTGAGGACATGAAACCTGATAGAGAAATGCACTGTTATCTGCAGGTTATCAGACCCGCATCTCCTTAAAGTTTGAAAAGAACATGGAGGGTTGTTGAGGTGTTATTTTATGCTAATGGAACCTGTGACTGCGGCTCACCAATTGTAGTTTGAAAGCGGCTCAAGTCAGAAAACTCTGGCTGTGTTTGAAATGTCCAACCATGTACTAACTACATAGTCCCCTACATTTGAATGATAATTCAAATTAAATTTTAAATTCAAATGTAGGGGACTATATTGTGACTGATTAGACATTTCCAACACAGCTTCTGACTCCTTTATTACCACTATTAGCAGGATCAACTGAAAACCATGCAGCATACGATAATGTGCATATACAACACTATAGCAACAGGTTCAGCGGTGAAAGCTGGTCATACTGTGTGTATAACCGACTAGAAGAAACATAGAAAACAGTGTGCTGATAAATAGCACATTCAGCACAGCTTATTGATGTTTGGCACATGGGTGCAGCCATCTTGGATAGTGAAACTAGGGCATGTGAGGGTGGCCCAACTTTACGAATTGTAAATCCAGCTTCAGGGGTGTTCCTGGTGAAAGCTCGGGTCAGGAATTTGGAAAAAACTGACTTCAAACAAGTCCTGGAATGCAGCATAAGACTTTGCTTATGTTTGGTTTGTGCCATCTCAGCTATAAATTCACAAAGTCTCTGTCTATCTGTCTGTCTGTTCCATGCATATCTCTTGAACCGTTCCTCAGACTGACCTAAGGTTTTATACGTGATTTCTTGAGGTTACAAGGGTGTACATCCCCGAATATGGAGACGCTCAGTCAAAATATGTAATTTTTATCAATAAAAGTTTATCCACCACTCTGTCACCACTCTGTCTCTTCATGCCCTGGCTTCAAGAAGTGTGGGCAGGGTTTCGGATTGACTCCGTGCTGATTGGATAATAGGCGGCGTCACGGCCAAGCTGACCGGACAATACGCAGCATCGCAACCATGCTGATTGGATAACACACAGCATCATGACCTGTCATTCACCACAGTGTTCCCTGGACCAAACAAGGAAATTAAAAATTTAATGCTTAAAAAAATTATACCATGAAGTTGCCATGACTGTGTAGGTCTAAAGGATAATTCACCATTTGTGGAGAATGAGGTGTGTGAGCAGACTGGGCGGAGTGTCAGCGGACCGGGTCTGACAAATCAACACAGAACATGCTGGGAGAAGCAGCGGCCAGACATGATCTGGCTCAAAGGCACGCTAACTGATGGCAATAAAAAAAAGTTATTTTCAATAAAGTGAAAAAAAAAAGATAATGCATGGAGTGTGCTTTTTCCCTGAGGCTGATTTATCATGGAAAACAGCTGAGCTCTGTGGTTCGAACGATCAGCTGATTGGATCCACCAGTGTTCTGACATTTTGGCATACCTATTAAAACAGCTGATATACGTACAGGACATACAGGAGAATTGAAATGGCGTTTCTCTCGCTCTTCAGTAGTGTGCACAATATAAAAAGAAAAGGAATAAGGCTGGAAAAACAACAACAGCAGCCAATGTACGGTAATGCTACCCGTAGTGCAAATAGCAACAAAAGATACACGTAAGATTTAATGCTTCAAAAATTATACCATAAAGTTGCCGTGATTGCGTAGGTCTAATGGATAATTTGTCACGAAGAACATGAGGTGCAGGGGGAGAGGAGCAGCAGCTGAACTGGTGGATCGCAGTCCTTCGCAGGAACATGGGTAAAGCAGCAGCCAGTGGGTCTCAAATTCTTGTAAACGTGTCCTGTTATAGTACTGCAGGAGTTTATTGACCATACACAGAAGAAATTCAATATTACACTTAACTCCATCACTGAACAGTGATATAAACTAAACTAAAATAATCATAATGATGACTGAAAAACTCCCATTTTCCAAAGTGCAAGATACACTATTATCTTGAATATAAGTGATAAAAGATCACACAAATAAATGATTTGACAAACAAATAAACAAGAGATCTGAAACAGTCGCTAATATTGAATGTCCCATTCATTTCCAGTATTTAGGTATTCTGTAATTAATATTCACACAGTCAAATAAATCTTAGTGCCATTTACTCCCTTTTATATTTGTCAAAGTCTAACATGTGATTGCCTACATATAGGCTACACCTCTTTGTATTCCCCTTTCAAACACAGCCTACATTTGGGCCTGTAAAGCCTGATTGGGATACCTGTTTCAGACAGGAATACTTGCGTTCTACGGGCAATGCACTAGTATGAGCTGAGAGAGGTTCTTTCTGGATCAACAATTTCTGAAACTGCTTAACTATGTGGCATTGAGAGACACTGTGTGTAGGAGCTAGTTAATACTAACAAACCATTTACAGATGTGTGAACTACAAATTATCCACTATCTTTCCAGCCTCTGTTTGTACTTTGCAAGCCTCTTCTTTGTATTTTCGAGACAACTTATTTGCCCTCTTCACTTCCTTTATATTCTCGTCCAGGTTTTCCTTCAGTCTTCCCTGCTCCTGATAGTTCTCTGCTGCCTGCTTTACTTCCTTGAGCACTTGATCCTGTCTATCGGGAAGCCATTCAGTAAGTTGTTGAAGAATATTAAACTTGGAGATGGTGCTCTTGGCACTCTCAGAAGTGAGCTTTATCTCATTCTGGACTTTCTGCAGACGTTGAGGCAATGACTCCCCCTCACTAACATCCACTGAGTGAACAGGCTCCAAACAGAGGGAGAAATCAAAGCCATTCATTTTAAGAGACATCTTGAATGTAGATGCTAGAAGAACAAAGAGATTCAAATAATTTATATTTTCAAAAAAAAAAAATAAGAATCTCCTATGACCTTCCTTGTACTGAAGGTACTATGTGATATTCACCATGCTCATCTCTGATCTTTGCCAAGCATTCGGAAAAAGCCAGGGGATCATCAAGGGTACAGTTGCAGCTCTGTTGCAGGTTTCCAATGTGTTTAATCATGTCGTCATAGCTTTGCTGTTGCTCATTGAAGGCTTCAGCAATGACAGTAAACCTCTGATCCCACACTGGCACACACAGTCGCCTCATCATCAGACGTCCTATTTGTTTCCCTGTCTGTGCATCTGGACCAAGAGGGAAAAAGGGGGTATCACTCATAAGACAGAAAATGTTTTTAAAAAGGTGGCTAAAACTGATCAATATTTCAAATATGAAAGATATAGATGACTTGCCTTTGTGTGCTGGGCGGGTTTGCCTGACTGATTCAATTTCATTCACTTCTGATGACTGTCCAGCTTGCACTGGCAAATCATCTGTGGATTCAGAGCGACTGGGTGCTGGACAGCTCTGACCAGCTGAATGAGTTCCATTCACTTCTGAAGATTTGGAATGGAGGAGCGACTGGCCAGGTTCTATGGGTTTAGAGCCACTGGGCGCTGGACTTATCTTAGCACCTGACGGAGCTCCATTCACTTCTGAAGAGTCGGGCTGGAGGAGAGATTTCCTACCACACAGTAGTAAATCATCTGTAGATTTAGAGCCACTGCTTACAGGACAGCTCTGAGCTGATGACTGAGCTTCATTTGCTTGAGGTGGCGTAGGCTGCAAGAGAGGCTGCCTCTGAAAAAGATTTTGAATCCTGTGTTTATTATTCACATGTCCAGTAAGTATATAGTATAAGTAGGAGCTAAAGTAATTTCCTTTTTACACAATATGGAAAACCATGGAGCAAGACCATAAGAACAGTACAATTTCTCTGACCCATAGGCCACACAGTTACTGTAGTATTGGAAGTTACTGTGTGTGTGTGTGGGGGGGGGGGGTGTCAGACCTTTGTGTGTTTATTTTCCTTTCCCCATTCAATTACCTAAATACCATAGAGGGCAGAAAGTACTATTTTTTTAATTGTAGTTGGTCTTACCCAGTTGGGGTATGATCCCTCACCCTCTCAGTTACGGGGCAGATAAGCTTACCACTCATCCACCACTCCAGTATAAGTGGAAGTAGTTGTTACGTCTGAATAATGAGGGACAGGAGTCTCCTTCATGCAGCCAACAATTCTCCTTTATTACACAGAACATAGAACTATATACACAGTGGGCCATGCCCGCCTGACGTCACCCTGAGGGCGGGTACGGCATCACACACACACACACACACACACACACACACACACACACACCCTTTAGAAAAGTGCAAACCCACACACACAATTAAAAACCTCCCAAATTTGGGACCCAAATCACGCACTAAGAACAGGGAACCATGAAGTGTAATAAAACATCCTATCACATTCACACAAAAGAACAACTAAAATTGGACCTAATCTCTTGAAACATATAAAATAATATCCATACCATATACATGCACACCAGCAATATACTGTATATATATATATATATACAGTATATATATATATATATACAAAATATTTTTAAGTCACCCCAATGTCCCTGAACAGCCAAGGACAAAACTGGCTCGGAGGCCCCGGGCAGCTCCACGGCATGTGCGCCCCAGGCCGCTGTCTGCCCCCAGGGTCGAAGCAAAAATGTCTCTTCCCGCCATTAGCTTCTTCCCTCCGGCCCTGCAGTGCTGCTGTCTGGCGCGCTATCCCTTCGTGTCCATCGGATCGCTCCTGACCGCCTTCCACACCGCCATCATGGCTCCAAGCACTCTGGCCCCCCATGGCTGCACTCCGGGGAAAGCCAAAGCCCGCTCATTAGCACCACTCGCTGCCTCGGGCGCCTCGCTGTAGCACCCAGCACCCTCGTCCAGGGCACTCTGCTGTGTTGCCTCCGTGTCCAGCTGCTGCTGCTCTCCCTCGGGGTTCTCAGCGTCATCCTCACCGGCGTCGTTCTCCGACTCAGACACCTCGCCGCTGCATCCAGCACTTTCTGTCCAGGTGCTCCGCTGCGCTGTCTTCGCGCCCGACTGCCACTGCTCTTCCCCAGGGCTCCCAGCCTCCATGGACCTGCTCTCCCGCTGCCAAGCCTCCAGCTGCGTGGTTGACCCCTGCTGCATCCCCTCTCCGCTGTCCTCGCACACCGTGCTGTCCGACCCACCAGCGCTATGCTCCTGTGCCATGCTGAGCTCCCTGACTGGCTCGCCTTCTTCAGTGACTGGGGACTCTTTCACATTTTGTCCTGGTCCCACCACGATGTCCAGCTGGCTACTTGCTGCCTGTTTTTGGTGTGAAATTAGCTCTTCAGTTAGCTTGTCCTTAGGCGCAACATGGGCTGTTAGCCTCCCGGAGCTAACTAGCTCTGCCATTCCTGGCGCCCACAACTCCAATGCCCGCAGCCTCCTGGTCCTCGTCTGCTCACTAAAACACTTGGCCAGCCGGTCAAAAGCATCCTCGTAATGGTCCACTCTACCCAGCGTACCCAGGATCCTTCAGCCCTCCGCGCCAAGATGGTGGGCCAGGAGTGCCCGCCGTCGTCTCCCATCTAGCCTGTGTAGGCCCAGCGCTCTGATGTACTCCTCAAACTCGGCCTTCCACTCTGGCCACAGGATTACCGGCTCTCCCGCGCATTCCAGAAATAGTGCCAATGGCAGAGGTAGCCAGCACGCTACCATTCTTCTACTCGTCACCAAATGTTATGTCTGAATAAATGGAGACAGAGTCAGTCTTCATGCAGCCAACAACTCTCCTTTATTACACAGAACATAGAACTATATACTGTACATGTTGTGTCTCAAATTATGAAGGAGTCGAGGTGACGTTTTATGATTTTTATTAAGAACGAGAACCAGGAACACAGGAGACTCTACCGCAAGCACAGGAGCCACGGCAAAGAGACAAGATGTCCGCAGTTGGCTTATATACCCCAGGTGACGCCACCTCCCAGAGGCGGGACGTCACCCCTCTCTAGCCCAGGGCACCGCCATAATAATATTTATAATATACAATCTCACCCCCCCTGAAAAAAACACAAGCACACAGATTCACCCAACTTTATAATTTACACCCAACTCACGCTCTAACACAAAGATGATTATAGTCCTACACACACACACACACACACACACACACACACACACACACCACACCGGCCCAGTGGAGCACTCCGCTATGAAAACAGGACAGTCATTGAAAAGAAAAAGGGCCACACACCAAAATAAATTAATCCCACCCTCATTTTATCACACGAATTAAGCACAGAGACTCCTGAATAATCACACAAATTACACAACATGGGCGGCGCGGTGGCGGAGTGGTTAGCACTGCGGCGGCACAGCAACTCACCCTTGGCCGGGGGATCCTGGGTTCGATCCCAGCCCCCGACCAACAGTGATCTGTGTGGAGTTTGCATGTTCTCCCCGTGTCTGCGTGGGTTTACTCCGGGATTTCTCCGGTTTCCTCCCACATGCCAAAAACATGCAAGTTAGGTTAATTGGCATCAAAACTGGGGATTCTAAATTGTCCTTAGGCATGACTGTGAGAGTGAATGGTTGTCTGTCTCTCTGTGTTGGCCCTGCAATGGATTGGCGATCTGTCCAGGGTGTACCCTGCCTCTCGCCCAAAGATGCTGGGATAGGCTCCAGCCCCCCCGCGACCCGAAAAGGATTAAGAGGAAGAAGATGAATGAATGAATTACACAACATAGGGCAGTTACCTCACTTACACACACCCCATACTAACTTTCACACACAGGTGTTACTGCACCTCCAACACCCACAACACTCAGAACAACCTCACAGCCACCTGGCATTCACGATCCACAACGGTGGTCATGTGCATATAAAACACATATCTTCACATTTTCACTGGTACACCTTTGTCTTTTCATTGTTTTTGCTTTTTTTAACATTTAAACATTAACCTTAGCGAACACACTTCAAAATGCACTAAACTAGACCACCGTAAGCCCCACTTAAAGTCCTAACCCGGGTTTCCCGTAGGCACCCCTCTGGAGTGCCCGTCCCACAGACCACTCCCAGAGCGTCTCCTTTTCTTCGTGACCGGAGACGGGCTGCACTGACGTTCCTTTCCTCCCAAACGCTGCAGCTCGTTCGGGTGCAGCTCGACCCATCAGTCAATTTCAGGTACCCGTCGTCATTGGCCCGAACTACCCGCAGATCACCCTGTCCAACTTTCAGCTCTCTCGAACTGCGCACCTGTCCTAGCCAAGGCTCAACCCTAGGGTGCACGTCATCACCCTCGCCCAGGGGAGCGCTCACTGGCTTTCTCCTTCCTCTGCGTCACAACCTGGTACCCTTATGGCTCTTCAGCATCCTGCCAAGCTTGCTTGAGCCTAGTCCCTTGTTTTCATTCTGGACACAGTTAAGGTTCATGCCGTCTGGTCTCACCCCGATCACTTGTGACCACTGCATTGGAGCAGCACTGGCTCGACAGTGGTACTCGGCCAGCCACCGGAGCCCCGCTGCGCTCGCTCTCTGGAACCATCCGCCTTTGTGGGGGCTAAACCATGCCGTTCGGGTCCCGCATTCTCAGGACCGCAAACACTGGCACAGAGTTTCCATCATGTTGGCGTACTCTGGTGCCGGCGGCGTAACCTCTTCACTTGGAGTGGGCCACCCTAAGTCCCACGCTTCTTCGCCACTTCCCGCATAAAATGGCCGGTCCCATAGTCCACCACCTGACCACTCCTCCATTTCTCCGCCGGTGATGGAGAACCCAAGCCCATAAAACAAATCACAGCCCATCAAATTGTTGCCATCACGAGACACCATGAACTCGGCTGTGCACATAGAGGTGTTCTTATACCTCACCGACAGCCACACTGAGCCCACAATGTCCAGGGGTTTGCTGCCATACCCGTAACAGGCAATGTTTGTTTTACTCACAGTGTAGTGGGGAAAGCACCTTCTCACTGTTGCCAAATTCAAGACGGAGACCGCCAACCCCATGTCCACCAACATCAGTGTCGACATCCCGTCCAACAGTACATTGCAAACAATATGACCGTCCGTGTTGGGCGAGACAGTGTGGACCACCGTAGGTGTCTTCTTCTTTAAATTGTCCTTTGCAGGTCTCCGTTCCTCCTTCTCAAAATTACGGCAAACTCCGGCGAAGTGGTGGAGCAAACCACACCGTCCACAACGGTTGCCCCTCGCTGCACACTCCCTCCCTCTATCGCGGTGCCTACTGGATCCACAGTTGTAGCATCTTGGCGTCCCTGGGGTGGACCTAATCTTCACAATGGCTGCATACTCATTCTCACTGCCATCATCCAAATCCAAGGCCAGTGCCTTCCACTGTGTGTTGTTTCTGGGCAGGGCCTCCTTATCACTGAGATTCTTTGTTAGCCTTTCTGCTGCCTCGTGTTGCTGCGCTAGCTCCATGGCCGCTAGCAATGTTAGCTCACCAGTGTGGGTTAGCAGGCGAACTCTCACCGAGGAACAGGCCATGTGTTCCGCCAACTGGTCGCAGACCATTTCCTCCTCCAAAGCTCCAAACATGCACTCACCCGCCAGCTGCCGAAGGTCCACCATGAACTGCTGAACCAACTATCCGGGTCGCTGGCGCCGGTGCCTGAATTGAATGTGCCGCATTATGATGTTCTCAAGGGCACGAAAGTAGCCAGCCATGAGCCTCACGACATTTTTTTTTTTTTTTGTTTTGTTTTTTTTTGTTACTTATTTGTACCCGTAGGTAGACTTGGTTTGCAGTCTGGTGACAAGCCACCGGCTGCTGGTCGCTGCATGCGCGAGCGCCCTAAACCTACATGTTTTTGGTATGCGGGAGGAAACCGGAGAAATCCCGGAGTAAACCCACGCAACACGGGGAGAACATGCAAACTCCACACAGCTCACTGTTGGTCGGGGGCTGGGATCGAACCCACGACCTCATGATCCCCGCGATCCCCCGGCCGAGGGTAAAACTGTGCTGTCACAGTGCTAAACCACTGCGCCACCGTGCAGCCAATGAGTCATCTCCTCCATGCATGCTCAGGATTCTCTGGCCTTCCATACCTAGGTTATGGACCAGAATAGCCCTTGCTCACAATTTGTCAAGGTCACCGAGGTCTAACGCCATCAGATAGTTCTCGAAGGGCGCATACCATCTGGCCCAAGGGACCAACGACTCACCCGGAGCCTCCAAAAATGGACAAAGCACGGTAGCAGCCCTCTCCATCGCCGTATATCCTTGTCGCCAAATGTTGTGTCTCAAATTATGAAGGAGTCAAGGTGACGTTTTATGATTTTTTATTAAGAATGAGAACCAGGAACACAGGAGACTCTACCGCGAGCACAGGAGCCACAGCGATGAGACAAGATGTCTCCTGTGGTTGGCTTATATACCCCAGGTGACGCCACCTCCCAGAGGCGGGGTGCCACCCCTCTCTAGCCCAGGGCACCGCCATAATAATACATATATAATATACCAGGGGTGTCCAACCAGGTGCCATGGAGAGCCAAGACCCTGCAGGTTTTCTCTTCTACCCAGTCTCTTCAGCAGGTGTTTTCACTTATCAGCAATCAGTGGGAAGAAGTTCACAGAAATCTGCTGTTGAAGACACTGGTTGGAGGTAAAACCTGCAGGGTCTTGGCTCTCCATGGCACATGGTTGGACACCCCTGTAATATACGATCTCACAATACACAGTGGGCAGTGCCCACCTGACGTCACCCTAAGGACGGGTACGGCAATACAGACACACACACACACACACACACACAACAGTAGTCACAAAAAAAGGCCTGGGTTACAGTGGCAAACTATCTATTTTAAAGACTTGAGAAAAAGTATAACTTTGATCAAGTTTATTCTTTTGAATAATGAACAAACTATATTGTATTTGTCTGGGGAGAAACAAATACAAACATTCTAAATATTGTGACGTGTGGCGTTCTGTCTGATGTTATGTGTTCACCATGCTCAGGTATCTGTCGTGGTTCAGTAGTTCTGTGTTTTCTGAGGGACATTAAAAGCACCACAGGGGAGAGAGAGGGATGGATGAGCGGCAGGAAGTAGAGATTAATAATAGTATCGATTTTTTACCACGCTCTTGTCTCACACAGCTGTAATGCGGGTGCATAAACTAGGCTTGTGTGCCATGACCAATAGTGGCATTTTCCTGGCCTAATAAAGTTCCAGAGCAAATACCGGCCTTCAGCCATGGCTATTTTTGACTCACACAGACTGCTTTGCATAACAAGAACAGAACATTTTTAACACTGCTCAAAGAAGCAAAATTATAAATTACGAAAAGCTCCAGTACCTAGAACCAGTTATTACAGCAGAAACAAGCACATATCTGACCAGTTTTCTCTCTGTATAGCACTTTCAAAATAATTCTGATCGACAAAGTTGAATTTCCATATTGAATTCTATTTTTAAATAGAGAAAACAAGGGAAATCTATGTGAACATTTTCAGTATGCTATACAGACACTACTTCAGTTGTATGTCACAGTCTTGCTGATGTTTTCATATGACTGAACAAGCTTTAAAGATGAACATATGTTCCATACAAATTAGTGAAGCAACGCAGACTACGATCAAATGTAACTGAGTAAATGTACTTTTTTCCATAAATGTCCTCAAACGAGTAAAAAGTATCCTGCAATAAAATCACTCAGTAATTCTTTGAAAATGTTACTTGAGGACATGCAATGGAGAAAATGTACCTATTTACTGAGTAGGCTGCCTCCAAACTGACTTTTCAGTCTTACTTTAAATTGCTGGTAATCACATGGAAGAAGCAATATTAATGGTTTATAGCCTACTTTATAATTTCATTAAATCTTCCCAAACAGGTTTTTACTGTAAATGCTCCTTGATCTTCCTTTAAAAACCCATCGTAAACACATACCTCGTCACTTGGATCGTCAGTCAAAGACCAGCAGCAGCAGACAGAACGGAGCATTTTGAAGGCTTTGGGGATAAAGGGGGATATTGGGACCTGTAGACCAGAACTTGGAGCCTCTCGGTTTGTTTTCAGGTCAGCGCAACTGTATTCCGCATTCCTCATGACGTCAGAGTCATGAGTGCGAGGACTGAGGGGAAAAAATTCCTGGCTTGCTCCTGCTGCAAAAACAGGAAGACTTCAGACAGGTGTGTAGGCGCGCGCACGCACAGGTGAACTGCTGCAGTATGCAGAAAAAAATACAGCTGCCATTTCACTTCACTCACAGGCTGTGATTTCATGACTACACTTTCATGATTATACTTTAGAAATGTATCTACAGGGACAGGAGTACTGTATGTGCATTTGCTTATTGAAAATAAGTAAAGCTGTGTTAAAAATACAGTTTGAAATTCTACAAGTGAATGTGTATAGTTTCCTCCATTGTTGATACTGGCTCTTCATGTCTACAAAACCAAGCCAAAAATTGTGGTAGGGAAAAACTCACCACTACTGCCACTGTGCCCTAGAGATATGCACTCACTAAATATAGTGAGAAATTCCCTGCATGTCCTCTGATTTATAAAACTTACTGTTTATCGCCAAAAAAAAAAAAATTAATTTCAGTTCAGAAATGATAAAAATCCTTAAAGCAAAGAAAGAAGACATCAGGGAGGCGATGGAGCTGTCTTCCTGGGTCGGAATCTTCAAAACTTTGTGCTGGAGCTCCTTCATAATGCTTTCTGGCAGGTTCCATCTTGCTGTTTTTCCATATTAAGATAAGATAAGATAAGATAAGATAAGCCTTTATTCAGAATCAGAATCAGAATCAGAAGAATTGCAGAAAATTGCAGAAAAAATTGCAGAAAAAATTGCAGATTTATGGCAGGAAAACATACAATTTTACCTGGAAAAAATTGCAAATTTACAAAAGAAAGAAGCTGCAAATTTAGAACAGAAAAAGTTACAAATTTAGTACTATAAGGACCTTTCCTGGTCCAACAGCACCACATCACTGGCCAAGAAGGCTCAAACTCGCCTCTATTTCCTCCACAAACTGAGGAGAGCATGAGTCCCACCCCCACAATATGCTCATTCTACCGGGGCACCATTGAGAGCATCCTCACCAGCTGCATCACATATGGTACAGAAGCTGCACTGCCTTCTGCCAGAAGACATTACAACGGACAGTGAAAGCAGCCAGCAAGATCAGTGGTGCCCCTTTGCCCCCCCCACCCGACATCTACCACACTCGCCTCACCCGCAGAGCCATCAACATTGCAGGTGACACCTTCCACTCCTCACACTCCCTCTTCAGTCTTCTGCCCTCAGGGAAAAGCTACCGGAGCCTCCGGGCCCGCTCCACAAGACTGTAAAACAGCTTTTTTCACCAGGCCATCAGGATCCTGAACTTTGCCCTTCCCCCCTCCCCCCGGGCCATAACACACTCATCCACACAATAACTACCTCAGCTGTTTGTACAGAAAGGCTTGGCATACCAACAGTAATTACATTTCCTGCTGTACAGTGGTGTGAAAAAGTGTTTGCCCCCTTCCTGATTTCTCATTTTTTTGTATGTTTGTCACACTTACATGTTTCAGATCATCAAACAAATTTAAATATTAGACAACGATAACACAAGTAAACACAAAATGCAGTTTTTAAATGGTGTTTATTATTAAGGGGAAAAAAATCCAAACCTACATGGCCCTGTGTGGAAAAAGTGATTGCCCCCTCAACCTAATAACTGGATGGGCCACCCTGAGCAGCAACAACTGCAATCAAGCATTTGCGATAACTGGCAATGAGTCTTTTACAGCACTGTGGGGGAATTTTGGCCCACTCACCATTGCAGAATTGTAATTCAGCCACATTGGAGGGTTTTCAAGCATGAACTGCCTTTTTAAGGTTATACCACAGCATCTCAATTGGATTCAGGTCAGGACTTTGACTCCAAAGTCTTCATTTTGTTTTTCTTAACCATTTACCTGTCCCAGGTGCCATTTGACACCATAACCCCCTAGTGGTCAAAAGTGGTAAAGATTTTTTGCCAAGAAAATAGTTCAGTTTCCAAGGCTATAACTTGAAAGTTGCAAGAGATAATGGCTTACTGTCAATTAGAAAGATGTAGAATATGATCCAAAGTTTCAGATAGGAATAAATGTACGCATCTAATTTGCATAATGCCACGACAGCTATATTGAATTACATAACTCAGTCAAAAGTGGACTTTGGACATATTTACACAAAGAATGGTTCTGTTTTTTGACACCGTTTTTTCTACAGGGGCATGTTATCTTATCTTCAAGGTAAATGAACCAGAAAATCAGTACAATGTAAAGAAACAAAGAAATTCATGACTTACCGCTGGGGAAGGGGGATCGCTTGCTGGCATGGCCGGTCCGTTTTCGTCCATTGTGGTCGTTATTTTGCGTTCTGTCGGTCATTTGCGCTCTCTCCCACATCTAGAAAATCTTATGATTATCCCATGTCAATTTCATTTGCATTCCACGGCAATTTTTCATGTATGACGCCGTTTTATATGACGATGCATGATGATGCATGGCAGCCATATTTGTTTTCTAAGCTCAAAGAAGGAAAAAGAAGAAGAAGAAGAAGGATTTCTTCTTCTTTAGTGTATTCCGTGTCAGCCATGATTCCTCCAACACATGTCTGCCACCTTCTGAACTGGCATGATCAGTACAAATCCTCAGTACAGCTGGGGAGTTAAAGGTCTGATGACACGATTTTGACATTTTTTAGCATGCTGTGTAAACCCAAAAGTCATTGTCGATGATCAGTATACAGTAATATTTACAACCGCGCCTGCATAAGCTCTCATGGTCTGAGCGCTGATTTTGTCCATGCTTGGGTCATACAGTATTTTCCTCCCGTTCTGTTAGTCCTTATGACCTCCGGGCTTTTATTCTGACAGCGTCTCGGCGGGGCTTCCGGCTGTCAGAGCCAAGCTCTGCGGTGACAGCTGGATTTCATTCCACTAATGAGTCTTAATCACCTGATTCCTCTAAGCCTTATTTAAGGGAGCAGCCGAGGTTACTCCGGGCTGAGACCTCGTCAAACCTCTGTCTTAGATCCATGATACGTTCTTCTCACAGTAAGTGTATTCCTTCAGAGTCTGTTTTCCGTTGTCCATAGTCATAGTCATAGTCATAGTTGTGTTTTTGCCCCACGTGGCTCATTATTTTGTCATCGTTGTCTTTTGTTAATAAACATGCAAACTCATTGGCTGGCTTTCGGCATCTTATTGATGGCCCACGAGGGCCATCGCTGACAGTAGGTCGCAGCCAGGATGAGACGCCAGTCACCAAGAGTTTGCATTGTTGAGCTTGTGGTTTTTTCCTTTTTCACGTGCCAGTGTGCTGGGAGATGGCGTCGCCACCCAAGGGCTATGCAATGAGCTTGGGCTACGAGTTGGTTATGGCCCTCATCGATATTGATGGTATCCTCTCGAACACTCGCAACCACACCATTCCCAGCAGCGTACGCTGTTACCTGGACCTCGCAGAGGCGGCAATTAACCGCCATCCTCGCTACACTGACCACCCCGAAATCACGACGAGGATGGCCGAGATCTCGACACTTTGGGAGAAGATCTGCGGACTAAAGGGAAACTCCGGCAGGAAGCCGAGGGTGAGGCTCTCCCGTTCCTCACCTCGGGATCCAGTTCCTTTCGCTCGTAGAGCCCAGGAGTTCACGTCGCCCAAGTGTCATTCCCGTCAACAGCGGAGGATGACGTCAGCCGGGATTCCCCCGGAGGAGACGCAGTGGACAGCTATGATCCTCCAGGACCGTGTGGCTGCGGCTCGCGCTGCCTCCTATCCATCTGAAGTCATAAGGCATGTGACGGCGGCAGTTAGACTGGTGGAGATCAGTCTGGAACTCCATGCTTATCCCGAGTATGCCGGATTGCTGGCCTCTGTCTCCACGCAGCAACGGCGGTTTCCTGACCTAACCTTTGCCTCGCCCTCTGCCGGTAAACGCCGTCACCCTACTCATGCCCAGCCCCAGAGAGAACCCTGTCCGGATCCAGTTCCAGGTCGCCGAAAGAACTCTGCCTCCCAGCCAGCTGTTGCTCTTGCGTCACGACAGGAGGAAAATACAACAGCATCCGCCTCCGGGTCATCTGTCTCAGCTGTTCCGTCAGCTTCTCATCCCCGGACTGCCTCGGCTGCTCCTCACTCCTCCTCGATGCTCTCTCCAGCTGCTGAGAACTCCACGAGTCCTGCTCCGGCAGTGCCCGTCATCGATCTTGTGGGAGCGGCTCCTCTTTGTCTTCCCAGGGGGCCCTCCATCACCATCCATAGGGGAAAGGGAGGAACCAAGCCCGCTACAGCAGGCACCATCGGCCCTCTGGAGAAAAGGCAAGTGCTATTTCATTTTACTCCTCCATATTATGATTTGCCTTGTCTGACTCCTGGGGGTGGAGTTCAGGGCTCACAGTCCCCTGAGCTTCCTCCACCTGCTATAGCCGTTAATTGTGAAACTGCATCCTCTGCGTCTCCTTCCCCTGAGTGTCCCCCGGTGCCAGGACTACACTGCTGGATGAGGAAGGAGCCTGCGGCCCTGGAGAGCCTGGTACCAGCCCCGCAGCCATGTCACGGGCAGAGGAGGAGGGCAGACTGCTGTTTGTTGCCTGCGCCGATGACTAAGCGTCCCCGGGTCTTCACGGAGGAGCGGTTCGACCCAGCAGGTCATGGATCCCCTGCCACCACGCCGTGCGGGCCTTCGGCGTGGACGTCACCGTCAGGGAATCCCCAGACTGTGGACACCATCATGCCGGCTGGGGAGCCCGCCGCAGTCGAGTGGGAACCAGGAGTGGACCTTCAACTCGCTGAACCTGGATCGCCGAAGTCCTGGGCGGCGGTAGAGCCCGAGATCAGGCAAGTGCTCTATTTTGTCTTTCTCTTCTCTATTCTGGAGCATCATTGCCTGTCTCTCGGGGAAACAGCCGGGTGTAGTCGATTGCTGCATCCGGGCTTGTCTCGCCGGGCTCTGCCGCTGCCGATGATACTGATCCCGGTTTTCTGTTCTGTTCCTCTGAGCCTTCTCCCAAGGTTACCGGTGACGAGTCGGTCCCGGCCGTCGTCAAGGGTCCGGGTTCGTGTTTGGAGGTTAAGCCTGGTGCTGCGCCGGCCCAGTCGGGGTTCGTCGTGGGTGCAGCTCTGACCCAGTCGGGGTCTGTCGTGGGTATTGTCCGGCCCAGTCGGGGTCTGTTGTGGGTGCAACGCTGGCCCAATCGGGGTCCGTCGTGGGCACTATTCTGACCCAATCGGGGTCCATTGTGGGTATTGTTCCGGCCCAGTCGGGGACCGTCGTTGGTGCAACGCTGGCCCAATCGGGGTCCATTGTGGGCGCTGTTCCGGCCCAGTCAGGGTCCATCGTGGGTGCTGCATGGTCCTGCTTGGGATCCAGCAAGAGCGCAGTGCCAGTTTGCGTGGAGTTCGGAGAAGGAGCTGCAGATCCTCCGCCGTTCGATGCTGGACTGGTCCCTCATCGTTTCCCCGATCCCTTTTTCCCTCCACCGGGTGCCACTGGGATTTCCCTTATTCAGCTTTCCCTCGCTATCCCTCTCGGTAGGGAGGCTGCCTCCGAGTTCTTCCCTTCGGTCCTGGTGGCCTATTGATGCGGGTCGGCCGCCTAGGAAACTGCTTCGCCGGTTCGGCGTTCAGGGTCGGCCGCCCGATGGACTGGACTCTTTGTTCGGCGACCTGGTCTGACCGCCAGAGGTACTGTGTTCCCGGGCCTGGGACTGGGGTAGACCCCCCGAGCGTATGTTTTCCCCCTGCTAGCGATCTGGACGCTGGATGCAGGGAGACCTCCCGAACTATTTGTTTTTGGGTTCTTTGTGCTTTGCTTACCGACATCACTGTAGTGTTTTTTTTTCTCTCCTCTGTAATTTTAGGGATGCTGTTGTGTTTGTTACTTGGACTACTTTGAACTGTGGATATCACCGCTCTGTTGCATGTGTTTTTTTTCCTCTGGTTATTGGGTACTCTGTATTTTGTGATGTGCCTGTATTTCAGTTGTTCTTGTAGTCTGAGAGATATGTTCTGTTGTTGCCTATGCCCGTTTATTTGTACTTATCTGAACTGCCTCTATTTCGCCGCTCTTTAGCGTGTGGGTTTTTTTTTTTCCTCTGTTGTCGGAGAGATATGCTCTTTTGGTTCCCTATGCCCGTTTATTGGGATTTTATTGAACCATCTGTATTTTGCCGCTCATTAGCATGTTTTTTCTCCTTCCTCGATTGCTTGAGAGACGCTCTGTGGTTGTCTTCTGTTTCTTTTGCCTGTTTATCATGGCCTTTAGGCATAGTATCGCTGTGTTCTGTCTCTGTATTTTCACCTGTGCATTATGGAGTACATTTGTGGTTTTGTTTTGTTCCCCATGCTCTGTTGCACCATGTTATTTTTTCTATATTCGCCCTTGTCATTTTTTCCCGGTTCCCTTCCTTGATGTTTTTTTTTTCTGGTTCTCACCCTCCTAGCCTTTTTTCCCCCTCCACCCACCCTGGGTGGGCCTTCGTAGCCTTCTGGGTGGGGGGAGGCTTGGATGTTACGCTGAGCCCAGAGTGCGCCGTTTGTGGGGGAGTGCTGTCATGGTCTGAGTGCTGATTTTGTCCACGCTTGGGTCATGCAGTATTTTCCTCCCGGTCTGTTAGTCCTTATGGCCTCTGGGCTTTTATTCTGACAGCGTCTCGGCGGGGCTTCAGGCTGTTAGAGCCGACCTCCTCGGTGACAGCTGGATTTCATTCCACTAATGAGTCTTAATCACCCGATTTCTCTAAGCCCTATTTAAGGGAGCAGCCGAGGTTACTCCGGGCTGCGACCTCGTCAAACCTCCGTCTTAGATCCATGATACGTTCTTCTCACAGTAAGTGTATTCCTTCAGAGTCTGTTTTCCTTTATCCATAGTCATAGTCATAGTCATAGTTGTGTTTTTGCCCCACGTGGCTCATTATTTTGTCATCGTTGTCCTTTGTTAATAAACATGCAAACTCATTGGCTGGCTGACATAAACTAGTTATCATCAAAAAACCACAGCTGCTGACTGGACTGTGGTTCCGTCCACCGAATGAAGGAGGAGTCGGCAATGACGTAAGCGACAGAACGGACGCTGATGTTGTTGACTGGAATGCCAGCAGCTTTGTAGCTCACAGTTTCTCTGGTTTCTTGTTTTAATTTTATGGCTATGCCTTTGCGTTGTATCACAGGCTTAGATAAACAGCAGGCCGTGAAAGACCACATCACACGCTTCAGCTCCAACTGTCATAAGCCTCCTCGTGCGCTCCTCATGCGAGTTTACACAGGAGGAGTGTCAGGAGCTGAGCCAGCTTGGTTTCCCCCGGTTCGGTCCAGACCTCTCTGTGGATTTAGGTGCCGCTGTTTATGTATGTACAGTATGTATTTCAGTGTGCTTTCCTCTCCTTGGCCACTGTCTGGCTGGCAGCTGTTCGATGGCCGCTTTGACCTACTTTCTGTGAGCGCATGCTGACAGCTCGGTGGTCCGGCCACGTCCCCTCTCTCATTATCACCAGCTGACTCCCACTCCCGTTGATCATCTTTCCCGGTCCTCGCCCAGGTGCTTCTCATCACACCATCACCAGCAGTGCGTGTACTTAGTGGCCGTTTGCCAGTCACGCACTGCTGGTCCATAGTATTGTCATCTGTGCTGTTAGTCTGCCAGTATTTTCAGCACTCTCACGACGTGTTAGTCACTCCATGTTCGCCGTGGTTCTCATGTGTCCTTGAAGCGATGTCAGCTCTGGGGTGCACCCGTGGCTAACACGTCTCCTCTCATTCGTTCGCTGGGCTATGCCGACCCCTGAACGCTATCAGTAAGTGTGTTTGTGTTTTTTGTACGTCTTCACCTTTTTGGGAATTGTCTGTCTTTCTGTATTAACCCCTTGCACTCTGGTCAATTTCCCTAAAAACGCCAAAAAATAACGTACCCAAAGTAAATCAAAAGCTGTTCTTCAACCCTTTGCAGCATCTTCATAGGGTTGGTCTCATTTAAAAGAAAACACTTTGAATTTTTTGGCAAAACAGTCATAATCTCTTTAAGTGCTCCTGCGACTGAGTAACCGTCATCTAAACATACTGAACTTGAAGAAAATAAATTTCGCCTGGGTGTTTTTTTGGATACAAATGCTTGCAAATAACACACAGCTTCAGATCCGGGCTGGAAAATGCAACAGAAATATAGAACCAAGTGTTATCCAGCTGAGGTCAAAAATTTTGTAACAATACCACAAAAAATGAATATATTACACAGCTTTGTTCTCAGGTAGTTCCCAGGCATTTTTGAACTGTGCCAAATGGCACAGTTTGGAAAAACATCTGTAACTTTTGAATGATTCAATATAGAAACTTCATCTTGGGCTGTAATGAAAGGTGACACTCAGGGCTGTGTGTGTGTGTGTGGGGGGGGGGTTGTTTATTCATTCATTCATGAATGAATGAACAAATAAGCCCCCACACACAAAGAAGCATGCCACGTAAAAAATGTGTGGCTTTTTTTTTTTTACAAGAAAAAATAACCTACAGTGCACTAAAAATTATTCTAAAATATTTGTAATGTAGAAGATAACAACTCCCCCACCCCCACCCCGCTACAGAGGACGGACATCGGCCATTGCTACATGACGGAACAGTCATGTGGCGATGTGGCGACCATGGCCCACAGTCCCCGCGGCCTCCCCCACCGCTACAGAAGAGTAGCGGGGGTGGGGGCCGTTCACGGTCCGGACACGGCGCACGAACCGTGTACTGCGGCGCACGGCCTTCAGACTTCGTGCACCGCGGTCTACGAAGCACAGTTGTAATTTACCGATTGGTCAAAAGTCATTTTTGATTACAATTTTCAGGGATAAAGAATAATTTAGCTTATAACACTTACCCGTCCACAACAGCATGTGGACGGTCTATGATGACCATGGAAGAGAATCCTAAATGTCTACTCTGCTGGGACAGCACCGCCTGTGGCTGAACAGGCCAATACGCGAATGGCAGTTCCTGTCACACAGGTCGCACTTGTGGGTGGTCTCCGTGCTGCTGGGTCTGTGGCAATTCTTACTGCGGGTCCTTTTTTCATCTGCTGCAGCAGTCAGTCTCTCTTCACCCAGCCTTACACAAAACAGCTGTCATAACCTTGGACTCAGGGAACACACGCACACGGGCTCGGGACGATTTAATGCTTTTATTAAACACCAAAGGTGTATGAGTGCGTGAGTGGGAATGGAGATGTGGTGTGGGAGGACATCGTGCATAGTGGGCGGAACAGCTCGCCGTTCGACCAGGTAACCCTGAGGGGAGAGCAGAGCAGGAAGTTAGTTGTAGCCGACCACACCGTGGGAATAATTTGTTACGTTTGCTCACGTGCAGAGAGACGAGTGGCTGGCGTTGGCTTGACAGCTGTGTCCTGGAAGACAGCGCGGCTGTGCGCCCTTGACACGTCGGAGCCATGCAGGCGGAGATGAGGCGAGGAGAGGGAAAAGCCGCCTCCTGGGAATCCACCTGTGCACAGGGGAAGGACTGGAGAGGAGGTAAGGGTATGAATGGTAGCTTACGTGCAGAGTGTGCTGACGGTAGGGACCGGATCAGTTGCCGTGTTGAGGAGTAGATGCAAAGACGACTCCAGGCCGAAGCAGAGGGCAGAGGGGCAGATATAGCTCATCGCCGATGAGGTGCAGGTGTGCGCGCAGCTGGTAATGATGACCGGCGAGAGCTAGGTGTAACAGTACTCCCCCCCCCGAGCAGCGCCTCCTGGCGCTGGCTTACCTGGGTGCGTCCAATGGAACTCCGTGATGAGACTGCCGTCCAACACCCAGGACGGTGGCACCCAGGACCTGTGCTCCGGGCCATATCCCTCCCAGTCCACCAGGTACTAGAGACCGCGGCCACGGCGGCGGGCATCCAGAATGGCCGTGACACTCCAAGCAGGATCTCCATCGAGCAACCTGGGGGGAGGAGGGGTCTTGGGAGGAGGACAGAGAGGGTCAGACAGCACAGGTTTAATACGAGACACATGGATGGACCCGGAGGGAGGGGGGGAGAGCCAAGCGCACAGCCACCGGGTTAACTATCTTGGTGATGGTATACGGCCCGATGAAACGTTGCGCCAGCTTCCTCTTCTCTGCCTTCAACTTGATGTCTTTGGTTGACAGCCAAACGCGCTGACCCACCTGATATTCGGGAGCGGCCCTCCTGTGGCGATTGGCGAAGCGAGATTTGCACTCCGCCGTGCGTAACAGAGCCTGGCGCGTACTAGTCCAAATGCGCTGGCAGCGCCTTACATGAGCCTGGATCGAAGGAACCGCCACCTCCTTTTCTTCCTCCGGGAACAGCGGTGGATCGTACCCCAAGGACGCCCGGAAAGGGGACATGCCGGTGGCCGAGGAAAGGGTGGAGTTGTGGGCGTACTCAACCCAGGGTAAGCAGGTGCTCCAGGAGGACGGATTGGACGAAGTGACGCAGCGCAGGGTTGCCTCCAACTCCTGGTTCGTGCGCTCACACTGGCCGTTGGTCTGGGGATGGTGACCAGAGGACATGCTCACCGTGGCCCCCAGTGCATTGCAGAAGGCGCCCCACACCTTGGAAACAAACTGGGGTCCCCGATTCGAGACCACGTCCAACGGGATCCCATGCAGCCTAACCACATGCTGAGTCAGCAGCTCGGCCGTCTCCCGTGCCGAGGGGAGCCCACGGAGAGGCACGAAGTGGGCCGCCTTGGAGAACCGGTCGACAATGGTCAAGATGGTGTCGTAGGAATTAGATTTAGGGAGGCCGGTAACAAAATCCAAGGCCACATGGGACCACGGTCTCCCGGGAACCGGTAAAGGGTGGAGGAGACCCACTGGAGGGGAAGTGGAGGCCTTACCCACGGCGCACTGAGGACAGGCACAGACGTAGTTGGAGACGTCACCTCTGAGACCCGGCCACCAGAAAGACCGCTGAATAAGCTCCACCAGCCGAGAGGTACCAGGATGACAAGCGAACTTGGACGTGTGGGCCCAATGGATGACGTCGCCCCGGACCGACGACGGGACGAACAACCTCCCAACTGGACCGCCGCCAGGATCAGGCTCCACCTCCTGTGCCCTTCAGACCTTGGCCTTTATTCCCCATGCAACAGCCCCCACAACACACGAGAATGGAAGGATGGTATGTTCATGGTCCGCCAGTTCCTCGGGTTCAAACTGCCTGGAGAGCACGTCCGGTTTGCCGTTCTTGGATTCAGGCCGGTAGGTGATGGTGAACCTGAAGCGACCAAAGAACAGTGACCAACGCGTCTGGCGGGCATTCAGGCGCTTGGCCGTCCTCAGGTACTCCAGGTTTTTGTGGTCTGTCCAGACCACGAACAGCTGAGAAGCCCCCTCCAGCCAATGGCGCCACTCCTGAAGAGCCAGCTTCACCGCTAGGAGCTCCCGATCCCCGATGTCATAGTTCGGTTCAGCGGGGGAGAGGCGACGAGAGAAGAAGGCGCAGGGGCGTACCTGCCCATCCACTGGTGAGCGCTGGGAAAGCACTGCTCCCACCCCTGTGTCAGATGCGTCCACCTCGACCAAGCACTGGAGGGCGGGGTCCACCTGGGTGAGGACCCGGGAGGATGCAAACTCCGTCTTCAGGGCCCTGAAGGCCGAGGCAGCCTCTTCGTTCCACCTGAACGGCACCTTGGGGGAGGTGAGGCGGGTCAGAGGGCCGGAGATGGCGCTGTACTTGGGTACAAAGCGGCGGTAGAAGTTAGCAAAGCCTAGGAACTGTTGCACCTGCTTCCTGGAAGAGGGGGTAGGCCACTCCACCACCGCTTTGACCTTAGCTGGGTCAGGGAGGACCTGATTATGAGCGATTACAAACCCCAAAAAGGAAGTCTGGTTGGTGAAAAATTCACACTTCTCGGCCTTTACATACAACCTGTTCTCCAGGAGGCGCTGAAGAACCCGCCTCACGTGGACCTGGTGTTCCTCTCTGGACTGGGAGAAGATTAGAATGTCGTCCAGGTACACGAACACGAAGACCCCCAGAAAATCCCGAAGAACGTCGTTGATTAGCCGTTGGAAGACGGCCGGCGCGTTGGTAAGCCCAAACGGCATAACCAGGTACTCGAAGTGGCCGCTGGGCGTCCGGAACCCCGTCTTCCATTCGTCGCCCTCCCGGATCCGTACAAGATGGTAGGCACTGCGCAGGTCGAGCTTGGTGAACCAGGTGGCCCCCTGGAGGGAGTCGAAGGCCGAGTCCACCAAGGGCAGCGTGTACTTGTCTCTGATGGTGATGTCATTCAGCGCCCGGAAGTCGATACACGGGCGCAGGGACCCATCCTTCTTCCCCACAAAGAAGAACCCAGCTCCAACCGGGGACGAGGATGGTCGAATTATGCCTGCGCTGAGTGACTCCTTAATGTAAACGTCCATGGCCTCACGCTCTGGGGCAGACAAGCTGTAGAGGTGGCCAGATGGCAATGGCGCCCCCGGGCGGAGGTTTATGGCGCAGTCATAGGGACGGTGGGGGGGAGAGACAGTGCTTTAGACTTACTGAACACCTGTCCGAGATCATGGAACTCAGGAGGCACCAAGGATAGGTCCGGAGGCGGTGAGTCAGGCGTCGGGTGCGGCACCGAGGGAGCACAGGCGGCAGACTGGAGACAGGAGCTCATACAGAAAGTGCTCCAGGAGAGGACGCTGCCGGACTGCCAGTCTAGGACGGGGTTGTGGAGCCGCAGCCAGGGATAACCCAAGATGACAGGAGAGGACGAGGTGGGTAGCACGATCAGGCTGAGGTCCTCCCTGTGATTGCCCGAGATGATCACCGGGACCGGTCTAGTCTTGTGAGTAACAGTCACTAAAGGCGAGTGAGCAAGGGTGATTAATTTCAAGGGAGATGGCAGGGCTTGGCAAGGAATGCCCAAGCGGGTTACCAGGCCTTTTGAAATAAAATTTTGTTCCACCCCTGAGTCCACCAGTGCGTGTGTGGCGTGCGCAGTGGAGTTATGACAAAACCTAACCGGAAGGATGCATTTGGTGAGGGAACCAGAACGGGAGGCATCCGCGAGACCCCCGAGAGCGACTCGCGGACGTTCCCCTTTTGGCCGATCTGGACAATTCCCCACTGAGTGCTGATCCCCTCTGCAATACATGCAGAGGGACAGCTCCCGGCGGCGCTGTCGTTCCGCTGGCGAAAGCCTGGCCCGACCCACCTGCATTGCCTCTGAGGCATCGGCGGACCCAGGAGTGGGTAACGCCAGGGGGCGAGACTGAGGAACCCAGGCGGAAGCCCCGCTTGAGTAACCGGAAGTCCGGCGCTCGGCGGCCCGCTCCCTGAGTCTATTATCAACACTAATAACTAAAGTTATCAGATCAGCTAATTTATCCGGCTGCTCCCGGGAAGCCAGCTCGTCCTGCAGGGAGGAGTTTAGGCTGCGAGCAAAGAGGCCACAGAGCTCCGCTTCGCCCCACCCAACCTCTGCCGCTGCCACCCGGAAGTCGACAGCGTAGTCGGCGGCAGACCGGCTACCCTGACGGAGATCCAACAACCGGGTAGCGTGAATGACATCGCGAGCGGAATGGTCAAACACCTCCTTGAATTGGCACACGAACTGGGCATAGGTCAAGCTCGCGTAGCTGGGTCTCGCCATGATGGCATCGGCCCAAGCTAAAGCTCGCCCTCCCAGAAGGTTAGCTATATACCCAATTCGGCTGTGATCGGACGGGAAGTCTCCGGGAACGCGCTCAAACACCGACTCACACTGCAGAAGGAACCCCCTTGCCTCACCGAGTCGCCCGGTGAAGCGAGCCGGGGTTGGAATGGGTGTGAGTTGGGTCTGCGAACCCGAGCTACTGAGACTTACCGAGGGAGAGACGGAAGCTGACCCACCGGGAGATGCCGGAGGAGCCAAGCGGCTCAGTCGCTGGACAATTTGGGTAAGCTGATTGACAACTGTCTGTTGCTGATGAGCGATTAAATCAACCCGAGCCTGTAAGTTGGAAAAGTGGCGTGCTAGCCCGCCGTCCGCTGAGTCACTTTGCTGGAGTCGTACTGTCATAACCTTGGACTCAGGGAACACACGCACACGGGCTCGGGACGATTTAATGCTTTTATTAAACACCAAAGGTGTATGAGTGCGTGAGTGGGAATGGAGATGTGGTGTGGGAGGACATCGTGCATAGTGGGCGGAACAGCTCGCCGTTCGACCAGGTAACCCTGAGGGGAGAGCAGGGCAGGAGGTTAGTTGTAGCCGACCACACCGTGGGAATAATTTGTTACGTTTGCTCACGTGCAGAGAGACGAGTGGCTGGCGTTGGCTTGACAGCTGTGTCCTGGAAGACAGTGCGGCTGTGCGCCCTTGACACGTCGGAGCCATGCAGGCGGAGATGAGGCAAGGAGAGGGAAAAGCCGCGGCCTGGGAATCCACCTGTGCACAGGGGAAGGACTGGAGAGGAGGTAAGGATATGAATGGTAGCTTACGTGCAGAGTGTGCTGACGGTAGGGACCGGATCAGTCGCCGTGTTGAGGAGTAGATGCGATGACGACTCCAGGCCGAAGCAGAGGGCAGAGGGGCAGATATAGCTCATCGCCGATGAGGTGCAGGTGTGCGCACAGCTGGTAATGATGAGTGGCGAGAGCGAGGTGTAACAACAGCTTTCGAACTTCTGTGCTTCAAGTGGCTGGCTGTATTCGCAGCCGCTGGTAGGCGGGTTCTTCTTGCTAGGTTTTCAGTCATTGGTTCTTCAAGGTTTCAGAAACCCAATTCAAAGCTCTTATTAGTCGAATGAGAGGTCAATCACATCTAAACCAATCAAAGCACTCCTTTGGCTTTCTGTTCGCGGCTGTGTCTGTAGTGGAAGAACGGAAATGCAGCTTTTTTTTTTCAGTGCGCTCTAGGACGCAGTGCCCTCGTGCGCCCTCGTGCGCCCTTGTGCGCTCTAGGACGCAGAGACGTGCCCGCCCGCGGTACACCAGAGTGCAACAGGTTAAATGTGCTGTGGTGAACCCTGCACATAAATCCTCATTATTTCATTCTCCCTCTCCGTGCGCTGCGTAAGAGCGCACTGAGGGTCATGACAAGGAGCGCACAAGGAGGGGAAGGATGAATGGATTTACGCGCAGAATTCACCACAGCACATGTATTGAACATAAGAGTGATGACAACAGTTCCCAAAAAGGTGAAGACTTTCAAAAATAAACAGAAACACTTACAGTTGGCGTTCGAGGCCAACATCGCCCAGCGAATGCATGGAGAGGAGATGTGTTAACCATGGTTGCTCCCCAGGGCCAACATTGCTTCAAGGGGCACAACAGAACCACGGCTGTGTGGAGTGGCTAACATGTCGTGATAGTGTTGGCAATATTGGCTGGCTGACAACACGGCAGATGTTGCACACAAAACATAAACAACTGACTGTCAAAGAGAAAGGGGCGTGGTTGAACCGGTGAATCTTGGACAGGACCCACCTGAAAGTGGGTCAAAACGGCACATAAACCACATGTACAAAACATAAAAACAACAAGAACTCAAAAGATAATACATAATAAACCCGATGCCTGAGCCACAGAGAATACACTGCTATGATTTTATTGAAAAATCGGGTTTAAATAAATTTTATTTATGAACAAATATTTTGCAATATCTGTAACAAAAGCATACCACTCGGTGTTCCCCTGCCGTGTGCTTGCCGTGTTCTTGCCGCTGCTGCTGCGGCGGGCATGTGTGCCTCTCCACCATCACTCTCTGAGTCTGACTTGCTAGGCACGATGCCCGCTTGGCACGGCTCAAACCTATAAGGTCTGATGCCCCCAGATTCTTCATTATCATCCCATTCTTCTGAACTATAATCGTCTGAAGATTGGACAACACAAACCAATTCCAGACTACATGTGCTGGAACCATCGGCAATGTTTTCTACCGCTTCCATCCTGTGTATACAATGGGCAGCCAAGCGCTGTGTTCTGTCGCTGACGTCACAACATGGCCAGGGGGTTTTCCAGCCACTGACGCAATTTGTGACGTGGTGCTCATGAAAACGTTGGATATTCACGTGAAAAAAAGCCTGACTTAGAACTGCACAGACCAACCTATTTCGTCATATTGGAATTATGTGTTGCAAAATTAGATGAAGTCAAAATCGTGTCATTAGACCTTTAAAGGGATGTCAGATTCAGTTGACAGGCGCAGTTGCTGTGCTGTGCCACTAGGGGCACGTGAAATCTAACAGTTATTAAGACATTCAGACGTGGACTTGCTGGTGTGTTTTGGATCATTGTTCTGCTGCAGAACCTTCAGGATTTTTTGGTATAAAGCACAATTCATGGTTGCATTTACTACAGAAAGTCTTCCAGGTCTTGAAGCAGCAAAAGAGCCCCAGACCATCACACTACCACCACCATATTTTACTCTTGGTATGATGTTCCTTTTCTGAAATGCTGTGTTACTTTTACGCTGGATGTAATGGGACACGCACCTTCCAGAAAGTTCAACTTTTGTCTCATCAGTCCACAGAGTATTTTCCCAAAAGTTTTGGGGATCATCAAGATGTTTTGTGGCAAAACTGAGACAAGCCTTTATGTTGTTGTTTTTTTTGCTCAGCACTGGTTTTCATCTTGAAACTCTGCCATGCAGGCCATTTTTGCCAAGTCTCTTTCTTATGGTGGAGTCATGAACACTGACCTTAACTGAGGCAAGTGAGGCCTGCAGTTCTTTGGATGTTGTTGTGGGGTCTTTTGTGACCTCTTGGATGAGTTGTTGCTGCACTCTTGGGGTAATTATGGTCGACCGACCACTCCTGGGAAGGTTCACCACTGTTTCATGTTTTCGCCATTTGTGGATAATGGCTCTCACTGTGGTTTGCTGGGGTCCCAAAGCTTTAGAAATGGCTTTATAACCTTTTCCAGACTGACAGACCTCAATTACTTTGTTTCTCATTTGTTCCTGAATTTCTTTGGATTGCAACATGATGTCTAACTTTTGAGGATCTTTTGGTCTACTTCACTTTGTCAGGCAGATCCTATTTAAGTGATTTCTTGATTGAGAACAGGTGTGGCAGTAATCAGGCCTGGGTGTGGCTAGAGAAATTGAACTCAGCTTGACAAAGACGTGATAAACCACTTAATTTATGTTTTAACAGGGGGACAATCACTTTTTCACACAGGGCCATGTAGGTGTGGATTTTTTTTACCCTTAATAATAAACAACTGCGCCTCGACGAGGTGGAACCAAGAGTGCGGGTTGTTCTGCCAGAAATCCGGTAGCTTGACTGCGACCGCACATGCGTGGCTGGAGGTTCCCGTCGAGGTCGGCTCTGGGGATCTTGAACCGTGTTCTATGATACGTCTTGGGTCACCAGTGTAGAGCGTGTAAATGAAGAGGCAGATTTGTTTCGGACGCTTTATTACACATTCTCAAGCATAGACAGAATGACATTCCAGTAGAAGCTATTCTCTTAAATACCATGGCATTCTTCTAGAATCTTCTCACACACAAAAGATGACTTTCTCGTCAAATTGCAATCAACCCACTCATCCTTAACACCTCCCTGTTATCTCACTAGGGAACCCCCGCTCTTTGTTCCTGTCTGAGATGGAATACAATTAGGCTCTCCCCAGGTTGCCACACCACCCCACCAGCATCTTAGATAGGACAAAAGGATAATAGTCCACATGCTGTGATAGAACCATTAAACATCAGTCCACATGCTGCTTGGGCTTCAGTCTTCTCCCGTATCTGCTGTAACCAGAATTCACCGTCTCCGCGGCGCTGCCCTGCCTTTGGGGGGCTGTTGTTTGGGGGGGAAACCTTTCTGTCGGTCCGTGTGGGTGCTCTGAGGAATCGTTTCTCTGGGGAGCTCCCCGTGGGGGTCTTCCACGCTGAGGGGCCCTCGCCAACAGCACTTGCTCGTCCGCCACAACGAAAGCAGGTTTGAGTCTGTCTATGCCAATTTTTTCCCTCCTACCCCCCAAGTCTAGCAAAAAATGCTTATCCCCTGTTTCCAGCACTCTGAACGGTCCATCATAGGGTAGGCGCAGTGGAGGGCGGTGGGCGTCGTGTCTGACAAAAACGAACTCCGCGTTCTTCAAAGTTTTAGGCACAAAAACGCGCGGAAAACTGTGGTGGGCAGGGCCAGCAGGGCCAGCGTGCCTGTGTCTGCGCTACGCTGCAAAAGCTGAGACAGGCAGCTGCCTGGTGCGGGATTATCTGGCAGAAACTCCCCGGGCAGCCGGAGTGGTTGCGCAAAAACGAGTTCTGCCGGGGAAGCTTCCAGATCCTCTTTAGGCGCGCAGCGCAACTCCAATAAAACCCACGGTAGCCTGTCTACCCAATTTGCATCCGTCAATGAAGCCCTGAGAGCCGCTTTCAATGATCTATGAAAACGTTCGCATAACCCATTAGCCTGTGGGTTGTACGCGGTTGTGCGGTGAATTGTAATACCCAGGCTGCGGGCCATCGCTGACCAGAGTTCGGAAACAAATTGAGAGCCTCTGTCGGACGTAATGTCCGACGGGACTCCAAAACGCGCCACCCATGCTGTTAAAAAAGCGCGCGCCACCTCCTCGGATGTGGTTGCCGCCAGCGGAACCGCTTCCGGCCAGCGTGTGGTGCGGTCCACCATTGTCAGGAGGTGCGTGCACCCCTGTGATGGTGGGAGGGGGCCCACGAGGTCCACGTGAACATGGTCGAACCTCTTAGCCGGAATACGAAACGGCTCCAAGGGAGCCTTCGTGCGTCTGTGTACTTTGGCTCGTTGGCACGCCACGCAGGCTGCCGCCCACTCTTTCACTTGTTTGCGAAGGCTCGGCCACACAAATTTCTCTCCTACCATTTTGACCGACGTGCGCATTCCTGGGGGCGCCAAAGAGTGAATCGAGTCAAACACGCGGCGGCGCCACGCAGCCGGGACCACGGGACGCGGGCGACCCGTGGAGACATCGCAGATTAGGGGGGGCATGCCGTCTTGCAGCACCCTGCTCTCCAGCCTTAACCCTGTTGGTCCAGACTGGAGCGCGCGCACGTCCACATCACTAACCTGCTCCGCGGCCATGGCTGTGTAATCTATCCCCACGCAGACCGGGGCCACCACGGCGCGCGAGAGGCAGTCTGCCACTACATTCAGTTTACCCGAGACATGCTGAATATTGGTAGTAAACTCTGAGATCACGGCCAACTGTCTCTGCTGCCGGCCCGACCACGGTTCTGAAACCTTGGCCATCGCGAATGTTAGCGGTTTGTGGTCAACGAACGTGGTGAAACTGCGCCCTTCCAGCCAGAACTGGAAGTGGCGAATGGCCAGGTGGAGAGCCAGCAACTCTCTGTCGAACGCGCTGTATTTAAGTTCACTGTCGCGCAAAGTCCTGCTGAAAAAGGCGAGCGGCTGCCAAGCCCTGACTACGCACTGCTCCACGACCGCCCCTATGTCCACATCTGAAGCGTCAGTGGTAAGCGCTATGCGGGCCGTTGGGTCTGGATGTGTCAGCAATGCGGCGCTTGCCAGGGCTGCTTTGACTTCCGAGAACGCCCGCTCTCGCTCCGGGGTCCATTCGACCCTATCCGCGGGTTTCTGTTTTTTGAGCGTGGCGTACAATGGTTGCATGAGCTGCGCTGCGCGGGGAAGGAAACGGTTATAAAAGTTTATCATTCCCAAAAATTCTTGTAGTGCCCTGACCGTTTGCGGCCGGGGAAAATCCGCCACTGCACGCACCTTGTCAGGCAGCGGGATCGCTCCTTCGGGAGAGACGCGGTGCCCCAAAAAATCAATATCCGTCACTCCGAACTGACATTTCGCTGGGTTGATTATTAACCCGTGCTCTTCCAACCTCCGGAAAACCGTCGTGAGGTGGGCTTCGTGTTCGTCTTCGGACGTGCTGGCTACCAGGATATCGTCCAGGTAGACGAACACGAACGAGAGATCGCGCAGCACTGCATCCATCATGCGCTGGAACGTCTTTGCCGCTCCTTTTAACCCGAATGGCATGCGCAAAAACTCGAATAAACCGAACAGAGTTATTACCGCTGTTTTGGGTATGTCCTCAGCGCGCACTGGGACTTGGTGGTAACCGCGGACCAGATCTATTTTGGAAAAAATGCATGCCCCGGCAAGGTGGACGGAAAAATACTGTATGTGGGGAATTGGGTAGTGACATAACGTTCGGCTCAGGAGACGCACACACACAGGCTCAGAGTAGTTCAAACTGTTTATTAACAACAGGGATGTATGGGTGTGTGTCAGCGGAATGTAAATGTATTGGTGGTAGCGTCTGCTTCGGGCACAGAGGCAGGAGACCGTTCAGCCGGCAACCCTATGGGAGAGAACAGACACAGGGTGACGGGCACACACCAATACAGGAGGAGAATAGGCGAGGGAGAGAAGCTTACTTGTATTTGACTGATGGCAGGCACTTCAAGGACGGAACCCCGGGAGACAGTCACCTGCAGGACTCGGTGCAGCAGCGAGGAAGGACGAGGGACGGAGTTGTCCGCCGCCGAGGAATCCACCTGTGCACAGGGGAGCAGACTGGAAAAGGCAAGGTAAGGAATCTTCTTACCGCTTAGCGTGACGCTGAAGAAAGAGTTGACGCTTCGCATGGAAGGGCGATGAAGTCTACGGCTTCAGGCCGAAGCTTAGGGCGAGGCGGCTTTTATCCCTCGCCGCTGATGATTAGCAGGTGTGTGAGCAGGTGGCGCCGTTGATGAGCGGCGCGGCGTGACAGTACTCCCCCCTCTAGCAGCGCCTCCTGGCGATGGCTTATCCGGGTGCGCTCGGTGGAAGTCCGCGATGAGCGATGGGTCCAACACAAACGACGGAGGCACCCACTGTCGATGCTCGGGCCCATAGCCCTCCCAGTCCACCAAGTATTGCAACCCACGACCCCGGCGCCAGGAGTCCAGGATGGAGGAGACGGACCAGGCCGGATGGCCACCAATCATCCGGGGCGCGGGTTGCGCTGCAGGAGGAGGGCAAAGGGGGTCGGTGACTGCCAGCTTCACCTTCGACACGTGGAAAGTGGGATGAATGCGGAGGGAGGGGGGAATAGCCACGCGCACAGCCACCGGGTTGATGATCCGGGTGATGGGATAGGGACCCATGAAGCGCTGTGCCAGCTTTCTCCTCTTGCCTTTTAAAGTGACGTCCTGGGTGGAAACGTAAACAAGTTGCCCAACTCTGTACGCCGGGGCAGGTCTTCTATGCCGGTCCGCCACAGTCCTGTTGCGCTCCGCTGTGCGTAAGAGCGCATTGTGCGCGGCAGTCCAGGTGGAGCGGAACTGCCTGAGATGGGCCCTAACTGACGGGACAGTTACCTCACTCTCCTGCTCCGGAAACAGCGGGGGGTCGTAACCCAGGGACGCTTTGAAGGGGGACATCCCTGTAGCAGAAGAGCAAGCAGTGTTGTGGGCATATTCAACCCAGGCAAGATGGTTGCTCCAGGATGTGGGTTTGGATCTGGACACACAGCGGAGCGCAGCCTCCAGCTCCTGGTTGGTCCTCTCACACTGCCCGTTGGATTGGGGGTGATGGCCGGAGGAGAGGCTCACCTTGGCTCCGATGGCGTTGCAGAAAGACCTCCAAACCTCAGATGAAAACTGGGGGCCCCGGTCCGAGACCACGTCCACCGGAATCCCGTGCAGCCTGACCACGTGTTGGACGAGGAGGTCCGCCGTCTCCAGGGCAGTAGGGAGGCCTCGCAGGGGGACGAAGTGCACGGCCTTGGAGAAGCGGTCCACGATGGTCAGGATGGTGTCATAGGAGTTGGAGGCAGGGAGTCCGGTGACGAAATCCAACGCGATGTGCGACCAGGGCCTGCCAGGGACGGGCAGGGGCTGGAGCAGACCCGCTGGAGGGGCATTTCCCGACTTGCAGGTGGCACAGATTGGGCAAGCCCGGGCGTAGCGGGCTGCATCCCTCCACAGGCCTGGCCACCAAAAGGACCGTTGGAGGAGATCTATCATCCGGGAGGTGCCAGGGTGACAGGTGAGCTTGGAGGTGTGTAGCCAGTGGATGACCTCTCCTCGGACCGCGGATGGCACGAACAGCCTCCCCTCCGGTCCGCCGCCAGGATCAGGTTCCACCTCCTGTGCCTTCCGGATCTTGCTCTTGATGTCCCACGAGATGGCTCCCACGACGCACGACCTGGGCAGGATGGAGTGGGGCGTCTCCTCCGACTCCACGGGAGTGAACTGCCTGGAGAGGGCGTCAGGCAGGCCGTTCTTAGAGCCAGGCCTGAAGGTGATTGAAAATTGGAACCTGGCGAAGAACAAAGACCAACGCGCCTGGCGGGCGTTCAGGCGCTTGGCAGATCGTAGATATTCTAAGTTCTTGTGGTCCGTAAGGACCACAAACGGCAGGTTCGCCCCCTCCAGCCAGTGACGCCACTCCTGCAGGGCGAGTTTGATGGCCAGGAGCTCTCTGTCCCCCACATCGTAGTTCCTCTCCGCCAGGGACAAGCGCCGGGAGAAGAAGGCGCAGGGTCGTTTGGCGCCATCGTCCGGCGACCGCTGGGACAGCACTGCCCCCACTCCCATGTCCGAGGCGTCTACCTCTACGATGCACTGCAGCGCGGGGTCGACCTGGCGAAGGACCCGGGAGGAGGAGAATTCCGCCTTCAGCGCCTCAAAGGCGGCAGCAACCTCTTCGGTCCACCGGAACGGGACCTTCGGGGACGTGAGGCGGGTCAGTGGTCCAACGATGGTACTTTTCTGCCTTTACGTACAGACGATTCTCCAGCAGCCTTTGGAGGACCCGCCTCACGTGGACCTGGTGCTCGTCCCTGGACTTGGAGAAGATGAGGATATCGTCCAGGTAGACGAACACGAAAAGGCCGATGAAGTCCCGGAGGACGTCATTAATGAGGCGCTGGAAGACTGCAGGAGTGTTGGTCAACCCGAACGGCATCACCAGGTATTCAAAGTGGCCGTTCGGGGTACGGAAGGCTGTTTTCCACTCATCTCCCTCCCGGATCCGGACGAGGTGGTAAGCGCTGCGTAGATCCAGCTTGGTGAACCAGGTCGCCCCCTGGAGGGAGTGGAAAGCAGTGTCCATGAGAGGCAGGGTGTAACGGTCCTTCTCCGTGATATCGTTGAGGGCCCGGTAGTCAATACAAGGGCGGAGGGACCCATCCTTTTTTCCTACGAAGAAGAACCCTGCCCCCACGGGTGACGATGATGGGCGGATTATCCCAGCACTTAATGACTCCTTCAGGTAGGCGTTCATCGTCTCCTTCTCCGGCGCAGACAGGCTGTAAAGGCGACCAGAAGGTAAGGGAGCCCCCTGGTGGAGGTTGATGGCACAGTCATAGGGCCGATGAGGGGGGAGAGACATAGCTTTCGCTTTGCTGAACACCATACCCAGGTCGTGAAACTCCGGAGGCACCAGAGACAGGTCCGGGGGTGCAACGTCCGTCGCGGGGGGAGGAGCGGACGGAGAGCAGGCAGCGGACTGAAGACAGGTGCCCATGCAGAATGTACTCCATGCCGATACCCCAGCTGATTTCCAATCCAGGACCGGGTTGTGAAGGCGAAGCCAGGGATACCCCAGGATGACGGGCGACACAGAGTTGGGAAGGACATAGAAGGTCATCTCCTCCCGGTGATTTCCCAAGATGATGACCGGAACGGGGACGGTTTGGTGTGACACTCTCCCAAGGGAGGCACGGGAGAGGTTAACAAGGGAGATGGGATTCTTCAGTGCCTGACAGCGAATGCCCAAACGGGTTGCCAGGCTTTGTGAAATAAAGCTGCCTTCTGCACCCGAATCCACCAGTGCGTGGGTGAGATGCCCAGTGGGGTTGTGGCAGAAACGGATGGGCAGCTTCAATTGGGTAAGGGGACTTAACCGATTGACGTCCGCGAGGCCCCCTACAGTGACTCGCGGACCCCGCCGTTTGGCTTTTGTGGACAAAGCTCCACCGTGTGTTGATTGTCTCCGCAATACATGCAGAGATTCAACTCACGGCAGCGTTGTCTCTCTGCCGGGGAGAGCTTTGTCCAGCCCGTCACCATCGGCTCCGACTCCTCGGGGCGCGATGGCGGTGGCGTCGCCAGGGGGCCAGCTTGGGGCAGGCGCAACGAGGCTCCCCGAGGGCGAGAAGTAGACAACTTCTGTCCAGAGGAGCGCTCGCGCAGCCTGTTATCCAAGCTGATGGCGAGAGAAGTTAGCTCTGCTAGCGTTCCAGGGATATCCCGACCAGCCAGTTCATCCCTCAGATCATCATTCAGGCTGCGGAGGAACAGGCCACAGAGGGAGCGTTCGTCCCAGCCCAATTCCTCCGCCGCTACCCGGTAGTCGACCGCATAGTCCGCTGCTGACCGGCTTCCCTGCTGGAGAGCGAGAAGCCGATCGACTTGGACCGTCTCAGTTCGAGAATGGTCAAAGACCTCCAGGAAGCGTGCCACGAACTGGTCATAGGTGAGGGCGGCGTAACCGGGCTTCGCCATTATGGCGTAGGTCCAAGTTAACGCGTGCCCCTCCAGGAGGTTCCCTATGTAGCCAATTCGGCTGTGATCCGAGGGAAAGTCTCCGGGCACACGGTGGAACACGGACTCACTGCATAATGAACCCCCGCGCTCCGCCGAGCTTCCCGCTAAAGCGGGCGGGGGTCGGAATCGGCGTGAGCCGAACCGGTGCCACTGGAGCCGGCTGGACGGCCGCTGGAACAGCAGGAGCTGCGCCACCCTGGTGAGCCGGGGGGAACGGCTGTTGGGGGTCCAGGCGGTCCAATCGGTTAGTGATGTTAATAAGTTGATTTAGAATCACCTGCTGCTGATAAGCAATTTGATCCACCCGAGCCTCGAGAGTGGTAAGCCGGTGCGCGAGCCCGCCGTCTGCCGAGCCGCTCTGCTGAAGCCGTACTGACATAACGTTCGGCTCAGGAGACGCACACACACAGGCTCAGAGTAGTTCAAACTGTTTATTAACAACAGGGATGTATGGGTGTGTGTCAGCGGAATGTAAATGTATTGGTGGTGGCGTCTGCTTCGGGCACAGAGGCAGGAGACCGTTCAGCCGGCAACCCTATGGGAGAGAACAGACACAGGGTGACGGGCACACACCAATACAGGAGGAGAATAGGCGAGGGAGAGAAGCTTACTTGTATTTGACTGATGGCAGGCACTTCAAGGACGGAACCCCGGGAGACAGTCACCTGCAGGACTCGGTGCAGCAGCGAGGAGGGACGAGGGACGGAGTTGTCTGCCGCCGAGGAATCCACCTGTGCACAGGGGAGCAGACTGGAAAAGGCAAGGTAAGGAATCTTCTTACCGCTTAGCGTGACGCTGAAGAAAGAGTTGACGCTTCGCATGGAAGGGCGATGAAGTCTACGGCTTCAGGCCGAAGCTTAGGGCGAGGGGGCTTTTATCCCTCGCCGCTGATGATTAGCAGGTGTGTGAGCAGGTGGCGCCATTGATGAGCGGCGCGGCGTGACAGGTAGTGGTCGTGCGCTGTGGCGTTGTTCAACCTGCGGAAATCCCCGCACGGTCGCCACGAGCCCTCAGCTTTAGGGACCATGTGTAGCGGGGATGCCCATGGGCTGTTTGAGCGCCTGATGATGCCCAACCTTTCCAGATTGGCAAACTCCTCGTGCGCTATGGCCAGTTTAGCTGCGTCCAAGCGTCGAGGTCGTGCAAAAATGGGTGGCCCGGTGGTGGTGATAAAATGCTCCACCCCGTGTTTAGCAATGGCTGCCGAAAACGTCGGGACTGTGAGTGCTGGGAACTGGGTGAGCAGTGTGTGGAACTTACCGCCTGCTGCTGTGACGTTGGCTTGTGCTGTCGGCCGGGTCACTCGAGCTATACAGGGGAGAGAGTCGAAAGACAGTGCATTAACTAGGCGCCTGTTAGCAAGATCAGCCAGTAAACCATGTGCACACAGAAAATCAGCCCCCAGTATATGATAATCCAATGCTGCTATGACAAAAGTCCACTCATATGTACGGCCGTGTAGAGACAAGAGTAGAGTCTTCTCACCAAAGGTCTTAATCTCTGAGCCGTTCGCTGCCGCCATCTCGGGGCCGCTAGATCCTGCCAGCCGGTCAGCGTAGGTCGGCCGGATGAAACTCTTCTGGGTGCCGGTGTCCACGAGGAAATGCCTCCCCGAGCGTGCGTCTGTCAGGTAGAGCAGCTTGTTCTCCTCCCCGAGGGTCGCGGCTGCTACCGACCCCCGGTCTTGCCGTTTCCCGAGCGCTTGAATTGGCACGGTGGTGTACATCTGCGTGCCTTCTCTCTGAAGCGGCGGTGGTAGAAACAAAGCGTGTCTCCCTCGCGCTCCTTGGCCCCCGCTGCTGCTGCCGTCGGTGGCTCCTTGCCTCCTCTGGTCGTCTCGCTGAGCTCCGTTGCTGCCGCGATGGTCATGAACGCCCTGGTGGTGATGATGATCCGGTCTGCCTCCCGGGCTAGCGCACGAAAGTCCCGCTCGGCCAGCAACGGCGAATTGGCCAGGGCTGCTCTCGCCGCTGTCGGAAGTTTCTGGAGGAAGAGGTGGGTAAAAAGAAAGTTGTGGTCGTCCGTGCCCCTCAACGTCAGCATTTTCTCCATGAGGTCTATTGCCGACCCATCTCCCAACTCGGTCCGCGTCAGGAGCCTCTCTGCTCTCTCACCATCCGAGAGAGTGAAGTGCTGGATGAGCGCAGCCTTTAGAGCCTTGTACTTGTTGCCGGTTGGTGGCTGATCGAGCAGTCTCGCTACGTGCTGAGCTGTGCAGGCGTCGAGCACTGCAACCACATAGTGGAATTTGGTGTCATCTGCCGTTATTCCCCGGAGGGCGAACTGCGCCTCGACGAGGTGGAACCAAGAGCCCGGGTTGTTCTGCCAGAAATCCGGTAGCTTGACTGCGACCGCACATGCGTGGCTGGAGGTTCCCGTCGAGGTCGGCTCCGGGGATCTTGAACCGTGTTCTATGATACGTCTTGGGTCACCAGTGTAGAGCGTGTAAATGAAGAGGCAGATTTGTTTCAGACGCTTTATTACACACTCTCACATTCTTAAGCATAGACAGAATGACATTCCAGTAGAAGCTCTTCTCTTAAATACCATGGCATTCTCCGAGAATCTTCTCACACACAAAAGATGACCTTCTCGTCAAATTGCAATCAACACACTCATCCTTAACACCTCCCTGCTATCTCACTAGGGAACCCCCGCTCTTTGTTCCTGTCTGAGATGGTATACAATTAGGCTCTCCCCAGGTTGCCACAACAGCAATGATATGTAGGATCTTTCTTGTCAAGGATTTTTGTGGCTTCTTTGTATGTGAGATTGTGAGTGTGGAGTGAGCATGTGTGCACATCTACTTCACTCTTGGGAACCTCGGTGTGGCTACTCTGGGTAGAGGGGTGGAGACGAGCGGAGGCGAGGTGACGTCAGCTGCAGCTTCCCCAGCCTGGAGTTCTGTGAGATCGGGGTATGAGCTGAGCAGCGGGGAGCATGGAGGAGGTGGAGCAGAAGCACAGCCCCCTGCCCCCACACCAGACTCATCATGCAGCATAGAAGAGATCAAGCACATATTAGTCAGATCTTTTCCCTTCCTTTTACCATGGTCAGTTTGTCAGATTTATCATCAGATTTTGATTTTACCATCCAAGTCCAGTCCAAGTCAGCCTGTCGCCCCCATTTTTTTCCTTTTCCATCTGAAGCCACTGTTACCCCTCAGTTGGAGAGATAATGCAACTGTGAGCTAGAGAATACAATTACACTGCAAAAGTCAAATATAAGTCAAATGAAATAACCTAATGCTGTTTACCTGCCTTCAGGCATCCCAAACAAAAGAAAAATCAAATTTTCTTGCTCTGCTGGCAGATAATTTTATTGAAAATAAGCAAAAAATTCTGGCAGTTGATAATGTTATTTAAAAAATAAAAACATTTGCCAACAAAGCAAGATTGCATTGCTTAATACAAGTAACTATCATGAAGCCTATGGTCCCAATATAGATGATCAAAATTTCTTTGCTAATTTATTTCTTATTTTATCATCACTTACAGGGCAACATATAATAGCAGGGGATTTTAATTGTACATTGAATCCTGGTATAGATAGATCAACAGGACTGGACTGTACCCACAATGGATGCAGGATGATCATTAATCATTTTATGAAAGAATTGAGATTGCTAGATATATGGAGAGAAATGAAACCACAAGTTAAAGCCTACTCTTGTTATTCTAATACCTACAAGACATTCTCACGTATTTATGGCTGTGTTGTTAGACATGTACATATGTTGGACACTGCATATGTGATTTAACCTCACGATGAAGGAGAGCCACGGAGCTCTCCTGCAGCCCCCTGCGGTGCGGAGCCGCAGAGCCTGGACCCCCTGCGGAGGACAGGGGACAGAAGACTTCCTGACCGCTGAGGCTTGAGAGGAGAGAAGGGGGAGTTATGTAAATAAAAGGTTAATGAATGTGAATAAAGGGATTTTGATATAGATGTGTGATTTCCCCTGCGAGGGAAATGGTTTGATGTGAGAATGTTTAAAAGGGAGAACTTTGGTGTGTTCACCCTCTTTGTTCACTGCTCAGGAATGAGAGCAGACAGTGGAATGGTTACTTGAAATAAACTGGAATTAAAGGCAATTCGGTTTCGTTATTCAAGTCTCCCCACAGTATTGACTATTTTTTGATCTCCACAGAATTAAGGTCCAAGATTCAAAACTGCTTCTATGATAATATTGTGATCTCTGATCATGCACCCTGCTGTCTAATATATGTAGATAAGAAATTGACAAAGGAACCAGGTAGGTGGCAATTTCAGCATAAATGGCTTCAGGATGAGGAATTTGTTAAGGACATAGAAAAACAGATGAGTTCTTTGATATCAATACTACACAAACATCAGCATGTATAAAGTGGGAGGCTTTCAAAGCTTTTATTAGGGGGCATATCATTAGTTATACAGGTTCAAAATCTAAGAAGACTCGAGAGGAGAGAGTCCAATTGGAACATAAAATAAAAATTCTTCAAGAAAAAGTGTATGCAGGAAGTGACCCAAAGTTAGAGAACGAATTACTGATTCTGAGAGCTGAATATGACAAAAAATCAACGAATAGAGCTGCCTCAAGTCTTCTAAGATTGAAGCAATCTTTTTATGAACAAGGTGAAAAATCAGGAAAATTATTGGCATGGCAGATCAAACAATTAGAATTTAAAACACCAATTACCAGTATTATAAGTAACGGACAGGCAGTTGTAGATCCTTTAGAAATTAATAGTGCCTTTAGAGATTACTATGAAAAATTATATGATACAAAAAATGAAACTGACTTAACAAAACTAAATGGGTTTTTGGACGGATTATCTATACCGTGTATTCCTAATGAAAACAGGGAGATACTGGAGTCTAAAATTAGTCAAGAAGAAGTTGGGCTAGCTATTGATAATATGAAATCAGGAAAAAGTGCAGGACCAGATGGTCTTCCAGCTGACCTCTATAAAAAATTTAAGAATAAATTAATAAAACCATTTTTGGAAATGGTTTTAGAAGCATTTCAAAATAGTAATTTACCACCATACATGAATAATACCTTAATTATACTGTTGCCAAAACCAGGTAAACCCTCTAATAAATGTGAAAATATGAGACCAATAAGCCTATTAAATGCTGACCTTAAGATAATCTGTAAAATTTTAGCAAGACGACTACAAGAAATATTACCAAATATTATTAACCGAGATCAGAATGGCTTTATAAAGGGAAGACAAGGCTTCCATAATGTAAGAAGACTATTTAATATTATCTATTCTAATAAAGAAGCACCGGATACAGCTCTCCTATCATTGGACGCCAAAAAGGCCTTTGATAGGGTCGAATGGCCCTTCCTTTTTGAAGTCTTACAAAGGTTTGGACTTGGAAATAATTTCATAAAATGGGTACAGATAATATACAATAATGCTACAGCAGAAATCCTAACAAACAGCAATATTTCAAAATCAATAAATATCAATAGAGGATGTCGACAAGGCTGTCCACTTTCATCTTTACTGTTTACTATGGCAAGTGAACCTTTAGCGATGGCAGTACGTTTACATCCACAATTATATGGAATTAAAGTAGGACCAACAGAACATAAAATCTCCCTGTATGCCGATGACATAATTTTGTTTATGTCGAATCTTAAAAAATCAATTCCGACCTTGTGGAATTTAATAAAGAATTTTGGGGAAATATCAGGATATAAAATAAATAAAACTAAATCTTCAATATTAATGCTAAATGAGACCCAGAGAAATCATCCAGCTCCTGAGGTAAATCAATTCAATGTTGTAAATCAGTTTAAATATTTAGGAATTCAAATTGTGCCTAAGCTAGAATTAGTCACCAGTGCCAATTATGAAGCCTTAATGACAAACATTAATGAGTTACTTCAGAGATGGATGCCACTACCAATGTCGATGATTGGGAGAATCAATATACTTAAAAGTAATATCTTACCCAAAATACTTTATTTATTTCAATACATTCCTTTACCACCACCTTCAGATCTATTCTCAAGAATTAAAAAAAAGTTAGTGGAATTTATATGGAACAATAGGAAGGCTAGATTACGTCTGTCCTTACTATATTTACCATATGATCGTGGAGGTCTGAAATGTCCACACTTTATGTTGTATTACTGGTCAACACAACTGAGGTCTATGACATATTATTTTTCATCAAATGATCTCCCTCACTGGACTGAAATGGAATCATACAATTTACCTTTACCTCTTCCCATATTCATATACTCAGACTCGGCTAAAAAATTACAGAAACAAGTTAAAAATCCATTTGTAAAGCATATGATCAAAATATGGTGTGAAACCAAAACACTTATTGTTACAATTTAGCCCAATATGGGGTAATCAATATTTTAAACCAGGGAGAGCGGATGCTGTATTTAAAGTATGGAATTTAAAAGGGATTCAAAAGATTCAAGACTTACATCTGTCATGTTCAGATAACATAATGTCTTTTGAAGAACTGAGGATCAAATTTAATCTTAATAGAACACATTTTTTAAAATATCTTCAGCTTAAGAACTTTATTCGATCAAATCAAAATAATGCTCTCACCCGACCTACTTATTCATCCTTGGAAAAATTTTTTGACGAAAGTTAGTAAGAGAAAGGGTATTATTTCAGAGTTTTATAACTCATTGACACTATCCTCAAGTGAAAACCCACAGAAAAGAATGAATTATTGGAAAGAAGACCTGCAAACTGAAATTTCAGAGGAACAATGGGAATTGGCTTGTACAGAAGCTCAAACCAAATCAATAAATGTACGTCTTAAATTGATACATTTTAAATGGTTAATGCGGATGTATGTTACACCGGTGGAGTTAAATAGATATACGGTAACAAAAACATACCAGATACGTGCACAAAATGTATGGAAAGTCAAGGAACCTTATTTCATTGTTTATGGGAATATAGAAAAATTAGAATGTTTTGGGAAGAGGTGAGGGTAACAACTGAAAAAATAATTTCAAAACAAATCATATTGAATCCTAAATTGTTTTTGTTGGGTCTGCATCCAGAAAAGCATAACTTTAATAAAAGTGAAAGAACATTCATAGACCTCAGTTTGCTTAACGCCAAAAAATGTATTGCACTATTGTGGAAAAAGACTCATAGACCAGATGTGACTCAGTGGTTAAGACAGATGTTAACAAACCTTCCACTAGAAAGAATAACATACATACTGAAATCAAAGGAAATTGTGTTTGAGAATATATGGAGACCTTTCATTGATTATGTAAAGAATTTAAACATAACTTTTGAAGAAGAAGGTGAATGATGTGTGTGGACCTTGTAAATTCCAAACTGGTGAATGTATAATATGTATACTTATGTAATGGATTACCTAGACTAAACAGAGGAGCATTGTTGAAGACCTGTTCTTGTTAGTGGTTGTCGGTGTTTTTAGTATTTTTTTTAAAAATTACTTTAGTGTTAGTGTTTGATTGTTTGTGTTATGTTTGTAAAAAAAAAAAAAAAAGGTTCAATAAAAAATATTGTGGAAAAATTATCATGAAGCCGGCAGAAAAACCTACAAAAAACTGCACAATAAAAGAAATTACTGCCAAAACTATCTTGAGATAAAAAGCAGGCATCTAATACCTTTCATCTTACCAAAATCCCCAGTTCAGTGTGACCTTATTACAGCTTCAGCACAAAACAAGTTAGTCCTTTCACACACGCACACACATACGATAGCAAGCCCAAATGAGCACACTCACGTTAGTAAGTAATCCCAAAGCCACTTATAATAAGGAGATCTGGCAACCCAAGGGTCTCATCGTCAATCATCTTCTGCCACTCGAAAACACATTCATTTTTTCCCATCTTTGTCACTTACCAATCTCCCGTGCACAAATTTGCCGTTTCCCATGAAACAACAATCTCATTATTATCCTTTTGCACTTCACAACAAGAAAAAACAACCTTGACTTCTGCCTCACTGCCAGACTTCCATGTTCTCACATTCTGTTTTTTCTCGCTTTTTCTCACCAAAGTAAACCGTGAAACATGAAAAACACACATGAACAAACACATGAATGACCGGACAAACAAACTGCAGTTATTTATTTGATGTATTTATTTATTTAGCGAATGCAAAGTCCTTAAGCCAAGCAGTTGCCTCCTGGTTTGCTGTATGGAGGGTGTGTAATCCTCCTTCCAGTCTTTGGAGCGGGCAAGCCTCTATGATGTGTTCCATAGTTTGCTCCTCTCCACATGCGCACAGTGGGCTAGGGCTACTGCCCCATCTGTGAAGGCTGGCCAAGCAGGGGCCATGTCCAGTCCTGAAGCGATTGAGTGTAGACCACTGTCTCCTTGGGAGGTTGGTGCCCGGGACCTGTTGGTTGGGGTTTATCACCAGCTGTTTGTTTGGGACCTCCTTGGTCTCCCATTCCTCTTGCCAAGCTGTCTGGATGGTAAAGTCAGCTGGGGGAGGGTTTTTCCAAATCGGCTGTCTGGATGAAAGTCGGGCAGTGGGTGGGGTGTAGATATCTGCATGGATTGGTAAGTGAGGAAAATCTTTAACTTTTTGGAGCATCCTTTGAGTTAATGCTGCTCGCCGGATGTGTGGAGGGGCTATGTTTGACAGTACAGAGAGCCAGGGGAGTGGTGTTGAGCAGATTGTTCCAGTTATAGTTCTCATGGTTGAGTTGAGCTGGGTGTCTACATGGTGTGTGTAAGATGACCTGGACCAGACAGGGGCACAATATTCTGCTACAGAGTATGAAAGGGCCAGTGCTGAGGTGCGCAGGGTGGAGACTGCCGCCCCCCATTTTGCACCAGCGAGCTTGCAGAGCAGGTTGTTTCGTACTTTCACCTTAGCAGCCGTCCCCTTTAGATGTTCCTTGAAGGATAAGGTCCTATCAAGGGTCACTCCAAGATAAGTTGGATTTGGGGCATGCTTAAGCTTGAGTCCGCTCAGGTGGATGTTTAGTTCTCTGGCAGCTTTTGCATTGTGGAGATGAAATACACTGGAGACGGGTTTTGCTGGGCTTGGTTTTAGGCGCCAGATTTTGCAGAACTGGTCCAGTTTGGCAAGATCTTCCGTGAGCACCCGTTCCAGTGGTTCAAAGTCTGGTGCTTGGAATGCCAAACAGATGTCGTCTGCATAGATGAATTTGCGGGATTTTGTAGTAGGCAGGTCGTTTATGTAGAGGTTGAACAGAGTTGGAGCTAGAACTGAGCCTTGTGGGAGTCCGTTTTTCTGCATTCTCCATGCACTTGTGTTCTGACTGAGGTGGACTCTGAACCTTCGGTTGGTCAGCAGGGTTTTTATAATTGCTGTTGCCCAAGCAGGGATCGCCTTTATAAGTTTCAGGAGGAGGCCTTTGTGCCAGACCGTATCATAGGCGGCTGTAAGATCGAGAAACACAGCCCCTGTCTTCAGTCTGCTCTCGAAGCCATTTTCAATGAAGGTGGTTAGGGCCAGTACTTGTTCTCCTGTACTGCGGTCCTTGCGGAAACCTGCTTGATCCACACTTAGAATATCCTCTATTTCTGGGGAAATGCGTTGCAGTATTAGGCGCTCCATGATTTTGTAAGGAACGCTGAGTAGGGAGATTGGGCGGTAGCTTGCTGGTAGTTTGTGGTCTTTGCCAGGTTTTGGGATGGCAATGACCTTTGCTGTCCGCCATTTCTTTGGGATCGAGTTTGTTTGTGTGATCCTTGTGTAGAATTGTGTCAACCAGGTTAGGGCTCGGGGGCCAAGATTTTTCATGAATTCTGGGAAGATGTTATCGTATCCTGCTGCCTTTCCACATTTCAGGCCCTGTAGGACTTTCTCCAGTTCAGCAGCCTCGAAGGGTTCAGGGTTCATTTCCTCTACAGGCATTTTTTGGTGTTTTTTTTTAGCTCAGTTGTAACTGCTCTTCTGGTGTCTTTGTCTTGGGGTGCTTTGGCGATAGTCAGTAGGTGGGATGCAACTTGGTTGGGTGTGACGGATGCTCGGCTTTGGCTAGGGGGCTTCTGTGCAGCTCCTAGGCGACGGATGAGGCTCCAACATTTCCTGCTAGAGTGGGTAAAGCTCCGGTCAGCAACTGTCTCCTCCCATTTCTTTCGCCGGGCTGTATTTAGCGATTCAATGAGATGGTCTGCTATCTCTGGGTCCCCTGATGTTTGATAGGATTGTAGGAGGGCAGCACTTTCTCCGTCCAAACATGGGACATAGAGGGGTCGGTAGCCTCGTGGGATTGCAGTATGGGCAGCCTTGAAGATTGCGCTGCAGAAGCGGTTGTATGCTTCATCTACAGTGATGGTGTGGAGTGGGATGGTAACAACGCTCCGGTCCAGAGTTTCACTGAATTTCTTCCAGTTGGCTTTGCGGAAGTTCCAGCGCATCTTCCTTGGGCTGTATATGACTGGAAGTTGTAGGCCAATGTGTACAAGCAGGGGCCGGTGTTGGCTGTGTGGAAAATCATCAAGAATGAGGATCTGTGTAGGATATGGCTCCCCATTCAAAGAGCTGACCCAACACAGGTCAGGAGAATAGTCCTTCTTCCACCTAGCAGAGTGGAAGGTTCCTCTTTGTTTGGGGTCGCATATCAAAGCGAGGTCATTTCTGGATGCCCAGTCTGAAAGTGCCTCCCCATCACTGTCCACTGCTGGGTACCCCCAGTCAGGGTGATGGCTGTTAAAGTCCCCCACATAGATGGCAGGGTGGGGTAGGGTGGGTAAGACCTGCAGATCCCAGTTGGCATTAGGGGGCTTGTACACATTGACAATATGGAAGCCACCAATGATTATGGTGTCTGAGAAATGTGTTGTTATCAGGTGATTTGCTTCAACTATGTCAGAACACACATAGGTGGCACGTCCATGTTTAGCATGTAGAACATAGCACAGGAGGTCAAAGCCTTTGATGGTGAAGCGGCCAGCTTCCTCTGTGCCAATATGAGTCTCTTGGAGGCAGATTACATCAATCGAATGTTGGAAGGCGAGGACTTCGATAAGGCTTCGCTTGGCTGCAGATAGGCCTTCAACGTTTAGTTGTAATATGCGAAGGGCAGATCCTACCACAAAGTGCTCTTGGGGCTGTTTGCGTTCGGCTTTAGGACTGTGACTAGGATTCTTCTTTGACTTGGCACAGAGGCGTCGTCTCTTCGAATTTAGTCTGCTGGTAGGATCATTAGCTTCCCCAGGCGAGCCCGGGTACTGGCGGAGGGCGCGACGAGAACGCTGATCCATTGCCCCCCATTTGATGTATTTATTTTATTTTATTATAATTTGGGGTTATTTTTATCGTGTATATGTTTTTTTAAGAGTTATTTTTTTTTATTTTTGACCTGTTTTAAATGATGTCTTAAGGTATTTTGGTTCTTATTATTACGTTAGTGTTTACCCTTATTATATTAGCGCTATTTTACCTTTATTTTAAGGTTATCCCTCACTTTATCGATGCTCACTTGTGATGTAAAGATCTTGCACTGATATTTTTTCTTAATCTATGCTCACTTGTGATATTAAAAAGATCTTGCATTGATTTTAATCTATGCTTACTTGTGATGTAAAAAAGATCTCGCATTGATTTTATTAATAGACTTTATTGGTCCACTTAACGCAGTGGAAATGCACATTCCCGCTGCGGCCTTGAACCGGGACCACCAAGCCTCTACCTCGTCTAAAACCCGATTTAGACTTTGGGGTATCAAAAGCTTGGCTTACAACTCTTACGCATATTCTCAGACCGACCGCGGACTGTAACCGGGCATCATCAACATTTAAATTTACTCACTGTGATCTGCCTGCAGGTTGGCTCCATCACTTTCCGGCTAGCAGCGTTTCAGGACCGTACCTCACTTCCACAAAGCTGACCCACTGGGGAAGTGGGGGAGGTCCTTCTCCACAGCTGTGCACAGCTGTCTGTGGTACAAAAATGCCGGAAGTCCGAGGAGCGATATTTGGAGTCTCTGTTTAGGCGCCAAGTATGTTAGAAAAATTCTTCTAAACCTTCAGTCAAAAACCAGGCTGGATCACAGTTTCAGCAAATTTAATTACACTGGCCAGTGGAGAACAATACAAAAATAGTCTCAGAGCCTATTTGCTCACCATTCTAACTCAAACACACATCACTCAGTTCTTTAAGCCCTCCGTTATCTGAGAGGTGAAGGGACAAATTGTCCATCATGATTGGTCCAGTACATCTGGTCAAAACTTGGTGTACAGATTATCTTTTTCTCAGGAACCATGATGCTCACTCAGTACCAGTCACACGGGAGCTGCACAGAATGGACTAAAAACAAGATGATAACTAGTGCAGTTGCATTCTTGACACTTTTACACAGACTCTGAGGCAGACTCTGAGACAAAACAAATCACAAATATAAGACAAATATGAAAATTTTCTATCAAGATTCAGTGGGTTTGATTATGGTTACACCAGTGAGTGACCAGTTGCTAAAACAGTAATCGATGTGTGTGTCATGAGTTGCCCAAGCAGGGGCAGATTGAAGACACCAAATGCCTGCTGTGACTTTGCAACAATTAATAATGAAAAACACAAATTATACAAAAACACAAAAGCTTTCAGCGCATGGGAATGCAGGAGAAGATGGGCCTCACGTCTGAGGGGTAAAATAGAGAACAGCCTGGGTGGAACCAGGCTGAGGCTTACAGGAATGCCAGGATAAGAGGACGGGAAAATAAGATTCAGACGGAGCACACCTGTCAGAACATTGCGAACGCCGCTGCAACGGACTGCGTTACAGCAGAGCTTAAATAGGGCAAGTAGAAATAATTGCACATAATGAACAGGTGTGGGTACATGAGCCAGGATAATCAGATTAAACCAGTGATAGGTGTGACAGCCCGCAAACAGAATTCTGACACATGGAAATAACACAATGCGCTGTCACAACAAAAGCATGGGAGAACAAAAGGGTAACTGACAATAAATATGAAATAATCCTAAAACGTGAACAGACCAAAATACACAATGAGAAACTAATAACCACCATCAGGACGAGAACAAAAAGGAATACAAAACCCAAGAAGTGCTCATAAACAACACTAATGAAAATTGAGGTTACAAAGGGAGAACTGGAGATAAGGACAGAGAAGGCTCAAATATAAATACAGGAAGATAAATTGAAATACAAGATAATACAGAAACACATAAAGATACATCACTAACAACCCAGCTAAGATAAAATAACAGGAGAACTCAAAACAGCAACAAAGGGCAAACTCAAATACAAAATAAACCAAGATGAAGAAATACAGAAAATGACCTACATAAACTTGATTCCCTAAATAAGGGAACACTATGCCTACAGGCCACAAACAGAAATCCCAGGTCTATAGACCAAGATACACAGGTCCAGAGGAAACGCATATCATCCTCCAACAGAGGAAGGGAGGGAAAAAAAACAACACACTAAATAGCGTCGAAAATCTACAGTTTAAATCCATTCAAATAAACTGTTACAGGCAACAAAAGGACATCTCCCAGCCTACGGAAAGAACAATCACAAGAGAGGGGGAGAAAAAAAAAACACATGCTAGGGAGCGGTGAAATACACAGTTCAATAACAAAAAAACACCAGCACATCCCAAAAGGTTACAGAAGAGCAGAGACAAAAAACAGGGATGACAGCAGGCAGAGCACAACAGCATGAAAGCAAATAGTTTGGGGGGCCGCCCTGCATCTAGCGTCCAAATCGCTGGCAGGGGGAAAGGAATAGTTCGGGCGGCCTACCCTAGTCCCAGGCCAGGAAACACAGTACTTCTGGCGGCCGGGCCAGATCCGACCCAGAACGCCCAACGGGCGAGACAGACTCCCAGGTGGCCGACCTGCGTCATTCAGGCACCAGGCCTGCAGGGGAGAATACAGAGACGGCCCTCCTGCTGAGAGGAATAGCGGGGGAGAGCCAAGCCAATTACGGGGAACCCCAACAGCACCCAGTGGAGAAAGATTGGGGGAAGGATCACGGACCAGTCCAGCGTCAGATGGCAGAGGATCTGCAGCTCCCTCACCGACCTCGAACCGAACTGGTGCTGCACCCCTGCTGGACCCCAATCGGGTCAGCACTGCATCCACGACGGACCCTGATTGGGCCGGAGCAGCACCCGTGATGGACCCCGATTGGGTCGCGACTGCACCCACGTCAGACCCAGATTGGGTCGGAGCAGCACCCACGTCGGACCACGACTGGGTCGATGCTGCACCCATGATGGACCCCGATTGGGTCGTGGCTGCACCCACGTCGGACCCCGATTGGGTCAATGCCGCACCTGCGATGGACCCCGACTGGGTCGGCGCAGCACCAGGGACGACCTCCAAACCCGAACCCGGAACCTTCAGCACAGCGACCGGGATTGACTCCGCACCAGTGACCCTGGGAGAAGGCTCAGGAGAAGAAGAAGAACCGGGATCAGGATCACCGGTAGCGACAAAGCCCAGTGAGACGAGCTCGGATGCAGCGGACGGCTGCACCTGGCTCGTCTCCCCGAGAGACAGGCAAAAATGCTCTAGAACAGATAGAAGGAAGACAAAATAGAGCACTTGCCTGCATTCGAGTTCTGTCGCCGTCCAGGACTTCGACGATCCGGGTCAGAAGGCAGAAGGACGTCCCCTGGCTCCCACTCGGCTACGGCGGGCCCTGCAGCCGGCATGATTGTTCTCACAGCCTGAGGACCCCCCAACGCTGATGACCATGCTGACGACCCGCACGGCGTGGTGGCAGGAGATCCTCGACCTGCTGAGTTGGACCACTCTTCCGTGGAGACCTGGGGATGCTTCGTCGTCGGCACAGGCTCCAAACTGCAGTCCGCTCTCCTCCTCTACCCACGACGTGGCTGCAGGGCTAGAACCAGGCTCTCCAGGGCCGCAGGCTCCCTCCTCGTCCGGCGGCATAGGCCTGGCGCCGCGGAACGCTCAGGGGAAGGAGACACAAAGGTAGCAGGTCCATTACTAGTTACTGCAGCAGGTGGAGGAAGTTCAGGGGACTGTGACCCCCGAACTCCGCCCCCAGGAATCAAGCAAGGCAATTCACCCAATGTGGGAAGAGAATGAAAAGTCACTTGCCTGATCCGTAGAGGCCCGATAGAACCCGCTGCAGTGGACTTCGTTCCTCCCTTTCCCCGCTGGATGGTGACAGAGGGCCCCCTGGAAGGACAAGGAGGAGCCACTCGCAATGGACCGACGACGGGCTTTGCCGAAACAGGACTCATGGCACTCACGGCAGCCGGGGAAGACATCGAGGAGGAGGGGACGACAGCTGGGGCGATCCGGGCACAAGGAGCTGATGGAACAGCAGGGAGAGATGACTCGGGGGGAGAGGCTGTGGGAATTCCCTCCTGACGAGACGCAGAAGAGGCAGCTGACTGAGAGGTAGAGTTCTTCCGACGACCCGGAACAGGATCCGGATGGGGTTCTTGCTGAGGCTTACTGTTGGCCATGTGACGACGGTTACTGGTAGAGGGTGAGGTGAAGGAGAGGTTCAGGAAACGCCGCTCCTGCACGGAAACAGAGGCGAGCAGGTTGGCGTACTCTGGATAATCACTTAGCGCCGGATTCCTCTCCACCAGCCTGACTGCCACCGTCACATACTTGATGATCTGCGTGGGGTGAACGGCGGAGCAAGCTGCAGCCACTCGGTCCCGGATGGAAACAGCTGTCAGTTGTAACTTCTCCAGGGGAATCCCGACTGACGTCTCACTCCTTAGGGGATCACCCCTGTACGATGCGAACTCCTGGACCAGAACGGGGACAGGAACGGGATCCCGAAGTGAGGAGTGAGGATGCCTCCTCTTCGGCTTCCTGCCGGAGTTTCCCTCCAGCCCATGGAGCTTCTCCCATTGAGCAGCGATGTCCGCCCTCCTTGCTGTGATCTCAGGATGGTCAGCACAGCGAGGATGGCGGTTGATGGTTGCCTCAGCGAGGTCCAGGTACCAGCGTGAGCTGCTGGGGAAGCAATGGCTACGAGCGTTGAAGAGGATTCCGTCGATCTCTATGAGAGCCATGATTAGCTCGTAGCCCAGGCTCGTAGCGTAGCCCTTGCGCGGCGGCGCCATCTCCCAGCACACTGGTATGCTGAACAGGGGAACTTCAAGTCCAATTAAACAAACTCACGGTCACCGGCATCTCTTTGGGCTGCGACCTACTGTTATGGATGGCTCTCACGAGCCATCAATGAGATGCTGCAGGCAGCCGTGGAGTTTGTACATTTATTAAACAAAGGCAGAATGACAAAATAATAAGCCTCATGGGGCAAAACACAAATAAAGACAAGACACTTACATGTAATCAGTGAGGGCGGAACCTGAACGCTGGGAAGAACTGACTTCGGGGTTAGGGAAGCCAGACTGGAAGACAGGCGAGGTTGCAGCCCTGAGCAAACAGAGCTGCTCCCTTAAATAGTGCTTAACAGATTAATCAGCTGATGAAGGATCATCAGCTGATTGGAATCAGGCCGTCCAGCGGGGCTCCGCTGACAGCCGGAAGCCCCGCCGAGACGCTGTCATAATAAAAGTCTAGAGGTGCGCCAGAGGGGAGAACGGAGAACTACCGCACAGCCCGAGCGCGGACAGAGTCAGCACACGGACCATGACAGTTGTAAGAATACAGACGGCTTCTTCTGTGTTTTTTGCGGGTGTAAATATTACCATGTCATCTGCATACATTTGTATATGAATGTTTCTGCATGCATGAATAATAAGACTAATGTTGTATGAGGGGAAAACATTGCAAATACCTAAGAAGTCTTAAATTAATTTGAAAAGTTGATTATTAAAAAAAACTGTAAATCAATAAGAAAAAAGTAGTAAATTAATGAGAAAAGAAAAAAGCAGCCTAAGCTAGGAAAAAAGATATAAATTTAAGCAAGAGGTTCCAAGTGAAAAACAAGTTTTAAAAAAACTACAAGAAAAAAGTTATTAAAAAGTTGTATATGAGGCAAGTAGAGTATCTAGAGTCTAGAAATTGTGCTTAATAAATTTGTAATAATAATAATAATAATGGGATCAGTCCGCCAAGGTCTCCGCCTTTGACTGCCACCTAATCCACATAGCACCGGACTTCCATGATCCCTCCTGCAGGTGGTGAACCTACTGGAGGGCGGACCCATGTAACTCCTTCGGGCTGAGCCCGGCCGGGTCCCATGGGTGGAAACCCGGCCACCAGACGCTAGCCTTCGAGCCCCTCCCCCAGGCCTGGCTCCAGGGTGGGGCCCCGGTAACCCCATACCGGGCGGGGTACACTGAATCCTTGATATACAATTTATCATGAGAGTCTGTTGGATCGTTCTTCGTCTGGCCCTTCACCCAGGACCAGTTTGTCTTGGGAGACCCTATCAGAGGCAAATTGCCCCGGACAACATAGCTCCTGGGATCACTGGGGCACGCAAACCCCCCCACCACGATAAGGTGACGATCCTCGGATTCAGGAGGAGCAATGTGGTTTTCGTCCTGGCCGTGGCACATCGGACCAGCTCTTTACCCTCTCGAGAATTCTTGAGGGTTCGTGGGAGTTTGCCCAACCAGTTTACATGTGTTTTGTGGACTTGGAGAAGGCATTTGACCGCGTCCCTCGTGGATTTTTGTGGGGGGTGCTTCGGGAGTATGGGGTATCGGGCTTGTTGTTACGAGCTATTCGGTCTCTGTACGACCGTTGTGAGAGTTTAGTTCGCATTGCCAACACTCGGTCGGAGTCATTCCCAGTGAGAGTTGGACTCCGCCAGGGCTGCCCTTTGTCACCGGTCCTGTTCATAATTTTTATGGACAGGATTTCTAGGCGCAGCCAGGGAATGGAGGGTGTCATGCTTGGTGACCACAGGATCTCATCTCTGTTGTTTGCAGATGATGTTGTCCTGTTGGCTTCATCCAGCAATGACCTACAGCTCTTGCTGGGACGGTTTGCCGCTGAGTGTGAAGCGGCTGGGATGAGAATCAGCACCTCCAAGTCCGAGTCCATGGTCCTCAGCCGGAAAAAGGTGGATTGTCCTCTCCGGGTTGGGGACAGGCTCCTGCCCCAAGTGGAGGAGTTTAAGTATCTTGGGGTCTTGTTCACGAGTGAGGGGAAAATGGAGCGAGAGATCGACAGACGGATTGGAGCAGCATCTGCAGTGATGCGGACGTTGTACCGGTCTGTTGTGGTGAAGAGGGAGCTTAGTTCTAAGGCAAAGCTGTCGATTTACCAGTCAATCTACGTTCCTACTCTCACCTATGGTCACGAGCTTTGGGTAATGACCGAAAGAACGAGATCGCGGATACAAGCGGCTGAAATGAGCTTTCTCCGTAGGATTGCTGGACTCACCCTCAGAGATAGGGTGAGGAGCTCAGTCATCCGGGAGAGGCTCAGAGTAGAACCGCTGCTCCTCCACATTGAAAGGAGTCAGTTGAGGTGGTATGGGCATCTGATTAGGATGCCTCCTGGACGCCTCCCACTTGAGGTGTTTCAGGCACGTCCCACTGGGAGGAGACCCCGGGGCAGACCCAGGACTCGGTGGAGAGACTATGTCTCCCAGCTAGTCTGGGAACGCCTTGGTATCCCCTCTGAAGAGCTGGAGCAGGTGGCTGGGGAGAGGGAAGTCTGGGCTTCTCTGCTTGAACTGCTGCCTCCGCGACCCGGACCTCCGGAAAAGCGGTAGAAGATGGATGGATGGATGGATGGATGGAATAATAATAATGATAAAATTTATTTATAAAGCACTTTCCAACAAAGGCCAAAGGAGATTAAAAAATAAGACAATAAATAAAAACAATACAGTAAGTATAAACTAAAACACATAAAAACAGTCACAGTAGACAATAATAGAGTCACAGGCAATACTTAAGTACAAGTAGTGGTTCCTTATGATATAAATAACTCACTTATAAATAAGTCATCATCAGTGAAATTACTTGAGCCAGAGTAAGAGTAAGAAAGTGTCTACTAATAATTACTTGAGTGGTGAGTACCAACTTTACTCTTGCTAGTATTGTTAGGTAAGTAATACTAACAGATAGGCAGCATGGGCGTGACGTCAAGTGCATGGGTGACGTCGGCACACCGTGCCTATAAAGGAGGCCCATTGGCGGGAGCCAGGGTCTTTGGTGTTCCACCCTTGTCACAGTAGCAACCTGTATTGGTCTAGAGTTAGCGTACATATAGCCACACTGTTCATGTGTACCTATTTCTGCACTCTGTAATAAAGTTTGTGTTCAGTTCAACTCCTGCCTCCACTGCCCTCTTTCCAGACATAACAATGGCAATGAGGAGAAAAATTGGCCTTCCGAGGATAAACCTGAACAACTCCAGAATGAAAGAGCATCTGGAGCCACCACCACTGTTCTTCGATGCCCCAGGTGAGCCGCCCATTCCATGGTTTCATGGCTTCGAGTGGTTGTGCAGTTACAGGGAGGCTGCGAACCTGGGCAGAGGAGGCGAGCAATGCTGCTGCATGCCCTGGGCGCAGAGGGGTTCTGGATATTCAACCTTTTGGGACAGGTTGACACGTATGGAGACTGCATGATGTTGCTGAATGTACACTTTGCTGTTCCACAGGACGTGATGGCCCAGAGGTCCGTGTTTTACCAGCGCCAACAGTGAGAGGATGAGTCACTTATACGGTTTGTGAATGCCCTTCACTGTGTTTGGTTACCACATGCAAGTTTGGGCACACGGAGGATAGGCTGATACAGTCACAGTTGAAGTGGTTCACTGCGAATTTGGCGATATGGGCCGTGCTGAGGGCGGGACCGGATGACCAGGCAGTGGCAGACACGGTGAAAGAGCTACAGGAGGTGCTGTTGAAGATGGTGCCCTACCTATCAAGACGGAAGCGATGGAGTGGGCATCCCAGCTGGAGATGACGGACCAGGTGGCTCCGCTGGTACAGACGGTCGCCCCGGTGGTTGTGCCCGTCGACCCCACACCCTCTTGGGAGGGCCCCATGGGAGACACTGTGGGACAGCAAGGCACCGCAGTGCAGCAATCCAGCGGTGAACCCAGTTTGGACAACGGCGGTTCAGGTCCATTGAACTCGGAGGTGGACACGGCCGCTCCCTGCCTTGCAATGCATGCTGAGCAGAGCTCAGCGGAACCAGAGCAGCAGCAGGAGCTTCAGACCGCAGCCATGCAGGTACCGGAACCGGCACTAGAGCCCCAGTCCGCAGCCACACAGGACCTGGAGCCGATCCCCGTGCAGTATGAGTGTTTACAAACTGCACTGCATGCCGAACAGAATCCAACAGAGCCAAAGCCACCACTAGAGCCCCAGTTCACAGCCACATGGGACCCGGAGCCGGTCCCTGTGCAGCACGAGCATTCTCTAGCTGTAGCCTCAGTGCAGGAAGGGGAGTGTGATTTTACGGACATAGGTACAGCCAAAAAACACAGCACAGAGAGCGAACTCAGTGCAGAGGGAGAGCACAGCGCGGTAAGAGAACACAAACCGGACTCACCCCCTATCCTCACCCAGCATGACCTTCAAGCAGCCGCAGTGGAGCCGCAGGAGGGGGAGTTCGTGGAGAGATGGGTCCCTGGTGACCGAGGACAGCCCGGCGCATGTCCCGTCACCAGCGACAGCGACACATCACCGCAACCTCAACCAGCACCAGGTGAGGGAGAGAAAAAGCCTAACTTATCCAGCATCCTCGCTGAGTATCAGCCTCAGGAAGCCATTGCAGCACAGCAGGATGGAGAGTTTGTGGCCCAGCAGAACCCAGCAGAACAATGACGACCGAGGGCACATCCTGCCGCTGGCGCAGATGGCATGCCACCACAGCAGCAACCAACATCAGAGACGAGAGAGCAGCAGTGCCGAGTGCAGCCAAACCAATCGCTGTGCGCACTGCTTGATTGGGTTCGGGTCCAATGATCTGACCAGCTGGACCCACAAACGGCCCCGTCATTGTGGATGACAATTGCCACACGAAAGAGGCCAGCTGCCGTCCAGACAGCCGATGGTTCAAGATGGCATGCCAGCCGTCTCCTGAAGGTAAGAGCAGCTGCCTCGCATCAAGACGCAGCACTGGAGCCATTCCAGCTGATATGGGAGCCGGGCCGGAATGTTGCTGATGAGTGAGCCGTGGCTTCGGTGAGATGGCACCCAGGTCTGCTGCAGCTGGCACTTCCAGCTGTGGGCCCACCACAGGCTCGACTGAGGCCCCTTAAGTTGAACTATAAACAGTGACTGACATGTTTAACAGAGCACAACTACTTCAGCGGTGGAAGAATAACCCACTCAGTTGTGTAGGGTTAAACGGCAGTCTACCCTGTGGCCCAGGTTCTATTTTCTGCCTGCTACAAAAAAAGAAAGAGCTGCTGTGATTTAATTGTGTACATGGTGTTTTGAGTTTTTCAGTCAAAGGGAAGGTAGATGTTAGGTTTGAAATACTAACCAACAGGTAGCATGGGCGTGATGTCAAGTACATGGGTGACGTCGGTACGCTGTGCCTATAAAAGAGGTCTGATGGCGGGAGCCTGGGTCTTTGGCGCTCCACCCCTGTAACAGTAACAACCTGTGGGGTTTCCTCTGGTAACATTTCTGGGTGGCGGCCGGCTACACCTGAAAATTTTCCGCCACTCTATGAGGAAATATAAATTTAAGAAGACTATATGAAGCAATGACGGTCCGCAAGCGTGCACACAAACAACTATTCTGGACTATTTTATTCAGCTCTTTGGCTTTGATTAATATATTATAGGCTCATGCATAACATTATTAATCTGTATATGGCCTAATTACCTCCGCCAAGGAGGTTATGTGATCATTGGCATTGGTTTGTCTGTTTGTTAGCAAGATAACTCAAAAAGTTATGGACGGATTTTCATGAAATTTTCACAGATTGTCAGAAATGGGGTATCCTACAGATGATTACATTTTGGTGGTGATCCGGATCACCGTCCAGAAGAAAACCGCCATTACAGAAAATGCCATTTTCGTCAATAACTACTGAACCACTAATCCTATCATTGTGAATCCAATTGCTAGTCATATGTTTTCATGGTCAAGGAATCTGAAAACGTACACACAAACACTGTACGGGGGGGAACTGTGGCGATTGGCGGAGGTCTGCGCTCTCCGAGTGCTTTTCTAGTTTTGTATTTTATTTTCTCTTGTTTATTTGTTGTTTCTTTTAGGAACCACACATACAGACACATACCCACTCACGTACACACCCCTTGACATCCATGTACCTCCACAATTTCAATAAATATCATTAATGTGATTGGAATCTGTCTTTCTGAGCCCTCACTCTCTGACCAGAGTCCCTGTCTTCAACAGTAATTATCAAGCCAGCATCCCAGAGATCCCCAATCTATTACAAGTGGTCCTTTGAGCCAGAGGGATAATTGTTTTGATGACAACATGGAGTTCAAGAATCCTGACATCCATGACATATCAGCCCAGCCAAGAGCTCTGCGAGAGAGACATCCCCCTACCTACCTTAACGATTATGAAGTTAGTTATCCACCTAAATCAGCTACTGATGGTCATCTAATATCCAGTCAGCCAGCTGAAGCCACATCAGGGAACCGCTTACCCTCTCGATAGTCCGACTCATCACGCTCCCACCAAAGCAGACCTAAAACCCAGATCAATGGCCATTCATCTTCGGGGCGTTCATCATCAGGATGTTCTACGATTACAGGGCTTACTGAGCTTCAGACAGCAGTGCTGGAGGAGAAGTTAAAGTGCACTGAGCTGGCTGAAATGCAGAAGCAGATCATGGAGGAGAGTCTAGCTGAGGAACAATGTCAGCAGTTGGATGCACAGGCACGTGACGCTGTTAATAAAAGGGAAGAGCTGGACTTCCGGTTATGGCTGCCACGTAGGACGGACGTGTCTCGCTCTGCTCTGCTCCTGGAGAAAAAAAATCGGCAAATAACTCTCTCATTTGGGACAGAACGTATCCCAGCGTTTGGGCGAGGATATGTCGGCGAAGCCTAAGGCTGGAAAACCAGGAAAAGGAAAAAGCGAGCCGCCGAAACAGTCCAAATTAACGGACTTTCAGGTCTGTGACGCAGCAAACAGGGCTCCATATATGGCGGAGGAGGCTGGCAACGCTGCGATTTCTGCGGGGAATGGCGCAGATGCGCTGATGGCTGCCATGAGTTCAATGAGAGCGGACTTTTCCTCTAGATTTGATGGGATTATGACAGCGTTGGAAGGAATAAGAAAGGAATTGGGTGACTGTGTAGAACGAACGGCGCAGATGGAGCTCCGTCTCGCTAGTGCTGAAGATGACGTCACCCGTCTTCAATTAAAGGTGCGCACTTTGGAAAAAAAAAATAAATCTCTGGAAGATAATATTTTGGATTTGGAATCTCGGTCGAGACAGAATAATTTGAGGCTGGTGGGTCTTCCAGAGGAATCAGAAGGTCGGGACGTATGTTCCTTTCTGGAAAAGTGGATTCCGGAGGTGCTGGGCAGCGAGGAGTTGCAATCAGCAGTGGTTCTGGAAAAAGCACATCGCATTGGCCCACGGAGAGATAAGGGACCGCCGAGGACCTTAATTATGAAGTTTCTTAACAACAGAGACAGGATGAAGATCTTCAACGCTGCACGAGCTAAAAAAGGAGAGATTAAACACCAGGACCAGCAGGTGCGGTTCTACCCAGATTTGGCCACAGGAATCCAGCAATTGAGGAAGCAGTTTGATCCCGTACGTAAGGAGCTGCGCAACCTTGGGATTCGTCATGGTGTAATCTATCCTGCGAGACTGCTGACCACGTATGAGGGCAGAACCCACATCTTCAAGACCCCAGAGGAGGCGCAGGAGTTCATCAAGAAGATCAAAGAAGAAGAAGAGACTGGTGGGAGCTAAGCATGAACAAAATATAAGGTAGAATAATTAAGCATTTGCACAGGCATCTGACTGACTTGAAGTAAATAGTAAGTTTACAAAATATAGATTGTATTATATATTAAAAAAAAAACAAAACAAAAACAAAACAAACAAAAAAAAAAAAACTATGATGTACAAAGTTGTTAAAAATTTTGGAGTTAAGTTGGAAAACTACAGAGGAGAGTTAATGTTACGTCATTAAAAGCAGTAGAGTTAGGGTGATTGGGAGGATGAAGAAGGAGTGGCTTAGGCTGTTCCCCGTGGGTGTGGAACGGTCGATGGCTATATCGGGAGACAGAATTTTTCTTTTGATTTGGGGGGTTTGCCACAAGTGTGGGAAGGGGAAATTTGTTTGTGTGTAGTTTGTAGGATGAATGTTCAACCACTCATGTTTTTGCTTCTCTGTATGAGCATGTTTACACTGCAAGGTAATCCCAAACTCTCTATTGATCATGGACCAAAGTGTTAATCTTAATTTAACTTCATGGAATTGCAGAGGTCTACAAAATTTAAAAAAACTTAAACAAGTTATGAATAAAATAAAGGACATGGGTTCAAGAATTGTGTTTTTACAAGAAACTCATCTGATAGAGGAGGATGTTAAAAGAATTAGGAGTAGATGGCAGGGAAGTGTATTCACCTCTTCATTTTCATCCCGAGCCAGGGGAGTTATGACTCTCATACATAAATCAGTTCCTTTTCAAGTGAAAAATGTAATTGGAGACAAATTTGGAAGATATGTAATCATTCAAGGTTCTTTGCTATTAGAAAATATAAATCTTGTGAACTTATATGGTCCCAATATAGATGATCAGAAGTTCTTTGCTAATTTATTTCTCATCTTATCATCACTTACAGGGCAACATATAATAGCAGGGGATTTTAATTGTACATTGAATCCAGGTGTGGATAGATCAACAGGACTGGATTGTACGCACATTGGATGTAGGATGACTATTAATCATTTTATGAAAGAATTGAGATTGTTAGATATATGGAGAGAAATGAAACCACAAGTTAAAGCCTATTCTTGTTATTCCAGTACCTACAAGACATTCTCACGTATTGATTATTTTTTGATTTCCACAGAATTAAGGTCCAAGATTCAAAACTGCTTTTATGATAACATCGTGATCTCTGATCATGCACCCTGTTGTCTAATATATGTAGATAAAAAATTGACAAAGGAATCAGGTAGATGGCAATTTCAGCATAAATGGCTTCAGGATGAGGAATTTGTCAAGTATATAGAAAAACAGATAGACGAGTTCTTTGACATCAATACTACACAAACATCAGCATGTGTAAAGTGGGAGGCTTTCAAAGCTTTTATTAGGGGGCATATTATTAGTTATACAGGATCAAAATCTAAGAAGACTCGAGAGGAGAGAGCTAAATTGGAACATAAAATAAAAAATCTTCAGGAAAAAGTGTATGCAGGAAGTGACCCAAGGTTGGAGAATGAATTACTGATTTTGAGAGCTGAATACGACAAAAAATCAGCGAATAGAGCTGCCTCGAGTCTTCTAAGATTGAAACAATCTTTTTATGAACAAGGTGAAAAATCAGGAAAATTATTAGCATGGCAGATTAAACAATTGGAAATTAAAACACCAATTACCAGTATTATAAGTAACGGACAGGTAGTTATAGATCCTTTAGAAATTAATAGAGCCTTTAGAGATTACTATGAAAAATTATATGATACCAAAAATGAACCTGATTTAACAAAACTAAATGGGTTTTTGAACGAACTATCTATACCGTGTATTCCAAATGAAAACAGGGAGATATTGGAGTCTAAAATTAGTCAAGAAGAAGTTGGGCTAGCCATTGATAATATGAAATCAGGAAAAAGTGCAGGACCAGATGGTCTTCCAGTTGACCTTTATAAAAAAATTAAGAATAAATTAATAAAACCTTTTTTGGAAATGGTTTTAGAAGCATTTCAAAATAATAATTTACCATCATACATAAATAATGCCTTAATTATACTGCTGCCAAAACCAGGTAAGCCCTCTAATAAATGTGAAAATATGAGACCAATAAGCCTATTAAACGCCGACCTTAAGATAATCTGTAAAATTTTAGCAAGACGAATACAAGAAATTTTACCAAATATTATTAATCGAGATCAGAATGGCTTTATAAAGGGTAGACAAGGCTTCCATAATGTAAGAAGACTATTTAATATTATCTATTTTAATAAAGAAGCACCGGATACAGCTCTCCTATCATTGGACGCCGAAAAGGCCTTTGATAGAGTTGAATGGCCCTTTCTTTTTGAAGTCCTACAAAGGTTTGGACTTGGAAATAATTTCATAAAATGGGTTCAAATAATATACAATAATGCTACAGCAGAAATCCTAACAAATAACAATATTTCAAAACCAATAAAAATCAATAGAGGATGTCGACAAGGCTGTCCACTCTCACCTTTACTGTTTACTATGGCAATTGAACCTTTAGCGATAGCGATACGTTTACATTCACAAATATATGGAATTAAAGTTGGACCAACAGAACATAAAATCTCCCTGTACGCCGATGATATAATTTTGTTTATGTCGAATCTAAAAAAATCAATTCCAACCTTGTTGAATTTAATAAAGAATTTTGGGGAAATATCAGGATATAAAATAAATAAAACTAAATCTTCAATATTAATGCTAAATGAGACCCAGAGAAATTACCCAGCCCCTGAGGTAAATCAATTCAATGTTGTAAATCAGTTTAAATATTTAGGAATCCAAATTATGCCTAAGCTAGAATCAGTCGCCAGTGTCAACTATGAAGCCTTAATGTCAGATATCAGTGAGTTAACTCAGAGATGGATGTCACTACCAATGTCGATGATCGGGAGAATCAATATACTTAAAAGTAATATTTTACCTAAAATACTTTATTTATTTCAATACATTCCCTTATCACCACCTTTAGATCTATTCTCAAGAATAAAAAAAAAGTTAGTGGAATTTATATGGAACAACAGGAGGGCTAGATTACGTCTGTCTTTATTATATTTACCATTTGATCGTGGAGGTCTGAAATGTCCAAATTTTATGTTGTATTATTGGTCGGCACAACTGAGGTCTATGACATATTATTTTTCATCAAATGATCTCCCTCACTGGACTGAAATGGAATCATACAATTTACCTTTACCTCTTCCCATATTCATATACTCAGATTCGGCAAAAAAATTACAAAAACAAGTTAAAAATCCATTTGTAAAGCATATGATCAAAATATGGTGTGAAGCTAAAAACTATTTAAAAGAACCACAGTTACTGTCACAATTTAGTCCAATATGGGGTAATCAATATTTTAAACCAGGGAGAGCGGACGCTGTATTTAAAGTATGGAATTTAAAAGGGATACAAAAGATTCAGGATTTATATTTGCCATGTGCAGACAACATAATGTCTTTTGAAGAGCTGAGGATCAAATTTAATCTCAATAGAACACATTTTTTTAAATATCTTCAACTTAGAAACTTTATTCGATCAAATCAAAATAAAGCTCTCACTCGACCTATTTATTCATCCTTGGAAAAAATGATGATGAAAGATAGTAAAAGAAAGGGTATTATTTCAGAGTTTTATAACTCATTGACACTATCTTCAAGTGAAAATTCACTGAAAAGATTAAACTACTGGAAAGAAGATCTGCAAATTGAAATTTCAGAGGAACAATGGGAATTGGCTTGTACAGAAGCTCAAACCAAATCAATAAATGCACGCCTTAAATTGATACATTTCAAATGGTTAATGCGGATGTATGTTACACCGGAGGAGTTAAATAGATATAACAAAAATATACCAGATACATGCACAAAATGCATGGAAAGTAAAGGAACCCTATTTCATTGTTTATGGGAATGTAGATTAATAAGAATGTTTTGGGAAGAGGTGAGGGTAACAATTGAAAAAATAATCTCAAAACAAATCATATTGAATCCTAAACTGTTTTTGTTGGGTCTGTACCCAGAAAAGCATAATTTCAATAAAAGTGAAAGAACATTCATAGACCTCAGTTTGCTTAATGCCAAAAAATGTATTGCACTATTATGGAAAAAGACTCATAGACCAGATGTGACTCAGTGGTTAAGACAGATGTTAACAAACCTTCCATTAGAAAGAATAACATACTGTATATACTGAAATCAAAGGAAATTGTGTTTGAGAATATATGGAGACCTTTTATTGATTATGTAAAAAATTTAAACATAACTCTTGAAGAAGAAGGTGAATGATGTGTGTGGACCTTGTAAATTCCAAACTGGTGAACATAATATGTATACTTATGTATTGGATTGTCTAGACTAAACAGAGGAGCATTGTTGAAGACTTGATTTTGTTGGTGGTTGTTGGTGTTTTTAGTGCATTTTTTTTTTTTTTTGTAGTACTTTAGTGTTAGTGTTTGATTGTTTGTATCATGTTTGTTAAAAAAAAAAAAAAAGGTTCAATAAAGATATTGTGGGAAAAAAAAAAGGGAAGAGCTTCTCAGAGAGCAGGAAAAACAGAGACACCAGCTGGATGAGGAGGCTTGTGTAGCACTTCAGACAAGGGAAACTTTTAATAAACGTTTATTAATGCAACGTAGGCTAAAAGAGAAGGAGATAGCACTTGAAAAAGTAGCTCTCATTACTGCTTTTCTGAAGGAGCAAAAGAGTGAATCCACCCAATCTGGCCCCCTCAGTGATTGTGACTATGACCAAGGCTTTCCTTCTCGCAGTGGTGGTGTACATACACACAGTGAGTCAACCATGCCCCATAATGCTCAGGAAACACAGGGATGCCTTGTTCACTCCACACCCAAGGAACAACCACATACGCCCAGCTCTAAAGATACCCTTCCAGCACCTTCAAGCATGCAGGCTGATACTGTTAAGCTGTCTGCTCCTGCCTTATCAATACAGATTGTGTCATCTGAGAAGAACCTGGCATCCAACCTACGGCCTGTGTTTCAGCCATTGCCACCAGCCACCACTTCTGTGTCAGCTGACTCCAACCGCATGACATAACGTTCGGCTCAGGAGACGCACACACACAGGCTCAGAGTAGTTCAAACTGTTTATTAACAACAGGGATGTATGGGTGTGTGTCTGCGGAATGTTAATGTGTTGGTGGTGGCGTCTGCTTCGGGCACAGAGGCAGGAGACCGTTCAGCCGGCAACCCTATGGGAAAGAACAGACACAGGGTGACGGGCACACACCAACACAGGAGGAGAATAGGCAAGGGAGAGAAGCTTACTTGTATGGGACCGATGACTGGCACTTCAAGGACGGGACCCCGGGAGACAGCCACCTGCAGGACTCGGTGCAGCAGCGAGGAGGGACGAGGGATGGAGTTGTCCGCCGCCGAGGAATCCACCTGTGCACAGGGGAGCAGACTGCAAAAGGTGAGGTAAGTGATCTTCTTACCGCTTAGCGTGGTGCTGAAGAATGAGTAATTGCTTCTCATGGAAGGGAGATGAAGTCCAACGGCTTCAGGCCGAAGCTCAGGGTGAGACGGCTTATATTCCCCACCGCTGATGGTTGACAGGTGTGCGAGCAGGTGGCGCCGCTGATGAGCGGCGCGGCGTGACAGTACTCCCCCCTCTAGCAGCGCCTCCTGGCGATGGCTTCTCAGGGTGCGCTCGGTGGAAGTCGGCGATGAGCGATGGGTTCAACACGAACGACGGGGGCACCCACTGTCGATGCTCGGGCCCATAGCCCTCCCAGTCCACCAAGTACTGCAACCCACGACCCCGGCGCCGGGAGTCTAGGATGGAGGAGACGGACCAGGCAGGATGGCCACCAATCATCCGGGGCGCGGATTGCGCCGCAGGAGGAGGGCAAAGGGGGTCGGTGACTGCCAGCTTCACCTTTGACACGTGGAAGGTGGGATGGATGCGGAGGGAGGGGGGAATAGCCATGCGCACAGCCACCGGGTTGATGATCCGGGTGATGGGGTAGGGACCCATGAAGCGCTGTGCCAGCTTTCTCCTCTCGCCTTTTAGAGTGACGTCCTGGGTGGAAACGTAGACACGTTGCCCAACTCTGTACGCCGGGGCAGGTCTTCTATGCCGGTCCGCCACAGTCCTGTTGCGCTCCGCTGTGCGTAAAAGTGCACTGCGTGCAGCAGCCCAGGTGGAGCGGAACTGCCTGAGATGTGCTTTAACTGAGGGGACAGTCACCTCACTCTCCTGCTCCGGAAACAGCGGGGGGTCGTAACCCAGGGACGCCTTGAAGGGAGACATCCCTGTAGCAGAAGAGCGAGCGGTATTATGAGCATATTCAACCCAGGCAAGATGGTTGCTCCAGGACGTGGGTTTGGATCTGGTCACACAGCGGAGCGCAGCCTCCAGCTCCTGATTGATCCGCTCACACTGCCCGTTGGATTGGGGGTGATGGCCGGAGGAGAGGCTCACCTTGGCTCCGATGGCGTTGCAGAATGACCTCCAAACCTCAGATGAAAATTGGGGGCCCCGGTCCGAGACCACGTCCACCGGAATCCCATGCAGCCTGACCACGTGTTGGGCGAGGAGGTCCACCGTCTCCAGGGCAGTAGGGAGGCCTCGCAGGGGGACGAAGTGCACGGCCTTGGAGAAGCGGTCCACGATGGTCAGGATGGTGTCATAGGAGTTGGAGACGGGGAGTCCGGTGACGAAATCCAACGCGATGTGCGACCAGGGCCTGCCAGGGATGGGCAGGGGCTGGAGCAGACCCACTGGAGGGGCATTTCCCGACTTGCAGGTGGCACAGATTGGGCAAGCCCGGGCGTAGCGGGCTGCGTCCCTCCGCAGGCCTGGCCACCAAAAGGACCGTTGGAGGAGGTCTATCATCCGGGAGGTGCCAGGGTGACAGGTGAGCTTGGAGGTGTGTAGCCAGTGGATGACCTCTCCTCGGACCGCGGATGGCACGAACAGCCTCCCCTCAGGTCCGCCGCCAGGGTCAGGTTCCACCTCCTGTGCCTTCCGGATCTTGCTCTTGATGTCCCACGAGATGGCTCCCACTACGCACGACCTGGGCAGGATGGAGTGGGGCGTCTCCTCTGACTCCACGGGAGTGAACTGCCTAGAGAGGGCGTCAGGCAGGCCGTTCTTAGAGCCAGGCCTGAAGGTGATTGAAAATTGGAACCTGGCGAAGTACAAAGACCAGCGCGCCTGGCGGGCGTTCAGGCGCTTGGCAGATCGTAGATACTCTAAGTTCTTGTGGTCCGTGAGGACCACGAACGGCAGGTTCGCCCCCTCTAGCCAGTGGCGCCACTCCTGCAGGGCGAGTTTGATGGCTAAGAGCTCTCTGTCCCCCACATCGTAGTTCCTCTCCGCTGGGGACAAGCGCCGGGAGAAGAAGGCGCAGGGCCGTTTGGCGCCATCGTCCGGCGACCGCTGGGACAGCACTGCCCCCACTCCCGTGTCCGAGGCGTCTACCTCAACAATGCACTGCAGCGCGGGGTCGACCTGGCGAAGGACCCAGGAGGAGGAGAACTCCGCCTTCAGCGCCTTAAAGGCTGCAGCGACCTCTTCGGTCCACCGGAACGGGACCTTCGGGGACGTGAGGCGGGTCAGTGGTCCAACGATGGAGCTGAAGTTGGGGACAAATCGGCGGTAGAAATTGGCAAAGCCAACGAACTGTTTCACCTGCTTCCGGGATGCAGGTGTAGGCCATTCCACCACCGCCTTCACCTTCTCCGGGTCTGGGAGCACCTTGTCGTGGGCGATGATGAACCCCAGGAAGGACGTAGTCCTGGCGTAAAATTCACATTTTTCTGCCTTCACGTACAGACGATTCTCCAGCAGCCTTTGGAGGACCCGCCTCACGTGGACCTGGTGCTCGTCCCTGGACTTGGAGAAGATGAGAATATCATCCAGGTAGACGAACACGAAAAGGCCGATGAAGTCCCAGAGGACGTCATTTATGAGGCGCTGAAAGACGGCAGGAGCGTTGGTCAACCCGAACGGCATTACCAGGTATTCAAAGTGGCCGTTCGAGGTACGGAAGGCTGTCTTCCACTCATCTCCCTCCCGGATCCGGACGAGGTGGTAAGCGCTGCGTAGATCCAGCTTGGTGAACCAGGTCGCCCCCTGGAGGGAGTGGAAGGCAGTGTCCATGAGGGGCAGGGTGTAACGGTCCTTCTCCGTGATATCGTTGAGGGCCCGGTAGTCAATACAAGGGTGGAGGGACCCATCCTTTTTTCCCACGAAGAAGAACCCTGCCCCCACGGGTGACGATGATGGGCGGATTATCCCAGCACTTAATGACTCTTTCAGGTAGGCGTTCATCGTCTCCTTCTCCGGCGCTGACAGGCTATAGAGCCGACCAGAAGGTAAGGGAGCCCCCTGGCGGAGGTTGATGGCACAGTCATAGGGCCAATGAGGGGGGAGAGACATAGCTTTCGTCTTGCTGAACACCATACCCAGGTCGTGAAATTCCGGAGGCACCAGAGACAGGTCCGGGGGTGCAACGTCCGTCGCGGGGGGAGAAGCGGACGGAGAGCAGGCAGCGGACTGAAGGCAGGTGCCCATGCAGAATGTACTCCATGCCGATACCCCAGCTGATTTCCAATCCAGGACCGGGTTGTGAAGACGAAGCCAGGGATACCCCAGGATGACGGGTGACACAGAGTTGGGAAGGACATAAAAGGTCATCTCCTCCCGGTGGTTTCCCGAGATGATGACCAGAACGGGGATGGTTTGGTGTGACACTCTCCCAAGGGAGGCACGGGAGAGGTTGACTAGGGAGATGGGATTCCTCAGTGCCTGACAGCAGATGCCCAAACGGGTTGCCAGGCTCTGTGAAATGAAGCTGCCTTCTGCGCTCGAATCCACCAGTGCGTGGGTGAGATGCCCAGTGGGGTTATGGCAGAAACGGATGGGCAGCTTCAATTGAGTGAGTGGACCTAACCGATTGACGTCCGTGAGGCCCCCTACAGTGACTCGCGGACCCCGCCGTTTGGCTTTTTGTGGACAAAGCTCCACCGTGTGTTGACTGTCTCCGCAATACATGCAGAGATTCAACTCACGGCGGCGTTGTCTCTCTGCCGGGGAGAGCTTTGTCCAGCCCGTCACCATCGGCTCCGACTCCTCAGGGCACGATGGTGGCGGCGCCGCCAGGGGGCGAGCTTGGGGCAGGCGCAGCGAGGCTCCCCGAGGGCGCGAAGTAGACGACTTCCGTCCTGAGGAGCGCTCGCGCAGCCTGTTGTCCAAGCTGATGGCTAGGGAAGTTAGCTCCGCTAGTGTTTCAGGGATATCCCGTCCAGCCAGTTCATCCCTCAGCTCATCATTGAGGCTGCGGAGGAACAGGCCACAGAGGGAGCGTTCCTCCCAGCCCAATTCCTCCGCCGCTACCCGGAAGTCGACCGCGTAGTCCGCTGCCGACCGGCTTCCCTGCTGGAGAGCGAGAAGCCGATCGACCTGGACCGTCTCGGTTTGAGAATGGTCAAAGACCTCCAGAAACTGCCTCACGAATTGGCCATAGGTGAGGGTGGCATAACTGGGCCTCGCCATTATGGCGTAGGTCCAAGTTAACGCACGCCCCTCCAGAAGATTCCCTATGTAACCAATTCGGCTGTGATCCGAGGGAAAATCTCCGGGCACACGGTGGAACACGGACTCACATTGCATAATGAACCCCCGCGCTCCGCCGAGCTTACCGCTAAAGCGGGCGGGGGTCGGAATCGGTGTGAGCCGAACCGGTGCCACTGGAGCCGGCTGGACGGCCGCTGGAACAGCAGGAGCCGCGCCACCCTGGTGAGTCGGGGGGAACGGCTGTTGGGGGTCCAGGCGGTTCAATCGGTTAGTCAAATTTACTAATTGATTTAGGATCACCTGTTGCTGATAAACAACCTGATCCACTCGAGCCTCGAGGATGGTAAACTGGTGTGCGAGCCTGCCGTCTGCCGAGCCGCTCTGCTGAAGCCGTACTGACATAACGTTCGGCTCAGGAGACGCACACACACAGGCTCAGAGTAGTTCAAACTGTTTATTAACAACAGGGATGTATGGGTGTGTGTCTGCGGAATGTTAATGTGTTGGTGGTGGCGTCTGCTTCGGGCACAGAGGCAGGAGACCGTTCAGCCGGCAACCCTATGGGAAAGAACAGACACAGGGTGACGGGCACACACCAACACAGGAGGAGAATAGGCGAGGGAGAGAAGCTTACTTGTATGGGACCGATGACTGGCACTTCAAAGACGGGACCCCGGGAGACAGCCACCTGCAGGACTCGGTGCAGCAGCAAGGAGGGACGAGGGACGGAGTTGTCCGCCGCCGAGGAATCCACCTGTGCACAGGGGAGCAGACTGCAAAAGGTGAGGTAAGTGATCTTCTTACCGCTTAGCGTGGTGCTGAAGAACGAGTAATTGCTTCTCATGGAAAGGAGATGAAGTCCAACGGCTTCAGGCCGAAGCTCAGGGCGAGGCGGCTTATATTCCCCGCCGCTGATGGATGACAGGTGTGCGAGCAGGTGGCGCCGCTGATGAGCGGCGCGGCGTGACACCGCAGTCCTCAGTTTGGTGCAAGTCATCCTTCTGCCATTCACCTCCCTCATGCTCCACCACAAATCCCATCACACTACATGCCACAGCATTATGCTATAGTCCGGTCTGAGGCTCTGCCTACACCATATGTGCCACCCAGTCAGCATCTCTCTTCCACCAATCCACAGTTTAAGCTACAGGAAGCAGTCAGACAACTTACACACAGTCACACCTTGCCGCCTGCTTTACCAGGGATGACAGTGCCTCATTCTGATACTAACTCCAACATGATGGAGTTGCTGATTGCTATTTCATATGGCATTCCTAAGCCTTCTTTGCCCTGGAAAGGAGTCTGACTTTGCACTTCTCAAGATGGCTCTACACAGCTTGATTGGTGGCCATACACACCTTACGGAGCAATTTAAATACAGTATCTGATCCTTCTAGAGCACCTAAAACTACCAAGCACGTACAACCTAGCACAAGCCTATATGCATGATGCTCGACCTTACACCACAGCACTTCAAGCTCTCCAAGACAAATATGGTCAGCCACACCAACTTGTCCAGAGTGAGCTAGGTGCTGTAAAAATTAATTTTTGGACAGTTAGCAGAATCTTTTCATTTAACCAACCAAAGATCACAGAAGAAAATACTATTTCTCAGCTTAACTTTTATTGAACCACGCAGGGAGTCACATGGCCATGGATCCTTCCAGCCCCCTCTCCTGGAAAGACCCCGAACAAAGGAAGTCCCTCCTACATATAGCTTCTGAGTTGGTGGACGGATCCCAACCACTCTCCAACAATACATGTCTATTGTTTCAAAGCAGGCAAGCTCTTTTTATGACTTCCATCCTGTCCAGATGTCTTCTCTTCAGCCTTATGCATGCCCATATATGGAAGCAAGAACAGAGACTTTTCCTGTGAAGCTATAATGTGTGTGTGCATGTGTGTTTAATATGTGTATTACGTGCATAAGCAACTGGAGTTTATGTGTGAATGGTGAATGTGTGGGTCTGACTTGAATGTCTGTGAGTGTGTGTGGATCTAAGGGATATGTGTATGCAAGCACTTTGTGTAATATCTAATAACTAATCTTCACTATTTATTTATTATAACAATTATTTCCTCTCTTGACTCCATTTTATTGAGTCAATAACTATCTTGGTTGTCCATCGATCCGATGATGACCGTCCCTCATGTGTTAAGTCCTCTTGCATGCGCACGGAGATAGCTGTTTTGGCCGATCCTTGATTGGCAGACACGGCTGCAGTAGGGGCAAGGAAACTGCCCAGGTAATAACGCCTTTCTTCGTGCCTGTGCTTCAGCTACATCAGTTCACCTCTTCTCTTCAAAGTAGTCTCACACCTGGGTAGTGAGGGTGCACCAGCCTGACATGTCCTTAGCCTGCAGCTCTAATTGTTTGGGAAGGATGCCAGTGTGTCTAATGTTGAGCTTCATGCAGTCTTTGAATCTTGCGTGGTCTGCCTTGGTTCTGCAGAGCAGAGTTCACCATACATGAGCTGCTTGGGCAGCCTGTGGCCATCCATCCGGATCACATGACCAACCCATTGGAGCTGGGCTTTCAGAATCATGGCCTCAATGCTGGTCATCTAGGTTCTATCCAGGACCTCAAGGTTTGTGACCTGGTCTTGCCAGTGAATGTTCATGATTATCCGTAGGCTTCTCATGTGGAACTTCTCCATCTGCTTCAGGTGTTTTTTGTACATGGGCCACATCTCACATCCGTAGAGAAGGCTGGTGAAGATAATGGCCCTGTACACTTTGAGCTTCGTGGACAGCTGGATGTTGTGCTGGTTAAGGACGCGAGCTCGGAGACGACCGAGAGCTTTGCTGGCCTTGCAGATTCTGGCTGATCTCCTTATCCAGGCTGCCATCGTTACTGATGGTGCTGCCAAGGTACTTAAAGTCATCTACCCTCTTCAGTTGGGTACCCTCGATGGAGAGAGAGAGGGGAGGGATGGTGGAGGTGGGTGCTGGTTGGAACAGTACCTCTGTCTTGCTGAGGTTGATGGTAAGACCAAAAAGGTGGGAGGCTTCTGCAAACTTATTCACGATGATCTGGAGATCAAATTCTGTGTGGGCCATGAGGGCACAGTCGTCAGCGAAAAGAGCTTCCAGGACAATCTTTTCTGCGACCTTGGTCTTAGCCTTCAGTCGGCGGAGGTTGAACAGTGAGCCATCAAGTCTGTCTTGCAGGTATATCCCAAGGTCCAAGTCCCTGATGGCATGGTTGAGGGCACAAGAGAAAAAGAGGTTGAAGAGGACCGGGACCAGAACACACCCCTGCTTGACGCCGTTGCTGATATTGAATGGCTCTGATACCTCTCCACCTGAGAGAACCTGCCCAGTCATGTTGTTGTGAAACTGGCGTATGAGGTTTACAAACTTGTCTGGGCACCCAAGCTTGGATAGGATGATCCAGAGGGCCTCCCTGTTCACCGTGTCAAAGGCCTTAGTCAGGTTAATAAAGATCGCATATAAGTCCATGTTTTGTTCCAGACATTTCTCCTGCACTTGGCGGACGGAGAAAATCATGTCCATGGTGCTGCGGTTTGGGCGGAATCCACACTGTGTTTCTGGCAGGTTCCCTTCAGCGATGTTGTTAATCAGTCGGTTGAGGAGGACGCGGGATAGTATTTTTCCAGCAATAGATAGAAGGGAGATACCTCGGTAATTGCCTCAGTCAGACTTGCTACCCTTATTCTTAAACAGGGAGACAACAGTGGCAACCCTGAAGTCTTTGGGCAGTTGTTCTTCATCCCAGATGCTGGTGAGGAGGGAATGGAAGATTTCAAGGGCCACAGGACTGGCTGATTTGAATATTTCCGCTGGGATTCCATCCATATCAGGTGCTTTGCCTGAATTGGTCTGCCTAATCACGTTCAAGACTTTGTCCATTGTAGGGGGGAGGTCGAGGCAGTGGACAGTGGGTTTTTGTGGGATCAGATCGAGGGCATGGGGGTCTACAGTGGAGGGCCTGTTGAGCAGGTAGCTGAAGTGCTCTCTCCATCATGCATTGATGCTGCTCTTCTCCTTCAGCAGAGTTGAACCGTCTGCCAACAGGCGTAGAGTAATACATGGCTTGGCAGGTCCATATACTTCCTTGATGATGCTGAAGAACATCTTGGAATTCTGCGTGTCGGCGTATCTCTGCACCTCATCTGCCTTCTTCTCCCACCATTCATTTTGCATCTTTCACAGCGCTGCTTTTGCCTGTCTCTGGAGGTGCTTGAAGCAATCATGCTTGGAAATGGAAGTGGGATCATTCTGCCACTCAACAAAGGCCTTCTGCTTGTCATCCAGGAGTTTCTTGATGTTCTCGTTGTTCTCATCGAACCAGTCCTGGTGCACTCGTTTCCTGGGATCGATGGTGGTTTTTGCTGACTCCATCACCAGTGCTCTAAACTGTTCCCACCTTTGTGTTGGACAGCCAGTCAGGGGTCCATGGTCAATCAGTCGGCCATCCAGATCTTCTGCAAATTCACTACGTCGCTGAGGTTGTTCAAGTTTGGCGACGTTGAATGTTGGCCTGATGACTTTCAGTGTCTTGCGGTGTGTTGGGGCAATATGCAGGGATAGGATGGATCTGACTAGATGGTGGTCCGTCCAACACTCTGCTCCGCGCATGGCCCTGGTGATCCTGACATCACGGATGTCTCTCTGATGGCAAATGGCAAAGTCTATCAAATGCCACTGCTTGGATCTTGGGTGCATCCATGTTGTCTTATATTTGTCTGCTTGCCGGAACAGTGTGTTTGTGACAGCGAGGTGGTTTTCAGCACAAAGGCTCAAGAGCATCAGGCCGTTGGAGTTCAATTTTCCAGTGCTGTGTGGCCCCAGCACGCCTTTCCAGTTACAGCAGTCTGTTCCGACTCTGGCGTTGAAATCGCCTAGCATAATGAGTCTGTCATTGGGAGTGTTGAATCTAAAATACCTTAAACCCCAGTTCTTTGATACGACGGCCAAATAACCAGGCTGAGAGATGAAGTATATTTTCCTTTTTTTACTGAAAGTGAGATATGGATACAAGCAGCGCTGGGACACAGCTCTTTAGGCAATTCCTCAAGAGTGTGCCACCCAATAAGTGGGCCCTATAGTTTTTATAGCCTAACCACCCCCTCATGCAAGAGGGAGGGGTTGTACCTCATTGTATCTGTAACACATTTTAGGCTTACGTGGCAGCTCAGCTGTGTGCAGAGCTGATTCTAACTGATTTCAACAAATGAATTATAGGGTGTAAACTAAACTCTGCAGTGTAGCGTGTAAAGCAAGCAGATAAAGAAGTGTGAGAAAGACAGAGAAATCATGTCATTTATTCAACAGGAGGAGTGTCCTTCACAAGGGTACTGAGCTCCTCATAAAAGACTTCCTTCACTTCATCGCTGCTGGTGAGAGTTGGGGCGTACGTGCTGATGAGGGTAACGTGCCGGTTACAGTTCAGGGGGAAATGGAGTTTCATCAGCCGTACATTAACCTGACATTGGTAAGTGAGGAAGTTGCTTGAGAACCGATGTCTTGATGGCCAGTCCTACTCCATGGATCCTCTCTTCATCTTTGGCCTTGCCTTTCCAGAAGAAGGTGTAGCCAGCGCCTTTTTGTTTGGCCACAGATCCTTCTTTGGCTAGTCTGGTCTCACTGAGGGCCACGATGTCAATGCGGTAGTGGGCCAGTTCTCTTGCAATGAGGGCTGTTCTTCTCTCAGGCCTCAAGGAGGCCTCTCTGTCCATGAGCGTGTGTACATTCCACGCACCAAGAATTAGTTTCTTTCTTCTTTGGTTTCGACCACTTGGGGGGTAGAATTGCCAGCCGCAGTATGCTGGCCAGTTGGAAGGGACAAGTATTTGTTTGGGACACATTTTCTAGTCCCCTCCCTCCTGTGAGGGTGAGCAGTGCTGTCCTAAAGAGGCTGCTCAGTTGCCTGGGGGAACGACGAACTCGACTGTTGTCCCGGGGTCAGAAGGAGAGCGACTATTGTCGCCAATTCGCCTTCGTGCAGGGTTCAAGCCACAACTGCCAGTGGTCACCTCCACCTGTTGCTTCACTCGTTCCCCATCATCGCAGGACTGTTGTAGGGTTGTGAGGACTAACACACACGAGGAAAACCTGTGCGGGAAAGTTTTTTTAAAAGTGGGAAAGTTGATGCACAGGGGCAATCCCACTCTCTCGGCCTCAAAAGCCAGGATCTGGTACTACGAAAAGAGCCGTCACAACCAGGGACTTCTTCGGCTGCAGTGGATGACCACGACATCTATAGTGCCTTGCCGTGCCCTTGCATTCTACAACATCTGCTGTCACCGCCTTCATGACCATTAAAACAAAAGATGACCTCATCCGCTCAATCCGCCAACTACAGTCTTCACGTGCTTGGGTAGGCATACCCTGTTTAACTCACTGGAGGGTTTGAGGCCTGACCGGCTACCCTCACCTGGTTCAGCCTGCCTGCCAAAGCGGTTTACCGGAATGTGGTTGCTACGCATGCTACAGCTTCGGGGAGCCACAGGTGTCATGATCTCCTGGTATGCTTCTCCATTGCGCACGGAGGTGGAGATAAGGACGAGGATTTATGCACTGGGTTACACCACACACACACCTTTATTAAACACCCACAAACTGACAGGCAGTTTAAATGCATAACATTCACAATGGCTCAAGGAGTCCTCCAGAATGCTTGACAGTCTGGGTGAGAAATACCGGGGAAACCACACATACAGATTAGACTCACCAGACTGGAGCTGTCCGAGTAAATCCAAATAAGCTCCAAGCGAATATAGTCCTTCAACGTGACTCCATACGGTGAACGAAGACCATAGATGAAGTGCAATGACCCAGCAATGCATGACTGGAAAAAGGCTCCTTAAGTACATGCATTGCTGGATCCACAAATTGATCACACCTGGGCGAGGAGCGGGGAGATGGCACACGGGAGTGGGAACAGCTGTCAGTAATAGAGAGGGGGCGTGGTCCGACCGGCAGACAGTTAGACAGTGCTCACTCCAGCGTGAGCCCAAGAGGCTGCCTCACTGCTGCCGGCCAGACAGCAGTAGCTGTGGGTACGGAAGAGTACACAGAAATACATATTAACATACATACATACAACATGGCACGTACCCACAGAGAGGCCAGAACCGAGGTGGGGGAAACCAAGCCGGCTCAGTTCCTGACAGAGCCGTCCCTTTAAGGGGTGGATTCCCAGACACCCAAAGAAACATCCCACCCCCTCACCCCCCACCCCAACAGGAATAAACAACACAAACCCGGGTGAGAGGTAGGGGGAACAGGAAGGTGGGAACACAACACCCCGCCCAGGGACCACAACTAACACCCCCAAGTCCACGAGCGTTGAGGCTCAGGAGGCCGCCCAGAGTCCCAGGCCCAGCAGAAGGTCCGGTGGATGGAATCCGGCGGTCTGCCGGAACACATGGGCCAACAGACCTGGGGAGTCAATCCTTCCAGCGACTGGCCAGCATTGTTTATCCACCAGGGCTGGCGGGATGAGGCGGGAGGCGGCATGCCTATCGGAAAGCTCGCAGGTGGGTGACCGGACCGAAGGGAAGGAACCCCCTTGGTGTAGGACCGGGAAGAGACGGGAACCCTGGAGTTCTCATGGCGATCCGTAGCGCCCTTGATGATCTTGGCTTGGAACCCAGCTGCACCTGCGATGGGCTGCGCCCGCGATGGACTCCAGCGGCAGCCTTGAAGCACCCTCGGTGACCTCCAGCCAAGGCTTTGCAGCACCCGCGGTGACCTCTGGCTGAGGCTCCATTGCACCTGCGGTGACCTCTGGCCGAGGCTCCATTGCACTCGCGGTGACCTCCAGCCGAGGCTCTGTTGCACCCACGGTGACTTCCGGCTGAGACTCTGCAGCACCCGCGTTGACCTCCGGCCTAGACTCTGCAGCACCCGCGGTGACCTCCGGCCTAGGCTCCATTGCACCTGCGGTGACCTCTGGCCGAGGCTTCGTTGCACCCGCAGTGACCTCCAGCCGAGGCTCCATTGCACCCATAGTGACCTCTGACTGAGGCTCCGTTGCACCCATGGTGAACTCCCCAACGGAGGAGGTTGTGCTCCCCTTGGCCCCTGGTGCTGCCCTCCGATTCTCGGAGGTCTCTGGTGAGATCAGCTGCTCTCTGGCGACACTGTCAGGGGGCTCCGAACCCGGAGAGGGAGGAAGAGAGACCAGGTCAGGGTCACCAGCAGCGGCAGAGCCTGGTGAGGGGGTCCCAGGGGCTACTGAAAGCTGCCCTAGGTCCTCCTCACCATGAGTTGGGCAGTGTGACATCAACATAGAAACTATTGCCATAATGGAGCACACTTGCCTGAACTCGGCTCCACCGCCATCCAGGACTCCGGTGATTTAGGGTGCGCAGGTTCCTCTGGTCTGTCGGATGCTAAACCCCCCCCCCCCGTCAATCTCCTCTGGAACCACTGGGCCTGCGTCATCGTGAGGTGGACCGTCCCAGTCCTCTGGTCCCTCTTCCCTCGTGTGACCTGGATCCGGTGCCGGCGAGCTCGGGAGGGTACAGAGAAGGGGTTGGGTGAGGTTGGGTGAGGGAACGTGCCGCTGGGGCAGAGCACTCGGGGGACTGCACACCCCAAGTCTCCTCGCCAGGAAGCAGGCTGTTTTTCTGGCATTGGACCTCCCCAGCGGCCTACGGGACATCTCTTCTCTCCTGGTGTTCCTCCAATTCCTCCGGGAATGGGGAGGGGCATGGCTCAGGGCAAAGGGGCAGGGCTGTCGTTGGCGAGGCAGGTTGCTTCTTACAGCGAGAGTTCCTCCTCCTCTTCACGGGCAACTCGGGGACCAGATAATCCGGGATGCAGAGCACCGTGCTGGGTGGTGAGTCCGTTGTGCCGAGGAGTACCTTGCGGCGCTCCCCCCTCTCCCGATATTCCTCCTTGACCTGGTTGTTGACCATGGCGAGCAGGTTCGCCCACTCCTCGTCCAATAGCGAGCCTGGGGGTTGAACAGGTGCGGGGAGTGGATCCCTTGCAGCCGGGGAAGTGTGTCCTTGGGCCGCCCTCTTGCGGCGCTCCTCCCTCTCTCAATGCTCTTCCTCGACCCGGCTGTTGACCACAGCGAGCAGGTTTGACCACTCTTTGTCCGATGGTGAGACTGGGGGTTGAGCAGGCGTGGGGAGTGGATCCCTCGCAGCCGGGGAAGCGCGTCCTCGGACCTCCCTCTTGCGGTGCTCCTCCTTGACCCGGCGGTTGAGCGCAGTGAGCAGAGCTGACCACTCCTCGTCCATCGGTACGCCCAGGGATGGATCAGACGCCGGCCCAGAAGAAGAGGCAGGGGACTCCACCAGCATGAGTCCCAACACTTGCCTGTCATCCCAATCTTTGATGTTGACTGCTGCATCTGGCAAGCTGTCATCCCTCTCTGTGTCCACGGTGATGTGGCCCTCTTCAACAAATGGAGGAGGTGGGCGTTCCCGAGGTGGCCCTGTCTAGCCTCGTAGCAGCTGGGAGGGTGATGGCAGCTGATGATGACGGAGGCTTCTCCCGGCGTACCACGCGGGGTGACGCTGTCCTCTGTCTACTGGTACTGACCGTGCTGGAGCGGGAGGAGGGGCAGGCAAAGCGTCACGGAGGATGACGGTCTGCGAGTTACCGGTCCTCTGCCTTGGCGCCATGGGCCACGCCAACCCGGGGAAAGAGCGCTGGAGCGAGCAGATCGGAGAACTGTGGGTAGTTCCATAACCCAGGATGCGTTTCCAGGATCTCTATTGCTCTGTCCAGGCATTCCAGCATCTTCTTCGGTCCACGGGCAGCGAGGGCTTCATTCACAAAGCTTCAGATGAACTCGGCGGCCCATCCCTCCTCCACCGTGGGAAACCCCGCTGCCGTTCCTCTTCCTCGGCGAGACCGGGGCATGACGGTCTCCAGATTCAGGTGAGTCCAGAAAAACAGTTCCAAAATAGAAGAAGAGTGATGTGTGGGTGTATCCGCTAAATTCTCTTATTCGGCTGGGTCATTCTGTCATGATCTCCTCGTGCACTTCTCCATAACGCATGGAGGAGGAGATAAGGACGAGGATTTACGCGCTGGGTTACACCACACACACCTTTATTAAACACCCACAAACTGACAGATAGTTTAAATGCATAACATTCACAATGGCTCAAAGAGTCCTCCAGGACGCTCGACAGTCTGGGTGAGAATACTGGGGAAACCAGACTGGAGCTGTCCGAGTAAATCCAAGTAGGCGCCAAGCGAATACAGTCCTTCGATGTGTCTCCATACGGTGATCGAAGACCGTAGACGAAGTGCAGTGACCCAGCAATGCATGGCTGGTATAAGGCTCCTAAGTACATGCATTGCTGGATCCACAAATTGATCACACCTGGGCGAGGAACGGGAAGATGGCACACAGGAGTGGGAACAGCTGTCAGTAATAGAGAGGGGGTGTGGTCCGACCGGCAGACAGCTAGACAGTGCTCTCTCCAGTGTGAGCCCAAGAGGCTGCCTCACCGCTGCCGGCCAGACAGCAGTAGCTATGGGTACGGCAGAGTACACAGAAATGCATATTAACATACATACAACATGGCACGTACCCACAGAGAGGCCAGGACCGAGCTGGGGGAAACCAAGCCAGCTCGGTTCCTGACAACAGGTGAGAGTTGGGTGCCAGGTGGGAACCAATGTAGAATGAGCTGTCTTAAAAAAGACATGGCAAGCCCCCCCTACAGAGGTACAATCCCTTCCCAGACACCTCAGACACTCCAATATGTGTCTTATATATTAATATGTTACCCTTGGCCGGGGGATCCTGGGTTCGATCCCAGCCTCCGACCAACAGTGATCTGTGTGGAGTTTGCATGTTCTCCCTGTGTCTGCATGGGTTTACTCCGGGATTTCTCCAGTTTACTCCCACATGCCAAAAACATGCAAGTTAGGTTAATTGGCATCAAACTGGGGATTCTAAATTGTCCTTAGGTATGATTGTGAGAGTGAATGGTTGTCTGCCTCTCTGTGTTGACCCTGCGATGGACTGGTGATCTGTCCAGGGTGTACCCTGCCTCTCACCCAAAGATACTGGGATAGGCTCCAGCCCCCCCGCGACCCAAAAAGGATTAAGCGGAAGAAGATGAATGAATGAATGAACGTTAATATGTGTATTATGTGCGTAAGCAACTGGGGTTTATGTGTGAATGGCGAATGTGTGGGTCTGACTTGCATGTCTGTGAGTGTGTGTGGATCTAAGGGATATGTGTATGCAAGCACTTTGTGTAATATCTAATTAACTAATCTTCACTATTTATTTCTTATAACAATTATTTCCTCTCTTGACTCCATTTTATGGAGTCAATAACTATCTTGGTTGTCCATCGATCCGATGATGACTGTCCCTCATGTGTTAAGTCCTCTTGCGTGCGCACGGAGATGGCTGTTTAGGCCAATCCTCGATCGGCAGACACGGCTGCAGTAGGGGCAAGGAAACTGCCCAGGTAATAACGCCTTTCTTCATGCCCGTGCTTCAGCTGCATCAGCTCGCCTCTTCTCTTCAAAGTAGTCTCGCGCCTGGGTAGTGAGGGCATGCCAGCCTGGCCTGTCCATAGCCCGCAGCTCTAATTGTTTGGGAAGGATGCCAGTGTGTCTGATGTTGAGCTTCACACAGTCTTTGAATCTTTTGCATGGTCTGCCTTGGTTCTGCTTCCCAGAGCAGAGTTTGCCATATGTGAGCTGCTTGGGCAGCCTGTGGCCATCCATCCAGATCACATGACCAACCCATCGGAGCTGGGCTTTCAGAATCATGGCCTCGATGCTGGTCATCTCAGCTCTGTCCAGGACCTCAAGGTTTGTGACCCGGTCTTGCCAGTGAATGTTCATGATCATCCGTAGTGGTATGGTTTGTATTCCAGGTCCCTCTTTCAACACCCTGACTGTCTGACTTAATCCAGATACATCATAATAGCTTGGTCAGTCAGTCATACAGGGGCATAGACACCTCCCAGTTAGAGGGCAGATGTGAGTAGACCCACAGAGCCACCATCCTCTGTTTAGTTCAAAGGTGTTGTTCTGCCCTGGCGTCATTGACGCTGGGACTACGACTGCAGAAGATGGTTTGGAGGAACTGTTCGAAATGTTCCTAAGTGTCATGACTCGCCACTCATCATTGGCCCCTGCTGCGCGCACACCTGCGCCTCATCAGTGGTGAACTATTTAACCCACTCAGCCCTGTGCTTCGGCCTGAAGCCGTCTGTTCCCTTCGGCTCGTCTTTGCTGTTGGAATCCCCATTACCAGCAAGACAACGCTCATCTGTAAGCATCCTACCTTTTCTCTACAGTCCTCTCCCCTGTGCACAGGTGGATTCCCCGGCGGCGGACCCTCGTCTTCGCCACTTCATCCACGCCGTTGCCACAGGCTCCGCAGGTCGCTGTCTCCTGGGCTCTTTCTTTGCTGACGCCAGCCACCTGTCATTCCAAGTAAGCAGCAGTCATTCTCACAGTCCTGTTAGGTGTGGTGCCCTTTATCTTGTCCCTCTGCTTTATCGTTATAGGGTTGCCCGGCTGTACGACGGTCTGCTCTGCTGTCTGCGCACTGAAGTTCTCCCTCAATACATATTCATATCCCACTCACGCATTCATTCATACCTGTCTGTTAAATAAAGCTGTTAAATCTATTCTGAGCCTGCGTATGTGTCTCCTGAGCCGGACATTATGTCAGTACGGCTTCAGCAGAGCGGCTCGGCAGACAGCGGGCTCGCACGCAGTCTTTCCACCCTCGAGGCTCGAGTAGATTTAATAGCCCACCTACAGCAGGTAATTTTGAATCAATTGACCTCAATCACTCACCGGTTAGACCGCCTGGACCCCCAGCAGGCATTCCCCCCGGCTCACCAGGGAGGGTTAGCTCCTGTCGCTCCGGTGGCTGGCCAGTCTGCCGCGGGAACGCCGACCCAGCTCACACCGATCCCGACTCCGGCCCGTTTCAACGGGAAGCTTGGCGGAGCTCGGGGGTTCATTATGCAGTGTGAGTCGGTGTTCCTGCGTGTTCCTGGGGACTTCCCCTCAGACCACAGCCGGATTGGTTACATAGGCAATCTCCTGGAGGGGCGAGCGCTAACTTGGGCTTACGCCGTAATGGCGAAGCCCAGTTACGAGAACCTCTCCTATAACCAGTTCGTGCGAAGCTTCCTCGAAGTGTTTGACCACTCCCGGCTCGATAGTGTCCTCACTGACCGTCTCCTTGCTCTCCAGCAGGGAAGCCGGTCAGCGGCAGACTACGCCATCGACTTCCGGGTCGCTGCAGAGGAAGTAGGCTGGGATGAGGCGTCACTCTGTGGCATCTTCCTCCGCAGCCTCAGCTCTGGTCTGAGAGATGAATTGGCCGGCTGAGATCTCCCGGAGACACTCTCGGAGCTAATCTCCATAGCGATTAGCTTGGATAACAGGCTGCATGAGCGTTCCTCCGAGCGGAAGTCGACCAACCGCTCGCGAGGAGGCTCCACTCGCTCGCCTCAAGCTCACCCCCTGGCATTGCCGCCACCGGAGTTCCCCTAGGAGTCGGAGGCAATGGTGGTTGGCCGGTCAAAGCTCCCTCCAGCGGAGAAACAGCGCCGCTGGAAGTTGGGCCTGTGCATGTATTGCGGAGGCAGCCAACACACCGTGGAGAATTGCCCAGAAAAGCCAAACGGGGAGGTCCGCGAGTCACTGTAGGGGGCCTCGCGGACTCTAACCGGACAAAACCCCTCACTAGTCTTTCTTTGCCCATCCGTTTCTGTCACAACGCCATGGGGCATCTTACTCACGCAGTGGTGGACTCAGGAGCAGAGCAGAGTTTTATTTCTAAGAGTCTGGCAACCCAATTGGGCATCCCCTGCCACCCTCTGCCAACTCCGCTCAGCCTGATCACCCTCTCTCATGCACCCCTCGGACGTGTGACCCATCGGACCAAGCCTATTCCTGTGATCATCTCAGGTAACCATCGGGAGGATCTTGTCCTTTATGTCCTGTCCTCCTCTGTCTCACCAGTCATCCTAGGCTACCCCTGGCTGCGTCTACACAACCCGGTGCTGGATTGGCAGGCCGGAGGGATTGCCGCCTGGAATTCGTTTTGCATGGGCACCTGCCTTCAGTCCGCAGCCTGCGCCCCGCCCTCACCCCCTCTGGCCAAGGACGCTGCACCACCGGATCTCACCCTGGTGCCCCCGGAGTTTCACGATCTGGGCCTCGTCTTCAGTAAGTCCAAGGCAATGTCGCTCCCTCCTCACCGGCCCTACGACTGTGCAATTAACATCTGCACGGGGGCTCCCTTACCCTCTGGGTGTCTATATAGCCTGTCAGCGCCAGAGAGGGAAGCGATGGACGCCTACCTGAAGGAGTCGCTCAGCTAGGGAATCATCCGCCCCTCTTCGTCCCCACTCGGCGCTGGGTTCTTCTTCGTATCCAAGAAGGACGGTTCTCTCCGCCCCTGTATTGACTATCGGGCCCTCAACGACATCACGGAGAAGGACCGCTACACCCTGCCATTGATGGATACCGCCTTCCACTCCCTCCAGGGGGTGACCTGGTTCACTAAGCTGGACCTTCGCAGCACCTACCACCTCGTCCGGATCCGGGAGGGAGATGAGTGGAAGACAGCCTTCCGTACGCCAACTGGCCACTTCGAATACCTGGTGATGCCGTTTGCATTAACCAATGCCCCCGCAGTATTTCAGCGCCTCATTAATGACGTCCTTCGTGATTTCCTCGGCCTCTTCATCTTTGTATACCTAGACAACATCCTAATCTTCTCCAGGTCATGAGATGAACACCGGGTCCACATGAGGCGGGTCTTGCAGCGGCTGCTTAAGAACAGGTTGTACGTCAAGGCCGAAAAGTGCGAATTCTATGCCAAGACCACCTCCTTCCTGGGGTTTGTCATTTCACACGACCAAGTCCTTCCAGACCCCGCGAAGGTCAAAGCGGTGGTCGACTGGCCCACGCCGACCTCCAGGAAGCAAGTACAACAATTCGTAGGATTCGCCAATTTCTACCGCCGCTTCGTACCTAACTTCGGCGCCATTGTCGGCCCATTGACTCGCCTCACCTCGTCTAAGACCCCCTTCCGGTGGACCGAAGAGGCAGCTGCGGCGTTTCAAGCACTCAAGACAGAGTTCTCTTCCTCCCGGGTCCTTACCCAGGTCGACCCCGCACTGCAGTGCTTGGTGGAGGTCGACGCGTCTGATACAGGGGTGGGGGCGGTGCTGTCCCAGCGGTCGTCCACCGACGGGGCCAAGCGACCCTGCGCCTTCTTCTCTCGACGCCTGTCACCGGCCGAGCGCAATTATGACGTCGGGGACAGGGAGCTCCTCACGATCAAGCTTGCCCTGCAGGAGTGGCGCCATTGGCTGGAGGGGGCTGCTTTGCCGTTTATAGTGCTAACGGACCATAAGAACTTGGAGTACTTGAGATCTACCAAACGTCTGAACGCCCGCCAGGCGTGTTGGTCCTTGTTCTTTGCCCGTTTTTGCTTCACCATCACGTACCGCCCCGGTTCGAAGAACGGCCTGCCTGACGCCCTTTCCAGGCAATTTGCTCCCAAGACGTCTGAGGAATCGGCACACACTATCCTGCCCGGCTTGTGTATTGTGGGGGTGATGTCCTGGGCCATTGAGGACAAGATCCGGAAGGTGCAGGAGACAGAACCGGACCCTGGCGGCGGACCGGAGGGGAGGCTATTCGTTCCATCTTCGGTTCGGGGGGAGGTTATCCACTGGATCCACACCTCCAAGTTCGCCTGTCATCCTGGGGTCTCCCGGCTGGTCGATCTCCTCCAGCGGTCCTTCTGGTGGCCTGGTCTGCAGAAGGACGCCACCAACTACGTCCGGGCCTGCCCAGTCTGTGCCACCGGCAAGTCAGGTAACGGTCCCCCCGCGGGTCTGCTCCAGCCCCTGCCGATCCCAGGCAGGCCCTGGTCCCACATAGTCCTCGACTTCGTCACCGGTCTCCCAGTCTCCAACACCTACAACACAGTGCTGAACATCGTCAACCGTTTCTCCAAGGCTGCCCACTTCGTGCCGCTGCAGGGCCTCCCTACGGCACGGGAGACAGCGGCTCTCCTGGTCCAACACGTGGTCAGACTGCATGGGATACCGGTGGACGTCGTGTCGGATTGGGGGCCTCAATTCGTCTCTGAGGTGTGGAAATGCTTCTGTAATGCCCTGAGGGCCACTGTAAGCCTCTCCTCCGGCCATCACCCGCAATCCAACAGGCAATGCGAACGGGCCAACCAGGAGCTGGAAGCTGCCCTCCGTTGCGTCACCACCTCCAACCCGGCCTCTTGGAGCACGCACCTGGCCTGGGTGGAATATGCCCACAACTCCACTCGATCTTCTGCTACTGGTATGTCCCCTTTCAAGGCTTCCCTGGGATACGATCCACCTTTGTTCCCGGTGCAGGAGGGTGAGTTGGCGGTTCCCTCCATCCAGGCACACCTGAGGCGGTGCCGAAGCCTTTGGTCCAAGACGCGCGATGCGCTGCTGTGCACTGCTGCACGCAATAGCACTACAGCAAACCGTCACAGGAGGCCGGCTCCCACCTACCAGGTGGGTCAGCAAGTTTGGGTATCTGCTCATAACGTCAAGCTGAAGGGTGAGAAGAAGAAACTGGCTCAGCGCTTCATTGGACCCTTCACCATCTCCAAAATCATTAACCCGGTGGCTGTGCGTGTGACCATTCCCACCCCCCTCCGTATTTGCCCCACCTTCCACATTTCCAAGATCAAACCGGTGGTATCCGATCCCCTCTGCCCCCCGCCCGCGGCGCCGCCTGCGCCCCTCATGATCGATGGCCACCCGGCCTGGAGAGTCACTTCCATCTTAGACTCTCGGCGCCGAGGTCGCGGGCTGCAGTACCTGGTTGACTGGGAAGGCTTCGGTCCTGAGTGGAGGCAATGGGTGCGCTCTTCCTTGGTGCTGGACAAGGGCCTCATCACGGAGTTCCATCGGACGCACCCGGATAAACCAGCGCCAGGAGGCGCTGCTAGGGGGGGGAGTACTGTCATGACTCGCCACTCATCATTGGCCCCTGCTGCGCGCACACCTGTGCCTCGTCAGCGGTGAACTATTTAACCCACTCAGCCCTGTGCTTCGGCCTGAAGCCGTCTGTTCCCTTCGGCTCATCTTCGCTGTTGGAACCCCCATTACCAGCAAGACAACGCTCATCTGTAAGCATCCTACCTTTTCTCTACAGTCCTCTCCCCTGTGCACAGGTGGATTCCCCGGCGGCAGACCCTCGTCTTCGCCACTTCATCCACGCCGTTGCCACAGGCTCCGCAGGTCGCTGTCTCCTGGGCTCTTTCCTTGCTGACGCCAGCCACCTGTCATTCCAAGTAAGCAGCAGTCATTCTCACAGTCCTGTTAGGTGTGGCACCCTTTACCTTGTCCCTCTGCTTTATCGTTATAGGGTTGCCCGGCTGTACGACGGTCTGCTCTGCTGCCTGCGCACTGAAGTTCTCCCTCAGTACATATTCATATCCCACTCACGCATTCATTCATACTTGTCTGTTAAATAAAGCTGTTAAATCTATTCTGAGCCTGCGTGTGTGTCTCCTGAGCCGGACATTAGGTCACTAAGTCCTGAGCAGGAGAAATTTGTTTTATTTGTCCTACTACCAAGGAACTCTGCATATCCCCACCAATAGTTAGTTGGGAATACCTGTTCTACGTATCTTGGTGTGTGTTTGACTATAGTGTTATTTCTTCACAATTAGGATTAGGATGAATAGTAGACCATGCCTACGCTCTCTAGTACATTTACTCCAACATAATGTTGCCCAGTTGAAGCGTCATTGGGTCCTGTATGACTGAACACATCAGCCCAGTTACATGAAGGAGTGCACATGTACTTATGACTCTTTTCATACATCACAGACTCAGATTCATAGTGCATGGAGTGGTCACAATTATATATATCACAGTAGTTAAACTAGACTACACAAGCTCTATCTTCAGTGCACGTTATGGTGGGTGGTGTCCCTTTATCCTTAATGTCAGTGTTTATTGATTTGTCAGTTACCTTCTAAAATAGCTACTGAGCTGCACAACAACCGTATCAGGAGGACTACGACAAGGACAAGAAAGAGGAGCACACATGTGAGCCATTCTAAAAACTGGAATCTACATCAGTATTCTCTGAGGGGTCTTTCATTGTTAGCCATTTTGAGTATATTCTACCTGCTGTGGACTCTTTATTTCTTCACCAAGGTTTGAGACAATCAGGTCAGCTAAAATACCTGATTTCCTTTGTATCCCCAGACTTCCTCCACAATAGCAACACTGTCTATGGCTAGCTTCTATGGTTTGTTTTGATAATAATTTACAGTGTGTAAGGTGTACCCATATGCCTCTGCCTTGTGCTTTTACAGCTGTTGGAATTGACAATATTACCTTATATGGTCCCTGCCAGGGGGCTTCTGAACAGGTCTTCTTTTAACAGTCTTTGTAAGGCTTTGGTCTCTGGGTTTTATGGTGATGATTCCTCCTGTGTTCCTTCCTAGGAAGAATAGCATGAACAAAATCTTTTTGAGTCAACATTTTTAATATGTAATTTGCTAAACCAAATCTCTTCATCTTCTGGGGTAAATGGTCTAAGGAGGAACACTAATTAAGGCTTTCCATGTAAACTTTAAATGGAGATAAACCTTCTTTTCTAGGTATTATTCTCATATAAAATAGTATCAAAGGAAACCAATAAGTCCAATTCTGTCCTGTTTCTGCCATTGTTTTCTAAATCTTTCTATAATGGTCCGGTTATGTCGTTCCACAAATCCTGCAGACTGTGGATGATATGTTGCATGGTGTTTCAAATCACTATTCAACACTTTCCCTAAATGTGAAAAAATCTGTAACCATATCCACTATAACTAAACAATATCTCTTCCCTTCACATTTGGTTAGCTTCATGAAGTCCATGCAAATGTTCTGGAATGGGTATGCTGATGATAGAAAACTATCCTTCTCTGGTCTTGACATTGCCTTGGACATTGTTATGTGCACAAATTACACATTATTTGGGTTTACTCCGGGATTTCTCCGGTTTCCTCCCACATGCCAAAAACATGCATGTTAGGTTAATTGGCTGTTCTAAATTGTCCCTAGATATTTGTTTCCTATAGGCCCTTAGAATAGAGGGTTAGTATTAATGAAAGCGCTTTGAGTGGTCTTTGTGACTAGAAAAGCGCTATATAAGTGCAGGTTAGTTAGTTAGTTAGTAATTATTGGCAAAATTTTGTGGCAAAATTTTCAAATCCATAGAATTTTCAAACCCATCGGCTGTGATAACTAATAACCAGTAACACCACCCCTCCCTTGAACACATGACAGAGTCTATGTGTTCAAGTAGCAGCATAGTGAAATTAGTTTTGTGGGAAGAAGGGTTTACCCTTTGGTCAGGTATAAATTTGGTAACCTTGATTAAAAACAGCACCTTTATTTAATCACCTATAGACTCCAGCCTGTGGAGATATGTTTTGTTTGCATATTTCTTTATCAGGAGATGCCAGCAATATATCATAAAGGAGCAATTGGTTTCTATTAGGAGGTATAAAATGTGAAATTGTAGGAGACTCCCGGTATCCCTGTGGTAGTCTGGTGAGTGTGTACTTTTTGTTTTCAGATACAAACCAGAATTGATGATCTGGGTGTACTGGTATGCCAAAAATGCATTGCTAATGACTACCACTGTGAAAAATTGCATTTGGAGTTTTAGTTCATTCAACAATGTGTACGAACCTGGTACACAATGAGCACGAAGCATTATAGCTTTGTTAATTCCTGCAGGTCCTGCATCATCAGGATGTTTCCCACAGGAATGGGGAGGCTGAGCATGACACTGACATCTACTGCTTTTTTTAGCTCTTTATGACCTGTTTAACACTTTTTTGAGCTTCTAGATGGAGAGGATATTGTGTAACTTTAGTGTTATAGTGACATATTTTGCTTCCTTTTATAAGACCAACATCTGTTTCATCTTTTTTTAACTATAATGAATTTGGAATTTGCTTCAAACTTTCTCATCCTCTCTTCTGTTAATATTAAGATTGGTCATGTAGGAGATTTCTGGGTGTCAGTTGTGCACAGCCTTTTGTGCTGTGGTTACCCCGTTACGTGACAATGCATCTGTTTCTGTCATGGATGTCCCTTGTGGGGCATCATTGAGACGCTGTCCTCCCGAGGACCGTTGGTGACTGCTGTAGCAGACTTGGTTCTCCCCTTTCCCCTATGGATGGTGACGGAGGGGCCCCCGGGAAGACAAAGAGGAGCCGCTCTCGCCGGACCAGAGACAGGCGGAGCCAGAGCAGGACTCTCTGAGCTCACAGCAGCTGGAGAGAGCGTCGAGGAGGACGGAGGGGCAGCCGAGGCAGTCCGGGGATGAGGAGCTGACGGAACACCAGGAACCGATGACCTGGAGGCTGAGGCTGCTGTCTTTCCCTTCCGTTGTGACGCAGGGGCAACAGCTGGCTGGGAGGCAGAGTTCTTTCGGCGGCCCGGAACAGGATCCAGATGGGGATCTCGCAGAGGCAGATTGTCGAAGAGGTGGTGACGTCTTCCGGCAGAGGGCAAGGCTAGGCTTAAATCTGGGAAGCGCCGCTGCTGCACAGAAACGGAGTCCAGCAGCTCAACGTACTCAGGAAAATCATAGAGTTCAGGATTGACCTCCACCAGTCTAACGGCTGCCACTACACTCTACAGAATTTTACTGGGATGGGAGAAAGAGCGAACTTCAGCCACACGACCCCTGATGAGCTCAGCTGCCCACTGCGTCTCTTCACGGGGGGTCCCGGCTGTCCTCCTCCTCCGCTGTGGATGGGAACGGCACTTTGGTGACGTGGACTCCTGGGCTGGATGGGTGACAGGAACCTGATCCCGAGGCGAGGAGCAGGGATGCCTCACCTTCGGCTTTCTGCTGGGATTCCTCTCCGGTCCACAGGTCTTCTCCCGAAGTGCCGTAATCTCCGCCATCCTCTTCCTGACCTCGGCATGGTCAGCATGGCGAGGATGACGCTTAATTGCCACCTCGGCGAGGTCCAAGTGCCAGCATGGGCTGTCGGGAGTGACATTGTGATGAGCGTTGGAGAGGAGGCCATCTACCTCTATTAGGAACACGATCAGCTCGTAGCCCAAGTTCAAGGAATAGCCCTTCCCTGGCAATGCCGTTTCCCAACCACGCTGGTACACGGAAAAAAGGGGAAAAACTACAAACTCCAAATAAAACCAAACTCACGATGACCGGCGTCTCGTTTTGCGCTGCGACCTACTGTCATGGATGTCCCTTGCGGGGCATCATTGAGAGGCTATTGGCCAACCAGTGAGTTTGCATGTTTTATTAACGAAAGCCACAATGACAAAATAAACAGCCACGTGGGGCAAAAACACGAACAAAGGCTAAGACACAAGATCGAAGAGTCTGAGGAGGAATAACACTTACAGAGAACGAAGAATCTAAAAGGAGGATGGAGTCGAGGATCGGGGCTCCTGTCACATACGCGGAGGAGCCCGTACTGTTGTGTAGGTCGCAGCGAGGAGTAAGCCTCAGCTGCTCCCTTAAATAACTCAGAACCAATCAGAAAAGGGGAATGTAATTAAATGAAATGACAAACAGCTGTCACAACGCGACTTGGCTTTGACAGCCGGAAGTCCTGTCGTGACACTGTCACAATAAGAGCCCAGACGAAGGCCACAATAACAAGGCTCGAAACGGGATGAAACAGGGAAAATACTGGACAATCCGAGCGCGGATGGAATCGGCACTCAGGCCATAACAGTACCCCCCCTTCACAAGGCGCATTCCAGGCGCAAACGCGACATCCAAGCCCCCCCCCCCCCCCCCCAACCAGAAGGCTACCAGGGCCAACCCAGGGAGGGCAGAGGCAGAAACAGGCTAGGAGGGAGAGAACCCCCAAAAAATAATGAAATGACTACACCAGAACAAAAAAACCACAAAGGACGGGGAAAGGGGGCAAAGGTGCTTTTCCACTAGGGTCGGTGCGGTACGGTTCGGTACGGGACGTGACAGTACCGCTTTGTTTTTCCACTGAACTAGGTCCCATTTGAAGTAGGTGGGAATATAGTTACAGGGAGGCGGCGCAACCCTCTCCCTCCCGTTACGTAAAACCAGTGTAACTGGCGTAAAACAAGCTTAACGTTACGCAAAACACAAGCTGGCAGGTTACACGGCGTCTGCCTTCTCTGTCTTTTTTTGCCTGAATAAATGCAAAAAAAGAGAACAGAAAGCAGAGGCGGTGAAACTACACACTCTGGAAAAGTACTTGACCATTTAGGAATCCATAGAACAGTATAAAGGAGAAGCCATGAGGATACAAACAACATCACATATCAAGGTAAGCTAATGATTGCTAATGATACTTGCTTTTAAGTCCGCCGTACAACATTGTAATGTCGGCAAGTTATCGATATTAGGTACTAAAATATGTGTATTCTCTCTGTGTGTGTTTCAGATGGGTCTCTTGTGGCATAAATATCGCTTCAAACGCTGGGGGTTAACGTTCAACACAGTGATGTGACCCCAACTTCACAAATGCGAAGTGGCTATAATGTCTGTAGAAATGTTTAGCTTCTGATCTGTGTCAAAATCATGGAGAGACTGTTAAGACATGGAATTTATCTGCTCCAGCCAGTGGGTCGTGGCAAAACATGGATCAGGTGCCATATTGTAGCATACAAGCTGTTACATATATATTTCAACAGGTAAACAGTACTGAGTTAGACATAAGATATATTTAACAATTATGATGCATTTTAAGCCAAAACAAATGGATCTAGGATTAAAAGTAATTAAAATAATGTAGTCACAAGGTTACATGGAGAAATACATGGATTAACTGGAAATATATCATATTGAGTATTGCTGACTACATGTAGATACTGTATAAATATATATTCTCTGCATCAACAGTGAACTATACTTGTATTCATGTAGTATTGCTCTGGGAATTTTGCCAATAAACCTTTGTACTTTTGCAGATGTCTCGATTTTGTTTTACAGTCTTCAACAAATAATTGTTTTGGTTACTTTTCTTGAAAATGAGCCATTATTTTCAAAGTCACTGATAAATGGTTCGTACTGTTGACTCTTTTCCCACCGGTGTCTTAACAGACAAAATAGAAAATCATGATGCAAACACATAAATCACTAAATTGTTTATTCCAATCAGCAGCAAATTACAGACTATTTAGAATGTGCAAAATTCAAGCTGTAAAAAAAAAAAAAAAAAAAAGAAAGAAACTGGAATGGGTCACACATGCCAGCCACGCTGCCTCACTGAGAAGCAACTGGATCAGCCCCTCGTACTGGTCCCGGTTCAGCAGATCTTCAGCCTGTATCTCTGTAAACAGTGAAGCAAGGTCTGGCTTGGGTGGATCGTTTTCCCCTTGCCTAGATAAAAGACAGAAATGGGTGGTGGATAATTAAAGCAAGTTTAAAACATATTTGAGAAATGAATGAATGAATGAATCTTTATTTCGGATAGATTAGATTAAAATAAATGAACAGAATAATAGAACAACAACCGGGCAGACCGCCCGTAAGATCTGCTGGAGGAGGAGGCCCCCCGGGAGACGGCTAGCCACCAGGGCTGCTCGGAGAGGCGCTCCGGCCACCGGCAGAGTGAAGAGGCCTCGCCGTCACAGGCCCGTGGCTCTGAGAGAGATCCGTCGCTGCCAGAAATCCACGGAGCTGCTCATCCGTAAGCTGCCCGTCCAGCGCCTGGTGGGGGAGATCGCTCAGGGCTTCAGGACCGTCCTGCGTTTCCTGAGCTTCGCCGTCATGGCTCTGCAGGAGACCAGCGAGGCCCACCTGGTGGTCTCTTCTTCGCTAAGGGGGTCACCATCATGCCCAGGGACTTCCAGCTGGCCCGCCGCATCTGCGGAGAGAGAGCTTAGACTTTCTGCTGCACATTCACCAACCAACCATAATGCTCTGCACTGTGTGTCTATATATATACATTTATAGTAATATGGACATATGTTTACTAGATGTTGTTTTTTCTTGCCTTCTGATTGTTGTTCTGAGTGTTGCTATCCCTGTGCTGTTGCAATCCTGGAATTTCCCCATTGTGGGACTAATAAAGGCTTATCTTATCTTATCTTAACAAAGGAAAAAAAATCCAATAAGGTCAAATTAAACAGCAAATCCTTGGATTATACAATTCAACATAACTTATCCGAAATGGGTGATGGCTGAAGCCGCAGCTTATATTGTCCACCCATGTTCCATCTAAGAATTCAAAAATAAAATAAAATAAAATAAGATAAGAGCAATTACAAATCAGAACAAAGCCAAGACAAAACGTGACAAAAACTAAGCAACAGCACAATACAGACTGGATATGATAATCCTGATGTGATTTTACAAGTCATCTTGTATATATGTTTGGAGTATTTCTTCCTTTAGTTTTTGTTTAAATTGTCCAAGCGTCGTACATGATTTTAATTCAGGTCCAAAAGCGTTCCACAGTCTGACTCCTTGTACTGAGACACAGTGTTGCTTGGTGGTAGTTCTCACTGAAGGTTTTTGAAATATACATGTTCCTTTGAAATGATATTGTTTCTCCCTTGTTTGGAACAACTTTTGGACATTTGCGGGCAGTGATAGATTCTTAGCTTTAAACATTATTACTGCAGTTTTAAAGGCAACCAGATCTTTCAACTTGAGAGCTTTTAATTTAAGAAAAAGTGGTTTTGTTGGTTCCCTGTAAGCAGCTTTGTTTATTATTCTAATTGCTCTCTTCTGAAGCATAATGACTGGATATATGTTTTATATGTGTTTCCCCATACTTCAGTACAATATGTCATGTATGGGTATTGGTATCCTCTCTGAAGAGCTGGAGCAGGTGGCTGGGGAGAGGGAAGTCTGGGCTTCTCTGCCTGAACTGCTGCCTCTGTGACCCGGACCTCCACAAAAGCGGTAGAAGATGGATGGATGGATGTCATGTATGGGAGTATTAATGAATGATACAAAGTCTATAGTGTGGGTTGATTCAGCAAATATTTCACTCTGTGGAGTATTGTGATTGATTTGCATATTTTACCTTTAATATAATTAATATCTGACTTCCAACACAGTTTTTTATTGATTATTATGCCAAGGATTTTAATTTTGGATCCCCTTTCAATCTCTACACCATTTACACTGAGTTTAGATACTGAGTTGTTGTGATGGTGTGAAATAACATTATCAATAAAAGTTTAGCCACCGCTGTGTCGCCCTGGTTTCAAGTGTGGGTGGTGTTTTGTGCTTGTATTGCTAAAATATAAAGGAAGCACTACAATGGGTCTCAAATATTTGTAATGTGGATGGTCACACTTTTTCAACGCTGAGACAAAGTCGCTGATTTCTTCCCATTAAAAGAACCTAATCAACAGTGATCGGCGCTCGTGACGGACCCCACGGGCTGAATTTCCACCCCCGTCAGAATCCCGTCGGAATGCCCCTTTAATCGGGTAGAACCGCTGCGCTCTATCTGAAGCTTCTGCCAAGCTAATACTGGTTAGCTTAACACTAGCCCCTGTGCGTCACCTAACTCCGACACGAAGCGGCTCAGTCCCCGGTGAGGGCTTACCGGAGGAACCAACCGAGGCGGCTCAGTCCCCGGTGAGGGCTTACCGGACGAACCAACCGAGGCGGCGATTGGGAGCTCGGGCGCGGCGTTGGTGAGAGACGGGGGCCACCTGGATTCAGCAGGACAGTGGCCTGAATCGGAGCCCAATTTGCGAGGCCCAGCCGAGGAACTACCAGACTGACGGCGGTCGGTGACGGGGCCTAGCGGAAGAGCCACCCAGCCAGACGACAGCGAGCGACGGTGATCGGCCACCGATCGGCGGAGGTGATCAGTGGATTAGAGCTACGCCGGCGGAGTGCGACATAACTGGCGGTGACGGGGCCCAGCGGAGGAGCCACCCAGCCAGACGGCGACGAGTGGCTGTGATCGGTGGATTCCGGCTGCGCCGGCGGTGTGCGACATAACTGGCCAGGTAGACGGAGGCAGGCGCCGGCGATAGCCTAGCCGGATTCTCTGTTTATTTCTATCCACAGGTCAGTAAAATGCCACCCAAAAAAGAGGAAATGGAAGAAATTAAAAAATCTCTGAACTTTGTGTTAGAAGAATTGGCCAAAATGACTAACCAACAGGCCAAAATAATAAACCTAATACAAGAGGTACAAGCCCTACATTCAATAATAAAAGAAAAAGACAAAAAAATTATGGACCTGGAGCAACACGGGCGTCTTTTGGAGCAACGCGTCGAGGATCTTGAACAAGGTTCTCGCATTGATGACCTAGTTATAAGTGGACTAGACATCAGATATCAGTCCTACGCCCATGCCGCAACAGGACTGAGTGGTGAACATGCTTCCATAAGTGAATCAATGTCCCTAGAAAACCAAGTGCTTCAGTTCCTTAATGATAAAGACATTAAGGTAGAAGCCAATGCGATCTCAGCCTGTTATGCTTTACCAAAGAAAGATAACAAAACAAAGAAATCAATTGTGATGCACTTTGTGAACAGGAGGGTGAAAAATGACATACTGAGGCAGGCCAAAAAACTAAAGGAAACTCAAGTTTACCTAAATGAACACCTGACAAAAAAAAAAACGCTGAATTAGCACGGCAGGCACGGATGCTAAAAAAACAAAATAAGATACAGTCAACCTGGACAAGAAATTGTAGAATTTGGATTAAACTAAATGGAACACCTGAGCAAGCAAAAAGTATAATGATCAGAGATGCTACTGACTTAGATAAATACAAATGAACACTGACTATGAAACACAGAGTGAGGAAACTCAAACTCTAAAAATATGCCACTATGCTGAACATAAACCACAAGAGATGGAGAATGATATTGATCCTGATAACCACTTTTTCAATAATATTCATAACCACTGTGAATATTACACTGAAAAGCAATTCAAAAGTCAAGTGCAATTAGATGGTAAACTGTCAATAATACACTTCAATAGCAGAAGTCTTAACAAAAACTTCTCACAGATTCAGGACTATTTAAAACAGCTAAACAGAAAATTCACAGCCATTGCAGTCTCGGAAACCTGGCTTAATGAAGACCAGGCTCCCCTGATGGCAATAGAGGGATATCAGATGTTTAACATTAACAGATCTCAAAAAAAGGGTGGTGGTGTTGCACTGTATATTGATGACCTATATAGATGTAAGCTTGTAAATGAAATGTCCTCAGCACTACTAGGGATTTTGGAATGTGTTACTGTTGAGATTGACCTAGACAAAACAAAAAATCTAATCATAAGCTGCATATACAGAACGCCGGGAACTTGCATTGAGACATTCAGAGATAAATTAGTCGAGCTGTACAATAATATTACTAGTAAGAAAATGGTAGCAATTTGTGGAGATTTCAATATTGACCTACTTAATCCACATCAACAAAATGTAGTTACAGAGTTCATGAACTCTATGTACAGCATGAGTCTATATCCCACAATAACACATCCCAGTAGAATCACAGTTCACTCTGCTACACTTATTGACAACCTGTTTGTCAATGTTCTCGATAAGAAAATAGAAAGTGGATTATTGATAAATGATATAAGCGACCACTTGCCAATCTTTGCACTTATCCATGGCCACACGGGGCCCAACCCAGAAAAAATCTCAAAATCGTTCAGACACAAATCACCAAACGCAATCAGTTCTTTTAAAGAGGACTTGCTGAAGCAAGACTGGACAGAAGTCTATGTATCAGATGTAAATGAAGCCTATGACACATTTATAAACATTGTAACCACTCTTTATGAAAAAAACTGCCCATTAGTTAAAAAAAAGCTTTAACACAAATTTGCTGACAAACCATGGTTAACCAAAGGACTACAAAAGGCATGTAAAAAGAAAAATTTATTATATAAAGCTTTCATAAAGAAAAGGACAAAAGAAGCAGAGCAATGGTATAAAACATACAAAAATAAGTTAACATATATAATAAGATGCAGTAAAAGAGACTATTACAGTAAAGAACTGGAAAAAAACAAAGACAATATTAAAAATACATGGACAATAATCAACAGTATCCTTGGAAATAAAAGCAGAAATACTAGCTACCCAACTAATATTCCAAAAAATAATAAATCGACTCCGAATGTGAATATAGCTTCACCTGCAGATGAATTTAATAATTTTTTTGTTAACATTGGACCTAAACTGGCCCGAGAAATACCCACTACGGCGCCTACAGGTGATACAATATGCAATAACACTGCTGTAAAAGACACCATCTTCATAAAGAACACAGACGAAAGAGAGGTCATTGAAATTGTTAAATCGTTCAAAAGTAAAACATCTACTGACTGCGATGGTATTGACATGCTACTAGTCAAAACTGTTATCGAATGCATAGTGAAACCACTGACGTATATCTGTAACCTGTCTCTCCAATCAGGTATATTTCCCAATGCAATGAAAATAGCTAAAGTAATTCCGATTTACAAGACAGGCGACAGAGGGGAACTCTCCAACTACAGACCAATTTCACTATTACCGCAATTTTCCAAGATATTTGAAAAAATATTCTATGAGAGAATTGACAACTTCATACTGAAGAATAATTTATTGTGTGAGCAGCAATATGGGTTCAGACACAAAAGGACAACAGCATATGCCTTAATGGAATTTACAGAAAAAATATCAACAGCCATTGAAAATAAAGAGTATTCAGTTGGAGTATTCCTGGATCTTAAAAAAGCATTTGATACAGTAGATCACAATCTATTATTAAAGAAACTACAAAATTGTGGTATTAGAGGGGTAGCACTGTCCTGGTTAAGTAGTTACTTAAAGAATAGATATCAGTTTGCATGTGTTAACAGCAAAAACTCAGAGTTACTGAAGGTCACCTGTGGAGTCCCACAAGGTTCAGTTTTGGGACCATTATTATTCAATATGTATATAAATGATATATGTAAAGTTTCAGAAAAAATGGACTTAATATTGTTTGCTGATGACACTAATCTGCTATGCAGTGGAAACAATTTGGAACAACTTCTGGATACACTCGGAAAGGAATTAGGAAAGCTGAAACTGTGGTTTGATTCAAACAAATTAACGCTCAATTTAAGCAAGACAAAATTTATAGTCTTTAACAACCATCACAACTACCCAGTACCCAAACTCAGTGTAAATGGTGTAGAGATTGAAAGGGTATCCGAAACTAAATTCCTTGGAGTAATAATTAATAACAAACTGTGTTGGAAGCCACATATTAATTATATAAAAGGTAAAGTATCCAAATCTATTGCAATATTACACAGAGTGAAAAATTTGCTGAATCAACCCACACTATACACCTTGTACCATTCATTAATACTCCCATACATGACATATTTTAATGAAGTATGGGGAAATACATATAAAACAAACATATATCCACTCTTTATGCTTCAAAAGAGAGCTATTAGAATAATCAACAAAGCAGCTTACAGGGAACCAACAAACCCACTTTTTCTTAAACAAAAAACTCTCAAGTTGAAAGATCTGATTGACTTTAAAACCGCAATAATAATGTTCAAAGTGAAGAATCTATCACTGCCCGCAAATATCCAAAAGTTGTTCCAAACAAGGGAGAAACGATATCACTTCAGAGGAACATGTATATTTCAAAAGCCTACAGTGAGAACAACCACCAAGCAACACTGTATTTCAGTGCAAGGAGTCAGATTATGGAACGATTTTGGACCTGAATTAAAATCATGTACAAAGCTTGGACAATTTAAACAAAAACTAAAGGAAGAAATACTCCAAACATATTTACAAGACGACATGTAAACTCACATAAGGATTGACATTTCCAGCCTGTGTTGTGTTGTAGCTTAGTTTTTCTTTTTTTCTTTTTTTCTTTGTGACACTATGTCTTAGATTTGTTTTTGAATAGTAACCACTTAACTTAGACTAGCTCAGTTTTTCTTTTTCTCTCAGTCACATTTTGTCTTAGCCTTGTTTTAAATTGTAATCGCTCTTGTCTTGTTTTCTCTTTTTTCTCCTTTGAATTCTTGGATGGAATATGGGTGGGCAATATAAGCTGCGGCTTCAGCCATCACCCATTTCGGATAACTCACGTGGAATTGTATAGTAGAAGGAGTCTTTGTCTAATTTGACCTTGTTGTTATATTATACAGTTTCTTTTAACCTGTAATGTACTATCCGAAATAAATAAAATTCATTCATTCATTCATTCATTCATTCATTCATGTGTTCTTTTACTGGATGAGTTTAAAGATGAAATTCTATAGACTACACATATAAACTAAATTCTAATGGGGACTGAACAACTCCCATTCCCCAAAGTGCAAGATACACTATTATGACTATAACTCATAAAGGATCACAGAAATGATCTGACAAAAAATAAATAAACAAGCGGTTTACCTATACTTTAACTTAAAAAGCAAAAGATTTGACTATAAATATGACTGATGTGTTGTTTACCTGTCACAATACTGCTGTCAAAATGTCGCCATTCCGAGCAGATCCTGTTTGGACTCTACAATCAAAATACACATACCTTAAGTTCATACACAGCACAAAAATGCAACATGTAAAAAACACCTTTATACCCAGGATTACAACTAGCTTATTTCATCAGATACTGTCAACACAAGGCAACATACTAGGACGGACGTAGCATTGAGCTCGGTCATTGTTTAACCTGTTGCACTCCTGTGTACCGTGGACGGGCACGTCTCTGCATCCTAGAGTGCACGAGGGCGCACAAGGGCAAAAAAAAGCTGCATTTCTGTTCTTCCACTACAGACACAGCCACGAACAGATTAGATCATCTGATTGACCTCTCATTCGACTAATAAGAGCCTTGAATTGGGTTTCTGAAACCTTGAAGAACCAATGACTGAAAACCTAGCAAGAAGGACCCACCTACCAACGCTGTGAATGCAGCGAGCCAATTGAAGCACAGAAGTTCGCAAGCTGTTTTGTGTAAGGCTGGGTGAAGACAGACTGACTGCAGCAGATGAAAAAAGGACCCGCAGGAAGAACCGTCACAGACCCAGCAGCACGGAGACCACCCACAAGTGCGACCTGTGTGACAGGGACTGCCATTCGCACATTGGCCTGTTCAGCCACAGGCGGTGCTTTTTTTTTTTTTTTTTATTCCAGCAGAATAGAAGTTTAGGATTCTCTTCCATGGTCATCATAGACCGATGGAGGCCGACGACGAAGGTCGTAAATCATTCGCCAAAACCGCAATCATGGAAGCACAAAACCGCAATAATGGAATTATAATATAATGGAACCGGGTTGCGAGACCAGAACCACGAGTCCGTAACAAGGGACCAGCGTCGCGTTCCTCTGACAATGAGGAAGAGAAGTTCGCCAGGACACTGCTGCTGTGAAGAGGTAAGTGTTATAAGCTAAATTATTCTTTATCCCTGAAAATTGTAATCAGAAAATGACTTTTGACCGATCAGTAAATTACAACTGTGCGGCGCACAAAGTCCGAAGTCCGTGCGCCACGGTACACGGTTCGTGCGCCACGTCCGAACCGTGAACGCCCCCCCCCACTACTCTTCTGTAGCGGGGGGGTGGGGGAGCCGCGGTGACTGCACCGCGGTCACCACATCGCCACATGAGTCTATTCCATCATGTAGCGATGGCCGATGTCCGTCCTCTGTAGCGAGGGGGGGACAACCCCCCCACCACACACACACACACACAGCCCTGAGTGTCACCTTTCATTAGAGCCCAAGATGAAGCTTCTATATTGAATCATTCAAAAGTTACAGACGTTTTTCCAAACTGTGCCATTTGGCACAATTTGGCACAGTTCAAAAATGCCTGGGAACTACCTGAGGAAAAAGTTGTGTAATATATTCATTTTTTGTGGTATTGTTACAAAATTTTGACCTGAGCTGGATAACACTTGGTTCTACATTTCTGTTGCATTTTCCAGCCCGGATCTGAAGCTGTGTGTCATTTGCAAGCATTTGTATCCAAAAAAACACCCAGGCCAAATTTAATTTTCTTCAAGTTCAGTATGTTTAGATGACTGTTACTCAGTGGCTAGAGCACTTAGAGAGATTATGACTGTTTTGCCAAAAAATTCAAAGTGTTTTCTTTTAAATGAGACCAACCCCATGAAGATGCTGCAAAGGGTTGAAGAACAGCTTTCGATTTACTTTGGGCATGTTATTTTTTGGCGTTTTTAGGGAAATTGACCGGAGTGCAAGGGGTTAAACACAATTAAGTTTTCGTCTGTCGACAGTGAACTTTTCACTGCTGGGAAATTTAACGTAAAATATGAATATCACATCACTCACCATCCTGTATATCACAATATCACGGCTCCAACTGCTGAAGTTGGGTGCGTCGCGGCTGTACATTCAATTCAATTTGGGTGGCTGGGTCTAATTCCCAGTGCGTCTCCGTCTATTTTCTAGTGCGTCTGCTTGTGCTCCCCACTGTAAGCTCAGTCTGTTCCCTCTGCATTCTCTCATCAGCCGAAACGCACAGAAAACTCTGCTGGAGCGCTGTGTTGATTTCTGCTGATTTCTGTTAAGCCATTCTATCGTTGTTGTTTATAATATCACTTGTTCGCGGGCTCACGGATGAAAAATTGCAAATGGCGGCCAGCCTGCAATTCTGGAACGTCAACGTAACACCCACTCTCATGACGCTACGCCTGGACCAATCAGTGGCCAGCAGTGGGTTGACTTAACAGTGCCAGTACGCTTCGGACCTGCTCTGGATCGGTCCCGATAAAATAGGAACAGTTCCAATTAAACAGAACCGTAAGGACTTCCGGTTCCTAATGGAAAAGCGGACAAAGGGTGCCGAACCGTACTGAACCATACCGAATTGACCCTAGTGGAAAAGTGCCTAAAGATAACTAATAAAATGGAGAGGCTAAATACAGAAACCAAAAGTAGAACATACAACAAGGAAGTCCTCAGGCACCGTAGAATCGAATAGACAAAAATATATATATAACATCCTGCCCGGTAAGAAAGCAAGGTAACCAAAACACATGTACACTTCAGAAAATATACAGGTACCATACAAATACTAAGAAGAAAGAAAAAAACCTCCAAAACATGAAAACAAAAATACAGGTACATTTCAAAAATAAACACAAGTATCATATGGACGTGAGAGGACGTGGGAGATGGACGTGAGATGGCGGCGCGCCTAGATGCAGCGGCCCCTCTTGGCATCAGCGAGTGTGAGAGTTTTAATCATCCCAGATGTACATTCTGTAAAAACTTACAACCGTGAGACCTTATTAAACATCAAGGTACTGCACGCTGCAAGAATCGCGGCGATCGGTTGTGATTTGGACATTCTACGCCAGCATGGAATTCTGGCGGAGTCCCCGATGGAAGCTACCCGAGAGAGGAGGAAGCGGAAGCAGAGCGAACGCAAGCAAAAGCGAGGAAAAAGGGCCGGGATCCATGCTAGGCTAAAGGCTAACCCCTCCAGACCAGCGGTACCGTCGCTTCTTCTCTCTAAAATCCGCGCCCTCGAAAACAAGGTGGACGAACTGCGTCTGCTGAGAGAAACCTGGAGAGAGTGGAGGGACTGCTGTGTGTTTGTTTTTACCGAGACATGGCTCCACAGCAACATTCCTGACAAGCCAACTGGAAGATATGGCGATGTTCCGTGCCGACAGGGAAACGGCGAGCTCCGGTAAGAGCCAGGGGGTGGGCTATGCATCTATGTTAACAAGAACTGGTGCGTTAATGCCACGTTAGTGTCTAAACACTGCTCTCCGTTGGCGGAGTTCCTTATTGTAAATTGTCGGCCTTATTATTTGCCGAGGGAATTCAGCAACGTGTTTGTAGCTGGTGTTTACATAGCGCCGAGCCCTAATCCTAAAGCTAATGCTAAGAAGGCACTCAGGGTACTGCACAATACGATCAGTGAAATCCAAACTTCACACCCGGACAGTTTTGTGGTGGTTGCGGGGGATTTTAACCACACCAGCCTAAAGACTGTGCTCCCCAAGTTTAAACAATGTGTAGACTTTAAGACCAGAGGAGAGAATATGTTGGACTTAGTGTACACAAACACAGATGCATATAAAGCGATACCCCGCCCCCATCTCGGCCGTTCTGATCACATATCCGTGATGCTGCTGCCTGCCTACAAACCTTTATTGAAGCGCAGCAGGCCAGCAGTGAAACAAATCAGGATTTGGCCAGAGAGTGCAACCTCTGCACTGAAGGACTGTTTTCTGCACACAGACTGGAAGGTCTTCAAAATAGCAGCCTCCCAGGAAGACAAGACAGATGTGGAGGAGTATGCTGATACGGTCACCAGCTACATCGCGAAGTGCACAGAGGATTTCACTACAGTGAAGACCATCACGATGCGGGGTAATCATAAGCCCTGGATGTCTGCAGAGGTGTGCTTGCTGCTTACAGCCAGAGATGCAGCCTTCAGAGCAAAGGACAGGATCGCCCTCCTCTCAGCCAGGTCTGCGCTCTCAAAGGGAATTAAGGCGGCAAAGCGCGCCTATGCGGAGAAAATCCAGGGACACCTCTGTGACACTAGGAACACCAAGCAGATGTGGCAGGGAGTTCGGACACTGATGGGCTTTAAGTCTAGGCAGGGGGTCGATGATGACGACGCTTCGCTTCCAGACAGGCTTAACGACTTCTTTGCACGTTTTGAAGCATCAAACTCGACAATCAGAGGGAGGGCTGGCCCACCCCCACCATCGGTCGGACCAGCTTTTACCATCAACACAGCGGACACACGGAAGACCCTAACCAGAGTCAACCCACGCAAAGCTGCAGGTCCAGACAACATTCCGGGACGTGTGCTCCGAGACTGCGCGAGCGAGTTGGCGGATGTCCTGACTGACATTTATAACATCTCCCTGAGTCAGGCCATCGTTCCCAGATGCTTCAAGACCTCTATCATTGTACCGGTGGCAAAGAAACCAGTGGTGTCCTGTTTGAATGACTATCGTCCTGTTGCACTGACACCAATTGTGATGAAGTGTTTTGAACGGCTTGTCAAACCACACATTACAGCCTGCCTCCCTGCATCACATGACCTGCTCCAGTTTGCATATCGTTCAAATCGCTCCACGGAGGATGCTATAGTCACCACCCTACACTCTGTCATCACCCACCTGGACCAGAAAGACACCTACGCCAGACTCTTGTACATTGATTTCAGTTCAGCATTCAACACCATTATTCCCCAGAGACTGATGGAGAAATTACTCCTTCTCGGTCTGATCACTGCCACATGTCTCTGGATCCTGGATTTCCTGACTGAGAGACCTCAGTCTGTCCAGGTTGGAAACAACATCTCCAACTCTGTCACGCTGAGTACCGGATCCCCTCAAGGCTGTGTACTCAGTCCACTGTTGTTTACACTTCTAACACATGACTGTATATCCAGACACGAGGGGAACCAGATTATTAAGTTTGCAGATGACACCACGGTGGTGGGACTTATTCAGAGGGATGAGGAATCAATGTACAGGGAAGAAGTGAGAGACCTGGATGGCTGGTGCAGGGAGAACAATCTGGTGCTCAACGTGGACAAAACGAAGGAGATGATTATCAACTTCCGGCGGTCACAGCCTGAGCACGTCCCCCTCAGCATCGGCGGCTGTTTAGTGGAGAGAGTAGAGAACATCAAGTTCCTCGGAGTGCAGATCTCGCAGGACCTGACCTGGAGCAAGAATTCCTTGGAGATCAGGAAGCGGGCTCAGCAGAGACTACACTTCTTGAGGAAACTCAAACAGGCCTCTCTCCCCATCTGCATCCTCAGGACCTTCTACAGAGGTGTGGTGGAGAGTGTTCTGATGTACTGCATTGCTACATGGTACTCCAGCTGCAGTATGTCAGACAAAAAAGCCCTGCAGAGGATAGTCAAGGGGGCGGAGAGGGTAATTGGAGTCTCCCTCCCCTCTGTCCAAGAACTTTTTCAGAACCGTTGTAGGAGCAGGGCACTGAACATTGTCAAGGACCGTTCTCACCCTCTGCATAAACACTTTGAACTTCTTCCATCTGGTAAACGATTCCGGAGCATCAGAGGCAGAACCACCAGACTGATCAACAGCTTCCTTCCACAAGCTGTCAGGATGCTGAACAGCTGACCCGGAATCATACACACTACTGCACCTACAGTCATTTTGTATATTATAGTTAGTTATTCTTTTTCCCCAAGTATGTCTCAGGGATGTGTGAATGGATGGGGGGGTGGGGGTGGGGGGTGGAGCTATGTGGGAGTGTGTCTTAAATCATGCTGCTTCTTATATGGATGCCGAGAGAAACGCAATTTCATCTTGCCTGCACTACAGTTGTATGTACAGCAATATGACAATAAAGTTTGATTTGATTTGATTTGATTTGATATAACCACTCAGGGAGGGAAAAAAACTCAATCGCTACAGAGTAGGTCAGCAAACTATAAATACAGTCCAATACTATAAACCAGGCAAAGAAAGTGTGCGTAACAAGGCTGACCAGCATGGCAGGACAGGGGGTGTAGACGGTCATCCCCAAAACAGAAATTCTGAGTGGCAGGATGATCACCAGTCCACTTTATTCCAATTATTTCAAAATCTAACCAAGACAACTCCCAAAATAATTCTTTATGTTTCAAGTCTACAGATTATGTGTTACATCAACTTAATTTAGTCATTTCCCTCCTTTAGATGGGAAATGTTTCTGAGTAAACCCAGCCCTGGATAAGACTGCTGAAACTATAGAAAAAAAAAAAGAAAAACAAGCAGCTCATTCTTCAGCTTGCACATATCCACATTAAGGAAACTGCAGTTTTGGGGAAACATTCAACAAAAAATCTTAGGATGCAAATCCGTGTATACAAATATTGCCATTTAAATGGGATTCTTCTCCCCTTTGCCTTTTCTCTTGACGGCAAATGAGTTCACCCTAAATGAAACTGATCTTCACAGGAAAATGTCCGGTTACCAGGTGAAAAAAGGTGCTTTGTATATATTCACTCTAAATCAAAAAACTAGATCTGTATACACACTACATAGGATAGAATGTTAGTGTAACGCTAATCCATGTGAAACAAAAATTGTGAGTAGACACACTGCATGAAGCAGAAGCATTAGTGCAGTGACTTCTTGACATGCCGGTTTAGTTTGTTTTTCTGGTTTTAGCCGACATAGGACAGTAGCAACTTCAGTCGTTAGTGACAGGCTACAATGTCCTGTGCAAAAAGCATAATGCATTGAAAAGATGATAAACTGAAGACTAAGCAGGAAGGGCTAACTACAATTAGGATCTGTTAAATAAGAGCATTCCCACCTATAAATATGCTGTGGCTATGTGTCAAACTTGCATATAGTGAGAAAATAGCTGACATGGTGCAAGCTCAGGTGCAAAATATCTCTAGCTGGTACTTCAGTCAAAAATATATCAGAATCAGAATCAGAATCAGAAAGCTTTATTGCCAAGCATGTTTACAGTGTAAACAAACGAGGAATTTGACTTGACATTGGGCGCGCGATAAGCGCCTCCAATGACGCGGCTGCCATGAGGGCGCCTGTCATCAGTGGAGGGTAAAGAGGGGGAATGGGGGAGGGAATGACACAATAGGCAGAGAGAAAAAACATAGTTAATCAAAATAAAGATTACATAGATAATCCAAATTGTGATTACATAGAAAAAAACCCTCTAAGCACAATTAGCAGACTAATACAGATCACACAATACAAAGGAGCGAAGAGAGACCAGCGTGTGTGTAGTCAGCATGTAGATAATAATAATCAGTGTGAGTGCAGTGTTGAATGTATCAGTTGCTGATGTACAACAAAGGGGGGCGCCTCCTGGCAACGGATAGTTGTTATGTTCCTGTTTTCAAAACACAGATAAGCATGTCCCAGAGTCTCTCTCTCTTCGTGCATGCCAGATGGCAAAGTTCTGTATTAGACACATGATAGCGCTGTCCTTGAAGAGTCCAGTCTGCTGAACAACAGCAATTGATGTTAATTGTTTGGGTTAAAGAGAAGCCAAACTCTCTTCTGTTTTGTCTTCATCCAGGAGGAGAGGGCGCCGAATCAAGGTCAAAGGCACAGTTCACAGAGCATAGAATTTTCATCTCTCTTGTGATTTTGTGCTTCATAATTTCCATATACAGGCTTTAAAATCATTCCCTGGAGAGCACCAGCGACTCCAGATGTATACCACCTACTGAATCAGCCACCATTCAGTTCACCATTGCCGCTATCAGTGCACTCCCCAACTGGTCGAATTTGTTGTTGAAGGAGCTTTGCCGGGTCCGCATTTTGATCAGCTCTCCCAACTTCTTTAATTTCTGATACATCAGGAAACTCCAGAGCCAAAATAGAAATCCTGTGATCAAAAGCCAAACAAATAGAAATGTCTTCCGCATCTCAGTCGAATTACACAGACACATGAATTCCCAATTGTCCATGAGTCCACTTGGGCTCCCCCTAGCCCGATCATCTTTTGAAGTGGTGTCAATCGCATATAAAGCCCACCAAATCCATAATTTTCCATTTGGAATAAGATTCAGCCAGAAGAAGAGCGACACAGACAGAACATAGCAAGCTGGGATCAGTAAGGGAATGAATGGGAGGTGGGAGAGAGAGAGAAAAGCGTCTGCTCTCTCTGAAAGCCGGAAGAAGGAATATAAGAATATATAAGGGTATACATTGGTTGTGATTAACGAAAACTGCAAAAACAAATTCCTATCACATCAAATTATCACCCACTGTGCCACCGTGGGCTGCACGGTGGCGCAGTGGTTAGCACTGCGGCAGCACAGTTTTACCCTCGGCCGGGGGATCGCGGGGATCATGAAATTGTGGGTTCGATCCCTGCCCCCGGCCAACAGCGATCTGTGTGGAGTTTGCATGCTCTCCCCGTGTTGCGTGGGTTTACTCCGGGATTTCTCTGGTTTTCTCCCACATGCTAAAAACATGCAGGTTAGGGATATGGGGCGCTTGCGCACGCAGCGACCGGCAGCTGGTGGCTTGTCACCAGACTGCAAAACAAATCTACCTACGGGTACAAAATAAGTACAAAAAAAAAAAAAAATTAAACCATTGGCTCTTCAACTGCACTATTTTCTTCTTTTTCTCTTTTCAAATGACTGATGCACATGCACAACATATACCTTTGACTGTCAGCCAGTAAAAGTCTTTGAGTCCAAAAGAGTATCCCTTCAAACCCACGGGGGGGAAAAAACACAACTTGCAGGGATGCCGGCCGGTAGAGCATGGAGAGGGAGAAAAAAAAAAGACAGTTCAGGTGGTCTACCCGCATCCCGATTCCAAATGACCGAGAGGAAAGAAAGCAGTTCAGATGGCCTATCCCAGTCCCAGACCCGGAGAAACAGTACCTCAGGTGGCCGGACCAGGTGGCCGAACCAACAAGACAGTCTTTTGGGCGGCTGAACCAGAACGCCGAACCGGCGAAGCCGTCTCCCGGGCGGCCGACCCCCGTCTTTAGGCCACCAGGACCGGAGGGGAAAGCTCGGAGGCAGCCTCCCTACTGAGAGGGATAGCGAGGGGAAGCTGAGCCGAGTACAGGGAACCCCAGAGGCACCCGGTGGAGAAAGATTGGGGGGAAGATGAGGCATCAGTCCAGGATCAGACGGTCGAGGATATGCAGCTCCTTCACCGAACTCAAACCAAACCGGCGCTGTGCCCTTGGTAGGCCCAAATCGGGCCAGCGCTGCACCTACGATGGACCCCGATTGGGCCAGAACAGCACCCACGACGGACTCCAATTGGGCCGGAACAGCACCTACATCAGACCCCGATTGGGCCAGAGCAGCACCCACGTCGGATCCCGATTGGGCCAGCACAGCACCAGGGATGACTTCCGAGCACAAACCTGGAACCTCCACGACGACCGGAGCTGACTCGTCTCCAGTGATCCTGGGAAAAGGCTCAGAGGAACAGAGAGAACCGGGATCAGGATCACCGGCAGCGGCAGAGCCTGGCGAGACAAGCTCGGATGCAGCGATTGGCTGTGCCCGGCTCATTTCCCCAAGAGACAGGCAAGCATGCTCCAGAACGGAAAAGAGAAAGACAAAATAGAGCACTTGCCTGATCTCGGGCTCTACCGCCGTCCAGGACTCCGACGATCCAGGCTCGAAGATCTGGAGGTCCATTCCTGGTTCCGACTCGACTGTGGCGGGCTCCGCAGCCGGCATGATGGTCGTCACAGTCTGGGAACTCCCCGGCGCTGAAGCCCACGCCAAAGGCCCGCACGGCGTGGTGGCATGGGGTCCGTGACCTGCTGGGTCTGACTGCTCCTCCACGGAGACCTGGGAACGCTTGATCGTCAGCGCAGGCTCCAAACGGCAGTCCGCCCTCCTCCTCTGCCCATGACGCGGCTGCGGGACTGGCACCAGGCTCTCCAGGGCCACAGGCTCCTTCTTCATCCAGAGGTCTATTCCTGGCACCGGGGGACGCTTACAGAGAGGAGAAGGAAACACAGAGGATGCAGGTTCAATATTTATGGCTACAGCAGGTGGAGGGAGCTCAGGGGGCTGTGAACTCCGAACTCCACCCCCAGGAGTCAGACAAGGCAATTCATTGTATGGAGTGAGAGAATGAAACAGCACTTGCCTGTTCTCCTGAGGACCGTTGGTGACTGCTGTAGCGGACTTGGTTCTCCCCTTTCCCCTATGGATGGTGACGGAGGGCCCCCCGGGAAGACAAAGAGGAGCCGCTCTCGCTGGACCAGAGACAGGCGGAGCCAGAGCAGGACTCTCTGAGCTCACAGCAGCTGGAGAGGAGCGTCGAGGAAGACGGTGCGGCAGCTAAGGCAGTCCGGGGACGAGGAGCTGACGGTACAGCGGGGACCGATGACCCAGAGGCTGAGACTGCTGTCTTTCCCTTCCGTCGTGACGCAGGGGCAACAGCTGGCTGGGAGGCAGAGTTCTCTTGGCGGCCCGGAACAGGATCCGGACGGGGATCTCACAGAGGCAGATTGTCGACGAGGTGGCGACGTCTTCCGGCAGAGGGCGAGGCTAGGTTTAAATCTGGGAAGCGCCGCTGCTGCACAGAAACGGAGTCCAGCAGCTCGACGTACTCAGGAAAGTCATAGAGTTCAGGATTGACCTCCACCAGTCTAACTGCTGCCACTACACTCTTCAGAATTTTACGGGGATGGGAGAAAAGAGTGAGCTTCAGCCACACGACCCCTGATGAGCTCAGCTGCCCACTGTGTCTCTTCACGGGGGGTCCCGGCTGTCCTCCTCCTCCGCTGCGGATGGGAAACGCACTTTGGTGACGTGGACTCCTGGGTTGGATGGGTGACAGGAACCTGATCCTGAGGCGAGGAGCAGGGATGCCTCACCTTTGGCTTCCTGCTGGGATTCCTCTCCGGTCCACGGGTCTTCTCCCGAAGTGCCGTAATCTCCGCCATCCTCTTCCTGACCTTGGCATGGTCGACATGGTGAGGATTGCGCTTAATTGCCGCCTCGCGAGGTCCAAGTACCAGCGTGGGCTGTTGGGAGTGACGTTGCGATGAGCGTTGGAGAGGAGGCCATCTACCTCTATTAGGAACACGATCAGCTTGTAGCCCAAGTTCAAGGAATAACCCTTCCCTGGCGATGCCATTTCCCAACCATGCTGGTACACGGAAAAAAAGGGGAAAAGCTACAAGCCCCCAAAAAACCCCAAACTCACGATGACCGGCGTCTCGTTTTGGGCTGCGACCTACTGTCATGGATGTCCCTTGCGGGGCATCTATGATGGCCTGCTTGGATGTGATTATCCTTTCCAGCTATGCACACACCTGTTTCTCATCACAGCTGGGGCTATATAATCCACGCTGCCCTGGAATCCGTGCAGAGTCGTCTGTCTTTCTCCATGAAGACCACGCACGCCCTCTTTGATTCCAGAGACCGTAGCCTCAGCCTGAATGCTTCCCTGCTGTCCACCTACAACCTGCCTGCGCTTGAAAGGAAACTCTCCACCACACAAGTAAGCCTCAGCCTTCCCTCACCATCTCCATATCAGTCCCCTGTACACAGGTGGAGCTCCGTGGCGGCGGACCCTGTCTCACCTGGCGGTGGACTTGAACCTCACCCTCTCATGAACTACACCTCCACCATCTATACAATGCAGTGGGCTCTGGGGATGCTGTCCTCCTGGCCATAGCCGCCGTGCTAACCTGAGCATTACTACATCTATACAAACAGTAAGCTGCAGATTAACCAGCACATTCCCAGCTGTGAAGCCACTAACCAGCCTGCCTCTGTTTGTCCCTAGGGTTGCCAGGTCAAACGGCATTCTGCTCACCCCCAGCTGCAGCAAGAACACACACCCACACATTCACACACTCCACATTATTATAATAAAGATAATTGTATCTACTTTGGTCTCCGAGTCTGCTCACTGGGTCAACAAACGATGTCAGTACGACTCCGCCAAAGTGACCCAGCTGACAGCGCGCTGACGCACAAAGTAAACAACCTTGAGACCCGACTAGATCAGTTAGCTTATGAACAACAAATTATTCTGAATCAGTTAACCCAGCTAACGGACCTGTTGGATCGTTTGACTAGCCCGAAGACGTTTCCACCAGCTCCGCCATTTCCTAGTAGCTCCTTGGCTCCAGCTAGCCACCCAACCGGGCACGGGTCGTCTCCTCGGCTAACTCCCGTCCCCACTCTGAACCGTTTTGGTGGAAAGCTAGGGGGGGCACGGGGTTTCATTATGCAGTGTGAGATTGTGTTTCAGTGGGTACCAGGGGATTTTCCCACAGATCACAGCTAGATAGGCTGTTATTAATTTGTTAGAGGGGTGAGCTCTAGCTTGGGCCTACGCCGTCATGGCTAGGGTGAATTATTTCAGCATGACTTATGTACAGTTTGTTAGTGAGTTCAAAGAAGTATTTAACCATTCTGACCGTGATGGTGTGCTTACCTCCCGGCTGCTTAACCTTAGGCAGGGAACTCAATCTGCGGCAGATTACTCTGTCGACTTCCGGGTAGTGGCTACAGAGGTCGGGTGGGGAGATGCTTCACTGTGCAGTATTTTCATTAAGAGTCTTTCCCCTAGCCTGCAGGACGAGTTGGCTTCCTTGGAGAAGCCGGGTAGGCTTTCTGAATTAATCTCCTTGGCCATCAGCCTCGATAACAGATTAAGGGAATGGGCAGCGGAACGTAGGTCCTCTGGTCGTTCGGGTATCCAATCTCATCATTCCCCACGGCCCTCTCTATTGGCCCTGCCTTCCTCAGATTCCCCGGAGGGTCCGGAACTCACGTCAGCTAGGCAACTCAAGCTTTCTTCAGTGGAGAAACAGCGCCACCGTGAGTTGGGGTTGTGTCTGTACTGCGGGAGTGAGGAGCATGAGGTAGTGCCATGTCCTGTGCGGCCAAAAGGGGGAGTCCATGTGTCGCTGTAGGGGGACTCACGGACGCACCTTTAACTAATCCCCTATCTAGTTTACGTCCCCCTATTTGCTTAATTCACAAACATACTGAAATAGGGGCGCATGCACTGATAGATTCGGGGGCTGAGCAGAACTTCATCTCTGGGGAACTGGCAACCCGGTTGGGTCTCCCCTGCCTATCGCTCAAGGTTCCATTGAGACTTATTGCTCTGTCCAAAGCCCCTCTCATTACTGTATCCCAGCAAACCCTCCCAGTGGCCATCATTACATCTGGGAACCATCAGGAGGAACTGAAGTTCTTTGTGTTGCTGGCTTCCACCTCCCCAGTTATTCTTGGGTATCCATGGTTACGGCTTCACAATCCCTCCATTGACTGTCGCTCTGGGAGTATATTATCGTGGAGTTCGTTCTGTCGCGGCGCTTGTCATCAATCGGCTGCTTGCTCACTGTCACTGCCTCTGACTGTTTCCACCATCCCTTCCCCCGATCTGTCCAAGGTGCCCCCAGAGTATCACGACCTTGGCGCCGTGTTCAGTAAGACCCAGGCCCTTTTCCTTCCCCCTCACCGCCCTTATGATTGTGCCATCAACCTCCGTGCCGGATCCCCGCTACCGTCAATTCATCTCTACAGCCTGTCACCTCCGGAGCAGGAAGCTATGGAGGCTTATATTAAAGAATCATTGGCCTCCGGCATAATACGGCCGTCATCCTCGGCGGTGAGGGTGGGGTATTTTTTGTGGGAAAGAAGGACGGTTCGCTAAGGCCGTCTATTGACTTCAGAGAACTGAATAACATCACTATCAAGGATAAATACACCCTGCCTCTTGTTAACTCAGTATTTGATTCCCTCCAGGGGGCCTCCTGCTTCACTAAGCTGCGGAACGCTTACCATCTGGTTCATATCTGGGAAGGCGATGAGTGAAAGACGGGGTTTCGGACCCCCAGCGGTCACTTTAGCCTGTTTTCCACTAGCCCAGCACACCTCGGTACGGCTCGATTCACTTCAGTACGGCTTGGAATGCTTCTGTCTCCATTAGCACGGTGTTGTGCTTGTGCTGTGTTTTTTTTTTTTTAGGAGGTTTTAGAAGCGGGGCAGCAGCAGATTCTCAGCGAGGCGGGGCCACACTCCCGTGACGTTACGCACCCGACTGAGTCCTTATTTACACAAGACAAAAAAGGATCCAAGGATTATTGCCTTGCTGGCTCTGTGGATTTATCTCACAATTAATTTTATCTCATAATTAAGCTGCAACAACACAAGTCACTTTTGTTTTGAATTATCTGCCAAATGACCTAGAAATAATGAGCTGAAACTTGTTTTTATTCGTATTAAATAATGAGACGGTGGCACACTGGCCTACACCAAATTATTATTTTTTACATCCTAGGGCATTTTGGATGTACTGAATTAAAAAAATTTATGTTTTTCACCTTCAGGTCAACGTTTGGAACAACAGTATTATTATTTTCCGTTTAGATGATGCTACACTCCTTCTAAAGTATTGTAAATCTCTGAATTTGGAATGCCGATAGAACATTCAATTTACATATACTTACTTTTTTACATACTTTGACTTGTAAGCTTGATCAGTCTCTCCTGCTGCTTTTTAAAGTCCAACTGTGCAACTTCTTATAAGTTAACATAAAAAATGTACCCAAAGTTTAGAACTGGATCATGTGGGGCTAATTTTTTATGATATTTCAATAAAAAGAACAGAAAGCTTACAAAAAGATTTCTTTTTTGGTCTAGTTAAAAATTACATTACCTTTACAATGGTTGACCCTGACAGGAAGATCAGTATCATTTTGATCAGATTAGGCAATGGAATTTCTATGTAATTATACTGTTTTATAATTCAGTGTTATAACAGACAAACCACACTTTCCAAAACATCCATCCATCCATCCATCTTCTACCGCTTTTCCGGAGGTCCGGGTCGCGGAGGCAGCAGTTCAAGCAGAGAAGCCCAGACTTCCCTCTCCCCAGCCACCTGCTCCAGCTCTTCAGAGGGGATACCAAGGCGTTCCCAGACCAGCTGGGAGACATAGTCTCTCCACCGAGTCCTGGGTCTGCCCCGGGGTCTCCTCCCAGTGGGACGTGCCTGAAACACCTCAAGTGGAAGGCGTCCAGGAGGCATCCTAATCAGATGCCCATACCACCTCAACTGACTCCTTTCAATGTGGAGGAGCAGCGGTTCTACTCTGAGCCTCTCCCGGATGACTGAGCTCCTCACCCTATCTCTGAGGGTGAGTCCAGCAATCCTACGGAGAAAGCTCATTTCAGCCGCTTGTATCCGCGATCTCGTTCTTTCGGTCATTATCCAAAACAATTCCATTTTATTATATACAAAATATTAAAAGAAAAAAAAAATTTTGCAACACAACATGAAGGTTAATCGACATTTTATACACGCCGACCACTGAGTGCCTCTACACCAGCTTCCCAAACTGGGTCACGACTCGGATGAATGAAGGCGTCTCTGCCAGCTGTGGGTCAGGAAGGCTCAGTTGAATAATCCGGACGGGCTGTCGCGGCGGACGCGTGGGATGATTCTACAAGGAAAATGCACACAATAAAATACAGCACGTAAGTGCAAGATATACAGAAAAGACAATAGTTTTTAACAAGAATACATAAGCTTATTTCAGCGTATTGTTCACATGAATAATTAAAATAAAAGCTTTCGTCCACAGTGTGCTGCAATAAAGCAGCGATCCATCCACAAATGAACAGCTTTTTTATTGCATAAATAAACTGAGCGTCTTACCGAATATATTTGCGAAAAAACGCACAATAAAAAAAAATTAAAACTCACCGTTAAAGGACTCCGATGTCGAGACCTCCCGGTATATTTTTTCATTCCGGGCGGCTCCGTCTAACTTGCGCTGCATACGTTCGTCTGACAATGCAGTGAACAGACACTGCAGCTCCTTACTGGTCCATGGAACACCCTTATTACGCAAAGCCATTTTTGATAGAGAATAAATGAAAATAGCACAGCAATACACTGAAAAGGAACCGCCAACAGTGGTTGCGTGCTGAGTAAAGGCGGTCGTGAAGATTCTTTTTTTTTTTTTTTTTTCAAAAACTTTATTGAGAAGGTCGTGAAGATTTGGTAGATGAGGAGGAGGAGAGGGGCGGTTACAACCTGACCAATCAGCGGCGGTTACGACCTGACCAATCAGCGGCGACCAGTCTGTTAACGTCACAACACGGCACAGCTCAGCACTGCTGTACCCTGCCCTTCAGCGGGGCTGAGAATTGCGGCTGTTAAACCGTGTTGGGGCTTGTGGAAAAGCGTACAAAGCGTGCTGAGCCGTCCCGTGTCGCGCTAAAGCGTGCTAGTGGAAAAGGCCCTTTTGAGTATTTTGTCATGCCGTTCAGGCTGACCAACGCCCCCGCTGTGTTCCAGCGGTTAATCAATGATGTGCTGAGGGATTTTCTGGGTGTGTTCATCTTTATCTACCTTAATGACATCCTTATTTTTTTGCAGTTCCTGGATGAACACCGTGTGCGTGTGAGGCGAGTGTTGCAGCGACTCCTCGAGAATAAGTTATTTGTGAAAGCTGAGAAGTGCGAATTCCACGCATCTAAGACGACCTTCCTGGGTTTTATCATCTCCCACAACGAGCTCATCCCCGATCCCAGTAAGGTAAAAGCATTGGTAGATTGGCCCACTCCCTCATCTAGAAAACAACTGCAGCAGTTCTTGGGGTTCGCTAATTTCTACAGCTGCTTCATTAAAAATTATAGCATCACTGCTTTCCGTCTGACCTGTCTGACTTCCTCCAAGGTGCCCTTCAGGTGGTCTGAGGAGGCGGCTGCAGCCTTCACCGACCTTAAGAAGCAGTTTTCGGACTCTCCCATCCTGGTCCAGGTGGACCCTGCGCTGCAGTGCCTGGTGGAGGTGGACGCCTCGGATTTGGGGGTCGGGGCCGTTCTGTCCCAGCGTTCCCCAGCGGATGGCAAGGTGTGCCCCTGTGCATTCTTCTCCCGACACTTGTCTCCTGCAGAACGTAATTATGACATCGGCGACAGAGAGCTCCCAGCGGTGAAGATGGCGCTGGAGGAGTGGCGCCATTGGTTGGAGGGGGCTTCCCAGCCGTTTGTGGTCTGGACGGACCACAAGAATCTGGAGTACCTTAGGATGGCCAAGTGCCTGAACATCCGCCAGGCCCGCTGGTCCCTGTTCTTTGGCCGTTTCGACTTCACCATCATGTATTGGCCCAGGTCCAAGAATACCAAACCTGATGCCCTGTCCAGGCAATTCTCCTCTGACGTCACGGAGAAGTCGGAGCACCCCATCCTTCCTCCATCGTGTGTCGTGGGTGCCCTGTTGTGGGGCATCAAGGAGAAGGTCCTATAGGCGCTAGAGGTTGAACCGGACCTGGGTGGGGGGCCAGTGGGGAAGCTATTTGTTCCGTCTGCCGTCCAAGGGGAGGTCATTCACTGGGCTCATGCCTCCAGGTTTGCGTGCCACCCCGGGAGGGGGTGCATGGTAGCCCTGTTGCAGAGGACATTTTGGTGGCCATCTATCCAGAGGGACATTGGAGATTATATCCGCGCCTTCCCCCAGTGTGCCATAGGCAAGACATCTTCCTCCTGTCCTGCCGGTCTGCTTCACCCCCTTCCGATCCCTGGCAGGCCGTGGTCCCATGTGGCGTTGGACTTTGTCACCGGTCTTCCTTTTTCTAACCAGCTTACTGTTATCCTCACCATTGTGGACAGGTTCTCCAAAGCCGCCCACTTCGTCCCCCTGCGAGGACTGCCTACGGCTAAGGAGATGGCTGATCTCCTAGTCCAACACGTGTTGAGGCTACATGGAATTCCGTTGGACATCGTCTCCGATCGTGGACCCCAATTCATCTCGCAGGTTTTTTTTTGTTTTTTTTTTGTTTTTTTGTTACTTATTTGTACCCGTAGGTAGATTTGGTTTGCAGTCTGGTGACAAGCCACCGGCTGCTGGTCGCTGCGTGCGCGAGCGCCCTAAACCTACATGTTTTTGGTATGCGGGAGGAAACCGGAGAAATCCCGGAGTAAACCCACGCAACACGGGGAGAACATGCAAACTCCACACAGCTCACTGTTGGTCGGGGGCTGGGATCGAACCCACGATCTCATGATCCCCGTGACCCCCCGGCCGAGGGTAAAACTGTGCTGCCACAGTGCTAAACCACTGCGCCACCGTGCAGCCAGGTTTGGAGGTCCTTCTGCAACGCCCTTGGGGCTACTGTAAGCCTGTCATCTGGTTACCATCCCCAGAGCAACGGGCAGTATGAAAGGGCAAATCAGGAGCTGGAGGCTGCTCTGCGGTGCATGGCGGCCACCAATCCGGCATCCTGGAGCATGCACCTCCCGTGGATCGAATACGCCCACAACACCACGGTCTCATCAGCGATCAGGATGTCCCCGTTCGAGGCTTCGTTGGGTTACAATCCTCCTCTATTCCCTGAAGAAGATGAGGACATCGCCGTTCCGTCTGTACGGGCCCATTTGAGATGCTGTCGCCGCCTGAGGAGAGCTACCTGGACCGCACTATGGCGCACGGCGGAACACAATTCTACGGTGGCCAATCGTCGCAGGACTGAGGGTCTGGCTTACCAGGTGGGTCAGCAGGTATGGCTATCAACAAAAAATATTAATCTGAAGGCTGAGCGTAAGAAGACATCACAACGGTTTATTGGGCCATTCTCTATCACCCGCATCATCAACCCTGTCTCTGTGCATCTAGCCCTCCCCCCCCCTTTCGTATCTGCCCTACTTTCCATGTGTCTCAGGTCAAACCCTTCTATTCCAGCCCTCTGTGTCCTCCTCCCAGGTCTCCACCCCCGCCGATGGTGATCGACAGCGACCCGGCGTGGAGGATCAATTTCATCCTGGAAATCCGCCGCTGGGGTTGCGGCCTGCAATACCTGGTGGACTGGGAGGGCTACAAGCCGGAATGGAGGTGCTGGTTGTGTCCCTCCTTCGTGCTGGATAAAGATCTCATTTGGGGCTTCCACCGGACGCACCCAGGTATATTGGATCGACCGCCGAGAGGCGTTTCATGGGGGGGGAGTACTGTGATGGCCTGCTTGGATGTGATTATCCTCTCCAGCTGTGCACACACCTGTTTCTCATCAAGGCTGGGGCTATATAATCCACGCTGCCCTGGAATCTGTGCAGAGTTGTCTGCCTTTCTCCATGAAGACCACGCATGCCCTCTTTGATTCAGGAGACCATAGCCTCAGCCTGACTGCTTCCCTGCTGTTCACCTACAACCTGCATGCGCTTGGAAGGAAACTCTCCACCACGCAAGTAAGCCTCAGCCTTCCCTCACCATCTCCATATCAGTCCCCTGTGCGCAGGTGGAGCTCCGTGGCAGTGGACCCTGTCTCACCTGGCGGCGGACTTGAACCTCACCCTCTCACAAACTACACCTCCACCATCTACATGCTGCAACGGGCTCTGTGGATGCTGTCCTCCTGGCCATAGCCGCCGTGCTAACCTAAGCATTGCTACATCTCTACAAACAGTAAGCTGCAGATTAACCAGCACATTCCCAGCTGTGAAGCCACTAACCATCCTGCCTCTGTTTGTCCCTAGGGTTGCCAGGTCGAACGGCGTTCTGCTCACCCCCAGCTGCAGCAAGAACACACACCCACACATTCACACACTCCACATTATTATAATAAAGATAATTGTATCTACTTTGGTTTCCGAGTCTGCTCACTGGATCAACAAACCATGTCAGTATCACTGAGACGCTATTGGCCAACCAGTGAGTTTGCATGATTTATTAACAAAAGACACAATGACAAAATAAACAGCCACGTGGGGCAAAAACACGAACAAAGGCTAAGACACAAGATCGAAGACTCTGAGGAGGAATAACTCTTACAGAGAATGAAGAATCAAAAAAGAGACTGGAGTCGAGGATAGAGGCTCCAGTCACGTACGCGGAGGAGCCCATACTGTTGTGTAGGTCGCAGCAAGGAGTAAGCCTCAGCAGCTCCCTTAAATGATAACTCAGAACCAATCAGAAAAGGGGAATGTAATTAAATGAAATGACAAACAGCTGTCACGACATGTCTTGGCTTTGACAGCCGGAAGTCCCGTTGTGACGCTGTCAAAATAAGAACCCAGACGAAGGCCACAATAACAAGGCTCGAAACGGGATGAAACGGGGAAAATACTGAACAACCCGAGCGCGGATGGAATGGGTGCTCAGGCCTTAACAGTTTCTAATTTAGGAGAATATTCTATCTTCAGGTCAGATGTTGGCTTCACATGGGATGGCTATATTCCTCAGCAGAGGTGACAAAATGTCCAACATTTTTCCAATCCACGTGTTTGGGTCTGACCAGTGAGATGTGTGGAACCCCCCATTGTTTAAAATGTTTCTTATCCTCAACAGATAAGACAACGGATGTTTCCACATAACCCCTTGGTGACCTGTACAGGTTTTTATGACCAATCTGGAGGATGGATTTGTGAAAAGTGTTTGTTCATAATTTGGATCAGATCCGTTTAATTGCCTATAGAACATGGTACAATGATTTTGATTTGGAGATTGCCAATCAGTAGGAACTGTGGATGTAAAATGCTGTGATATCACTGAACATGGTTCGGCCATGACCAGATCGAGTGAGTATCAGTATTTCAGTTTGGAAGTCTCATAAACTATGTTTACTTCCTCAATATTTGGGTAGCCTCTGACAAAATGAACCACCCTTCAACAATTATTTATCTGTCCACCCTTCAACAATGTTACCAGTAGTAGGATCCTTTACTTTCACAGATTTTGCTAAGCATTCTGATGTTAGTTTGCCATTCGGAGATTTTAACTGTAACTTTTCCTTCTTACTTTGAAAAGCCCTGAATATCATTGCCTGAAATTACTGATCTACATGCACCTGCGTCACACAAATTTAATTGGAGTACCTTGAACTTTCAACATTACTTCTGGTAAACACTATATTATTAACATCAGATCAAAGTCAGGTCAATGGAAGATGTCTGCTATTTTTTAATATTTAATTTTCTGCTAATTTTCTGTATATGTGTAGGAGTGAGTCCACTTATCTGTTTTAGTCTTAACCATGCAGTCCAGTATTGTTGTAGTGCATGTAGCTCACTCCTCCCCCTCCCAGCAACCGGTCTTGCCATCACTCAATTTCCATTGTGGGGGTGTGTTGCCTCCTTGGCCACAGCCCCTCCTCCTCCACTGCTGTTCTCCTCCTCCTCCTTCTAGCTTCCCTAATAAAAGACAGAATTCATGGGGAGCCTCAGGCTCCCATGGGTCAGCAATCACATTGCAGGTTTTTCTTTAAATTTTTATTTTCTTTTCATACCTAGATTCCCAATTTTCAGACACAGTACACCAACCTGTTAATATCTTGAAGTTTAGTACAGTGTCAAACAATATTTACGAGTGATCCAGACCAGCTGAGAGTTTTATGTAAATAGTTTGCTGTTATTCTAAGCTTAGTTTTCACTAAATAACTATATTTTATTTGTCTGAATCAAGTCTAAGAGTTTAATCCCTATAAACTAGATTTCATACTTTAATTTAGGTTATAATTAAAAATAATTAAGGATGATTAAAACACTATCATTTTACTTTCACATCATATCAAATGCAAAACGATTCTGTCATGAATCTGGGTTTGGAGGGCAAACCCAGTTCTGACTTATTGTTATGTTTTGCCCTAGTTTTCCTCTGACAGCTTGGGCACGCCCCCTCCTCCTGTCTAGTGCGATCAGCAGCACTGTCACGAGTGTTCACACACATACACACACACACGCACGCACACGCTCCATTCACCCCCATTCACACGCCCTCTCACACACCGGATGCCAATCAGTCCTGCCCACGCGTTCTTGCACCGGCAATCTCTTTCCTCGTTAGCTTCAGGAGTATTTGTTTGCTGCATCAGAGGAAAGAAATTGTCGGGGCATTCACCCTCGTTCATGGCAGCTAGTTCTCCATGAATGACGTTCTACTCCCTTCTTGCATTCAGCCGGGCATCTTCAGACAATCTATCCCTGGATGTTTGTGGCTGCCCCAGCCTCCTATCTTCATCCGCCAGACTGCACGGTTTGCCCCGGATCAGCTCCAGACCTGTATGTGTATGTGTGGAAACACAAGAGGTGATGGCAAACAGCCGGTGAGTGCTCGGCAGAGAGAGAGAGAGAGAGAAAGAAAGAGAGAGAGAGGGAGAGGAGGAGGCATGGCTGTAGAATGGCAGAGAGCCAGGCTCAGAGGCTCTAATAACCTGCCAGCTGGAAATAATTAACAACAATCAGGAACTACAGCCACAGATCGTTTTCCAATAGAATTTAAAAAACAGGACCAAAGACTTACTTTGACTGAATGTTGCAGACAATCCTACAGAGATTTTTAGAAGAGGTTCTGCTCACCTTCTGATCAGTGGGGGCCCCTGGATTGCCCACGACACCCAGACAAAGGCTTTGTCTCCTGATGATATCTGCCAACTATCAGAATAGTTGGCTAAATACCCGCATTCTCCACCATTCTTGTAAAAATTCATTTTTGGACAGTTAGCAGAATCTTTTCATTTAATCAACCAAAGATCACAGAAGAAAATACTATTTCTTAGCTTAACTTTTATTGAACCACGCAGGGAGTCACATGGCCATGGATCCTTCCAGCCCCCTCTCCTGGAAAGACCCCAAACAAAGGAAGTCCCTTCTACATATACAGTAGCTTCTGAGTTGGTGGGCGGATCCCAGCCACTCTCCATCAATTAACCTCACCAGCCCGCGTGACAAACGCGCAATGCATTCTGGGCGGGGTAGGAACAGCGATCGTAAACGGACTGCAATCACACAGCGCCTCGGCATTTCTTGTGAATGAACGGAAAAAAAAAATCACAAAATGGACCGTGAAGGAAAATTTAAAGGGACCATACTCCGCCAAATTGAATGGGACTGCAAAGGCCCGCTATTTGGCGAAGCTTGAAGGGGTTAATGGACTAGATCTCTACCAACATATCACATGGAGTTCGGATGTAAACATTCTGCCAAACTTCGACCATGCCTTCATTTATAATTATATGACTGTAAGCTTAAGTCCACACACACATGAAGTTTTTAGTAACTTTAGGTCTTTGAAGAAAGAAAAAGTGCAGTTCACAGACGGATGGGTGCATGACTTGGAGATGTACAAGGTAGACTTGAAGACAGTTGTGCTCACAAAGGTGCTTTTTTTAATTTCTTGTCTTGATTACAAGTATTTATTTACTAAATAAAATAAGTGCATGCCATAAATTGAATTATGCACCCAATATATATGTGAAAGTGTGCTTATAATATTTTATAATCAACCCCTTCTTTCCTGAAGTTGGTGCAACCCCTGATGCACTTGTGTCCTGCACCTGTTGTGAAAAAGGCTGTGTGGAAATAAAATCCCATATAAGCACCACAACAACATCCTGCAGGCCTGTGCAGACAAGGATTTTTACCTGAAACTCTCTGATGGGAGAGTAGAACTCAAGCAGTCACAAGTACTACAAGCAGGTATAAATGCAAATTTTTGTGACAGGCTCACATTTCTGTGACTTTGTTGTGTGGACCACAAAAAGTTGTGTTGTTGTACGCGTCACACCAGATTCTGACCTGTGGGAGCAAACACTTTTACCAGTGGCCCAGAACTTTTTTTATAAAGTTTTCCTACCTGAGCTTGTTGCCCGTCACTTCACTGACTCTGACCCCACAACACAAGAGGAAAGCTGCAGCTGATAAACCCACCCAGAAGCCCAAAAGACGACGTCTAACTGCATTACAGCCAGGTCCCACACACAATCCCAAAAGACAGGCACATAACACAGCAGAAGTGTGGTGGACTTGCAGGCAGCCAGAAGAGCTGGACGACATGGTTGCCTGTGGTAACCAGAACTGTGAAATTCAGTGGTTCCATTTAGGATGTGCGGGACTCTGAAGCACCAACCCCACAGCAGCCGTGGTTTTGCAATGTGCACATTAGAGTAGTGCTGTAGCATGAGACAGTTATGCGCTATAACGTTGTGTGAACAATGATACATGTCAATCATGCATGTCAATTTATATTCTTGTATTGTGTCATGGTTATGGTTACAGTTTTGCATCTTTGAAATAAAGAGCTGGAGTTTGTAAGTCATTGTGTACTTTATTCCAAAAATTGTTACAAAGCAAGCAAGTGTATTTATATAGCACATTTCATACACAAGGGCAACTCAGTGTGATTTACATATATAAAAAGAGGAAAGAAAGCAAAATGTTTGAGCAATAAGAAAAATTGAAGTGCTGCTTTAACTGCTTCAATATTATTGACGCAGTTAAAGACATGATGTCAAAATGGGTAAACCACACCAAAAACATGTCATGGCCTACATTCTAAAACTAAAAAGTTCAAAGCAGTCAATAAAAACTGTGACATTACTGCCAAACATTTCAACGTACTGATGTGGCATGCTAGCCTGCAAACAAGGTCTCTTTGGCCAGTACACCAAAGGGCTGAGGTGTGCATGGAGCTCATTTATGGTGTCGCAGAACAGGATGGATGCGGTTTGTCTGCTTATGTCAAAAAGGTGTGCAATATGTTCAAGAGGCAAATTAAGCCGCAAACGCATCATAGTTAAAAGGAGAATTTGAAAATGGGAAATTTTTCTGTCTTTGGTAGGCTGGGAAAAAATTGCATCAGCAGAGCCATTAAACTGAAAGATGGAAGCCCAGTGTAGTATTTCACCTTTGAGTCATTATCTTTGAGGAAATTCTCATCCAGGGTCTTTCTGGAGAGCTCTCCCTTTAACTTTCTGTTCTCCTCTTGCAAGAGTAAAATTTCTTTAAAGTCCTCGGACGGTGACATTTTTTTATTGAACCAATAAACTGATTGTATGAAAATATTCCATTCTGGCCATTCCCGTGATTTAATATGTGTCACCAGCCTCCATAAATGACTTTATTTGGTAATAGCCCATCTTTTACTTAGTGATGCTGCAGTACCGCCATCTCTCGATTGGTGCGGGCAGCAGTGACGTCAGTTCAGGAAGAAAAAGGAAATGGCAGAACGAGAGCAAAGTGATTCGGACAGCGATTATTTTCTCGAGTTTGACGACCGCAATATAAGTGATGATATTGAAAATGAAGAATCTGATGATGAAGTAGTTTTGGGTGGTGCTGAGGGGGTTATTCAGCTATATTTGTTCGAGCCAGAGGGAGAGGAGGAAGACGAAACAGAGACGGGAACAGACCACGTTGACGACGAGCGGCTCGAAGATTTATCTTGGTAAAATATGCTTTGAAATATTTTTTTTGGCGATATGCATGGTCACACACTTAATTATCAAAATAAAACTACCAGTTGTTCACTCGCTGCCTTATTTGGCGACTTAGAAACATTAGAAACATTTAGAAACATTTTCATTCGAAATAAATGGATAATGTATGTGAGCAATAATATGTGTACTTTACGAGTTTGTCAGGACATGTTGTTAATCATCATCATGTTAATCCTAGTCTCAAAAGCTACATAATTCTCTAAGAGATTGATGGATCATGTTTAAGAATTATTGTGATTCATTATTGTTTTACTATCTTTCCGCTCAAAATTTTTTACATGTTTTTAATTTTTTCTAATCAAACTTCATAGACCAATTTATATAGCACTCCCACGAGCCATTAGTTTATTATAAGCATCTGATTATACCATTTTTTTTTCACAGGTGCACTTGTGAGAAATGTAACATTATGCCAACATCAAGTGAATGTCGGTGCTGCCAGGAGGTATTGAAGGTGAAGGAGAAAGTAGAAGAATTGAAGGGCTGTGGATACACCAATGATAACCTACCAACGTGTATCACTGATCACCCCGGTTTCCGTTCTGTCTGTCTTGACATCTGGGTTTTACAGACAGCTTATCTGGCTTACAGACAGCAATATGGTGATCATGACGCAAGTCAACACGAGTGAGTTTATAAACAATATTTATTCATGTGTTTTAATTTCCAGATGAATTATGAACAAATCATTCAATACATTCAATAATCAATGCAAACGGAATAATCAATGCCAACCCCATATTTTTCAGGCGATACAGATTCATAGCCTACAGGCAACTGGTCCGGTGGTGTTGGGGATATCTTGGGAAAGAAGTGAGGGTGATGTTGCCTGCCTGTGCTGTGAGCCTCATCAGAGAAACATTCCCATCTGATCACTACAAGGGATTTTGCCTACCAAGATTAGATTTGTGAACAATGTTATTTAAATAAAGTTTTGTCAAATCATATATTGAGTTTATTAATGTTCATGTCAATTTTATAATTCTAATATTTCAGCATTCATTAAAGTCGCATGTCATATACATTTGAATAATTTTTCTACCATTTTATGGTATAAAATTTGTGTTCCATTTTTAAAAGCACATTTCTCTAAAAATCTTAGGCTTATATTTGTTTGTCTTAGCAAAATATGTTGCTTCCCTAACAATTGAAAGCTGAACTTTCATTGCTAATTGGAAATTGATTCTACTTTTACATGTTTGATTTTGAAAATCTAGATACATGTTGCTCAACAGCATCAGCTTTGATGGGACGCTGAAATTTGGCACTCAATGTGGCGGGAACTCTGGCTTGTACAGAGTGCCACTCCTCCCATAAGTGGGTTGGAGCAACCAAGGTTTTGTCGAAAAGAATACTCATCAGATCATCCACATATTCTGAAAAAAAATATATTTAATAAAAATTAGACATCCATTTGACTACAGTATGAAATACAAATTTGACCCAAATTAACATAATTTGATAAAAGCTATGAAATGTGAAAGTTGAATGAAGACCAACCCTCCACCCACCCTAAATATCATATACAAGCCTAGAAAATGATACTAATATTTCTTATACTCACCGAAAGTTGGATTAACTTTCTTTGCTTGCAGTGTATATCCGCCTTTTTTGAATTTTGGGTACCTGATGATGAAGACCGGCTCACCATCACGATTCTGTGCCTGCTTGCGGCCTGCATTTTCATTAAAGTGCATTGCAGCTAAACAAAGTCTGTAATTAGAATATTATCACAATGATCTATTTTTGGACATATAAGTGATCTGTCTATCAGCAGAAACTCTATGTAATTGGCACTGTTATTATAATTGCATTTCATATTTTTGGTCACATATTGCATCTCCTCACCTTGTCAACATTCCAAGGAATGAGAAGTGTACACTCTTTGGTGCAAAATGAATAATCAGACTGTGGAAAGCCACCACATTTGAAGTTTGCTGCCCTGGACTCAGCTTTCGCACATCCCTGAGGACCTGTGTTTTGTTGATCATATCAACAACTTTTTCACAGCCCTTTGTGCCTGAAATAAATAAATTGTAGGTGTGAGATATGTCACCAAAAATGATGACAGAAGACGATCTGGTATAGGCTGGGCTGTATTTAGTGTAGGTGGGACATGTTGGTCTAGTGGATCTGAAAGTGGATTTACATAAAAGTCCTGTTCATCAGCTTCCTCTGCTTGGTCAGAAAAATCCACACTATTTGAAGGTTGAGTGACAGTGGATAAAATCTGCAAAAAAAGTAGATCATCATAATTTAATTCCAGAGGTCTCAAATTTGATTACATACATAGAAATATAACTTGAGCAAACAGGCACAACCACCTCCCTATACAGCACTGAATATTTCATATTTGATTAGTATGGATACCCTAACATGCTAATATTTGTTAAGTTGGTAAGGCAATGCAATTCATTGCTTGTAATTCATTTAAGATGTTTAGTAAATATTTGCAGTCAATATTAAAAATACAAAACTTAACCTGTTTACTTCTCGTTTTCTGACAGCTGATCGCATCGGTAGATCACCCTTGCTTTTCACGCCACTGTCACTGACACTTGTCTCAGAGTGAGACTTTGAAATGAACGGTTATATAGTTGGAACAGCCGTTTTTTTTTTATCAGCAATCTTTTTGCTAATTTCATTTCAAATTGCATCTTATTCTCGAAATCGCTGTCAACGAAATGCCTACTGCACATGTTGGGTGATTTACCGACATCATTCCAATTTTTTCGCGTTTTCTGAACGAATTTCACCCATGCCGTTCTGATTTTCCCAGGAACGGGAAATTCATAAACACTCACAGCATGCTCCTCTGGTATACCGTCGCACCCGTAGACAACACAACGCCAAACCATAATTAATTCGATTACTGAAATCCTAATCTTAATAAATAATCTATTTGTAATCCACAAGTACTCCGAGAAATATCCGTAATCGCCGATTTTAAAACGTAAACAACAAGCAATGTCCGCCGAGCGTGTGCGTGTCTCTTCCTGAAATGACGTCACACAGTCAGTGGCCATCTTAGCCGCTGATCGCTTGGCTGAGTCAGACAGCTCTCAAGGACAGCATACTTCAAGAGCGCATTGTCACCTTATGCGACATTTGTTGACACCAAAACATGTGCGGTTCAAATTAGCTCGTCTCACACAAAAATTTAAGATATGATTTAGCGATATTGAATTTTCGTCCGGCCGACTGACATAATGCACGGCCCAGGAGACACACACGCAGGCTCAGGATAGATTTAACAGCTTTATTAGCAACAAGGAAGTGTATGGCTGCGTGTCTGTGGAATAAGAATGTATTGGTGGCGGCGTCTGCGTCAGGCACGGGGGCAGGAGGCCGTACAGCCGGACAACCCTGTGGGAGAGAGCAGAGGGAGAAGGGTAACGGGCACCACACCAATACAGGGAATAATGATGGTAGCTGGCTTACTTGGTTGTGACAGGTGGCTGGCGTCGACAAGGGCAGAGCCCGGGAGACAGCGACCTGCGGTACCTGTGGCAGCAGCGTAGAGCCAACGGCGAGGTGATGAAGTCTGCCGCCGGGGATGTCCACCTGTGCACAGGGGAAAGCTAGAGGAGAGAGGTAAGGGGAGCTTACCCAGGATATCTTCACTAGTCGGTTTGAGATCCGTAGTAGCAAAGGGGCCGAAGTAGAGAGACGGCTTCAGGCCGAAGCCCAGGGCAGAGTGGATTAAATACCTCGCCGCTGACGAGGAGCAGGTGTGCGCGCGGCTGGCGCCGCTGATGAGCGGCAAGTCATAACAGTACTCCCCCCTCTAGCAGCGCCTCCTGGCGATGGTTTTTCCGGGTGCGCTCGATGAAACTCAGAAATGAGTGACCGGTCCAACACCAGCGAGGAAGGCACCCACTGTCTCCACTCGGGTCCATAGCCCTCCCAATCCACCAGGTACTGCAATCCGCGACCCCGGCGTCGGGCGTCCAAGATGTCAGCGACGGTCCAGGCCGGATGGCCACCAATCATCCAGGGAGCGGGTTCGCCGCAGGTGGAGGGCAGAGGGGGTCAGAGACCACCGGTTTAATTTTGGAGACGTGGAAGGTGGGATGGATGCGGAGGGAGGAGGGAATAGCCACACGCACAGCCACCGGGTTGATGATTCTGGTTATGGGATAAGGGCCGATGAACCGTTGGGCCAGCTTTCTCCTCTCACCCTTTAGGTTTACGTCCTGTGTGGATACCCAAACTTGTTGTCCCACCTGGTAGGCAGGCGCAGGTCTCCTATGTCGGTCCACCGTAGCCTTATTGCGCTCCGCCGTGCGTAAAAGCGCATTACGCGCCGTGGACCAAAGGGAACGGCACCGCCTCAGATGTGCCTGGACAGAGGGAACAGCTAACTCGCCCTCCTGCGCGGGGAACAGGGGTGGATCATAGCCCAAGGATGCTTTAAAGGGCGACATCCCGATGGCCGTAGAGCGAGAGGTGTTGTGGGCGTACTCCACCCATGCGAGGTGAGAACTCCAGGACGTGGGTTTAGATGACGTAACGCAGCGGAGCGTAGTCTCCAGCTCCTGGTTAGTCCGCTCACACTGCCCGTTAGACTGGGGGTGATGGCCGGAGGAGAGGCTTACCTTGGCTCCCAGGGCGTTGCAAAATGACCTCCAGATGTCCGAAGAAAACTGGGGGCCGCGGTCGGAGACCACGTCAACCAGGATTCCATGCAGTCTGACCACGTGCTGGATGAGGAGGTCCGCCGTCTCCAAGGCTGAGGGAAGTCCACGTAGGGGCACGAAGTGGGCGGCCTTGGAAAAACGGTCTACAATGGTCAGAACTGTGTCAAAGTTGTTGGAGACAGGGATCCCGGTGACGAAGTCCAGAGCGATGTGCGACCAGGGCCTGCCAGGGACGGGCAGGGGCTGGAGCAGACCCGCAGGGGGAGCGTTACCTGACTTATTGGCAGCACAGACGGGGCAGGCCTGGGCGTAACGGGCGGCATCCTTCCGCAGGCCTGGCTACCAAAAGGATCGCTGGAGAAGGTCAATCATCCGCGAAGCTCCAGGATGGCAAGTGAGCTTGGAGGTATGGAGCCAGTGTATAACGTCCCCCCGGACGGCAGATGGCACGAAGAGCCTCCCCTCCGGTCCGCCACCAGGGTCCGGTTCCGACTCCTGCGCCCTCCGGATCTTGTCTTCTATGTCCCATGTAACAGCCCCCACGACGCACGACCTGGGCAAGATGGTGTGAACAACGTCTTCTGCGGCCTCCGGGGCAAATTGCCTAGAGAGGGCGTCGGGCAGGCCATTCTTGGAGCCAGGCCTATATGTGATGCTGAACTTAAACCTTGCAAAGAACAGGGACCAACGCGCCTGGCGGGCGTTCAGACGCTTGGCAGATCTCAGGTACTCCAGGTTCTTGTGGTCAGTGAGGACCACAAAAGGCAAGGCTGCCCCCTCCAGCCAGTGACGCCATTCTTGAAGGGCAAGCTTGATGGCAAGAAGCTCTCTGTCCCCCACATCGTAATTTCGTTCCGCCGGGGACAGGCGCAGAGAGAAGAAGGCGCAGGGTCGTTTGACTCCATTGGCCGGGGACCGCTGGGACAACACCGCCCCCACCCCCGTGTCCGAAGCGTCCACCTCCACAATGCACTGCAGCGTGGAATCGACCTGGCTGAGGACCTGGGAGGAGGAGAACTCCATCTTCAGCGCCTGGAAGGCCGAAGCGGCCTCTTCAGTCCACCGGAACGGGGTCTTAGGAGAGGTGAGGCGGGTCAGGGGCCCGACGATGGCTCCAAAGTTCGGGACAAAGCGGCGGTAGAAATTGGCGAACCCAATGAATTGCTGAACTTGCTTTCGAGAAGTTGGTGTGGGCCAATCCACCACTGCTTTGATCTTCGCTGGGTCCGGCAGCACCTGGTCATGGGAGATGACAAACCCCAGGAAGGAAGTTGTTTTGGCGTAGAATTCACATTTTTCCGCCTTGACGTACAGACGGTTCTCCAGCAGTCTCTGCAGGATCCGCCTCACGTGGACCCGGTGTTCATCCCTGGACCTGGAGAAGATGAGAATGTCGTCCAGGTAGACGAATACGAACAGGCCGATGAAGTCCCGGAGGACGTCATTGATGAGGCGCTGAAAGACGGCTGGAGCATTGGTCAACCCAAACGGCATCACGAGATATTCAAAATGCCCGTTTGGGGTTCGGAAGGCGGTTTTCCACTCATCTCCCTCCCGGATCCGGACAAGGTGGTAAGCGCTGCGGAGATCCAGCTTAGTAAACCAGGTCACCCCCTGGAGAGAGTGGAAGGCAGTGTCCATAAGGGGCAGGGTGTACCGGTCCTTCTCCGTGATATCGTTGAGAGCTCGATAGTCGATACAAGGACAAAGAGATCCGTCCTTCTTTCCAACGAAGAAGAACCCTGCGCCTACTGGAGAGGAGGACGGTTGGATGATCCCAGCACTGAGCGACTCCTTCAGGTAGCTGTTCATTGCCTCCTTCTCCGGCGCTGACAGACTGTAGAGGCGTCCTGAGGGTAAGGGCGCCCCCTGGCGGATGTTAATGGCGCAGTCGTAGGGCCGGTGAGGAGGCAGAGACATCGCCTTGGACTTACTGAAAACGGCACCCAGGTCGTGGAACTCTGAGGGCACTAGCGTGAGATCCGGGGGCGCGGTGTCCTGAGCTGTTGGAGGCGAGGACGGGGCGCAGGCCGCGGATTGGAGGCAGGTACCCATGCAGAAAGTGCTCCACGCTGAAACCTTCCCAGTCTTCCAGTCCAAGGCGGGGTTGTGGAGGCGGAGCCAGGGATAACCGAGGATGACAGGTGTTACTGAGGTGGGCAGGACGTAAAAGGAGATATCCTCCCGATGGTTTCCAGAGATGATCACCGGGACAGGGGATGCTTGGTGAGTTACCTTTCCCAGGGAAACTCGGGAGAGATTAACCAGGGCGAGAGGAGTATCGAGGGGGTGACAGTGGATGCCCAGTCGGGTTGCCAGGCTTTGTGAAATAAAGCTACCCTCCGCCCCTGAATCCACCAGTGCATGTGTGAGGTGCCCGGTGAGGTTGTGACAGAAGCGGATGGGCAGCGTCAAATGTGTGAGGGGACTTAACCGATTAGCATCCGCGAGGCCCCCTACAGTGACTCGCGGACCACCTCGTTTGGCTTCTCCGGACAATGCTCCACCGTGTGCTGGCTACCTCCGCAATACATGCAGAGGCCCAGGTCACGACGGCGCTGTTTCTCCGCCAGGGGGAGCTTTGTCCGGCCCGTCACCATTGGTTCCGACTCCTCGGAGACCTCCGGCGGCGGCAACGCCAGGGGGCGAGCTTGGGGCAGACGTGCAGAGGCACCCCGCGAGCGAGAAGACTGCTTCTGCTCGGAGGCGCGCTCGCACAGCCTGTTATCCAAACTGATGGTGAGAGAAATCAGCTCCGCCAGCGTCTCCGGGGTATCCCGTCCAGCCAACTCATCCCTCAGACCGGAATTTAGACTGCGGAGGAAGATGCCGCAGAGCGCACGCTCTTCCCAGCCAACTTCCTCCGCGGTAACCCGGAAGTCGATCGCGTAGTCAGCCGCCGATCGGCTCCTCTGTTGGAGTCCGAGAAGGCGGTCGACCTGGACACTGTCCAAACGCGAATGATCGAACACTTCCAGAAATTGTCGCACGAACTGGCCATAGGTGAGGGTGGCGTAGCTGGGCTTCACCATAATGGCATAAGCCCAGGTAAGCGCACGACCCTCAAGGAGATTACCTATATAGCCAATTCTGCTATGGTCTGAGGGAAAATATGCGGGAACGCGAAGAAACACGGACTCACACTGCATAATAAAACCCCGAGCTCCACCCAGCTTACCGCTGAAGCGAGCAGGAGTGGGGATTGGTGTGAGCCGTGTTGGCGCACCCGGAGCAGGCTGGACGGCCACCGGAGCCGCAGGAGCCACGCCACCCGGACGAGCTGAGGGGAATGGCTGCTGGGGGTCCAAGCGGTCTAACCGGTTAGTAATGATAATTAATTGATTCAATATCACCTGTTGCTGATGAGCTATTAAATCCACCCGAGCCTCGAGGGTGGAAAGACGGCGTGCGAGCCCGCTGTCTGCCGAGCTGCTCTGCTGAAGCCGTACTGACATAATGCACGGCCCAGGAGACACACACGCAGGCTCAGGATAGATTTAACAGCTTTATTAGCAACAAGGAAGTGTATGGCTGCGTGTCTGTGGAATAAGAATGTATTGGTGGTGGCGTCTGCGTCAGGCACGGGGGCAGGAGGCCGTACAGCCGGACAACCCTGTGGGAGAGAGCAGAGGGAGAAGGGTAACGGGCACCACACCAATACAGGGAATAATGATGGTAGCTGGCTTACTTGGTTGTGACAGGTGGCTGGCGTCGACAAGGGCAGAGCCCGGGAGACAGCGACCTGCGGTACCTGTGGCAGCAGCGTAGAGCCAACGGCGAGGTGATGAAGTCTGCCGCCGGGGATGTCCACCTGTGCACAGGGGAAAGCTAGAGGAGAGAGGTAAGGGGAGCTTACCCAGGATATCTTCACTAGTCGGTTTGAGATCCGTAGTAGCAAAGGGGCCGAAGTAGAGAGACGGCTTCAGGCCGAAGTCCAGGGCAGAGTGGATTAAATACCTCACCGCTGACGAGGAGCAGGTGTGCGCGCGGTTGGCGCCGCTGATGAGCAGCGAGTCATAACACCGACACCTTTAAGCCTAAGGTGACACATGCTCCAGTTCTGCAGTTCTTGCACATTTTCCTCTGGAGCATCATCAGCCTGACAGATCTGTGCTGCTTCATCAGATGTCGTCTCCTCCATCTCAGCCAGAGGTGTGGTGTCATCTGTTGGTGATCAGGACAATAAACAAGTAGTTAATATATTTTGTAATCAAAAGGAATCCCAAGACACATCTTAGAAAGAAAAACATAAGTAAAAAAAGACTACCTGTAGGAGCTACATTATCCATCTCAGTCACGGGGCCAGTGACGTTGGGGGTCTGTGCTGGGGGGTCACTTGCATGCCCTGCTGATTCTTTTTGCCGTAATCTCGCCTGTCTGCATAAGCGGTTAAACCTGTCAGGAGTGGCAGCTGGAAGCTCTGCATGCCCAAGGTTTAGAGAAGGTGCTCAGTCAGGATCACAGTCTAGCATTTCATAAGCTGGTCTGCCTGTTAAAGCAAAGGAAACGGTAAGAAAATACTTTGGTGTAGAACAAATTAAACCCGCTCACACAGGTGTGTGAGTGGTAACTTTTTTAGCTACTCGGATATCGGAGTCTTTATTTAGCTTAGCTCTGTTTAGCTTAGCACTGCTGACGTAGGGTAAAAGCTATGACCACGCAAGTCTTAACCACAACACAAGAAAGTTTTAACAACAGACATACACAATAAATCATAACGTACCTTTATGAAAATGCTTTGAGCACACCACCATCGATACAGGTGCGTGTTTGAAAGTTATGTTGGGTCTTCTGACTGCTACAATCCAGGCCAGGCGTCGCCTCTTAGTTACATCCGAAACGTGAGCTGTGCTGTTCTTCTTCCATGCTGGAAAACGATAAAAAGCCTATTCCATGGTTTACCTTTTCTCCACGGCGGTTGTGAGAACGACTATTACAGTTTAAAACACAGCTGCTTTGTGACGATATCTCCTACGTTGACGTGATCTCAGCGAACTAATGGTTCCTACCCTACCCAGAATGCACTTGGTCAATTCTACGGACACTACGTAACACTGGCGGAATCAATACATGTCTATTGTTTCAAAGTAGGTAAGCTCTTTTTATGACTTCCATCCTGTCCAGATGTCTTCTCTTCAGCCTTACACATACCCATATATGGAAAGAAGAACAGAGACTTTTCCTGTGACGCTATTATGTGTGTGTGCATGTACGTTTAGTATGTGTATTATGTGTGTAAGCAACTGGAGTTTATGTGTGAATGGTGAATGTGTGGGTCTGACTTGCATGTCTGTGAGTGTGTGTGGATCTAAGGGATATGTGTATGCAAGCACTTTGTGTAATATCTAATTAACTAATCTTCACTATTTATTTATTATAACAGTGCCATTCTGAATGCTCTACCAATAAGAGCAGGAGACCCAGAAGCCTTTGACAACTCCGCCCTATCAGTACAGGCTCGAGTAGGCATGCTCCAATCCTTAGAAGGTGAAAATGGTTATGAACTACGACGTTGGTCTCAGGTGGACAGGCTGCTAAGCAAGCTGCCATCAAGTTACAGAGATGGGTTTGTTGAGTACAGCCTAAATCATGGTACACTGATAACAGCGACTGATAAGACGTACACCCTGCCTGACTTCTCATCATGGCTGCAAGTGAAATCACAAGCCAAGAGCATCTCTAGCAGAGCAGCTGACATGTTTCAGGAGCAGACCAAACCAATAAGGAAAGACAGAAGAGCACAGAGACACTCATCTACGGTGTACTACAGCTCTGAAAGCCAACCAACAAAAGCGCCTCCTCCTGATCCCAGTCCAGGGCCGAATCCCCCCAAGACAAAGCTTAAGGTGAAACCTTACTGCCCATATTGTGACACCCGTGAACATTATCTCACTCTGTGTCCCAAATTCAAATCATTGACAACAAAAGCACAATTTTTCTGTGAAAATGTCCCACCTGAAAGTCTCTTTCTTCAAATAACAATATTATTATTAAAGAGGAAAGTGTTAGGGATTACCTTAAAAAGGCTAATATTAGAAAGGCTCCATGTCCAGATCTTATCTGTGGCCATACACTCCGGCACTGTGCTGATCAGCTTAGCAGTGTCCTTCACTGTATGTTCCAGATGTCTCTAAACTGCAGTTATATTCCTGCCATCTGGGATTTGTCTACAGTAGCGCCTATTGCTAAGCCCACTTCTCCTAAAGAACTGAAAGATTTCAGACCTGTGGCTCTAACATCATTAATGATGAAAATCTTTGAAACAATTGTAAGAAATCTTGTTCTACAGTCTGTGCAAAATAAACTTGATCCACTTCAGTTTGCATACCAAACAAGAAAGGGTATTGAGGATGCTAAGCTTTTCATTTTAAATTGTGCATATAAACATCTAGAAAAACCACAGGCCCATGCCAGGCTTCTGTTTGCTGATTTTTCATCAGCTTTAAACACCACGCAACCTCATCTTTTAACAGAAAGATTAATTTGTGATTTTAATTTATCTCACCAACTCGTGCTTTGGATTATGGACTTTTTAATTGGTCAGACTCACCTTTCAGACTGTCTGAGCACTTCTACATGGTCACCGCAAGGGCGTGTCCTTTCACCCCTTCTTTTTATTGTCTATGTAACTGAGGTCATCCTGCGCAGTTCGCCCACTCGGGACACGAACCCGCGACCTACCAGTCAACTACACAGTTCGAGCATGGGAGACACAGCACGATCGCGCTGAGCTAAAGGTCCGACCGATAGCTCAGCGCTACCGATACTGTATGAGGCTTTTCGGGAGGGAGGTTTACTAACGTTCTACGCCGAACAGTGCTAGTTGGCATCCGTTACACTCTCCCCCTTAAACCTCACTCCCATCCCGGGTTCACGGCACCAGTGTAACTGAGGTCATCCTGCGCAGTTCGCCCACTCGGGACACGAACCCGCGACCTACCAGTCAACTACACAGTTCGAGCATGGGAGACACAGCACGATCGCGCTGAGCTAAAGGTCCGACCGATAGCTCAGCGCTACCGATACTGTATGAGGCTTTTCGGGAGGGAGGTTTACTAACGTTCTACGCCGAACAGTGCTAGTTGGCATCCGTTACATCTACACAGATCAATGTAGGAGCAATTATGAGAGCAGCTATATTGTCAAATTTTCTGATGACATAGCTTTGCTGTCCCTTCTTCAAGGTCGACAATCAGAGCATGGCTTGGTTCCTAATGATTTTATCTCCTGGTGTGACTACAGATTTTTGGATTTAAATGTGTCTAAAACCAAGGAACTAATTCTTGATTTCAGAAAGAAAAAAGAAGCTGTTCAGTGTCATGGGCAGTGAGAGCATGCCCCTCCCGTCCTGTCTCACATTCACCAACTCATCACTGCACCTGAGGCAGAAGACGCACCTGCCCCCGCTCATCAGCCAGCGTACTTAAGGAGGCTCTCTCCGCACATTCAACGCTGGCTCGTCTGGCTATACTGCCCGTCAAAGACCTGCAAGTGTGTTTTTTGACAAACGTAGACACATCATCTAACTTTGTTTCCTTTCCTTCTCAGGTTGCTGCCACCATGCAGGTGTGTCTCCAGGATTGCGCGTGCTCTCCTGCCATATCTCCACCATTTCCTCAGCTTCCTACCTCCACCCGGTTAGGCACCACAAGCTCATTCCCCTCATCCTACTGGTTCGTCTATTTCCCGCTGGCGCCCTGCCAGTTCTTCCTTGATACTCAAGTAAGCGGCAATTTGGCTTGCCCATTTCCCCTTGCTCTGTTCCTCCACTCACAGCTTTTGTCTTCTCTCCACAGGTTGGTCCCTCTGGCGAGTGACTTGTTTCCTTAGCTATATGTTTACTTTGAAATTTAATAAAACTCTCAAACGTGCCTCCTCGTGTTGGTGTTCTCCTGTGCTGTTGTATCGTGCATGTGAGCTGTCAGCTGATTAATCATGACAGCTCAGGAGACTAGAATTCGTGATGACAAAGTCGAAAGAGTAAGGTCATCCAAATACCTTAGTATGTATTTTGATGATCAACTGAAATTCAGTGTAAATACTGAGATCATTGTAAAGAAAGGACAACAGAGAATCCACCTTTTAAGGAAACTGAATTCTTTTTCAGTGAGTCAAATGATTCTCTGCCATTTTTATTAGTCTTTTATTGAGAGTTTGCTTTGTTTTTCGTTTATCTGCTGGTTTAATGGTGTCACAGTTAAAGATAGAAATAGTCTGAACAATACTGTGAAGATCTGTTCCAAGATTATCATCTGCATTGTTGGGTCTGGTGTCTCTCATCTTCCTCTTGACAATACTCCATAGATTCTCTATGGGATTTAGGTCAGGAGAGTTTGCTGGCCAATCAAGCACAGTGATGCCATGGTCATTAAACCAGGTTTTGATACTTTTGGCAGTGTGTGTGTGTGTGGGGGGGGGGGGGGATGCCAAGTCCTGCTGAAAAATGAAATCAGCTTCTCCATAAAACTTGTCACCAGAGGGAAGCATGAAGTGCTCTAAAATTTCCTGGTAGACGACTGCGCTGACTTTGGTCTTGATAAAACACAGTGGACCAACACCAACAGAGGACCTCTGTTCAGATAAAAGTAAATTTTGCATTTCATTTGGAAATCAAAGTCCCAGAGTCTGGAGAAAGAGTGGAGAGTCACAGAATCTACTGTATATTCCTTGAGGTTTAGTGTGAAGTTTCCACAGTCAGTGATGATTTGAGGAACCATGGAAGTCTGGAAAAGTCTGGAAAATCATCAAGGACATGAAGAACTCAAACTCTACTGGAGCTGATGAAATTTCCAGCAAAATTTTGAAAAGTATCATTAATTTAATACTGGAACCTCTTATCTACTGCATTAATCTGTCTCTAATCTCCGGAGTAGTGCCACAAATAGCAAATTTTTTTTTTTTTTTAATTGCACAAATTATACCAATTTACAAATCAGTTGATAAGAATGATTTGACTAATTATTGTCCAATATCCATACTGCCTATTCTCTCAAATATTTTGGAAAGAGTAGTTTATAACAGACTTACCAGTTACCTTGATAAGCTCAGCATTATTATCCCATCTCAGTATGGCTTCAGAAAGAAACACACTACCTATATGGCAATACTTGACCTAACTGAAAAAATCAATGATGCAATTGAAAGATGCAACTATAATATTGGCATTTTTTAGACCTGTCTAAAGCATTTGATACCATTAACCATGACATCCTAATTAATAAATTACAACATTATGGTATCAAAGGTCTAGCATTAGGTTGGTTTATTAGTTATCTGTCTGGAAGACGGGGCAGCGCAGTGGCGGAGTGGTTAGCACTGCGGCAGCACAGCAACTCACCCTTGGCCAGGGGATCCTGAGTTCAATCCCAGCCCCCGACCAACAGTGATCTGTGTGGAGTTTGCATGTTCTCCCCGTGTCTGCGTGGGTTTACTCCGGGATTTCTCCGGTTTCCTCCCACATGCCAAAAACATGCAAGTTAGGTTAATTGGCATCAAAACTGGGGATTCTAAATTGTCCTTAGGTATGACTGTGAGAGTGAATGGTTGTCTGTCTCTCTGTGTTGGCCCTGTGATGGACTGGCGATCTGTCCAGGGTGTACCCTGCCTCTCGCCCAAAGATGCTGGGATAGGCTCCAGCCCTCCCGCGACCCGAAAAGGATTAAGCGGAAGAAGATGAATGAATGAATGTCTGGAAGACTTCAGTATGTTTATACAAATAACCACAAGTCATCATATAAAGCCATCAATCATGGGGTTCCCCAGGGTTCCATTTTAGGACCAGTTCTATTCATTCTGTATATAAATGACATTGCTAATTCCTTGTCTCTACTACATAAAGTACTGTTTGCTGATGACACTAATTTATTTTTTTGCTCACCAGAATCCAAATGAACTTGAACAGATAATAAATAGCATACCCGTCAAGTGATACGGTTTCGCCGTATTTTAATATGGGGAAAATGCAATTTTAGCAAATACGGGCATATTGCCATTTCTGTACGCCAAAAAGAAAATATACAGCGGAAAAAAAATTATTGAGAGTGTGGAGGAACACCTCGTGTGGTGACCCCCACAACCTACGGGGCTGGCAGAGCGCTCAGCGTGAGCAATTATCAGAGCAATGAGAGGTATGGACTGATCATTATGCAGATGCGCCTCGCACCCTCTTTTGTCCTGCAGCTCCAGAACAGAGAGGAATTGCGGTGCAGTAATCCTGCGGCCGATATGTGTGACTCTAATGCAAATGTCCATGCTTTCCTGCTGTATACTGTGATGCTAATATGCCATGCATACATTGTCTGAGCTGGGTATATGTAGGAAAAAGTCAGTTTTGGACAACCTCTAGTAAACCCCCAGAAAACAGTGTTGATTAGATGCTAATGGCTAATATAAATATTCCTAATAAATGTATCTAAAAGACTGTGATTTATTGATTAATGGTAAATAGGAGCATTTATAGGGAATGTAACTAAAGGACTGAATCTGAACTGTTTGAATGTAAACTGTCAGTGAAAGCAGTAGCGCTTTTGCGCCACAGGTGGCGCTCAGTAGTGACGAGACACTGTACAGTGTTAGAGAACAAGAGAAGAAGAGTAGCGAATGTTCCAGAGTGTGAAGAAGATGGTGTCAAGTGATATATGGCCGTTGCTGGCTGATGTGCTGAGTAAGTGTGCCATGCCGGGTGTGGTGGAAAGTCAATAAACTGCTGCAAAGTCTGACAGCTTGGCCCTCATCCTTTCCCCTTCGCCCTCCGGGATGCAACAAAAACTTAACTCACCCCTCAAAAATTTAATGTCGTCCCGACATTACACCTTTCCCAAAACAACTGTTTTTCTCTCACAGTTCACATTTGGTAACCATGTATCTCATGTAAGTAGGGTATTACTAAACAGGAGTCAGAGTTCATTAAAGTCCATAAAGATGCAAACTGGTAATTGTCCATAGTACAGCATGTATCTCCTATTCCATGCAATACGTTTGCAGAAGAGGTCTTTGTGCACGATAACCATCAACCGCTCCATCCATCATGGTGGGCATCTGCATCTTTCCTGAGAGTAAGGGTACTCAATCTAGTCATAGCCTACCAAATAAACCTTTGTGTAATGCCTGTGCCTTAGTAACACACTGAAAATCTTTTTTTCTTTTTTTTTAAAAATGTTTTTTCTTTTTTTCTTTTTTAATCAACCATCAAAGTAACTTGGTAATGAGGTTGGTCACTACTCATTTACTTTCCAAAACATTCATGTCTGAACAATGGTTATCTCTAGCTTCTACACATTTGTTCTAGACAGATGAAGTGCAAGGTTGGCCTAACTTATCATAAGTAAATCTCAATGGCTGTTTTCTCATTCTTGAAGGATACGTTTTAGCAGGAATCTCATCAGGTCCCTCCTGGTCACTGGAACTGGACTCCGACACCTCATCACCCTGGTCCTGGTCTGCCTCAGCTGGATCTGGGACCACCGGATTGTTGACCTCTGGTGCCAGCTGCACCTGCATGACGTCATCTGGGTCCTGGTCCTCATCCTCCGGAGTAGTGTCACCGTGCGGGTAGAACTCCGGTGCATCGGCTCTCAGTGGACGGTGATTTTGATCCTTCCCAGCTCTTAATCCGATTATGGCATTCCAACCCTCGTCATCTTCATCATCCGTGCTGTTTTGTCTGTCTACATGTTTTTGTCTGTTAGACTCTCTTTCTCTTGTTTGGTTAGAGGCATGCTCCACTGTTTCCATGGAAAGAAAGTCACAGGGTAGTAAAAGGTTTCTGTGCATGACCCGAGTGCGTCCCTTGCCATTTTCAGGTCTGATTTCATACACTGGACTGTCTGGGTACTTCTTTTGGGTCACGACATACACCTTGTCTTCCCAGAATGATCTTAATTTTCCTGGCCCACCTTTTTCAGTCAAGTTTCGGACCAGTACTCGGGATCCAGGGGGCAACTCAGCACCGTGAACCTTTTTATCATAAAGTGCTTTACTTCTCATCCCTTCTTTGTTTGCTGTTTTAGAAGCGAGTTTGTAAGCTTCAGTCATTGTAGCTCTCCACTTTTCAGCATAGTCTGGCTGAGAAACACTCTGCTCTCTTGTTGTGAGGCCAAACATTAGATCAATAGGCAACTTTGGACTACGGCCAAACAACAGAAAATATGGCGCGTACCCCGTAGCCTCACTACGCGTACAATTATAGGCATGAACCACTTTTGCCAGAGAGGACTTCCAGTCTTCCTTGGCTGCTTCGGGCAAATTTCTGAGCATTGCCAACAGTGTACGATTGAATCGTTCCACCTGCCCATTCCCTTGGGGATGGTAGGGTGTTGTTCGGGACCCCTGCACACCACTGTACTCCTGGAGTTTTGCAAAAAGTTTATTTTGGAACTCTCTACCCTGATCATGATGGAGTCGTGTGGGGAAGCCAAACTTGAGGGCAAAATCTCCAAAGATCTTCTCAGCAGCGGTGTGGGCGGCTTTGTTGCGACAAGGGTAAGCCTGGGCAAAACGAGTGAAGTGGTCCATTAAAACCAGGATATACTCATATCCTCCTTTGCACTTCTCCAAGTGCAGGAAATCAACGGACACCAATTCGAATGGGTACGTGGTGACAATGTTAGTCAGTGGTGCCCTTGTTGTCTTATTGGGACGTTTGTTCTTCAAACAACTGCAAACTTTAGTGATGTAGTGCTCAACATCTCTTTGCATATGAGCCCAATAAAAACGCTCTCTTATCAACGCTCTCTTATCTTATTAAGCTCCTCAAGTCCTGTGCAGACCAGCTGTGTGGGATTGTGACGTATATCTTCAACATGAGCCTGAAACTGGGGAGGGTACCACAGCTGTGGAAAACATCTTGTGTGGTACCTGTACCAAAAACTTCCCATCCCAAAGACCTGAACAGCTACAGACTGGTGGCCTTGATGTCCCACTTGATGAAGACCCTGGAGAGACTGCTCCTTGCTCATCTCCGCCCCCTGGTGGAACCAGCGATGGATCCACTCCAGTTCGCCTACCAGCATGGCATTGGGGTGGAGGATGCAGTGATCTTCCTCCTTCACCGTTCTCTGTCCCACCTGGAGAAGCCCGGGAATATGGTGAGGATCATGTTCTTTGACTTCTCCAGTGCTTTCAACACCATCCAACCGATGATCCTGAAGGACAAGCTGCTGCGCGCAGGGGTGGACCAGCACCTGTCATCATGGATCCTGGACTACCTCACGAACCGGCCTCAGTTTGTGAGAACCCGGGACTGTGTTTCCGACACGATCATCAGTAGCACGGGGGCCCCCCAGGGAACGGTGCTGGCTCCCTTCCTGTTCACTCTTTATACTGCGGACTTCTCACACAACACAACACACTGCCATCTACAGAAGTTCTCTGATGACTCTGCGATCGTTGGTCTCATCTCCAACGGAGATGAAGCTGAGTACAGAGGGCTGTAGTCAGCAGGAGAGAAGAAAAAAGCGTCTGCTCTCTTGGGAGGGCGGAAGTGAGATCCAGGACTTCGTGGACTGGTGCCATCGGAACTGCCTCCAGATTAACGCGAGGAAAACTAAGGAGCTGGTGGTGGACTGCCGCAGGCATGGGCAGCCCCTCACAGCACCAGTAAATATACAGGGAACAGACATCGAGATGGTGACATCCTATAAGTACCTGGGTGTTCATCTGAACAATAAACTAGACTGGTCACACAATACTGACGCACTCTACAAGAAGGGACAGCGCAGGCTGTTCCTGCTGAGGAGACTCAGGTCTTTTGGTGTACAAGGGGCGCTGCTGAAGTCATTCTATGACACGGTGGTGGCATCAGCCATCACTTTTGGAGTGGTCTGCTGGGGCAGTGGCATTACTGCAGCCGATAGGAAGAGACTGAACAAACTGATTAAGAAAGCTAGCTCTGTCCTGGGGCAGCGCCTTGATCCGATGGAGGAGATAGGAGAGAGAAGGACGGTGGCTAAACTGTCATCTCTGCTGGAGTCCGAGTTCCACCCTATGCAGGACATACTGGATGCACTGAGGAGCTCATTTAGCAGCAGACTACATCATCCCAGGTGCACAACCGAGAGGTTTCGTAGGTCCTTCCTACCAACGGCTGTCAGACTGTACAACCTAAGCAGGGCTGCTCGCAGAGATAGCAAAAAGACGTAACAAACTAATAGTTTTTTGAATGCAAAAGATGCAATAGACTTACACAATGGTCCTCTCCGGCATACAACTAGGAACATACCGGTCGCTATGGAGGGTGAGAATATGTATGGGCACATAATCATACCATGTAGGATAACTAAGTAGTCGGTTATGCTGTTTCATCCCATCTAGCAACAATGCTCTGCACTGTGTGTGTTTATATATTTACATATTTATTCCATCTAGCTACAATGCTCAGCACTGGGTGTGTTTATATTTATATATCTATATATTTATTCCATCTAGCTACAATGCTCCGCACTGTGTTTTTATATATCTACATATTATTCCATCTAGCTACATTGCTCCGCACTGTGTGTGTTTATATACTTGCATATTTATTCCACCTAGCTGCAATGCTCCGTACTGTGGGTGTTTATATATTTACATATTTATTCCATCTAGCTACAATGCTCTGCACTGTGTGTTCATATATTCATATATTTATTCCATCCAGCTACAATGCTCTGCACTGTGTGTCTGTGTGTGTGTGTGTATATATACGTATATCTTATAGTAATAGGTACATATGTATATTAGCTGCTCTTGCTTGCTTGTTTTTTTTCTTGCCTTCTGATTGTTGCTCTGAGTGTTGCTATCCCTGTGCTGTTGCAATCCTGGAATTTCCCCGTTGTGGGACTAATAAAGGCTTATCTTATCTTATCTTATCTTATCTTATCTTATCAAGTTCATTACTCTCTCTACCCCTAAATGGCCCATGTTTTCGTGGAGCTCTTTGAACACGAACTTGTGAAACTTTTGGGGTAGGAGTAGCTGGTCATGCGTTGCCGTTCTCCTGTAAAGCAGTCCATCATCTTCCAAGTACAGCTTGTGTCTTTGTCTGACTAAAGCTGCAATTTTACTGTTCTGCTGCTTTCCACTTCTTGGCCATTGTTTTGACAACACAAAACGCAACACTTCTCCAATCACGGAGTCTTCTTCTTGAGCTCTTTTTAGAGCAGTCTTTGATATTTCAGCTACAGAGCTGGCTTCTCGATCTGCTTCACTAATGAGAGTAGAAATGGTGACTGGGCAAAGCCATGGTTCATTTTCTTGTGACTTTACCTTGACTGCCTGTGCCACACAATGCATCACATCAGGATCAACATTTTGTGTGCATTGGTTCATGTACTGCTCCATATCTAGGGGCATACGTGAAAGACTGTCTGCATCTCTGTTTGCTTTTCCAGGGCGATACTTAATCACAAACTAGAAATCAGCTAGTTCTGCTACCCACCTCTGTGTGGTTGCATTTGACTTTGCGGTGGTGAGCACATACGTTAGGGGATTATTGTCCGTATAGACAGTGAATGGCGGAGAATAGTACAGATAATCCCGAAACCTCTCACAGATGGCCCACTTCATGGCAAGAAACTCCAGCTTCCCTGAATGAAGGTGGTAGTTCTTCTCTGGATTCGACAGTGTCCTGGAGCCATACGCTATCACCACCAGTTTGTCTTGTTGTCGCTGGTATAACACCGCTCCAAGCCCCTCCTGTGAAGCGTCACAGTGCAAAATGAAGGGTTCCTCAAAGTTCGGGTAACCTAACACTGGGGGTTGGGAAAGAAAGTCAACAAGCTGACAAACTACTGCTTGATGCTCTGGGCGCCACCTGATTACATGGGATGAGGGCAACTGGCCACCATCGTTCTTTTTGACATGTTTCTTTGAGTTTTTCTTTGCTTTATCTGTGTGGTCGTTAGCAAGAAGGTCGTAAAGAGGCTTTGCTATACGGGAGAAGTTTGGAATATAGCTGCGGTAATATGAAATAAAACCTAGCAATTTCCTTAGCTCTCCAACAGTGGAAGGTTGCTGCTGTTTGAGTGTCTGCACTGGGGCAATGTCCGCAGGGTCCATAGTGTAGCCCTGTCCTGTTACCATTTTACCAAGGAAACGTACCTGCTGCTTGAATATCTCACATTTCCGGGGAGTCAGCTTCACCCCATGGCTATGATAGCGGTGCAGGACGCTTCTCAGGTCTCGCAAGTGATCTTCAAAAGTCTGTGAATGAACAAGGTTATCATCGAGGTAAGGCAGACAAATATCATCCCTCAACCCCCACAAGCACTCCTCCATAGATCTCTGGAATGCTGCTGGTGCTGAGGACAAACCAAATGGAATTCTTACCCACTCGAATAAACCCCAGGGAGTGATAAATGCAGTGAGGGGCCTACTCGACTCTTCCAGGAAACCCTGGTGATACGCCTTCCCTTGGTCGAGGACTGAAAACCACGCACTCCCATTTAGACTGTTTAGCATATCTTGTATACGGGGAATTGGGTGTCTGTCAGGGATAGACTTCTTGTTCAACTCTCTAAAGTCACAACACAAACGCAGACCTCCATCTTTTTTTCGCACACAGACGATTGGACTGGAATACGATGACTTGGATTTGGTGATCCAGCCCCTGTTAAGCAGATCTTCTCAATACTCCTTTACTTCTTTATGAAGTGGTCTGGGAACAGAAACATAAGTTCTTTTGACAGGAGTAGGATCCTTGAGTCGGCTCTTCAACTGTAAAGAGGGAATTGTCCCTACATCATACTCATCACGGGAAAACGCTTGCCATTCCTCCCGTAGGAGCTGTTTTACTTGCTCTTGCTGTATGGGCGAGAGATGATCAAGGGGAACTGGGGGGTCCCACATGTCCATAGTCTCTTTGACGGCACAGTTCATCTCGGTCTCTTTGTTTCTTCCTGTTTCACTCGTCGTCGGGTCGACTGTCGCTTGGTTTACAGCAGGGGGTCTAATGTCTGCCGGGTAAGCAGTTTTAACTCTCTGTGTTTCCCCCAAAATGGTCTTAGCGGGCAGCTGGATATCATGGGACGTACTGTTTGTTATAGGTATTTTGAACATAGATCACCTCCCTTTCCATAACTGCACCAACCCACTTTGCATCTACAAACCCTCCGGTAATTGGGTGTACTGACTCGGCTCAAACAAGACGTCTTGTGTGTCTGGAAGTGAGCCTGCCCTGACACAACCTTTGACTGCTTTGGTTTGGCCCGCAGGAATGGTGACCAACTCACTGCCAACTTTTACCATTCCTTCTCCTAGCCTATCCTCCTCACTTTGCATCACTTTCAAAAACACTTCTGTTTTTTTACAGTCAAATGAGAAGGCTGCACTAACAGCTTCACTGATGGCACAAGGGGGTTTAATGCCCATCTTCAGGACATGGTCAATCACGTTGAACCCAATGATAGGTGGCTCTGCCACTCCATCCTCCTTCACCACTAGCACAGGAACTAAGAGTTCCACCGGTGGGTGACTAACTGTTGGCAGCTTGAAAGTGACTTCAACCCACCCCGAGAATGGAATCGGTGTCTGGTTCACTGCCCTCCCATTCAGAATACTTGGACCCACCAACTCGGCTAAGTCTCTGACGGTGGTGTGTGGCAGGTGCTCCTGTCTCCAGGTGTCATTCATTAAGCAGACCTGTGACCCTGTGTCCCACAATGCTTGTGTCTCCTTGTCATCGAGGAAGCAGGTGATGACATATTTTTTTCCAACCAAATTGAGTAACTGTAATTGGCGATTAGGGGACAGTAGATTAACACGGACCGTCTCTTCAGGAGGTGCCTCGGCCTTAGCTACTAGCCTTGCTTCCAACCTCCGAATACTGTCAGTAACTAGCTCATACAGTTCTTGTGTGTTAGCTTGTTCTGCTGTGGTTGTGACAGTACTGGCCGCCGTATCTACTTGCCCTATCCTTCTTCCAAGTCTCCTTCCTATCCGACATTCCCTTGACATGTGGCTGCTGATTCCACATCTGAAGCAGTGGTCGCATTGGTCGCCATTGCTGGTGGATTGACAGCTCTTGCAGCCACGTGCCCTCCTGGCTCTTTGAGCGTGAGGTGCTCGGGGAGACTCACGTATGGCCTTCTTGATCTCCTCCATGTCACTCTTCAGCTGCGTGACTATGTCCAGGAGCTCAGATTCCGTATGGGTCACTGTGCTTTGGGATTTAAGGATTTTACCTTTTGTCGATGGTGGAGAGTGCTCTTGGCCATCCACTTCTTCCACAGTTGCATACTGACCCGTCAGATTTTCCACTCGGCATTCTCGAACTTTTGGTTCTTTCGTGTGCCTCTTGAATTTTTGGTGTCGTTCCCATTCAAGACTGGCTGCTGCATTCGTCTTTGAAATCAGAAGCTCGTTGGTGACGGCAGGATCCTCCAAATAGCGCTTCAGTTGATACTTCACATCAGCACTGATCAGTCCTGTTTCCACCGCCCTCAGATACTTCCTCTGAATAAGATCAGAACTAAACTGCTCTTCCATGCCAGGCTCTATGGATGCTGCTAAAAGTCTTTCCTTTAGCTCAATGGCGCGAAACAGGAAGTTCTGAGGTGACTCATTACTGTCTTGTGTGAGATTTATCAGACGATGATACAAGTCAATGGAACTATCCTCTTTATAATGTCCTCGCAGGATAATGCGCAGCTGTGGCAGGGTGAGATCTGACTTGATCTCCAGCATAGTGCGCAAACTCAATCCGGGACTCACTGCTCTGACAACAGCCTCAATTATCTCAGCCTCATTGTGCTTTTTCTTTAGGCCCATATCGATCTGGTGAATGAGGTTGAAATAAGACAACTTGTCTTTTTGGCCCCTCTCCCCTATCTGCCCATTTATCTTAAATTCCCGTTTAATGGTCACTTCTGGCAGTAGGGGCGCTGCGGGGACCGCGGGCTGTGTCACAAAATGGCGGCTCTGTGGCTGCGCGGCCTTGGGCTGTGTCACAAAATGGCGGCTCGGTGGCTGCGCGGCCTCGTCATCAGTCAGCCTCGCTATCTCCTCTTCAACCCTTTTAGCTGAATCAAGGATACTTTCATGCAGAGCGGCATATTGGCTTTGTAAACTGGCGAGTGCCTCTGTCTCCCGGCTCGTGCCGGCCGCTGCTGCCGCCTGCGTCAACAGTTCGCTTTGCTTAGCTTCGGTAGCACATGCTATTAGCTTTAGCAGAAACGCGCGGGCTACATCCTCCTCTTCGCTTTCAATGTTTTTTCCACCTTCTCGATTAACAGTCGTATCAGCGTGTATTTTTTAGACGGCTTGGCTGGGCTTATCTTTGCAAATAAACAGACCTCGTTTAGCTGTTCGGCCCGTAACGGCACCAAGGCCTCGCTTAGCTTATCTTGTAGCTGTTCCAGTTCCATCGTTACGGCCTTTTTTTAAATTTTTTTTTTATTTGCACACTCACCGTCTTAGACACGACTGAACCATCCTCTGCTACCAAGTTTTTGTTACGCCCGGGAGGGCGAAGGGGAAAGGATGAGGGCCAAGCTGTCAGACTTTGCAGCGGTTTATTGACTTTCCACCACACCCGGCACGGCACACTTACACAGCACATCAGCCAGCAACGGCCATATATCACTTGACACCATCTTCTTCACACTCTGGAACATTCGCTACTCTTCTTCTCTTGTTCTCTAACACTGTACAGTGTCTCATCACTACTGAGCGCCACCTGTGGCGCAAAAGCGCTACTGCTTTCACTGACAGTTTACATTCAAACAGTTCAGATTCAGTCCTTTAGTTACATTCCCTATAAATGCTCCTATTTACCATTAATCAATAAATCACAGTCTTTTAGATACATTTATTAGGAATATTTATATTAGCCATTAGCATCTAATCAACACTGTTTTCTGGGGGTTTACTAGAGGTTGTCCAAAATTGACTTTTTCCTACATATATAAGTTGACTGCATATCTCTTGCTCTTTCTCTTTTTGATCACTCGCACTGCTTGTTGCTGACTTTGAGACGCAGGGCTCGCTCCAGTGCGCTGCCACAGTGCTGGGCAAGACTCGTGATGGAGGATGAATAAAGTACCCTTTTAAACTTCAGTTCGCCGTGTCCGTCTGCACCTATTTTGTTCCTCCACAAGAGAACCTAAAATCAGCTGAACAGTAATTCGATGCCTGGCGAAATTGAGCGCACCTAAGTAGTCTTTTTGTGATTTTCACAAAATCCAATTTAATTCCAAGTGTATATATCTAGCTGACAATAGCGCCGATCGAGGACTACGTCATCAGTTTTTGCGCTGGTAGTCACGTGGTACACAGCAGTACACAAGGTCGGACAAACAAAACCCTGTCCTACCGGTGGAGCAATGGCGAGTGATACTGCATTCCCACTTGTAAAACTGTTAGAAAGCGAAGTCCCAGGGGCTGCCTTTGTTTACAGTGACATTTCTCAACATTCTGTGATCCAACTGAAGCGATGGTTGGAATGTCGTGGGTTGCCAGTGTCGGGAAACAAGCCTACTCTTGTGAAAAGGTGAGTACTGCCATGTATGTTTTATCATAACAACATAGACTAGAAATTGTGTGCTATTGAGTTTAATGTAAGACTAGGAACCAAATCTGATGCAGATCTATATATTGAAAATGGATGGGGGTGCAAAATAAAAAGTACTGTCCATTCACTGTTTTGAAATTGCGATTTCAGCAGTGTTCAGCACAGCTGGGCCAGGGGTGGATGTAGGCCTACATGTACTGTTTTACATAGTAGTATTACAAGCTTTGTAAGCATCTCTAGGCTTCTGTTCGTTGACATGGTTAAAACAAATTGTTGTGCTATCTTAATTATCTTAATTATCCCTCTGAACCAAAAAAAAAAAAAAAAAATTATTCAGTTTTGTCTTTCATATAATTTCATCCAGCATGTTTATACTGAATAAATTGATGCATGGTAAATGGCTGGTTCTTATGCCATAGCAGTGCACTCTTAGTATAATTAAATTTATTTATTTTTGAATTTCCATCCATCCATCCATCCATCTTCTACCGCTTTTCCGGAGGTCCGGGTCGCGGAGGCAGCAGTTCAAGCAGAGAAGCCCAGACTTCCCTCTCCCCAGCCACCTGCTCCAGCTCTTCAGAGGGGATACCAAGGCGTTCCCAGACTAGCTGGGAGACATAGTCTCTCCACCGAGTCCTGGGTCTGCCCCGGGGTCTCCTCCCAGTGGGACGTGCCTGAAACACCTCAAGTGGGAGACGTCCAGGAGGCATCCTAATCAGATGCCCATACCACCTCAACTGACTCCTTTCAATGTGGAGGAGCAGCGGTTCTACTCTGAGCCTCTCCCGGATGACTGAGCTCCTCACCCTATCTCTGAGGGTGAGTCCAGCAATCCTACGGAGAAAGCTCATTTCAGCCGCTTGTATCCGCGATCTCGTTCTTTCGGTCATTACCCAAAGCTCGTGACCATAGGTGAGAGTAGGAACGTAGATTGACTGGTAAATCGACAGCTTTGCCTTAGAACTAAGCTCCCTCTTCACCACAACAGACCGGTACAACGTCCGCATCACTGCAGATGCTGCTCCAATCCGTCTGTCGATCTCTCGCTCCATTTTCCCCTCACTCGTGAACAAGACCCCAAGATACTTAAACTCCTCCACTTGGGGCAGGAGCCTGTCCCCAACCCGGAGAGGACAATCCACCTTTTTCCGGCTGAGGACCATGGACTCGGACTTGGAGGTGCTGATTCTCATCCCAGCCGCTTCACACTCAGCGGCAAACCGTCCCAGCAAGAGCTGTAGGTCATTGCTGGATGAAGCCAACAGGACAACATCATCTGCAAACAACAGAGATGAGATCCTGTGGTCACCAAGTATGACACCCTCCATTCCCTGGCTTCGCCTAGAAATCCTGTCCATAAAAATTATGAACAGGACCGGTGACAAAGGGCAGGGTTCGTGGGAGTTTGCCCAACCAGTTTACATGTGTTTTGTGGACTTGGAGAAGGCATTTGACCGCGTCCCTCGTGGATTTTTGTGGGGGGTGCTTCGGGAGTATGGGGTATCGGGCTTGTTGTTACGAGCTATTCGGTCTCTGTACGACCGTTGTGAGAGTTTAGTTCGTATTGCCAACACTCGGTCGGAGTCATTCCCAGTGAGAGTTGGACTCCGCCAGGGCTGCCCTTTGTCACCGGTATTTTTGAATTTCATTACAAAATTGTGAAATTCACAGTGCCAAAAGTGCAAAACATCTCTTTCCAGTAGTAATGCCCTTTTCCTATGACTATTTATACATGCTGTGTGGATTGCTTGAGTGACTCGAGAATGAGGATGACCTGTTTCTTTGACCTCTGCAATTTTATACAATCCACAAATCATTAAAATCCACATACCTGACTGGCATTGTAGTTTGCAGGAATAGGGTCAGGATGAGTTTCAGTTGGGCCATTGCCTCCAACAAAATGCTTTGTGCAGATGTAAGTCCATTTTTTCACTTTTTCAACAGTAAACCCCTCACGGCTGCAAGCTCTGACCCATTTTTGACATTTCTCAAAGTTTTGTTTAGGTTTGGGGAATGGTATCCATCCCACATTTTTCATGTGCTCACGGTCGCTGTATCTGCTATCACTGTTGCAAAGACCATAGCAGCAGTGTCTAGTCACACCTGTCTTCTTCATAGTCCCTTCAGTCTCACTTGACACCATTTGCATAGCCATTGTGAAGTTAATTCCCCTCAGGCACACCTGCCTTGCTCCATTCACGCGATGCAGTGGCCCAGAAAGTTTGTCCTACTTCAGCCAAGTAAACACACGCATGCGCAGTAGTGAAAGCTATTTTTAGCGCTTTGACTAGCTCCTTGATCGGCGCTATTAAGAACTATATTCAGAATTATTCTTATTGTGTACTTTCAAATTAAGCAATCTACCTTGTGCTAATGTAAATTTGAAAAATATCGTTTTATTTATTTATTTATTATTAATATTATCATTTATTTTTTAAATTTATTTATTTTTAATTAATTAATTAATTAATTTATTTTTTGTGCTACTTGGCTTATTATTTTCACATTACCAAAAAGTTATGGCTCAAGATTGTGTCCATATAAGTGTACATTTGAATAAATATGTTTGAAATAGTTCATGTTGCAATTGTTGTTGTTTGTTTTTTGTTTTTTTTGCTTCAGTTTTCTTTCATCTGCCAATAAATACAGTTTTTAAGTACTCAGTACAGGTGTGAAAGCCCCCCCAATAAGGGAGGCATGAGGTATGCCTTGACAGGTATGAAGTAGTGAACAATTTAAAACAGACACCTGGTTTCAGTGTAACAAACTTTCTCTTAATATCAGTAAAACTAATTATATTGTATTCCATTCAAATAAAAAGCCAGACACCAAGGAACTTTGCCCCTAAATTAATGGACAGAATATTACAAGAGTTAGCTCTATAAAATTCTTGGGGGTCCTCATTGACGAATTTCTCAATTTCAAATGTCACATCAACGATCTAACCAAGAAACTGGCAAAATACGCTGCTTTGTTTTTTAAAGTGAGACATTTTCTACCACTTTCAGCTTTTCTCACTCTATATAAAACTTTATTTGAGCCTCACTTACATTACTGCAATATCATTTGGGGTAACACATTTCCAACTCACCTAAAAAAGCTAGAAATTCTCCAAAAGAAAGTCATACATACCTTATCATGGTCTGAATATAATTCTCCTACTACTCATCTTTTCCATCACTATAATCTTGTAAGACTTGCTGAGCATAATTACTTCCAGAATGCCTGTATAATGTATCAGGATGTCCACAAACTCAACTATAAATTATGTGAACTCATTTCAACCTTTCTTCACATACACACCTATACCACTAGAAATAAAAACCAAATTACCAGGAAAAAACGAAGACTAAAATCCACCAGGTTTAGTATTGTGTGCAGATTTGTAATGAGCTTGATGAGAATCTAAAAATGTCACCTTCCATCTCCATCTTCAAGAAAAAACTAAAAATGCAACTCCTATCATTATATAATTAATCTGCTATTTGTTACACAAAACTTGCTTACTGATGAGTTGTTACTCTATTGTAATTTTGTTTCTATGTTGATATCACTCCAATAGTATTTAATAACATGACTATGTATCTTGAACTCACCTACTAATTCAGTGTTGTGGTGACCCAGCACACTGCAGATGGACACTATTTCACACTCAGCAGGGCCGGAGGAAACGGAGGACAATGTACATACAGAGAGCCCCAGGGGGCAATCAGAACAATGGACTGTTATGTATACGTCCCCGGACCAAGGAGAGGGCATCCAGGTGCCAACTGGTCACGCTATTGAACTTAGTTCCCCACTGACTCTCTTACCATCATCTCTTACCATCCTCACCTGTACATAACTGCCCATCTAACTTATTGTACATTATTTGCAAATAACAGTACTCTTAACTTTCTGCACTGCTGCATATATTTGCTTAAATTGCACATACTGTTAATTACCATATATACTGCACTGCTGTCCTTTGCACTTCTGATTGGATGCTAAACTGTGTTTCGTCACCTTGTATTCATACATGTGTAATGACAATAAAGTTGAATCTAATCTAATCTAATCTAATGATGTGTATTGACTGATATGTATATCACTATGCTAATGTGCCATGCATTCTCTCTGTCTGTATAACTGTATAAAAGAGCTCGTTATACCAAACGCAAGAGCTCTCCTACCAGACACACGGCCCCCAGCGGGCCACGCTGGGTCCGCAGGCTGTATTTATGTTAGAGGGTCAATAAAGAACCTGTGTCGACCTACGCTCGTGCCTCGCCTCCACATCCTTTCCTTACACCATCTACAGTGTAAACAAATGCTGGGATTATGTGCTATATGTCTGTTATATGTTTGTTTGTTCCTGTACACAAAGACATCAGACTGAGTTCCATCATTATTTTATTGTAGAAATGGGCTCCCTACTAAAAGCTTTAAATAGCTTATTTGGGATGACTCATTCACACTCCAAATCAATGTGAAAAAAGCCTATTGTATACTGCTACTCATGCTGTTGATAATTCGTATTGTAATTCATTCATGCTGTTGATAATGTGTGATGTGTGTGAATAAACTGTTAAACTGTAAAAGATATAAAAGTTTATTTTTTTGAATTATTAAAAAAAACTTTCCCCCAATATTCAAATTTGCTGAGAGGCACTAATGTGTTTACATTCACACACAGAAAATCTTTCCTAACTTGAAAGGTTAACTGTACAGGAGTAAAGTGCACCTCTGACTTAGCTAAATCACGTTAAACTCACTGACAGCAGTGTTTTTACCTCCGCCAAGGGAGGAGACAATGTTTTTAGTGACGTTAGTTGGTTTGTCTGCTGGTTGGTTTGTTTGACTGTTAGCAACATTACTCTAAAAGTTATGAAAGGATTTAATGAAATTTTCAGGAAAGGTGTGTAGTGGCATGGGGAACAGATGATTAAGATTTTGGTGGTGATTTAGATCATGATCTGGATTCAGGAATTTTTTGAATATTATTTTATATACTAATCTGGCGCTTTTCATGTACTGCTCCTTTAAGATGTGCCCACTGAGTTACGTGTGTGGTCATGCGCCTTGGCAACCCAGAAGCCAAACACTGCAGAAAAAGTATTGGGGGCATGTCCACCAAACTCACTTTTTCCTGCTGTGGGCGATTATTTTCTATTCATTCTCTATGTAGTCCAGCGTTTACAGCGCTGAGCGCCCTTGGCGCTGAAATGTTTTGAGCAGTGGCCGCTTTACGTCGTGGTGCTCAGGGCTGAAAAAAGTTCAGCTTTTCAGACTACTGTACAGCTGCGCTTGTCATAATGTCGGACCCAGGGAACACGCACACACAGGCTCAAGTTCAATACAATGATCTTTATTGAATAACCAGCAGGTGTGTGTATGCGGTGTGTGAATGTTGTGTGGGTGAACGAGCTGCAGCTGGGGGTGAAACAGAGCGCCGTACAGCCTGGCAACCCTAGACACAGAACCAAACACAGGTGTTAATTTCAGCCATGTTATGATGGATGGAGAATTAACAGGGCTTACTTGCAGATGTCCTGGAGTTGGCGTCGGCTTGGGCTTTGGGCCACCTGCCAGGGAGACAGCGTCTGCTGAGCGCACCCGGTGAAGCGTTGTGATGCGCAGCATGGAGAGAGGAGCGGTTCCGCCACCGCGAGGGAGAGAACCGCCGCTGGAGGGATCCACCTGTGCACAGGGGAGAGCCTGGGAGAAGAGGTAAGGTTGGAATTTGTTGAGCTTACGTGCCAACGGAGAGTCCAACGATGAAGCGCAGGGCTGAGCGGAATCAGGGCATGCGCAGGACTAGGAGCGTATCATAGCAGACGGCTCCATGCCGAAGCTCTAGGCAGCACGGGCTACAGTGGGGAAAAAAAGTATTTAGTCAGCCACCAATTGTGCAAGTTCTCCCACTTAAAAGATGAGAGAGGTCTCCAATTTTCATCATAGGTATACCTCAACTATGAGAGACAAAATGAGAAAAAAAAATCCAGAAAATCACATTTTCCAGAGTCTTTTCCACCTGGATGGATGAGGCAGCCATGGTACAGTGCTATCGGTTTACCATTCACACACACATTCACACCTAGGGCCACTTTAAGAGTCTTCAATTAACCTAACCTGCATGTTTTTGGCCTATGGGAGGAAACCAGAGAACTCCCGGAATAAACCCACGCAGACACGGGGAGAACATGCAAACTCCACACAGATCACAGTTGGTCAGGGGCTGGGATCGAACCAGGGATCCCATGGCCAAGGGTGAGTTGCTGTGCTGCCGCAGTGCTAACCACTGCGCCACTGCACCGCCCATATCAACAATACTCCAAAATCACTGGATGGATTTGGATAAAATTTTCACCAGAGGTGGTTCTTGGGCTACAGACCAAGCCATTACATTTTGGTGATGACCTGAGAATGCATACCTCAGCCAGGACTCTGATCTTTCACAGTGTGTTACCAACAATACTCCAAAATTAATGGACAGACTTTGATGCAATTTTCACCAGAAGTGGCTTGAGGCCTACACACAAACCCATTACATTTTGGAGGTGATCCATGAGGGAGGGACGGAGCCTTGGCAGAGGTATGTGCTCTCTGAATGTTTTCTAGTTTACTGTTTCAGTTCACATAATTCTGTCTAATCTTGCAAAATAACCTACTATGTATATTGAAGAAATACAGTGGGGCAAAAAAGTATTTAGTCAGCCACCAATTGTGCAAGTTCTCCCAATTAAAAGATGAGAGAGGTCTCCAATTTTCATCATAGGTATACCTCAACTATGAGAGACAAAATGAGAAAAAAAAATCCAGAAAATCACATTGAAGGATTTTTAATGAATTAATTGGTAAATTCCTTGGTAAAATAAGTATTTGGTCACCTACAAACAAGCAAGATTTCTGGCTCTCACAGAACTGTAACTTCTTCTTTAAGAGGCTCCTCTGTCCTCCACTTGTTACCTGTATTAATGACATCTGTTTGAACTCATTATCAGTACAAAAGACACCTGTCCACAACCTCAAACAGTCAGACTCCAAACTCCACTATGGCCAAGACCAAAGAGCTGTCAAAGAACACCAGAAACAAAATTGTAGACCTGCACCAGGCTGGGAAGACTGAATCTGCAATAGGTAAGCAGCTTGGTGTGAAGAAATCAACTGTGGGAGCAATTATTAGAAAATGGAAGACATACAAGACCACTGATAATCTCCCTCGATCTGGGGCTCCACGCAAGAGCTCACCCCGTGAGGTCAAAATGATCACGAGAACGATGAGCAAAAATCCCAGAACCACACAGGGGGACCTAGTGAATGACCTGCAGAGAGCTGGGACCAAAGTAACAAAGGCTACATCAGTAACACACTACGCCGCCAGGGACTCAAATCCTGCAGTGCCAGACGTGTCCTCCTGCTTAAGCCAGTACATGTCCAGGCCCGTCTGAAGTTTGCTAGAGAGCATTTGGATGATCCAGAAGAGGATTGGGAGAATGTCATATGGTCAGATGAAACCAAAATAGAACTTTTTGGTAAAAACTCAACTTGTCGTGTTTGGAGGAGAAAGAACACCATACCTACTGTGAAGCATGGGGGTGAAAACATCATACTTTGGGGCTGTTTTTCTGCAAAGGGACCAGGACAACTGATCCATGTAAAGGAAAGAATGAATGGGGCCATGTATCGTGAGATTTTGAGTGAAAACCTCCTTCCATCAGCAAGGGCATTGAAGATGAAACGTGGCTGGGTCTTTCAGCATGACAATGATCCCAAACACACTGCCCGGACAATGAAGGAGTGGCTTCGTAAGAAGCATTTCAAGGTCCTGGAGTGGCCTAGCCAGTCTCCAGATCTCAACCCCATAGAAAATCTTTGGAGGGAGTTGAAAGTCCGTGTTGCCCAGCGACAGCCCCAAAACATCACTGCTCTAGAGGAGATCTGCATGGAGGAATGGGCCAAAATACCAGCAACAGTGTGTGAAAACCTTGTGAAGACTTACAGAAAACGTTTGACCTCTGTCATTGTCAACAAAGGGTATATAACAAAGTACTGAGAGGAACTTTTGTTATTGACCAAATACTTATTTTACCAAGGAATTTACCAATTAATTCATTAAAAATCCTTAAATGTGATTTTCTGGATTTTTTTTTCTCATTTTGTCTCTCATAGTTGAGGTATACCTATGGTGAAAATTGGAGACCTCTCTCATCTTTTAAGTGGGAGAACTTGCACAATTGGTGGCTAACTAAATACTTTTTTCCCCACTGTAATTCAGTAATCAGTCCACTGAAGTCATAATATAAGGTAAGGCTACACAGCTAGGCAATGATATTTACACTGCAGCTTTCATCAGTGTGAATCAGCAGTTCTCCTTCCCTCCAAAGCATACTCTGACTGTCTTTTTAAAGCTGCTCTTTGTATCATAATCCATTTAAATCTGTTCATTATAAGTTTAAACAATGTACCTGTTATGTCTGGAAACTGGGGAAGGCCCGACAGAGAGTGGTGTTTGCTGAGAGCACGGACTGTATTACACAAACTATTAATATTAAATAGTTGTCGGGGAGGCTGAACGCTGTAGTAGAGAAAGTAGCTGTAAAGAGAAACAGTAAAATGGCTGTCCCTCACTTCATATGCTCGGTGTGATGACATCACCAAGCGGCCACGCCATCACGCCGACGCTGACCAAACTTATGGTTTCCGAACACCACATTCACCTTCCCTTCCCCCTTGGAAAAATACTATCAATTAGCCCTCCCTAATTTGGTAAATGTAAAACCCCAAAACTAGCTAGGGCTGCACAGCCCAGCGCAGCTGAGTGGTTTATTGTGCCACTATTCGCTGGCAACCGCTCTCCTAGCTAAACAGCCCCTTTTTTTCCCTCATTGAGGAAGGCAGTTCAGTTCAAGGGACCCTGAGGCGAGCCTGTGGTGGATGCGCCACTGGAGGTGCCAGCTGCAGCAGACCTGGGCACCATCCTGCTGGAGCCACGTGTAACCCTTGCCTTACGTTAATTAGGTAAAAGAAATTATTAAGTGTAGACCAGTTGCTAGGTTCGTAAGGATTACAATAGGGAATTAAAATGAGTGTGGAATGAAATAGCTGGAGGCAAGAAATGAGCAATTCATGGCTGTTATTTTTAAAGATAAAGAGAACAAAATATACAAACAATTTACAAATATAACAACGGCCGGCATGAAATAAAACCCAAAAAATGTCTTACTGAGCTCAGTGTTTGTTTGTCTTTTCGTTTTAGTCGTTTGACCAGTCAAGATATCTTGTATTTCCAAGTTCAGGTTTCTTTTCCTCTTTTAAAGCGGCGGCTTAAGTTGTTACCACTTTAAATTTTGTGCACTGGAGAGAGGAAGGATGTTCTTCAATCGAGATCTTGGTTCAGGTCTCGGTTCAGGTCTCGGGTCAGGCTCGCCATCTCCATTCGGAGAGAATCCAGGATCCAGAAGATTCTTAATCGGCAACCAAAAAAACCTAGCCTGCACAACAATAATGATATTATTGTATACAGCTGAAGTAATTCATTTTTCAATCTCTTCGCATATAACACAATAGCTTAGTGTTTAAATTCTTCTCTCATATTACTATTGTTACAATCCAGTAATATAGTAATATTCTAATCTTCTAATCTTCTTCCGGCTTTCAGAGAGAGCAGACACATTTCTTCTCCTCTCCTCCTCCTCCTCCTCCCTTGACTGATCTCAGCTTGCTGTGTCCTGTCTGTGTCTCGCTCTCCTTCTCGCTGATCTCAATCCAAACGGAAAATTATGGAATTGGTGAGCTGGGCTTTAAATGCAATTGACACCACTTTTTTAAACAGAAAATCAGGCCCGGGGGAGCCCAAGTGTCCTGCAGGCACTTCAGCTGCGGGTTATGTGAGAGACTCATGGGACATTTGGAAACTCATGTGTCTGTGTGATCTTTCGATTGAGGATGTGGAAGACATCTACCTTTTTGGCTTCATGATCACAGGATTTCTGCTGTTTGGCTTTGGAGTTTTCCTGGTGTATCGGAAATTAAAGAAGTTGGAAAGAGCTAATCAAAATGCGAACCCGGCGAAGCTCCTTCAACAATTTGACCAGCTGGGGAGGGCACTGATAGCGGCAAATGGCTAACTGAATCGGAAGGTGGAAAACATCTCGGAGTCGCTGGGTGCTCTCCAGGGAATGATTTTAAAGCCTGTAAATGTAAATTGTGATGCACAGAATCACATGAGAGATGAAAATTCTATGCTCTAAGTGAATTGTGCTCATCAGGCCTTGATTCGGCGTCCTTGGGAGAACTCTTTCCTCCAGGAGAAAAGATAAGGCAGAAGGGAGTTTTGGCTTCTCTTTAACCCAAACATTCTGATGTGCAGCAATCTGAACTCTCCAAGGACAGCGTCATCATGTGACTAACATGGAATTTTACCATCTGACATGCACTGAAGAGAGATGAACTCTGTGGACATGTTATCTATGTTTAGAATACCATGGGACATAACATCTAGTCATTGCCTAGGAGAGGATTTTTTGTTGTGCACCAGTAACTGATACTTCACACTGCATTCACACTGATATCACATGACTGACATACACACACTGGTCTCTCTCACTTTGTTAATGTGTGGATCTGTATCTTGTCTGCTAAGTGTGCAATTAGAGGGTTTTTTCTATGTGATCACAATCTTGCTCACTTGAGCTCTATTTTGATAACTATGTTTTTTCTCTCTGCCCAATGTGTCACCCCCTCCCCTCCCCCTCTTTACCCCCCACTGTATGAGGCGCCTGTAAGTGGCTGCCGCGTCATTAGGGAGCGCTTAACACGAGCGCACCTTAGTGATAAGTAAAATTCCTTGTATGTGTAAGCATGCTTGGCAATAAAGTTGATTCTGATTCTGATATCTTACATTTCACATCTTACATTTTACATGCATGTTTTTTTTTTTTCTCAAAATCTCTCTGGTAGTACATGAAATACTTTTTTCTCTCATGTAACCAAATAAATGAATTTCTCTTTTTATCTCTACATCATTTAACCATGAAATTATGATTAATATTTTTAACCTTGTCTTTGTAAATCATGAAATGACATACAATTAATTTATCACATGACCAGGGAATATACTGTCCCATTACTTCCAATATCCCCTTTTAAAATCAGTAAAACCCTGTCTGAGCTACTGGGTTTAGCATAACCTATGAATTTACATAGGAAACCAACAAAATGTGCTTTTAGCATCAAACTACACATTACATTTGTCAGAAATAGTGCAAAAGAACTAAAAATACTTCAGCATACTGTTGTGAACTGAAATCACATTTAGAAAAACCATACAGAAACAAAAATAGCCTTTTCCATTGCTTTTAAACAGAAAAGATCCACTCGCGATTAGCATTAGCATAATGCTAACATTAGCATGGCGCTAGCATGCTTTTCTTTATCACACACTTGGTTTCCACTCACCAAGATGAGGTATCAGCGTGAACACAGCAAAGGACACATCCACCATGCCTCTCAAGCTCGTGCTCCCGTCAACTTAGGACAATAAAGGTTTCAAATGAGCATTTGGACAGTGTTTAGATTTATTTATAGCACTTCTCTACACTAAACTCACCAAGACGACCCACAGGCCTCCACACGGATCGTCCACAGCCTCTCTCGTCCACTCTCAGAGTGCAAAAGACTGAAAAACGGGTGCGTGCCCCAGCACTCTGCTCAGAAGGCGGGACCAATACCGCTCCCAACGAATGAAAAGACCAAGCTCACCCAACGTGACCATGAAACAGGAATTTAAAAGTTGGATAACGAGGGTCACACTTCCTCTGTTCAAAATAACCGTTTTTCAAAATAAAATCACACAATTGCATTAATACAAATGAAATGTGAGAAAAAGGGTCATTTTCTCAGCTGGGTTACACCCTCCCGTGCTAAATATCATGCACGTCTCGTTGCATGTGTAACCAAGACTGTCCATCGTCAGTATTTAGAAACTCTGAGAAGGCTGTATTCAAACCTTGAAAAAGGGACTTAATAACAGTTACTAGAGGATTTCCTAATTCAGGATACTCGAGTCTTTTTGGAAGTTGTCTGATTCTTTCAGATCGTCGCATTGGTTGAGTTGTAATGTGATCATTTTTGTCCATTTCATCAGGTAAATCATTTGATTGGTGTTCTTGTTCCTCAACTGAATTGTCAGAAGGTTCTTCTAGTATTGTTACTGTTTCATTTTCCACAGGTTTGTCATTTTCAGTATTGTCTCCTTCCGGTATCATTTCCACAGGTGAATCATAGGAAAGTTCAATCTCATTTGCATTATGCTCCATATCCGGTTCTGCATTGGCAGTGGTTTCAGGTAAGTCACAATCAGGTGGGTTTGTCATTTCCGGTGTTTGCAAAGGTTTTGAATAATCATGCACAGTAGTAAATCTGGTTATCTCCTCACATGGGGAATCCTCAACCCACGGAATCAAAAATTCATTTTCAATTTCAGTTAACTCTTCGTGATCATTGTTCTCTGTAACAGTTGTTTGGCGTGTCTTAGGATGGTGAATAGGCTCTGGCTCAAGTGTTTCTGCTGTGGCAACAGGGAGGAAACTGCAGGGAAGCAAAAGGTCTCTGTGTAAAGTTCTTGAGGGACCTTGCTTTGACTCGGGTTTAACCATGTAAACGGGTAAATTACCTGAACGTTTGACTATCACATGAATGTCGGCCTCCCATTTATCAGCGAGATTAGTTTTTCCACGCAGTCTCACATTTCTAACTAAAACCATATCCCCAGGTTCAAGTTCAGAAACAGTGATTTTGCGGTCAAACCTGGCCTTGTTCTTGTCTGCAATCTTTTGTGCATTTTGTGAAGCTAACTTGTAGCTTTCTTCGAGCCTTTTCTTGAGGTTTTCAACGTATTGCAAGTGAGTAACTTTCTGATCTTGGTTGCGAGGAAGTCCGAACACGAGATCAACTGCCAATCTGGGTTTTCTACCAAACATTAATTCGTAGGGAGTAAACCCGGTTACATCACTGCGTGTGCAGTTGTATGCATGTACTAACGGCATAACATAGTCTTTCCAGTGGGACTTTTGTTTGGGCTCAAGGGTTCCTAACATACTCAGTAGCATTCGGTTGAATCTTTCAGTGGGGTTACCCCTGGGGTGGTATGGGGTTGTTCTTATTTTCTTTATGCCTGAGATCTCACAAACGTCTTTTATTAGTTTTGCCTCAAAATCAGGACCCTGATCACTGTGCAGGCGCTCAGGTATACCGTAGTGGACGATGAATTGGTCCCACAGGCACCTGGCAACCGTTTTGGACCTTTGATTTGGGGTAGGTAACGCAAGGGCAAATTTGGTAAAATGATCAGTCATTACGAGAATATTGCTGGTATTGCTACTGTTTGGTTCCAGAATGAGAAAGTCCACGCAGACTAGCTCTAAAGGTCGTGTGGTGGTTATGTTGACCAGGCTAGCCGCTTTTTCAGGAGGACTCTTTCTTCGTATGCACCGATCACATGTTTTTACCTTTTGCTCGACATCTGTTGCCATATGTGGCCAATAGAATCGTGTTCTGACCAGATCAAGGGTTCTGTCAATACCTAAGTGGCCCATATCATTGTGCAAACTTTGAAGTACGGGAGCTCTAAGCTCCTCAGGAAGAACGAGCTGGCGGGTCACTTGGTCTCCATTTTGTCTTTTTCTGTACAACACTTCATTGTACATCTCCAATTTATTGAGTTCTCTGAGTAAAAGAGGGAGATCTGGGAGTTCTTTTCTAGCAGTCGGTGGGGGTGTTTGGCCATGTTCGATTTGTTCAGTAACTTGTCTGATTGTCGAGTCCGCTCTTTGTTTGTCTTTGATTTCTGTTTGAGACAAGGCAGGGATAGTTGGTAAGCCATTGTCTTGCTCCAAAACATACAGGTCTGGGATCGCATCAGCTGAGATGGTAAGTGACTCTACAAGTGTAACACCACTATCCTGACTGTCATCACGGATTTTAAGAAGGTGGTTTTTGGACAGCTTCACCATTTACAATCTCTGTGGTGTCACTGTCAGCTAGGTGACGCTCTACAAAGCAGCTTACACGCTCCTGCTCTTTCCTGGACTGGACATCGTTAACGAGTTCACCATGAGGACGTCTAGACAACCCATCTGCGTCTAGGTTTTGCTTGCTTGCTCTATACTGTAACTTAAAGTTGTAGTTAGACAAAGCTGCAAGCCATCTGTAGCTTGTGGCGTCTAATTTAGCAGAGGTCAATATGTAGGTGAGTGGGTTACTATCTGTAACTACCGTGAACTGACCACCATACAAATAATCGTGAAACTTTTCAGTTACTGACCATTTTAGAGCTAAAAACTCTAACTTGTGAGCTGGATAACGTGCTTCACTCCTTGATAACCTGCGACTGGCAAAAGCTATGGCCCTAAGCTGACCGTCCTGCTCCTGATAGAGTGCTGCACCTAAGCCAGTGGTACTAGCATCGGTATGGAGTACGTAAGGCAGCTTCAGGTCTGCAAAGCCTAAGATAGGAGCTGATGTTAACTTTTCGATGATGGAGTCGAAAGCTTTTTGACAGTCTGTGGTCCATTGCCTCTCAAATGGCAGTTTGGGATCAAGGTAGGTTTGGTCGGTGATTTTGGATTTTGACCTTTTGTTGAGTGGCGGGTAACCGCATGTGAGGTCATTAAGAGGGCGTACTATGGATGAGTACCCTTCAATGAAGCGTCTGTAGTACCCTGAGAACCCTAAAAAGGATCTCAGTTCCTTGAGATTCTTAGGCCGTGGCCAGGTCTTAAGGGCCTGAATCTTTTCGGGATCTGTCTTGACACAGCTTTCGGAGACTACATGACCTAGGTACCGGACTGTTGTTTGAAAAAATTTACATTTTTCCGGCGATAACTTTAGCCCGTACTCTTTAAAACGATGGAGTACCCACATGAGTCGCTGTTCATGTTCTTCCAAACTATTTGAAAAGATGATGAGATCATCTAGAAAGACTAGCACCTTATTTAAGTTCATGTCACTGACGCAGCGCTCCATGAGCCGCTGAAAAGTGCTTGGGGCATTGGTTATGCCCTGTGGCATGCGGTTGAACTCCCAGAATCCAAGGGGTGTTACAAAAGCGGTCTTTTCTTTGTCTGCTTCCTCTACCTCAATCTGGTAATATCCAGACTTAAGATCGAGGACTGTAAACCACTTGGATCCTGTGAGCGCCGAGAATGTCTCCTCTAGATTTGGAAGAGCGTAAGAGTCTTTTCTTGTTTGCAAATTGAGTTTGCGAAAGTCTATACATAGACGCACATCATTGTTTCGCTTCCTCACCACGACAATGGGGGACGAGTAGGGAGACTGGGACTCTCTTATTACACCTGCAGCGAGCAGCTCTTGAAGGTGTTTATGCACTGTCTCAAGGTCTTGAGGGTGTATAGGGCGTGCACGGTGCTTAAAGGGAGTCGGATCGTGAAGATTGATGGAGTGTTTCACTTTGCTCGTACACCCAAAGTCCAAATCATGGAAAGCGAATACTTCCGGGTGTCACCATGGGGTGAGACGCCGGCTCGGCGCTCAGCCCATGCTCCTTTTATCCCTGCCTCTCATTGGGCAGCGCCTCAGCTGGCTCCCAGCTGTCAGTGTCACGGGACGGCTGGGGCCAATTAATCCTCATCAGCTGGGGCGCTGCTAATGAGTATAAAGAGGAGCAGCCACAATCATTCGGCGCTGCGACATAAGCACTACTAGGCTGGAGCCCCTTCGTCCGGTGCCAGCCCTTGTCTCATCACCCAGCATCTCTCGTAAGTGTTTTCCCGTAAGAAGTATTTGTGCCTCTGTGCCCCCATGTCCGGCGCAAGCCCTCTACTAGTCTTAGCGAATCACTTGGGAGCGTCACCTTATTAACTGTTAACTCTGTTGCTGTACTGCCCATGAGTGTAACTATGTATGAGCATCTGTGCTTTCCTCATCCCTTACCCCTGTCACTATTAAACATCACAACTGACTGGCTCGCCCTTGGCTCTCTTATTGCGTGGCTCCCTAGAGCTGCGTGTGACACCGGGATGTCATTTAGTTGTTTGGTTATTCGCTCTTTCCACTCCTGTGAAATCGGTGAGTCACCAAAGTTGAAACTCAGTTGTGTCTTGTTTGTGGTCGACTCATTTGCACTGACGACATTGTGCTGGGACAGGATACAATGGAAAGCTCCAAGTTCTGCGATGACACAAGTGGATGGAATTGTGACATCTTGCTCTGTTTCGTTTGTAATCATTACAGGCACTTTGTGTGGAGCTTGGGAAGGAAGTGTTATCAGGCAAGTTTTAACACAAAGGCCACCAGGGAAGGAAAACTGAGAGGGGTGTTCAACTATAGCACAGGTGTCAGAAGTACAGTGAACGTTGGCAGACCACTCCAAAACTACAGTTTTACCTGCTGGAACTACAGCTGGAGCTTTGCCTGACAAGGTAACTAATCCAATGTTCCCATCTTTGTTCTTTGTATGCCTTAGTTCAAGAGTTTTCAACAGTGTCCTAAAACCGTAAGGATTAGGTAAGTAATCAGGAGTCTTGATGTCTAAATACTTTTCATAAAGAACATCAAGTGTGTTTGTTCCCACTAACACTGGTGTCTGACTATTAGGATTGGCATCCGGAACAACGAGAGCTAAGATTGGTATGTCAATCTCTGTGCATAAGAAGTCTTTTGGAAAGGTAATACACATCTCTATATAACCTAAACAAGGAACGGGCTGACCTGCAGTGCCCTCTACTTCTAAAAGGTCATAGAGTGGTTTAAGGTTTTGATCGGGAAAGTTCTGTTTGTAAAATGACTCGGTGACTGTAGTCACTTGTGACCCTGAGTCAAGAAGACAATGCACATTAACATCAGAAATGCTAACTACAGCTGTGCATTTGGAGCCAACTAACCCTTTTGGTAGACTATACTTAGGTGGGTTAGTAACAGATTGTTTAAGGTTAGCGCATTGCTTGTACTTAGTGGAACATGAGTGTCTGGCTACAGTCTCCATTTGCCCCATAATAGAGACTGTTCTTAGTTTAACCGGTCTTTATTAGCTGTGGGATTTTCAGACTCCCATCTCTTTTGTTTCTCTTTAAACAGCTTACGCTTTTCGGTAACTAAAGCTGGGTTTGGTTCGTTTTCGCAGTTCGGCTTGATGTGGCCATCCTCTCCACATTGGAAACAGTACCACGGTTTGGGTGGGGCACTTTAAGTTTTGACCGTTTGTTCTGTGGGTTCCTTTGTCACTTTATTCAACTTTCGTTTCTCTTTTGGCTTTGTAATGGGTGTACTTTTTGGGCTTTGAGCTTTTGGTTTTGCAGTTAGTTTTACTAGTTGAGTTTGAATTTCTGCAACTTGTTTTGAGAGTTCTTGAACTGAGTTTAACGTGATATTGTCCTCATTTTCATCTGAACTACATTGCACAGTTTGCATGTGGGATGTCACTTTTTGTTTTGAACTGCTCAAATGTTGTCTCATTCGCAAATTTTTGGCAGCAATTTGGTCTTCTTCAGTACGTAGCAAGAGAAGCAAATCAGGAAAAGTTGGGGGATTGGTTCATTTTTGTTTTAACTGGAGTGCAGTTAAAAGGGAATCATCCCAACAACCTCGACAAAACTGTGTGACAAGCAGCCTGTCAAAATCCTGGCTTGAAGCACCACCACGCTTCACAGTGTGAGCCAAAGCTATTTGAAGACGTTGTAGATATGACGAGGGTTTCTCACCTGTGTTTTGGAAGGTGTCAATAAACCTGGCATAAAGCTCTCCGCCATCTTGAACTGTACCATAAGCAGAATCTAACAGCTGATGGTATTCTGATGGTGAGCTGTTGGGGTTCAAGTGCTTGACTACATCAGCTGCTGGGGGTAAAAGAGACTCAATGATCTTTCGGGATTGTTGCAATTTGGACATAGCAGGATCAGTCAAGATTAATTCTACACTGGAGCGCCCCCTCATGGATCGTCACCTTCTCGTGGTGGTGGTGGTGGTGGTGGGGGTTTGCATGCCCCAGTGATCCCAGGAGCTGTGTTGTCCGGGGCAATTTGCCTCTGATAGGGTCTCCCAAGACAAACTGGTCCTGGGTGAAGGGCCAGACTAAGAACGATCCAACAGACTCTCATGATAAATTCTATATCAAGGATTCAGTGTACCCCGCCCGGTATGGGGTTACCGGGACCCCACCCTGGAGCCAGGCCTGGGGGAGGGGATCGAAGGCTAGCGTCTGGTGGTCGGGTTTCCACCCATGGGACCCGGCCGGGCTTAGCCCGAAGGAGTTACGTGGGTCCGCCCTCCAGTGGGCTCACCACCTGCAGGAGGGCTCATGGGGGTCCGGTGCTATGTGGATTAGGTGGCGGTCAAAGGCGGAGACCTTGGCGGACTGATCCCAAGCTTTCTAAACTGGCTTTTGGTATGTGGAATGTCACCTCTCTGGTGGGAAAGGATCCTGAGCTGGTGCACGAGGTTGAGAGATACCGGCTAGATATAGATGGCCTCACCTCAACACACAGCTCTGGTTCCGGAACCAGTCTCCTGGAGAGGGGCTGGAGCTTGGCCTTTTCTGAAGTTGCCCCGGGCGAGAGGCGACGAGCAGGGGTGGGTATTCTTGTATCCCCCCACCTTGCTGCCTCTAAATTGGAGTTTTCCCAGGTGGACGAAAGGGTTGCTTCCCTGCGCCTTCGGGTTGGGAAACGGGTCCTGACCATCATTTGTGCCTATGCACCAAATGATGTTTCAGAGTACCCACCCTTTTTGGAGTCTGTGACTGGGGTGCTGGAGGGTGCTCCACTTGGAGACTCCATTGTCCTACTGGGGGACTTCAATGCGCACATGGGCAATGACAGTGAAACCTGGAGGGGGGTGATTGGGAGGAACGGCCTGCCCGATCTGAACCCGAGTGGTGTTCAGTTACTGGACTTCTGTGCTAACCACAGTTTGTCCATAACGAACACCATGTTCAAGCATAAGGGTGTCCATATGTGCACTTGGCACCAGGACACCCTAGGTCGCAGGTCAATGATCAATTTTGTTATCGTGTCATCAGACCTGCGACCATATGTCTTGGACACCCGGGTAAAGAGAGGTGCAGAGCTGTCAACTGATCACCACCTGGTGGTGAGTTGGATCCGATGGCAGGGGAGGAAGCCATTCAGACCTGGTAGACCCAAACGTATAGTGAGGGTGTGCTGGGAACGTCTGGCTGAGGCCCCTGTCCGGAAGGTCTTCAACTCCCACCTCCGGAAGAACTTCAACCACATTCTGAGGGAGTCTGGAGACATGGAGTCTGAATGGGCCATGTTCTCCACCTCTGTTGTTGAAGCGGCGGCCCAGAGCTGCGGCCGCAAGGTGGTTGGTGCATCTCGTGGTGGCAACCCCAGAACCAAGTGGTGGACACCAGTGGTGAGGGGGAGGGGCATTAAGCTGAAGAAAGAGTCCTATCAAGCTTGGTTGGCTTGTGAGACTTCCGAAGCAGCTGAGGTGTACCGGCAGGCCAAGCGGAGTGCAGCTCGGGTGGTTGCTGAAGCAAAAACCCGGGTATGGGAGGAGTTCGGTGAGGCCATGGAACAAGACTTTCGGTCGGCCTCGAAGACATTCTGGTAAACTGTCCGGTGCCTCAGGAGGGGAAAGCAGTTCCCTGTCCACACTGTGTATGGTACGGATGGGACACTATTGACTTTGACTGGGGATATCGTCGGGCAGTGGAAGGAATACTTCGAGGATCTCCTCAATCCCACTGATACGCCTTCCACAGAGGAAGCAGGGTTTGGGGACGAGGGGGATGACTCCCCTATCACAGGGGCTGAGGTCGCCAAGGTGGTTAAAAATCTCCTTGGTGGCCGGGCCCCGGGGGTGGACGAGATTTGCCCTGAGTACCTCAAGGCCCTGGATGTTGTTGGGTTGTCATGGTTGACACACCTCTGCAACATTGCGTGGAGGTCGGGGGCAGTGCCTTTGGCATGGCAAACTGGGGTGGTGGTTCCTCTCTTCAAAAAAGGGGACCGGAGGGTGTGCTCCAACTTTAGAGGGATCACACTCCTCAGCCTCCCTGGGAAGGTCTATGCCAAGGTACTGGAGAGGAGAGTCCGGCCGTTGGTCGAACCTCGGATTCAGGAGGAGCAATGTGGTTTTCGTCCTGGCCGTGGCACATCGGACCAGCTCTTTACCCTCTCGAGAATTCTTGAGGGTTCGTGGGAGTTTGCCCAACCAGTTTACATGTGTTTTGTGGACTTGGAGAAGGCATTCGACTGCATCCCTCGTGGTTTTTTGTGGGGGGTGCTTCGGGAGTATGGGGTATTGGGCTTGTTGTTACGAGCTATTCGGTGTTACGAGCTATTACGACCGTTGTGAGAGTTTGGTTTGTATTGCCAACACTCAGTCGGAGTCATTCCCAGTGAGAGTGGGACTCCGCCAGGGCTGCCATTTGTCACCGATCCTGTTCATAATTTTTATGGACAGGATTTCTAGGCGCAGCAGGGTGTCATGCTTGGTGACCACAGGATCTCATCTCTGTTGTTTGCAGATGATGTTGTCCTGTTGGCTTCAGCCAGCAATGACCTACAGCTCTTGCTGGGACGGTTTGCCGCTGAGTGTGAAGCGGCTGGGATGAGAATCAGCACCTCCAAGTCCGAGTCCATGGTCCTCAGCCGGAAAAAGGTGGATTGTCCTCTCTGGGTTGGGGACAGGCTCCTGCCCCAAGTGGAGGAGTTTAAGTATCTTGGGGTCTTGTTCATGAGTGAGGGAAAAATGGAGCGAGAGATTGACAGACGGATCGGAGCAGCATCTGCAGTGATGCGGACGTTGTACCGGTCTGTTGTGGTGAAGAGGGAGCTTAGTTCTAAAGCAAAGCAGTCAATTTACCAGTCAATCTACGTTCCTACTCTCACCTATGGTCACGAGCTTTGGGTAATGACCGAAAGAACAAGATCGCGGATACAAGCGGCTGAAATGAGCTTTCTCCGTAGGATTGCTGGACTCACCCTCAGAGATAGGGTGAGGAGCTCAGTCATCCGGGAGAGGCTCAGAGTAGAACCACTGCTCCTCCACATCGAAAGGAGTCAGTTGAGGTGGTATGGGCATCTGATTAGGATGCCTCCTGGACGCCTCCCACTTGAGGTGTTTCGGGCACGTCCCACTGGGAGGAGACCCCGGGGCAGACCCAGGACTCGGTGGAGAGACTATGTCTCCCAGCTGGTCTGGGAACGCCTTGGTATCCTCTCTGGAGAGCTGGAGCAGGTGGCTGGGGAGAGGGAAATCTGGGCTTCTCTGCTTGAACTGCTGCCTCCGCGACCCAGACCTCCGGAAAAGCGGTAGAAGATGGATGGATGGATGGATCGCCAAGTATCATAATCTAGCTCATAAGTTGGTCGGAGGTCTTTGCCAGAAAAAGCGCTGAGCTTTTGTGGAAACGGCTGCACGGAAAAATCTTCCCTTTTTACAATGTGCTCAACTACCACGCGTTGCACTTCTGGGGGATTTAAATCATGTGCAGAAATGGTGGGCATACTTCAAGCTGGTGTGCTCGCAGTGTGATTTGACTGGTAAGTTGACTGTGCACCTTGAATACTGGGCTCAGCTGCAGAAGGCTGAGGTTAAGGTTCAGGTAAGTTATCAGGTAACTTAACTTGCTCTGATTGGTCATTTTCAGGTTCTTTGATTGACTCAGAAATCTGTGACATCATGTCTTTCAGGACATCTGCAAAATCTCTGCCACTCATCTTCGCTAGGTTTTTAATGTCAGTGAGATATGACTTGGTTGTATCGTTCCCTACACGGTGCGTGTAAACACTGGCAAGAGATTGTATCATATAGCTGGCTCCACTATCAGATACATGGGTACGTGGCAATGGGTCAAGAGCTTCAACAGCAGTACCCAAGTTATACTCAAAAATAGCACTCTGGGAAAACTCAGACTTACAATCTGCTACTTTTATGACTCTTGAAATCAATCCATACTGTCTCAAAAACTCAGTCACTTCACCAAATTGCTCATCTCCAGCGATTTCACTCACTATTACTGCATTTGGAACTTTCACAGATTCACGCTCAACAATATCCATTTTGGGTACGTTATAGGCTTGAAATAACGTAAGGGAGAGAAGAAAAAGGCTCCTGGCTGGCTCGCCACTACTTATTGTAACCCTTGCCTTACGTTAATTAGGTAAAAGAAATTATTAAGCGTAGACCAGTTGCTAGGTTCGTAAGATTACAATAGGGAATTATAATGAGTGTGGAATGAAATAGCTAGAGCAGGGGTGTCAAACTCATTCCATGGAGGGCCAAGACCCTGCAGGTTTTACTTCCACCCAGTCTCTTCAGCAGGTGTTTTCACTGATCAGCAATCAGTGGGAAGAAATTCAGAGAAAACACCTGTTGAAGCCACTGGGTGGAGGTAAAACCTGCAGGGTCTTGGCCCTCCATGGAATGAGTTTGACACCTGTGAGCTAGAGGCAAGAAATAAGCAATTCATGGCTGTTATTTTTAAAGACAAAGAGAACAAAATATACAAACAATTTACAAATATACAAATATAACAACGGCCGGCATGAAATAAAACCCAAAAAATGTCTTACTGAGCTCAGTGTTTGTTTGTCGTTTTAGTCGTTTGACCAGTCAAGATATCTTGTATTTCCAAGTTCAGGTTTCTTTTCCTCTTTTAAATTAAATTAAAATTACATTAAATTAAATTAAATCACCCTTTATTGTCATTTAACTGTACAACCAATCATGTACAGTAGAACGAGATTGTGTTTTACCTATCTACTGTGTTAATCACACACACCCCAAGTGTAGAATCAGAGGGCCGCTGCCATGCAAGGCGCCGCCACAAATTTCCCTCCTCCATTCCATTATTGCTGAGCACCAAGCTGGATGGCAGGAAGTTCCACTTTTATATGGTCTTCGGCATGACCTGGCCGGGATTTGAACCCCTGCCTCCCGAGGCAGGGGTGGCAGGGATACCGGTTGTGGTACCAACTGAGCCACCACTCCGGTAAAGCGGTGGCTTAAGTTGTTACCACTTTGAATTTTGTGCACTGGAGAGAGGAAGGATGTTCTTCAATCGAGATCTTGGTTCAGGTCTCGGTTCAGGCCTTGGTTCAGGTCTCGGGTCAGGCTCGCCATCTCCATTCGGAGAGAATCCAGGATCCAGAAGATTCTTAATCGGCAACCAAAAAAACCTAGCCTGCACAACAATAATGATATTATTGTATACAGCTAAAGTAATTCATTTTTCAATCTCTTCGCATATAACACTATAGCTTAGTGTTTAAATTCTTCTCTCATATTACTATTGTTACAATCCAGTAATATAGTAATATCTTACATTTCACATCTTACATTTTACATGCATGTTTTTTTTTTTCTCAAAATCTCTCTGGTAGTACATGAAATACTTTTTTCTCTCATGTAACCAAATAAATGAATTTCTCTTTTTATCTCTACATCATTTAACCACGAAATTATGATTAATATTTTTAACCTTGTCTTTGTAAATCATGAAATGAATTACAATTAATTTATCACATGACCAGGGAATATACTGTCCCATTACTTCCAATATCCCCTTTTAAAATCAGTAAAACCCTGTCTGAGCTACTGGGTTTAGCATAACCTATGAATTTACATAGGAAACCAACAAAATGTGCTTTTAGCATCAAACTACACATTACATTTGTCAGAAATAGTGCAAAAGAACTAAAAGTACTTCAGCATACTGTTGTGAACTGAAATCACATTTAGAAAAACCATACAGAAACAAAAATAGCCTTTTCCATTGCTTTTAAACAGAAAAGATCCACTCGCGATTAGCATTAGCATAATGCTAACAATAGCATGGCGCTAGCATGCTTTTCTTTATCACACACTTGGTTTCCACTCACCAAGATGAGGTATCAGCGTGAACACAGCAAAGGACACATCCACCATGCCTCTCAAGCTCGTGCTCCCGTCAACTTAGGACAATAAAGGTTTCAAATGAGCATTTGGACAGTGTTTAGATTTATTTATAGCACTTCTCTACACTAAACTCACCAAGACGACCCACAGGCCTCCACACGGATCGTCCACAGCTTCACTCGTCCGCTCTCAGAGTGCAAAAGACCGAAAAACGGGTGCGCGCGCCAGCACTCTGCTCAGAAGGCGGGACCAATACCGCTCCCAACGAATGAAAAGACCAAGCTCACCCAACGTGACCATGAAACAGGAATTTAAAAGTTGGATAACGAGGGTCACACTTCCTCTGTTCAAAATAACCGTTTTTCAAAATAAAATCACACAATTGCATTAATACAAATGAAATGTAAGAAAAAGGGTCATTTTCTCAGCTGGGTTACACACGGCACACTCGTCAGCAATGTCCCAGCCAGGATCCCAAACCAGACCTTCTGCAGACAGCTGGCTTGCCATCTCGTGCCATCCGTCATCTGAATGGTGGCTGGTCTCAGCTGCACAGTGATCTTCATGGGTGTTGGTGATGGTGACGATGTTAAGGCCGACTGTGGGTCCGGTCGCTCGGTTCTGTGGGCTCGAACCCAGTCCATCACTGCAAGTGGCGCTCTGTTCAGCTGCATTCGCCGTCATGGTTGTGATGGTGTGGCTCTCACATCTGCTGTGGGGGATCCACCAGGTTGTGGTGGTTCTGCTGCATCCTGTTGTGTCACAGACTCTTCATCCTGTGGCTCAGCGGCGGCTCCTGGAGGCTGATGCCGGTTGTGGATTCGGAAGTAGTCTGGCTTCTTCTCCCCCTCTCCTGGAGGGGTGAACTAAGAAACCACAGGTCTGGTCAGTGTCAGTGTGATGATGTGGCCGCTTGGTGATGTCATCACGCCGAGCATATAAGCGTAAGGGATGGCTATCTCGTGGCCTCTTTGCGGCCCGCCATTACAGCACTCAGCCTCCCAACCACAGCCTGTATTCTTTATTGTGCCTTTGTGGGCACCCAGCACACGTGTGGGCACCCAGCACAATGCAGACTGATAATATTCACGCTCAGCAGGGATTGCATATGGACAGAGAGCCCCTTGGGGGACAACCAGTTAATCACTCGATTGATATGTATTGACTGATATGTATATCAATATGTAAATGTGCCATGCATTCTCTCTTGTCTGTATAAAAGAGCTGACTTTACATGCCTCAGGGAGCGCACTCACAACAGCACACATACAGCACAGCGCTACTGTGTGTCTCATGATGATGAAGGAGTAAAACTCTTAAACCTTCAGCTCGCCGTGTCACGCCTGAACTCATTTTGTTCCTCCACACCTTTTGCAATAAAGTTTGTGTTCTCAGCAAACGCCACTCTCTGTCGGTCCTTCTCCAGTTCTCCAGACATAATATTACCTACTAATAGGTATTCTGAATATTTACCTCATATGGCTAAACAATGATGTTAATACCGCAGATTGTCACAGCTGCCATTTGCACACCATTATACTGTAGAAAAGCCATTGTTTGGAACTATTTGGCGCTCCATGAACCACGTGATCGGGCAGCAGCAAGACCAGAGTGTCGCAACTCTCGTATTATACAGCGCTAGCCACTATATTACCATAATGCCGTGCGCAGGCAGCTAGCTGAGCAGTGAGAGCAGAGCTTCACATCACAACATGAACTACCTTAAAGTATTTATATTTATTAATTCAGCAAAAACGATTAGATTAAATACATATTTACTACAAATTACATGCAGGTATTCATTTTTTACCACCGTTAGTCTGTTATGTTTTATTGTATCGCCATGATGACGTCATTAACCGCGTCGCGAAAACAAGCCCAGAAGTGTCCGATAGCTGCTAATTTTACTGTTATATTGAGTTTACTATATAGGCCACTATATCTAAATTCGCTATACAGCGAGTAGGGAGGGAGGGAGTGAACATTCCGAACGCTGTCATTGTTTCCCCAAACAATAATGCACCAGCACTAACTAATATTAAACAACACTGCTAACTATTACAACAACATAAGTAAAGAACATAAAACAGAGAGCACAGAACCCACATAAAATCTCCTAAAAACGTTCCCCACAATCCTTCAGTCCCTGACTCATAAGAATACCCCCTCTATTCAGCCAATCACGTCCCAGAGGGTGCCCAGGACACCACAATGTAAAGAAGGTGCCAATATTTCTTGATTTATTTTTGATGGAATGTCTTTTGCTACTCATTGCAGATTTTTATTTTTTTATTTTTTGGTCAAAAACTGCATAGTAGATACTGCAGACCTCTATTGGTTGTAATTACATTATTTGGACGGTGGGGACAGCAGTATTAATTGCTACATCTAATCTGCCAGAATAGAGAAGTCGAAGAAGAAGAAGAGCCCATAGTGGCCAGTTAATACCCAGATAGTCCAAGCTTACCTGAATTAAGTAACCTTAATTACACTACTCGAACTATAATAAGGCGTTTTTAATACCTGATCGTGAAGTAATTCCCCTCTTTGAGCTTCATTCAAAAACATCATTGATTATCTCGAGTTTAACTGAATAAGTGACAGTAACCCGGTGGCTGCTAGCAAACATTTTTCTGTCCGTAACTGGGAGACAACAAAGAATCTGCAGCTGCCAACCGTCAGCAGCGCCGTTGGCATTTTCATCGTTTAATTGAAGGAAGGAGATAATTTTAGCAATGACGGGGATGGCCTCTCCAGAAAAGGCGTCCAGCTCCAAGAAGAAAAGCGAGAGGAAGTGTGCCACCAAAGAGGAGTACAGGCAGCTGTCCAGCATCATGGCTGTTATGAATAACCTGAGGAAACAGGTGAGAGAAAACACCAAATTTGCTGTCAAACAGGATGTTTGATACTGTATGTGACTGTACATCTGAGAAGTTAAAAAAGGATGGTGGGTGTATGTAAATTTGAGGAAAAAAGCATAGACTCTATGGAGAAAATAGTGTCAAATTTATGAGAAAATGGATCAAACAGCCTGGGCGATAGGGTTCTGTGGTCAAGGACCAAACTTTGAACTTTGCTTCTACTTTATTTTGCAAAGTTGGACTGGATAAAGTCTCTCTTTGTTACATCTGCAGTGGATGATCTAATTTTGACTTTTCTGATGGATTTAACAACAAAGAAATACTGTTAATTTTCACCCTGTTAGTTTTTTCTTTTTTTTTTCATAAATTTGCCACTATTTTCTAATAAATGTTTTGCTTTTTCCTCATAAATTAGATTTTCTCTTAAATTTGTCACTTTGTCAGATATTTACCACCTTTAATCCTCATATACAGTGGTGTGAAAAAAGTAACATTACTTCAATAAAAAAAAACAGTTGTGGGGCTGCCAAATATATGAAAAAAGGCAAATACAGTGGTGTGAAAAGTGTTTGCCCCCTTCCTGATTTCTCATTTTTTGTATGTCACGCTTAAATGTTTCAGATCATCAAACAAATTTAAATATAGACAACGATAACACAAATAAACACAAAATGCATTTTGTAAATGAAGGTGTTTATTATTAAGGGTGAAAAAAAATCCAAACCTACATGGCCCTGTGTGGAAAAAGTGATTGCCCCTAAACCTAATAACTGGTTGGGCCACCCTTAGCAGCAACAGCTGCAATCAAGCGTTTGCAATAACTGGCAATGAGTCTTTTACAGCACTGTGGAGGAATTTTGGCCCACTCATCTTTGCAGAATTTTTGTAATTCATCCACATTAGAGGGTTTTCAAGCATGAACCGCCTTTTTAAGGTCATACCACAGCATCTCAATCGGATTCAGGTCAGGACTTTGATTAGGCCACTCCAAAGTCTTCATGTTGTTTTTAAGCCATTCAGAGGTGGACTTGCTGGTGTGTTTTGGATCATTGTCCTGCTGCAGAACCCAAGTGCGCTTCAGCTTGAGGTCACGAACAGACATTCTCCTTCAGCATTTTTTGGTAGACAGCAGAATTCGTGGTTCCATTTACCACAGCAAGTCTTCCGGGTCCTGAAGCAGCAAAACAGCCCCAGACCATCACACTACCATCACCATATTTTACTGTTGGTATGATGTTCCTTTTCTGAAATACTGTGTTACTTTTATGTTGGATGTAATGGGACACATACCTTCCAAAAAGTTAAACTTTTGTCTCGTCAGTTCACAGAGTATTTTCCCAAAAGTCTTGGGGATCATCAAGATGTTTTCTGGCAAAACTGAGACGAACCTTTATGAGATGAGATGAGATGAGATTCAACTTTATTGTCATTACACATGTATGAATACAAGGTAACGAAACGTGACTTGGCATTTGGGGCACGCTCTGCAGAGCGCATCCAAGGCCGGGGCAGCCGCTAGGCGCCAGTCATAAAGAAGAAAGGAAAAAAAAAGAAAAAGAGAGGATATGACACAGTAGGCGAGAGAAAAAAACATGTTTTATCAAATTGACGCTTAAGTAAGTAAGCGAAATTTTGATTGCAGGCAAAAAAACCCTCAATGCTTATTTAGCAGACATTTAGTAGACAAATCACACAGCAGGGAGAGAGCAGTGTATGTATATCAGTATGATGATATCAGTGTGTGTGCAGTGTTGAGTGTATCAGTTACTGGAGCACAACAAATAGTCTCCTAGGCAACGATAGATGTTATAGTTCATGAACGCTGTCCCTGAAGAGTTCTGTTTATTGCACAGCAGCGGTGTTTGGGTTAGCGAGCCAGCTGACACATCCGCTTATCTCAACTCTGGAGGAGTGAATTATCCAGGGGTGCCGATCAAGGCCGAATCTGCTCAGACAGAGTATAGGATTTCCCTATTGTCATATTCTGAGCTTACAATTCAAATTAACATTCACTGGCTTTAAATTCATATCATTCCCTGGAGAGCACGAAGCGACTCCAGATGTTTCCCCTTCTAAACACAGATGAACATGTCCGGTAGAGTCCATCTCTCTACAATGCATGCAGATGGTAAATTCCATGTTGGTCATTTGCCGCTATTTCGTGCACTCCCCATCTGGTCGAATTATTGAGAAGCAGCTCCGCCGGGTCCGCGTTTTGATTAGCTCCTCCAGTTAAATTTTCGATACACCAGGAGAACTCCAAAGCCCAATCGGCAGAAATCCTGTGATCGTAAAGCCAAAAGCAGGTAGATGTTTTTCCACATCCTCAGTCAAATCACACAGACACATGAGTTCCAATCCATGGGTCTCTCCACATTTGGGCTCCCCCGGGCCCAATTTTCTGTTTGAAAAGGTGGTGTCAATTGCGTTTAAAGCCCAGCTTATATTCATTTTCCGTATTTTCCATTTGGGTTGAGATCAGCAAGATGGTGAGACGGCACAGACACTCACTCAGACGCAGCAAGCTGGGATTAGGTCAGGAAGGCAGGATAGGAGGAGGGAGGAAAAAAAATGCGACTGCTCTCTCTGAAGGCAAAAGGAAGAATGTCAAAAGTCAAAAGGAAGAATGTCCTTTTTGCTCAGCAGTGTTTTTTGTCTTGAAGCTCTGCCATGCAGGCCATTTTTGCCCAGTCTCTTTCTTATGGTGGAGTCTGGAGTGAGGCCTGGACTTCTTTGGATGTTGTTGTGGGGTCTTTTGTGACCTCTTGGATGAGTCGTCGCTGCGCTCTTGCGGTAATTGTGGTCGGCCAGCCACCCCTGGGAAGGTTCACCACTTTTCCATGTTTTCGCCATTTGTAGATAATGGCTCTCACTGTGGTTTGCTGGAGTCCCAAAGCTTTAGAAATGTTTTTATACCCTTTTCCAGACTGATAGAGCTCAGTTACTTTGTTTCTCATTTGTTCCTGAATTTCTTTGGATCACAGCATGATGTCTAGCTTTTGAGGATCTTTTGGTCTACTTCACTTTGTCAGGCAGGTCCTGTTTAAAGGATTTCTTGATCGAGAACATGTGTGGCAGTAATCAGGCCTGGGTGTGGGTAGAGAACTTGAACTCAGCTTTCCAAAGATGTGATAAACCACAGTTAATTTATGTTTTAACATGGGGGGGGCAAACACTTTTTCACACAGGGCCATGTAGGTTTGGATTTTTTTCCCCCTTAATAATAAACACCTTCATTTAAAAACTGCATTTTGTGTTTACTTGTTATTTTTGTCTAATATTTGAATTTGTTTGATGATTTGAAACATTTAAGTGTGACAAACATACAAAAAAAATGAGAAATCAGGAAGGGGGCAAACAGTTTTTCACACCACTGTAGTTGCCTTTTTTCATATATTTGGCAGCCCCACAACTGTTTTTTATTGAAGTAATGTTACTTCATTTCTCAGATGGCCCTGGCATGCCATCATATGACTGTATCCTGTTCTGATATGTGTTTTTGTTTGGTTTTAAGGGAACACTCTGTGATGTGACGTTGGTGGTTCAAGGGAGACACTTTCTTGCACACCGAGTGGTTCTTGCTGCTGCCAGCCACTACTTCAGCCTCATGTTCACCAGTAAAAATGACACACAAACGCACGAAAAAGCACAGACACACAATTTTGTTCACTGGGACATTGTGATCCACTACTGGGAGAAAGTTTTCGACACTTCACCTGTGTTATTTATAATTATTGGAGGTGGTGCAGTAGTTAGCACAGTGGCAGCACATCAAGAAGGCTGTGGGTTCGATCCAGCTCCCTGGCCAGCAGTGACCCTTCTGTGTGGAGTTTACATGTTCTCCCTGTGTCTCTGTGGGTTTTCTCTGGGTACTCCTTAAGTATGAATGTGAGAGTGAATGGTTGTCTGTCTCTCTCTGTTGGCCCTACGAAGGATTGGCGATGTGTCCAGGGTGTACCCTGCCTCTCACCCATAGATGCTGGGATAGGCTCCAGCCCCCCCGCATCCTGAAAAATGATTAAGCGGTTGAAGATGAATGAATGAATGGAGGTTGTAGTGGATATTCTTGTTTACAAATTAACAACATTTATTCATTCATTTTAGACAAAGTAAGAGAGGCAAGGCTGAGATTGTTTGGACACGAGCAGAGGAGGGATAGTGGATAAAATGGGACAAAGGATGTTGAAGATGGAGCTGCCAGGCAGAGAAGACCACTGAAAAGATTAATGGATGTAGCGACGGAGGACATGGAGAGGGTTGGTGTTATAGAGGAAGATGCAAGGGATCGGGTGAGATGGAGGCAGATGATCTGCTGTGGCGACCCCTAAAGAAGAAGAAGATGATGATTTATTTATTCATGATAGGGTGCCAAGAGAGGAAGTGTGGTACTGTATGAGGAAGTCAGGAGTGGCAGTGAAGTACAGTGTATCCGGAAAGTATTCACAGCCTTCACTTTTTCCACATTTTATGTTCCAGCCTTATTCCAAAATGGATTAAATTCATTTTTTCCCTCAAAATTCTACACACAATACCCCATAATGACAATGTGAGAAAAGTTTTTGAGATTTTTGCAAATTTATTAAAAATAAAAAAATTAAGAAATCACATGTACATAAGTATTCACAGCCTTTGTCATGAAGCTCAGAATTGAGCTCAGGTGTATCCTGTTTTCAGCAGGTGGAAGAGAACCTGGAGAGATGGAGGCATGGTCTGGAGAAAAGAGGAGTGAAAGTTGGTAGAAGCAAGACAGAAGGTGTAACAGTGAAGCTGCAAGGAGTAGAGGTAGTGAAGGTGGATCATTTTAAATACTTGGGGTCAACCATGCAAAGCAATGGCAAAAGCACAAGAGAGGTGAAGAAGAGAGTGCAGGCAGGGTGGAGACGAGTGGCAGGGGTGATTTGTGGCAGAAGGATAGCAGCTAGAGTGAAAGGGAAGATGTTGGGACACATTAATCTTTAAAAATGTTATATAGTGTTATATTATAAACCCTGAAAATTGCTCGATTTGATTTAAACAATGCACTTGTCTTGGTTAATTTTTTGCATCAGGCTGAAAATGTGTGTTGTATGTTGTGGTTGTACCCAAATATTTGATTATCTGGATATTTAATTGTTAAATTATGATTTGATTTTCACATTTAGTATTCAGATATTTTTTTCTTTTTTTAATGTAAGATTTCAATTAAGAGAAATTTACAAGACCAGAAATATTCTGTTCATAAATTATTTTTGTTTGCACGGTTTCCCTGACACTGCTGCCACTCTTGCTCAGCAACAGCATCAAGAATATTCTGGAGACTGAAGCCCGACAGAAGTGTGGAGCTGCTAAAAAGGAATATTTTAGATTAGATTGTTGCCATGTATTCAGAGCCCTAAAACTGGTATTCTGGTCAGCCCTTGTGATAAAGCGTCTTCTATAGAGTTCTCCAAACTCTGCTTTTCAGTCAGTAGACCGATGTACCGCAACTTTTTCACTGCTGCCATGTGCTTTTAGCATGTTGCCATTTCTTGTGACATTGCCTTTCTGTGTCTACATTTCCAGCCCGAATGATGGAGTCAATGTCCCATGAGGTGGAGCTCAGGAATGCCGAGCCTGAAATCATTGAACTGCTGATTGAATTTATTTACACGGCCCGGTATGGCTCATCCCACCTTAATGTAAAACATGTGGAGTAACTAATAATTATGGTCACTGAAATGTCTTACTGTATGCAGTGTCTCAAATTAAATTCACACAATTAAATTGTAGATTAGATTAATGTTTTCCTTTGTAAATGTGTGTGTATGTGTGTTTGCCAGAATCTCGGTTAACAGCAGCAATGTTCAGTCGTTGCTGGATGCAGCTAACCAGTACCAGATTGAGCCCGTAAAGAAGATGTGTGTGGAGTTTCTCAAAGGACAGATCGATGCAACAAACTGCCTCGGTAAATACAAAAGTAGACGTACAAATGCAGACCTGCCAGTCATTTATTTTTAAGACAGTTGCAGATACAGACATGGACAAATTTGTTGGTAATCTCCCGGTAGAGAAAGAAAATCCCACAGTGGTAACTGAAATAACTTGTAACTGACAAAAATGATAATAAATAAAAATGTTGTAAAAATCAACTGATGAAAATGAGACATTGCTTTTACATTTTGGTTCAGCGGAATCATTTTAAAAAACAAACTAATGAAACTGACCTGGACAAAAATGACGATACCCTTAACTTAATATTTTGTTGCACAACCTTTTGATGCAATCACTCCATTCAAGCGATTTCTGTAACTCGGTGAGACTTCTGCACCTCTCAGCAGGTATTTTGGCCCACTCCTCATGAGTAAACTGCTCCAGCTGTCTCAGGTTTGAAGGGTGCCTTCCCCAGACAGCATGTTTCAGCTCCTTCCTCAGATGTTCAATCGGATTTAGATCAGGGCTCATAGAAGGCCACTTCAGAATAGTCCTGTGTTTTGTTCTTAGCCGTTCTTGGGTGTTTTTAGCTGTGTGTTTTGGGTCGTTATCCTGTGTGAGGACCCATGAGCTGCGACTGAGACCAAGCTTTCTGACAATTGGCTGCACGTTTTGCTCCAGAATGTATTAATAGTTTTGAGATTTTATAGTACCCCGCACAGATTCAGGACACCCTGTGCCAGAAGCAACAACGCAGCCCCAAAACAAAACCGCACCCCCTCCATGTTTCACAGTAGGTACAGTGCTCTTTTCTTTTACAGCTTCATTTTTCCTTCTTTAAACACAGAGCTGATGTGACTGCTCCAAAATCTCCAGTTTTGTCTCATCAGTCCAAAGGACAACCTCTCATAGACTTTGTGGCTTGTCAGTGTGCATTTTGGCTGGCTTTTTAATGTTTTCATGTCAGTAATAGAGCTCTACTGTACTTCCATGGAATTCATTATTGTTCAAAATGCAACCCATGGTGCGATGAGAAAGCGGCGTACTACTTTCCGGCACCACACGAGTAGGCTGCCTTTTTGCAACAGCGGATCAGTTTCTTCCTATTTCTATTTACTATCTGGCTTCTCTTGTTAATCTTTCTGATCCGGCGACACCTTATCCATCACGGACGGACACGGATCGCCCAAATGTCTCCTGAGTCAGCAGACAAAGCCACTGTTTTTAGCAGGATACGTTACAGCAGAGACCAGTTGTTAGCACTTAACCAGACCAAGATGCTAGCGCAAGACTTCGACATACCGGTGAAATAAGACAGAAATGACGTGGATGCCGTGCTGGAGCAAGACGGCGGGCGAGAAATATAAGGTACAGACCCATCCTTCCATCCGTTATTATGGGGAATGTACGATCGCTACTCAATAAGACAGATGAGCTAGCGGCTATGGCTCGTTACCAGAGCGTCTTCAGAGAGATTAGCATGATGTTTACTGAGACGTGGCTAACAGAACTAGCAACAGATGCTAACATCGAACTGGAGGGTTTCCACGCAATACAGGCAGACCGGACACCAGACAGTGGGAAGGCAATGGGTGGAGGAGTAATAATGTATGTCAATAACAGCTGGTGCAGACCGGGACATATCACAGTTAAACAACAACACTGCAACAAAGACATTGAGTTGCTAGCTGTTAGCATGTGGCCTACCTATCTCCCGAGGGAATACTCACACGTGATCTGCATTGTTATTTATGCAAATCCGACGGCGAACGCGGGGACAGCTCGTGACACCATTCACTCAGTAACTGGCAGGCTGCTGACAGAACACCCAGATGCTCTTCTCCTCATCTCAGGTGATTTCAACCATATTTCATTGTCCCCCATTCTACCCACGTTCACCCAGTATGTCACATGCCACACTAGAGACAATAAAACACTGGACTTATTCTATGCAAACACTAAGGAGGCGTACACCTCATCACCACTCCCCCCACTCGGAAGATCGGATCACAACTTGGTTCATCTTCTGCCGGTGTACAAACCCCTAGTACACAGACAACCTCCGGTCATGCGCACGGTGAAGTTATGGTCTGAGGAGGCAATGGACGCTCTAAAGGACTGTTTTGAAACCACTGCCTGGGAGCAGCTCTGTGATCCACATGGTGAGGACATCGATGGCCTCACTCACACCATCACGGACTACATCAACTTCTGTGTGGACAACACCGTACCCACCAAGACCATACGGTGTTGCTCGAACAACAAACCCTGGATCAACCCTGAGATTAAAACACTTCTGAGAGAGAAGAAGAGGATCTTCAGGTTTGGGAACAGGGAGATGCTGAAGTCCGTACAGAGGGAGCTGAGGAGGAAGATCAGAGAAGGCAAGGACAGCTTCAGGAAGAAGATGGAGGACAAGCTGCAACAGAGCAACATCGACGGGGTCTGGAGAAACCTTAAAACGATCTCTGGGCTCCAGAATACCTCCTCCCAGGCCACGGGGGGCAGTGAGTGGGCGAACAATCAGAACCTGTTTTTTAATAGGTTTGACCAACCGCCCTCTCCCCAACTGCACACCAACCACTGCTGCCTCTAAAGTCATCGAGACCTGCTGTCCACACCCCACTCCACCAACACCCCACCACACCCAGCACACCGCCCCCCAACCTGACCCTCACTAAGACCCAGGTGAGGACGGAGCTGAGGAAGATCGAGGCGAGGAAGGCGTCGGGACCGTATGGCATCAGCGCGAAGCTCCTCAAGTCCTGCACAGACCAGCTGTGTGGGATTGTGGAGCACATCTTCAACCTGAGCCTGAAGCTGGGGAAGGTAACAACGTTTTGTGGAAAACATCTTGTGTGGTACCTGTACCAAAGACTTCCCACCCCAAAGACCTGAACAGCTACAGACCAGTGGCCCTGATGTCTCACATGATGAAGACCCTGGAGAGACTGCTCCTTGCTCACCTCCGCCCCCTGGTGGGACCAGCGATGGATCCACTCCAGTTCGCCTACCAGCATGGCATTGGGGTGGAGGATGCAGTGATCTTCCTCCTTCACCATTCCCTGTCCCACCTGGAGAGGCCCGGGAACATGGTGAGGGTCATGTTCTTTGACTTCTCCAGTGCTTTCAACACCATCCAACCGATGATCCTGAGGGACAAGCTGCTGTGCACAGGGGTGGACCAGCATCTGTCGTCATGGATCCTGGACTACCTCACTAACCGGCCACAGTTCGTGAGAACCCGGGATTGTGTGTCTGACACGATCATCGGTAGCACGGGGGCCCCCAGGGAACGGTTTTGGCTCCCTTCCTGTTCACCCTTTATACTGCGGACTTCTCACACAACACAACACACTGCCATCTACAGAAGTTCTCTGACGACTCTGCGATCATCGGCCTTATCTCCAACGGAGATGAAGCTGAGTACAGAGGACTTAATCCAGGACTTCGTGGACTGGTGCCATCGGAACTGCCTCCAGATCAACGCGAGGAAAACTAAGGAGCTGGTGGTGGACTGCCGCAGGCAAGGACAACCCCTCACAGCACCAGTAAATATCCAGGGAACAGTCACTGAGATGGTGACATCCTACAAGTACCTGGGTGTTCATCTGAACAATAAACTAGACTGGTCACACAATACCGACGCACTCTACAAGAAGGGACAGCGCAGGCTGTTCCTACTGAGGAGGCTCAGGGCTTTTGGTGTACAAGGGGTGCTCTTGAAGACATTCTACGACACGGTGGTGGCATCAGCCATCACTTTTGGAGTGGTCTGCTGGGGCAACGGCATTACAGCAGCCGATAGGAAGAGACTGAACAAACTAATCAAGAAAGCTAGCTCTGTCCTGGGGCAACGCCTTGACCCAGTGGAGGAGATAGGAGAGAGAAGGATGGTGGCTAAACTGTCATCTCTGCTGGAGTCCAAGTCCCACCCCATGCAGGACATACTGAACGCACTGAGGAGCTCATTTAGCAGTAGACTACATCATCCTAGGTGCGCGACCGAGAGGTTTCGCAGGTCCTTCCAACCTACAGCTGTCAGACTGTATAACCTAAGCAGGGCTGTTCGCAGAGATAGCAAAAAAACGTGACAACCTAATAGTATTAAATGCAAAAGACACAACAGACTTACACAAATGGTCCCCTCCAGTATACAACTAGGACAATATCAGTCGCTATGGAGGGTGACAATATGTATGGGTACATATTCATACCATGTAGGGTAACTAAATAGACGGTTATGCTGTTTATTCCATCTAGCTACAATGCTCCGCACTGTGTATATATATGTTTATATATTTATGTGTACATATCATACATATTCACTGCTTTTATTTTCTTATCTTCTAAATTATTGCTCTGAGTGTTGCTATCCCTGTGCTGTTGCAATCCTGGAATTTCCCCATTGTGGGACTAATAAAGGCTTATCTTATCTTACCTTGACCTTGGAGTTAGGCTACAGTCCCATGAGCCTTGTTCGTTTTAATAATATTGGCAAATATGGTCACAGGAGCATGAAGCTACTTGGAGATGGTCCTATACACTTTACCTTTAACATGGTTATCTATAGCCTTCTTTCTGAATGCCTCAGACAGCTCTCTTGCTTTCACTGGTCCATGTTAAGTGTGGTGCAGACACACTGTAGCAAGTTTTTCCCTTTAAATATGCAGACTGACTGATTACAAGTGTGAAGACACCTGTGATGCTAGTTACAAGACACACCTTAGTTTAACATGTCCCTGTGGTCAAATTATTTTTAGTCTTTTCTGGGGGTGTCATCATTTTTGTCCAAGCCAGTTTCATGAACTTGTTTTTTTAAAATGATTCTGTTGAACCAAAATTCAAAGACGGTGTTTCTGGTTTTCATTAGTTAATTTTCAGAAAATTTTTATTTATTTTTTCCACAATATTTTTTATTGAACCTTTTTTTATGCAAACATAACACAAACAATCAAACACTAACACTAAAGTAATTAAAAAAAAATGTACTAAAAACACCGACAACCACTAACAAAGGCAGGTCTTCAACAGTGCTCCTCTGTTTAGTCTAGGTAATCCATTACATAAGTATACATGTTATACATTTACCAGTTTGGAATTTACAAGGTCCACACACATCATTCACCTTCTTTTTCAAAAGTTATGTTTAAATTCTTTACATAATCAATGAAAGGTCTCCATATATTCTCAAACACAATTTCCTTTGATTTCAGTATGTATGTTATCTTTCTAGTGGAAGGTTTGTTAACATCTGTCTTAACCACTGAGTCACATCTGGTCTATGAGTCTTTTTCCACAATAGTGCAATACATTTTTTGGCGTTAAGCAAACTGAGGTCTATGAATGCTCTTTCACTCTTATTAAAGTTATGCTTTTCTGGATACAGACCCAACAAAAACAATTTAGGATTCAATATGATTTGTTTTGAAATTATTTTTTCAATTGTTACCCTCACCTCTTCCCAAAACATTCTAATTTTTGTACATTCCCATAAACAATGAAATAGGGTTCCTTTACTTTCCATACATTTTTTGCACGTATCTGGTATGTTTTTGTTATATCTATTTAACTCCACCGGTGTAACATACCTGGTTTACCTGGTTTTGGCAACAGTATAATTAAGGCATTATTCATGTATAGTGGTAAATTACTATTTTGAAATGCTTCTAAAACCATTTCCAAAAATGGTTTTATTAATTTATTCTTAAATTTTTTATAGAGGTCAACTGGAAGACCATCTGGTGCCGCACTTTTTCCTGATTTCATATTATGCCCAACTTCTTCTTGACTAATTTTAGACTCCAGTATCTCCAGTATCTCCCTGTTTTCATTTGGAATACACGGTATAGATAATCCGTCCAAAAACCCATTTAGTTTTAAGTCAGTTTCATTTTTTGTATCATATAGTTTTTATAATAATCTCTAAAGGCACTGTTAATTTCTAAAGGATCTACAACTGCCTGTCCGTTACTTATAATACTGGTAATTGGTGTTTTAAATTCTAATTGTTTGATCTGCCATGCCAATAATTACCCTGATTTTTCACCTTGTTCATAAAAAGATTGCTTCAATCTTAGAAGACTCGAGGCAGCTCTATTCACTGATTTTTTGTCATATTCAGCTCTCAGAATCAGTAATTCGTTCTCTAACTTTTGGTCACTTCCTGCATACACTTTTTCTTGGAGAATTTTTATTTTATGTTCCAATTGAGCTCTCTCCTCTCGAGTCTTCTTAGATTTTGAACCTGTATAACTAATAATATGCCCCCTAATAAAAGCTTTGAAAGCCTCCCACTTTATACATGCTGATGTTTGTGTAGTATTGATATCAAAGAACTCATCTATCTGTTTTTCTATGTACTTAACAAATTCCTCATCCTGAAGCCATTTATGCTGAAATTGCCACCTACCTGGTTCCTTTGTCAGTTTCTTATCTACATATATTAAACAGCAGGGTGCATGATCAGAGATCACAATGTTATCATAGAAACAGTTTTGAATCTTGGACCTTAATTCTGTGGAGATCAAAAAATAGTCTATACGTGAGAATGTCTTGTAGGTATTAGAATAACAAGAGTAGGCTTTAACTTGTGGTTTCATTTCTCTCTATATATCTAGCAATCTCAATTCTTTCATAAAATGATTAATGATCATCCTGCATCCATTGTGCGTACAGTCCAGTCCTGTTGATCTATCTATACCGGGATTCAATGTACAATTAAAATCCCCTGCTATTATATGTTGCCCTGTAAGTGATGATAAAATAAGAAACAAATTAGCAAAGAAGTTTTGATCATCTATATTGGGACCGTATAAGTTCACCAAATTTATATTTTCTAATAACAAAGATCCTTGGATGATTAGATATCTTCCTAATTTGTCTCCAATTACATTTTTCACTTGAAATGGGACTGATTTATGTATGAGAATCATAACTCCCCTGGCTCGGGATGAAAATGATGAGGTGAATACACTTCCTTGCCATCTTCTCCTAATTCTTTTTACATCCTCCTCTATTAGATGAGTTTCTTGTAAAAACACAATTTTTGAACCTATGTCTTTTATTTTATTCATAACTTGTTTAAGTTTTTTTAAATTTTGTAGACCTCTGCAATTCCATGAAGTTAAATTAAGATTAACGCTTTGGTCTATGATCAATAAGGAGTTTGAGATTACCTTGCAATATAAACATGCTCATACAGAGAAGCAAAAACATGAGTGGTTGAACATTCATCCTACAAACTACACACAAACAAATTTCCCCTTCCCACATTCGTGGTAATCCCCCCAAAATCAAAAAAAAAATTCCGTCTCCCGCTATAGCCAGTGACTGCTCCACACCCGCGAGGATCAGTCAAAACCACTCTTTCTTTCTCCTCTCAATCACCCTGACTCTACTGCTTTTAATGACATAACATTAACTCTCTTCTGTAGTTTTCCAACTTAACTCCAAAATTTTATAGCAACTTTGTACATCATAGTTTTTTTTTTTTATATAATACAATCTATATTTTGTAAACTTGCTATATGCTTCAGATCAGTCAGATGCCTGTGCAAATGCTTAAATATTCTACCTTTATATTTTGTTCATGCTTCATGCTTAGCTCCCACCAGTCTCTTCTTGGATCTGCTTGATAAGCACCTGCGCCTCCTCAGGGGTCTTGAAGGTGTGGGTTCTCCCTTTATATGTGACCAGCAGTCTTGCCGGATGAATCACTCCATGATGAATCCCGAGGTTGCGCAGCTCTCTACTGGCGGGGTCAAACTGTTTCCTTAATTGTTGGATTCCTGTGGCCAAATCTGGGTAAAACCGCACCTGTTGATCCTGATATTTAATTTCTCCTTTAGCTCGCGCCGCGTTGGAGATCGTCATCTTGTCTCTGTAGCTGAGGAACTTCATAATCAGCGTCCTCGGTGGTGCCTTATTATCTCTCAATGGGCCGATTCGGTGGGCCCTCTCTAAGACGACCGATGACTGCAGCTCCACGTTATTCAGCGCTTCTGGAATCCACTTTTCCAAAAAGGAACATGGGTCGTGTCCCTCCGTTCCCTCCGGGAGGCCCACCAGCCTCAGATTGTTCCGTCTCGACCGGGATTCTAAGTCCAGGGCACTATCTTCCAGACGTTTATTTTTTAATTCCAATGTGCGCACCTTTAATTGTAGGCTGGTGACGTCATCCTCAGCGCTGGAAATTCGGAGCTCCACCTGCGATACTCGTTCGAAAATTTTTGTTTATTACTACAGTTATCAGTTTCAAGTTATTTCAGTGGCCGTTGTGGGATTTTCTTTCTTTAACAGAAGGTTGCCAACAAATTTGTCCATGTCTGTACTTGCTCTGTCCATGCTCAGGTATTTCAGCCCTTGCAGACTGCATGGACTGTCCAGAGTTGAAGGCTGCAGCAGATGACTTTTTCCAGCTACACTTCACAGAAGTTTACAAATTGGACGAGTTCCTGCATCTGGATGTTTCACGGCTCACACATCTGCTGCACCAAGACAAACTCACTGTCCGCGCAGAGGCCCAGGTACCAGAAAAACATGGTTTGATCATGTACTTTATATTAATATTTTGAGTGCACAAATTAGTAGAATTAGCAAAGATATTGTTGTCCTAATAGTTTATCTGTCAGTAACAGGACGTTATACTACACTGAGTGTTAATTTTTGCTAACCATATGACTCCATATATAACCTACCCGTCTCCACTTGTTTTGTCTTTGTATTTGTGTTCAGATTTACGATTCAGCCATGCGTTGGCTCAAGTATGATGTTTGTAACAGAGAGCAGTACATTGTGGAGGTGTTGGGCTGTGTCCGTTTTCCTCTGGTCTCCAAAACCTTCCTCTCGAAAACAGTTCAGGCTGAGCCCCTCATCCAGGATAATCCACAGTGCCTGAAGATGGTCATCGGTGAGTAGGAAGAGGGACGGAGTAAAGCTTAAACACTAAAAAACAGACAACACGCGCATACATGCAATGTAATCGGGAATTGGCTGCCATTTTCAATTTTGTTATTTTCCACATTTGTTATATTGCAGGGGTCCCCGGACCGGTACTGGTCCGTGGATCATTTGGTACCGGGCCTCAAAGAAAAAAAAATTGTGGTTAATATTATAGCTATTTTTTTCCATTAGTCTTACGGAGAATTTATTTTGAAAAACAGCTGTTTCCGCCCTTGCCTCACAGCCGCTCTTGACTCTGGCACGAGGTTTCACACATCAGTGATACAAGCTAACTCTTTAAAAAAATGAGCCAAAAACAAAATTCAGTGGAAAGCTTTTTTGGGAAGAAACGAGCAAACGATGGGGCTGCAGAAGGGTCACAGACTGCCTGCAAAAAGAAAGCTGCATTTAAAAGAAAATACCACGATTCCTACCTAAGTTACGGGTTCATCGCAGCAGGTGACACAGAAGCTCCACACCCACCTGTCACAGCTTTCAAAAGAGTTTGAACATTACTTCCCAATCACAAAAGACCCTGGAATGGGAAAGAAATGGATCCATAACCCATTTGTGAACAAGCCAGGTGAATCAACCCTATCTCTACTTGAAGAGGAACAATTGCTTGAGGTTGCAAATGATGGTGACCTACGAGCCATGTTTGAGACAACTTCAAACCTCTTTGCATTCTGGATTAAAGTCAAAGCAGAATATCCATATATCGCCACAAAAGCCCTGAAAGTCCTTCTTCCGTTTCCAACCTCATATCTTTGTGAGGCGGGGTTTTCTGCAGTGACAGCCACCAAGACAAGACTACGGAGTAGACTGGATATACAGAACACAGTTCGAGTGTCTCTGTCTCCCATCACCCCCAGATGGGACCATCTAGTTGAAGGGAAACGAGCCCAGGATTCCCACTGATTATGGTGAGTTGATATTATGCTGTAGAATCATTGTAATTGCCTAATATAAAGTGTAATTGTTTCAGATTACATGCTCTGAACTGACAAAGATTTTTGTTATTGGAACCCCCGCACCTCTACCCGGTCTGTGGAAAATTTTCATGCATGAAACTGGTCCCTAGTACAAAAAAGGTTGGGGACCGCTGTTATATTGTGCCTCATCTAAAATTGGATGAAGTTGTTCTCATCAGTTCATCAAAACCTCTTAGTTGTAAAGCAAATTAAATATTGGTGCATTTTGTCAATATGTAAAAAATAAAAACAATGTAGTAGCAATGACAGCTTCAGACTGTATTCTGGAAATATCCTACAGGTTTGCTCACCTTTCTTGTACAAGTTTTGCAAAGCCCTCAATCTGACTTCTTCTGGATTTAAAATCATTTGGGTTTTATGAGCCTTTTATTGAATAATAAAAGACCCCACTGAAGACTGACATGACCATGGATTTCTTCTCCAACTCTCTGATTACGCAGTTGTGCTGAAAGTCAACTCTAGGAAGACTCTTTTTCTCTTTAAATGTCTTTAATTTGAGAAAAAATAATCGGTCTACTGTAATGCCCACAGTACTGCAAACATCTACTGATTCCCCCTCCCCCAGATCAGAATCTCAATACAGTTCTGACTTTTACTTCTACAGAAAGTTATGTGAACCTCAAGGATTGATTTTTATTCTCATTGAGTTTTGTATAGACTGGTAAACTAAATCTAAACTATGTCTCTTTCCTAATTCATTTCATTACATGTAGATCCAGAGATTTTAGTTTCTTTAAATGCATCTGGAGAACTATTGATTTTGGGGGGGGAGTTTATAGTGGTCAGATTTGACCAAATGTGGTTTATTTTTCATCATAGTCTCCCCTTCGGTCCACACACTTCTTCCATCGGTGTTGCAGCGCTTGGATCCCTGCAGTTGAAAAATAAACCACATTTGGTCAAATCTGACCACTATGAACTTTTCAGTCTCCCCTCGTAAGCAGAATATACTACATTCCAATAGTTAGGAGCCAGAATACAGGTCAGATTTTAGCTAGATTATTTTTATCCCACACAGTTATGATGGTTATGTTTAAAAGCATTTTAGCTAAATGGAAAAATAATTTGATTTATAACGCAGATGGTGGAAATAGTTCATGTTGAAAGTACATGACTTTGAAGCTGTGTTGTGTTGTACAAATGCAAACATAGCTGTTGTTGTTTTTTGTCTAAGGTGGAATGCGCTACCACCTGCTGTCCCTGGAGGACCGTGAGGACCTGGGAGAGAGCAGCCGACCACGTCGCAAAAAACACGACTACCGCATCGCTTTGTTTGGAGGATCCCAGCCTCAGTCCTGCCGCTACTTCAACCCTAAGGTATCATGTTGCTTATGCAAATCAGCAGTCACACCAGTTAAGCACAGAGCTGTATTATAACAGGCAGGCAACATATTATTTCTTTTTCTCTTCATTGTTGGACCCTCCTTAACTCAACTTGGATCGTTGTATATTGTTAGAGCTTTTCCACTCATACAGTCATGTATTGACTCGCAGTTTGGCTCTCCGTGCAGGACTCCAGCTGGACGGACATTCGCTGCCCCTTTGAAAAGCGCCGGGATGCCACAGCAGTCTTCTGGGACAATGTGGTCTACATCCTGGGAGGCTCACAGCTCTTCCCCATCAAGCGCATGGACTGCTACAATGTTCTGAAGGACAGCTGGTACTCAAAGCTGGGCCCACCCACACCTCGGGACAGCTTGGCTGCCTGCGCTGCCCAGGGCAAAATTTACACATCCGGGGGGTCAGAAGTAGGTGAGCATGGGGGTGGGGAACAAAGGGACTTGATACGTTGATGCATCTTTGCATGAGTCTTAAAAATTTGGATTTTTTTAAATTGGAAAAAAAAAAAAATGCATTCTGCCAGAAAGGCAGTGTAGTTGCTGAGCCTTTATGGGAGAATGACCATATGATCACGTTATAGTTTTCTGCACATTTCTCCACAGGTAGTTCAGCCCTGGACCTTTTTGAATGCTATGACACGAGGACGGAATCATGGCAGGTGAAGCCCAGCATGCTTATGGCCCGCTGCAGCCATGGCACAGTGGAGGCCAACGGACTCATTTATGTTTGCGGAGGAACTGTGGGCAACAATGTTTCAGGAAGGATCCTCAACAACTGTGAGGTCTATGACCCCAGCACACAACAGTGAGTCACAAAAAACATGCCGTTCTCTCCAATATGTCTGAGTGCTCCTAAACCTTTAAGATAAGATAAGCCTTTATGAGTCCCACAATGGGGAAATTCCAGGATTGCAGCAGCACAGGGATAGCAGCATTCAGAGCAGTAGTAAATAAGTGCAGGAGCATTGCAGCTAGATGGTATCAACAGCATTACAGTTCAATTACCCAGCAAAATATAAACATGGGGGCGCTGTCGAGCATGGATACAGAGTAGACGTGTCCTGACCAGCTCCGACCTATCTTTTCATAAATGTTATTTTAAATGCTAGTTTACCTTGTTATATTTCTCCTTTTCATATTGGAACCACTTAAGAAACCCGCTGACATGTCTGAGAAGAACTCTTCTCATCAGGGATGCTCTATCCGAGCCCCTAACCGTCAAGCTAGCGAGAAAGCTAACTACCCGTCTCCTGCACATGGCATTGATGGGGACGCAGACGAGCCATCACTTTCGGGCTTGGTAAAGGTAATTGAAAGTTTCTGAGCTGAAACGCGGGACTCATTAGGTACACAGCAGACGTTTGTGGACTCATCTGGGACACGTCTGACTGAGGTCGAAACTTCTCTGCAGGAGTGTGACAACAGGATTACGGCGGTTGAAGCCAGGTGTGAAACGCTGGAGGATTGCAACAAACTGCTAATGGCTAAAACAGAGGACCTTGAATCGAGGAGCAGACGCCAAAATCTTCGTGTGCTTTTTCTACTGCAAAACACAGAGGGGCCACAAGTCACGACATTTATGACCGACTTCTTCGCCGAGATGCTGAGTATGGAGGTTCCTGACGGGCCTGAGATGTTGGACCGAGCGCACCGCCTTGCTTCCCGGCCTGCCCGGGGTCTAAATGCTCCCCCGAGACCCATGATTGTAAAGGTACACCATTTCAGAGTGAAATGGCGCATCCTCCGGCTCGCCAGAGAGAAGGGCCCGCTTACTTTCTGCAGTCACAAAGTCTACATTTTCCCAGATTTTACTGCAGATATCACCAAACGGAGGGCATCTTTCATTAACATCAAGCGAAAGCTCCATGCTGCAGATGTCAGATGTTCTCTGCCCCACTCCAAGTGTCATTCAACGGCAGCAAATACAGCTTTGGTACAGCGGAGAAATTCTACTCGGAGAACATAGCTCCATCCCTCTGAGCGGTCCATGCAGATGACGCCAATGGTTAACTTCTCACTAGCCCTTTGGGGCAGTTTCCAGCCATACATAAACTAAGCAGTCTAATAAGTACTTTTTACTCCACTATAAGCGGCTTCACTGTGCGGGTTTGAATTTGGTGAGTCAAGGTAATGTCAGTGCTCATGTTGCCGTTTATTGTTGTTTTTTTGTTTTTTTTAAAAAAGGAGTATTTTGTTTTAAAAGTTCCTCTGACCAGTCCCTCCAGGATTTTGCGGGAAAAAGTTGCAAGGTCGCGCAATAGTTGCCCTTATCGGCTGATTTTGCATGAATTGACGCCATTGCAACATTGTGAAATCCTGGTGGGACTGGCAGAGCGGCAGGAGTGCAGATAGGCCAAAAAAAGTTCTGTTTGTGCTTTCTGCCGTTAACTGCAGTTAACTGCTGTCACAAAATTTGTCAGCATTAATGGGCGATTAACGCATGAATAATGCTGACACCACTGCTAAAAACAAAACCCTTTTTTTGCCTTACAGTTTAGTGTCAAAATCTTTTCACTTTCCCATACCTGCCAACTACTCCGGTTTTGCCGTAATGGTTACGGTTTTCAAGACCCCATTCCGGGTTACGGCTTTATTAATCAAAATTACGTTTTTTCACTAAAAATTCAGTCAAAAATTTTAAATCGTAAAAAAAACCACAAAAGCAATTCCAAACAAGAGATCGCTAGGAATCGTATCTAAATTTACCTGAAGCATTTGCTAAGCTAACGCTATCGCTATAGCTAACGCCATAGCTAGTCGTAGCACCTAACACCGATACAAAGAAGTGACTCCGTCCCTGGTGATTGGGGCTCGCTGGAGGAACCAACCGAGGCAACAGTTGGACGGGAGCCGGATCGGAGCTCAACTACAGCGGCGGTGGGCGGCGGGACTCGGTGGAGGAGCTACCGGTACCCCGGCTGGACAGGAGCTCAATTGCAGCGGTGGTAAGCAGCGGGACTAGCAGCGGAGGGGGCTAGCTGAGGCCCAGCTGGATTCGAGGTTGGTCGGATCGGATACCGGCGACACCAGCAGAGATTAAAGAAGGAGGAAATGGAAGAGATCAAAAAATCTCTGAACTAAGTTCAGAGATTTTATCTTCTTGGAACATAAGTCAATATTATACAGTAATAAGTGGCATTCAGCTGTTTGTTTTATGTCATTTAAGCACAGTTCTGGTACTTAAAAATCATAAAAACCCAGGAGCTTCGGGGGGCTTCGCCCCCCCTTGATATTATTTGTTTGGCAAATATTTGTTGCCAAATATTATATATATATATATATATATATATATATATATATATATATATATATATATATATATATACTGTATATATATATATATATATATATATATATATATATATATTAATATTAAATATATAATAACATATATATAACATATATTATATATTAAATATTATATTTTATATATATATATATGTTTGGCAAATATTAGCATTATTATTATTAGCATTAGCATTAACATTATTAGCATTAGCATTACATCCTGGCTAGCTACTAGGCTTTTCAGGTTTGAAAAGTTGGCAGGTATGCTTTCCCCTTCCTTCAAACACCAAGATCTGTGTTTACTAGGCCCACCACATCCCACAAGGCTAATAGTGGCTAGCACTACATTATCAGATAAATCCCATGATAAAAAGACTTACCGGCTGAAGGACATGCCCAGTTGTATGCATGGTGGCCCAGGATAATGATTGAAACTGCACTGGTCCTTAAAAGCAGTTTAATGGTAAAACCCATCTTGATTTGGGTCAAGTTTTCAAAGCAGCTGTCCAAAAATGCTAACTATCCTGGAAGCTGATGTCAGTTAGGCCAGAGTCCTGATTGGCTCAACACTACCCACGTGCCAGCTTCATGCATAGTTATGTCACCAAAAACACTCCAGCTCAACTTGCCTTTTCTTAGGGGGCGGGGCTTAAGTGAAACTTTACAGCAGGGGTTACCAACCTTTTTGAAACAGAGCTACTTCAAGGGTACCAAGTACTATGAAGGGCTACCAGTTTGATCCACACTTATGCAAAAAAAAGTTGCACCATTTAAATTTATATATTATTATTAATGATTACTGAAATTCATCTATGTGAAGACACTGATCACATTGATAAATTCCTGTAATAATTATTAAAAATGATTTAACAAGCTAGGAAATAGATACAGTGAAGCACATTTTTTTCTCTGTAACTGCACAGAGAAAATGCTCATTTTGGCTTTAAATGCATTTACAGCACTTATGTCAGCAACGGTCTTACCTTTGCCTTGCAGCTCACAGTTCAAAAGGCTTAGTTTCCCAGTGATGTCCGGAAAAAATGCAAGGTCAGATATCCACTCGGGGTCGTCCAGCAGTGAGATGTCTTCGCCTTTGGATTGCATGAACTCTTTGATTTCACATAAAAGTGACCAAAAACTCATCCCCTGCTGAGCCATGGGATTTCTGTGTGTAATCAAAGATCACCATATTCAGCTGACAGCTCCTCCAATAGCACCTTGAATATCCTGTGTTGTTTGGGTTTGAGAGCGAATGCCGTTTATGATTTTCATGACTGGAGTCATCACATGCTCAAATCCAATCACTTTTGCACATATGGCCTGCTGATGAATGATGCAGTGGTAATGCAGGAATGATGAGAAGTCTGTGTCTCCTTTACAGTGCGCTATGAAACCTGCATGTCGGCTGGCAGAAGCCCCGTATATAGTCACTGTTACCAGCTTTTCCAATGGTACTTTTTTCTCCACTAAAAACTTCTTAACTGCATTATAGATTTCTACTCCCTTAGTTGTTTTAAGAGGCGGTAGTGTCAGGAGTTCTTCTTTTATGGAGAAATCATCAAACACCATCTGAATGATCATCAGCTGGACTGTGCTGCTGCTGTCCACGGACTCGTCACACTGGATGCTGAACCACCAGCTCTTTGCCAGATCCCGGTCCAGCTGCTCGGTCAAATTCTCAGACATTGCTGACTCTCTTCTAACCATGGTACTTGCTCCATTTGCACATCGGAGAGAGTGGAGATGAAATCAATTCCATTCTTTGTGTCTTTAAATACAATGTTTGCAGCTGTCATCATTGCTTCTTTGAAAACCTCCCCATCTGTAAATGCCTTCTTCTTCTTTATCAAAAACTGTGTAGCTCGAAATGAAGCTACGATTGTTTTATTTGGAATTTTTCAGTGGCCTCATGAAAAAAAGACTGCTGTTTGACCAAAGTTGCTTTTAACTCACAGACTTTGTCTGCCCGCAGTGCGCTGCCCGGTGGGTAGTTAGCATGGTAGCTTTTATGACATATACTGAAGTGTCTTTCAACATTGTCATTTTGCCGCTGCCACAGTCGCCCCGCAAATGAGAAACACACATTTTTCTTTCACTGTAGTAAAAAAGAACTCTTCTTCCCATTTGCTATGAAAATAATTTTTTTCTTTTTTTTCTGCCATGTTTTTGGAGGTAGAATCTGTATTTAACTCCTCATTATGTTGCCCGCTAGCTTCTCTCACCAAATGCTGAAATTTGTCATGTGCACAGTACTGACCTTTGAACCAGAGTAAATCAGAGTATATGTCTATTAAACATTTTTATTTTTGTTTTTATATTTTCATTTTAAAATCTACATCATTGCAAGTGTGATTCAAAAATAATGGTAACACAATTTAAGAAATTTAAGACGAAGCTCATTGGTGAAGAATGCTATTTTCTAGGGGTGTAACAATACACTAAAATCACGGTTTGGTTCATTTTCGGTACAGTAAGGAAACAAAATGCAAAACATAAAAACTGCTTATCTTTTTCATAAGTGGGAAGAGCTTTGACAAAAAAAACCCTTGTAAACTGCCAACAGTCAATTCTCCAATAAATAAAATGTATACAGTAAAATACAGTGGGGTAAAAAAGTATTTAGTTAGCCACCAATTGTGCACGTTCTCCCACTTAAAAGATGAGAGAGGGCTCCAATTTTCATCATAGGTATACCTCAACTATGAGAGACAAAATGAGAAAAAAAAATCCAGAAAATCACATTGTCTGATTTTTAAAGAATTTATTTGCAAATTATGGTGAAAAATAAGTATTTGGTCAATAACAAAAGTTTATCTCAATACTTTGTTATATACCCTTTGTTGGCAATGACAGAGGTCAAACGTTTTCTGTAAGTCTTCACAAGGTTTTCACACACTGTTGCTGGTATTTTGGCCCATTCCTCCATGCAGATCTCCTCTAGAGCAGTGATGTTTTGGGGCTGTCGCTGGGCAACACGGACTTTCAACTCCCTCCAAAGATTTTCTTTGGGGTTGAGATCTGGAGACTGGCTAGGCCACTCCAGGACCTTGAAATGCTTCTTACGAAGCCACTCCTTCGTTGCCCTGGTGGTATGTTTGGGATCACTGTCATGCTGAAAGACCCAGCCACGTTTCATCTTCAATGCCCTTGCTGATGGAAGGAGGTTTTCACTCAAAATGTCACGATACATGGCCCCATTCATTCTTTCCTTTACACGGATCAGTCGTCCTGGTCCCTTTGCAGAAAAACAACCCCAAAGCACGATGTTTCCACCCCCATGCTTCACAGTAGGTATGGTGTTCTTTCTCCTCCAAACGCGACAAGTTGAGTTTTTACCAGAAAGTTCTATTTTGGTTTCATCTGACCATATGACATTCTCCCAATCCTCTTCTGGATCATCCAAATGCTCTCTAGCAAACTTCAGACGGGCCTGGACATGTGCTGGCTTAAGCAGGGGGACACGTCTGGCACTGCAGGATTTGAGTCCCTGGCGGCGTAGTGTGTTACTGATGGTAGCCTTTGTTACTTTGGTCCCAGCTCTCTGCAGATCATTCACTAGGGCCCCCCATGTGGTTCTGGGATTTTTGCTCACCGTTCTCGTGATCATTTTGACCCCACGGGGTGAGATCTTGCGTGGAGCCCCAGATCCAGGGAGATTATCAGTGGTCTTGTATGTCTTCCATTTTCTAATAATTGCTCCCACAGTTGATTTTTTCACACCAAGCTGCTTACCTATTGCAGATTCAGTCTTCCCAGCCTGGTGCAGGTCTACAATTTTGTTTCTGGTGTCCTTTGACAGCTCTTTGGTCTTGGCCATAGTGGAGTTTGGAGTCTGACTGAGGTTGTGGACAGGTGTCTTTTATACTGATAACGAGTTCAAACAGGTGCCATTAATACAGGTAACGAGTAGAGGACAGAGAAGCCTCTTAAAGAAAAAGTTACAGGTCTGTGAGAGCCAGAAATCTTGCTTGTTTGTAGGTGACCAAATACTTATTTTCCACCATAATTTGCAAATAAATTCTTTAAAAATCAGACAATGTGATTTTCTGGATTTTTTTTTCTCATTTTGTCTCTCATAGTTGAGGTATACCTATGATGAAAATTGGAGACCTCTCTCATCTTTTAAGTGGGAGAACTTGCACAATTGGTGGCTGACTAAATACTTTTTTGCCCCACTGTAAATAAATTCTCTTTTTAGCAAATGAATGATGTAGACAAGTGCAACAAATAGAAGTTTGAATAGTCTGAATTATTCTTTTATTCCTTATTGCCTGAAGCAGTGATTTTTAACCAGGGTGCTCTGGTATGTTCAGGTTTCTATGAGAAATTAATTATCTAATTTAACTTGTTAATTGGTCAAAAAATTGCAGATGTGTCATTGTTGTGTATAGGTTCTGAAGGCACCCATGCACAACAACAGCAAATTATTTGCAGTTTTTTTTAAGATAAGATAAGCCTTTATTAGTCCCACAATGGGGAAATTCCAGGATTGCAATGTTACAGGGATGGCAACACTCAGAGCAATAATTTAGAAGATAAGATATTAAGAGCAGTGAATATACATATGTACACAGAAATATACACAGTGCGGAGCATTGTAGCTAGATGGAATAAACAGCATAACGGTCTGTTCAGTTACCCCACATAGTATGAATATGTATCCATACAGCATATTTCGTATTTGAATCAGCCTAGTTGTCACCCTCCATAGCGATTGATATTGTCCTAGTTGTATAATGGAGGGGACCATTGTGCAAGTTTGTTGTGTTTTGTGCATTCAGTACTTATTAGGTTGTAAAGTTTTTTTACGACCTCTACGAGCAGCCCTGTTTAGGTTATAAAGTCTTGACAGCCGTAGGTAGGAAGGACCTGCGAAACCTCTCAGTCGCACACCTAGGATGGTGCAGCCTACTGCTAAGTGAGCTCTTCAGTGCGTTCAGCGTGTCCTGCATGGGGTGGGACTCGGACTCCAGCAGAGATGACAACTTAGCCACCATCCTTCTCTATCCTACCTCCTCCACTGGGTCGAGGCGCTGCCCCAGGACAGAGCTAGCTTTCTTGATCAGTCTATTCAGTCTCTTCCTGTCGGCTGCTGTAATGCCATTGCCCCAGCAGACCACTCCAAATGTGATGGCTGATGCCACCACCGAATCGTAGAAGGTCTTCAAGAGCACCCCTTGTATACCAAAAGACCTGTGCCTCCTCAGGAGGAACAGGCTGTGCTGTCCCTTCTTGTAGAGCATGTCGGTGTTGTGTGACCAGTCTAGTTTATTGTTCAAATGAACACCCAGGTACTTGTAGGATGTCACCATCTGAATGTCTGTTCCCTGGATGTTTACTGGTGCTGTGAGGGGTGGTCCTCGCCTGTGGCAGTCCACCACCAGCTCCTTAGTTTTCCTCATTTTGATCTGGAGGAAGTTCCGATGGCACCAGTCCACGAAGTCCTGGATTAAGTCCTCTGTGCTCTGCATCATCTCCATTGGAGATGAGGCCGACGATCGCAGAGTCGTCAGAGAACTTCTGTAGATGGCAGTGTGGTGTGTTGTGTGAAAAGTCCGCAGTATAAAGGGTGAACAGGAAGGGAGCCAGAACTGTTCCCTGGGGGGGGCCCCCATACTGCAGATGATAGTGTCAAACACACAATCCTGGGTTCTCACAAACTGTGGCCGGTTTGTGAGGTAGTCCCGGATCCACAATGACAGATGCTGGTCCACCCCTGCGCACAGTAGCTTGTCCTTCAGGATCATCGGTTGGATGGTGTTGAAAGCACTGGAGAAGTCAAAGAACATGATCCTCACTGTGCTCCCAGGCTTCTCCAGGTGGGACAGGGAACGATGTAGGAAGAAGATCACTGCATCCTCCACCCTGATGCCATGCTGGTAGGCGAACTGGAGTGGATCCATCGCTGGTCCCACCAGGGGGTGGAGGTAGGCAAGGAGCAGCCTCTCCAGGGTTTTCATCAGGTGAGATGTGAGGGCCACTGGTCTGTAGCTGTTCATGTCTCTGGGGTGGGAAGTCTTTGGTACGGGTATCACACAGGATGTTTTCCATAGCTGTGGTACCCTCCCCAGCTTAAGCCTCAGGTTGAAGATGTGCTCCACAATCCCACAAAGCTGGTCTGTGCAGGACTCAAGGAGCTTTGCGCTGATGCAGTCCAGACCCGAGGCCTTTCTCGCCTTGATCTTCCTCAGCTCCGCCCTCACCTGGGTCTTAGTGAGGGTCAGGTTGGAGCAGGGGGGCTGTGTGCTGGGAGTGGGGGGTGTTAGTGGGGGGGTGGACAGCAGGACTAGGTGATGGTAGAGGCAGCAGTGGTTGGTGTGCGGGCGGAGGGGAGGGCGGTTGGTCAAACCTATTAAAAAAAACAGGTTCAGGTTGTTCACTCACTCCCTGCTCCCCGTGGCCTGGGAGGAGGTATTCTGGAACCCAGAGATGATTTTGAGGCTTCTCCAGACCCCACCAATGTCACTCTGTGTTGCAGCTTGTCCTCCATCTTCTTCTTGTAGCTGTCCTTACCCTCTCTAATCTTCCTTCTTAGCTCCCTCTGTAGGAACTTCAGCTTCTCCCTGTTTCCCAACCTGAAGAGCCTTTTCTTTCAGTAGAGACTTTATCTCGGGGTTGATCTAGGGTTTGTTGTTTGATGTTTGAGCAACACCGTATGGTCTTGGTGGGTACAGTGTTGTCCACACAGAAGTTGATGTAGTCAATTTGGACAATTAAGAAGGAACTTACCCAGGCACCCTTGAAAAACACAGGCCTAAAGTGCAGCATTAACAGATTTAGCTTGTTCTTAAAAGGATGGTATTATTTTCTGGCTGAAGAGGACACAACAAGAAACTTCATACCAGGGCTCAGTTAGCTTCAGCATGTGTTTAAACCCGGTGTTCTCAGCAACTGAATATGGCCTTAGATCCGCTGCTATAAAAACACCAAAGGCATTTGTTATTACTTTGGCTCGATCTGAAAAGCCCCAAGAGGCTGTCTAAATGCCACTGGAAGCTGCACTTGTACCACACTAGGTTTTTTCTTTTTTTTTTAGAATATTTAGAATATTCACGTTCACGTAGTGCTGTTTCAAATGAGTTAAGTTCAACATACTGCCAAAAGCATATCCGATGCTGTTTTCGTCTTATTCACTTGCCTTTCTAAGTTCACATATTGCACCGGAAAGCTGAAGTGTTCCCAGACAGGAGACTTGTGAAGAGGGCCTTCAAGCTCTGGCTTCTCCGTACAGCCAGCCATGACGTTCGCTAGCAAAAGGCTGAGCTGCACTGTTTGTTTACATGTATGGTGCGAGGCAGTTACACTTCCTGTCCTTCACTCAACATGGTCCATGTAGAACCTCGGTACGCCTCTGCACCAAACCGAAGGTTCCGTACCAAAAAATTCGAATACAATTACACCCCTACTATTTTCAGAACAGGCTCACAGGTGACTCATGTGGTTTCTGCGGGCGACCTGGTACCTGCGGGCACCGTGTTGGTGACCCCTGCTTTACAGCAAAAAAAACAGACATACGACATTTGAGTGATTTCGTTCTTGATATGTCTTGTAAGTCATAGAAAACATCTTAGACATGTTAACAAGGGGGAAAAAAAACTTGTTTTTTGACAGTGTCACTTTTAATGTTTCTTTAAATTGTATTTTTCTCCCTTATGCTATTATCCGTGAGGGTTTGATTACCTCCGCCAAGGAGGGAATGTAATCGGGGTGGTTTGTCTGTCTGTCTGTCTGTTTGTTTGATTGTTGGCAGGATTACGTAAAAACTGCTGTATGGATTTTGATGACATTTTGGGCCAAGGATAAACTCATTAAATTTTGGTGATGATCTGAGAGTGCATGCCCCACCAAGGACCTTGTTTGTATTTGTGCAGCAGGATTACACAAAAACTACTAGATGGATTTGGATGAAATTTTCACCGGAGGTGGTCCTTGGGCTAGAGAGGAACCCATTCCATTTTGGTGATGATTTGAGAATGCATACCTCCACCAAGACTCTCATCTTCTCACAGTGTGTTAGCAAGAAGCCTCCAAAACTACTGCATAGACTTTGTTGCAGTTTTCACCAGAATTGGCTCGTGGCCTACACACAAACCCATTACATTCTGGAGGTGATCCATGAGGGATGGAAGGAGCTTTGGCAGAGGTATGCATTCTGAGTGTTTTTCTAGTTGTGTAGGCAAGCAGAAATAGAGCTAACAGATACACTACTCACAAAAAGTTAGGGATATTTGGCTTTTGGATGAAATTTATGGAAAATGTAAAAAGTTGACACTACAGTGATATTATATCATGAAAGTAGGGCATTTAAGTAGAAGCATGCAATGGTGATTTCCTCATCCTAAACAATTTATTGAAACAAAAGCCAACAACAGTAGTAGGTATACCATAACAAAAAATGTAAATGTCTCAGTAACATGTCATGTGCCCTTGAGCATCCGTTACAGCTTGACAATGACGTGTCATGCTGTTCACAAGTCGACTTATTGTCTGCTGAGGCATGGCATTCCACTCTTCTTGAAGGGTCGCCCTCAGGGTCACTAGCCACGGTTACATGGGCAAAATTTCTTCAATCTGATTACAATTCAAATCAGGACTTCCACTGTTTACATGGATCCTGAAAAAGTTGATCCGATTAGGACATGCGTTTCCATGTGTCACACGTTTGAATGGACTAAATCATTATGACATGTGCACATCGACATTCCGAAAATAGTAGAAGAAGCAACTTCCGATGTAAACAAACCCCGCTTCATGTCTTTCTCTTTTCGAAATGTACCTGTATTGTGTTATTCAGACTGTACTTTTGCTTCTGCTGGTCTCCGTAATGAAGCTACAAGTACATACTTGTGCATATGACGAACAGAGGGAGACAGCAGGACAATACAGACCAGTTTTGTTTTACTCCAGCCATGTCTTGCACTAGCTGCTGTAAAGGCAGAAATACAGTACGTCACATTGATGTGTGGCTGACGTACAGACATGCACAGTAAACATATTTTTGACCCAAGCTTCGGAATAAATGTTTATATGTGCACCAATCGGAATAACAATCGGCATAACCCACCTGTCTCAATCAGAATGAAATTTTGATCCGAATGAGTGTGATCGGGTCAGAATATTCAGATTGGCATGTTTACATGAAGCATTTTTATTCCGATCAGGCTTTTAACCCCTTGACGCCTGTTGTCGCGAATTCGCATCAAACCGCTTCCGCTCCAAATGCAACCAAAATACCGTCTGTATTCCTCCACTTCCGGTTGGAGCACTTCCAACACATACAGCTAGGCCCAGAAATATTTGAACAGTGACGCAGTCTTCATGATTTGGGCTCTGCATGCCACCACATTGGATTTGAAATGAAACAACTACAACGGAATTGAAGTGCAGACTTTAAGGTTTAATTCAAGGGGTTGAACAAAAATATATGATTAAACATGTAGGAATTGTAGCTATTTTTATACAAACGCTCCTCATTTCAGGGGCTCAAAAGTAATTGGACAAATAAACATAACCCTAAGTAAAATGTTACTTTTCAATATTTAGTTGAGAATCCTTTGCAGGCAATGACTGCCTGAAGTCTGGAACCCATGGACATCACCAGACGCTGAGTTTCCTCCTTTGTGATGCTTTGCCAGGCCTTTACTGTAGCTGTCTTCAGTTGTTGCTTGTTTGTGGGTCTTTCTGCCTTAAGTTTTGTCTTGAGCAATTGAAATGCATGCTCGATTGGGTTGAGATCTGGTGATTGACTCGGCCATTGCAGAATATTCCACTTCTTTGCTTTAAAAAACTCCTGGGTTGCTTTTGCAGTATGTTTTGGATCATTGTCCATCTGTACTGTGAAGCGCCATCCAATCAACTTTGCTGCATTTGGCTGAATCTGAGCAGAAAGTATATCCCTATACACTTCAGAATTCATCCAGCTGCTTCTGTCTTTTGTCACATCATCAATAAACACAAGTGACCCAGTGCCATTGGAAGCCATGCATGCCCATGCCATCACACTGCCTCCACCATGTTTTACAGAAGATGTGGTGTGCTTTGGATCATGAGCTGTTCCAATTCTTCTCCAAACTTTCTTCTTCCCATCATTCTGGTACAGGTTGATCTTAGTCTCATCTGTCCAAAGAATGCTGTTTCAGAACTGGGCTGGCTTCTTCAGGTGTTTTTTGGCAAAGTCAATTCTGGCCTTTCTGTTTTTGAGGCTGATTAATGGTTTGCACCTTGTGGTGAATCCTTTGTATTTACTCTCATGAAGTCTTCTCTTTATGGTAGACTTAGATACTGATACACCTACTTCCTGGAGAGTGTTCTTCACTTGAGTGGATGTTCTGAAGGGGTTGCTGCGATCATCCACCACTGTTGTCTTCCGTGGACGTCCAGGCCTTTTTGAGTTCCCAAGCTCACCAGTGCACTCTTTTTTTTCTCAGAATGTACCAAACTGTTGATTTGGCCACTCCTAACATTTCTGCTATCTCTCTGATGGATTTCTTCTTTTTTTTCAGCCTCAGGATGGTCTGTTTCACCTCCATTGAGAGCTCCTTTGACCGCATGTTGTGTGTTCACAGCAACAGCTTCCAAATGCAAACGCCACACCTGGAATCAACTCCAGACCTTTTAACTGCTTAATTGATGACAGGTTAACGAGGGAAGAGCCCATGCAGCCTTGTTATTTTTTTTTTGCAGCCTTCTGAGTCAATTGTCCAATTACTTCTGGTCCCTTGAAAAAGAGGCGGCTACATATTAAAAAGCTGTAATTCCTAAACCCTTGCTCCAATTTGGATGTGAATACTCTCAAATTACAGCTGAGAGTCTGTACTTTAAGCCCGTATTGATTATATAATTGTATCCTGAATATGTTTTCGTAAACAGCTAAAATAACAAAACTTGTGTCACTGTCCAAATATTTCTGGGCCTAACTGTACCTAGGAACCTTTTGCAAGCATTAGTTTCTCGTAGGAACGGTCAGAGACGGAGCACCATCCATTTCCTGATTGCTAGGGTTAGGGTTAGGGTTAGGGTTATAGTTTGGCAGTCATGAGAGTTGAAAATACTGAAAATAACTTTGTTGTAAAAGACTCTTCATACTTGAGATGGGAAAAGGTGCTTTTTTACCATTTTTTTTTTACCATAGATGCCTGTTGTTGCTAATTTGCATCATACCTAAAATTATATCTATTTTATATGCTATAGTCAAATTAACTTTCTCAACTTAATTTAGCATCTACACTACCGTTCAAAAGTTTGGGGTCACCCAGACAATTATTTTGTGTTTTCCATGAAAAGTCACACTTATTTACCACCATGAGTTGTAAAATGAATAGAAAATATAGTCAAGACATTGACAAGGTTAGAAATAATGATTTGTATTTGAAATAATAATTTTTTCCTTCAAACTTTGCTTTCGTCAAAGAATCCTCCATTTGCAGCAATTACAGCATTGCAGACCTAACATGATTGCACAAGGGTTTTCTAATCATCCATTAGCCTTCTGACACAATGAGCAAACACATTGTACCATTAGAACACTGGAGTGATAGTTGCTGGAAATGGGCCTCTATACACCTATCTAGATATTGCACCATAAACCAGACATTTGCAGCTAGAATAGTCATTTACCACATTAGCAATGTATAGAGTGTATTTCTGATTAGTTTAAAGTTATCTTCATTGAAAAAAAGTGCTTTTCTTTCAAAAATAAGGAAATTTCTAAATGACCCCAAACTTTTGAACGGTAGTGTACTTGAAAGCAAAAACACAAGTGAAATTTTTTTTTTTCATAATTGGAAATAAATTCAGGCATTAAGGGGTTAATCCGGTTACTTGTGTCCATGTAAACATGGCTATTGTGGTTGTGGGGTGCATCGTTACAAGCCTCTACACAGCGACTCAGCTGATCCCAAAGGTTTTCTATGGGATTCAGGTCTGGAGAAAGTACACACCACTCCATGTGAGTTACCCCAGTCTCCAGCAGCCATTCCCTAATGATGCGACCTTGATGAGCTGGAACATTGTCGTCCATGAAGATGAAATTAGGCCTGTGTTGTTCATGCAGGGGCACAATGACTAATGATGTTATTCAGGTAGTATCGGCTTGTCACTGTACCATTCACAAGGTGTAGGGCAGTTCTGTATTGACTAGACACACCTGCCCAGACTGTAACACTACCATCACCAAAGGCTTGTCTGTTGACAATAGTGGCTGATGCATAGCGCTCTCCTTGACGTCTCCAACATTGTTGGCGGCCATCATTTCTGCTCGGCGTGAATCGACTTTCATCAGAGAACAGCACTGAGGCCCACTGGTCCCTTGTCCAGCGTAAATGCTCCCTGGCCTGTGCAAGATGATGATGCCTGCGCCTGCTGGTGTGGTCAGGTACCGTTGCAGGTTGTCTAGCATGCAGACCACGCTGATGTAAATGGTTTTGAATGGTCTGACGTGACACTTGGGTGCCTCTCACCTCACTTAAATGTGCCTGGAGTTGAGTAGCATTCATCATCCGGTTCCTTGGGGCACTATTCACAATGAAGCAGTCATCAGCATGACCACCAAGACGACACCTAACAAAAAGGCATAGAAGTGGATGTCCTGTGGCCAAAGGACATCCACTTCTGTGCCTTTTTGAGACTCTTTCAATTTCTCTGTTGTAACCTGCTGATGACACTCTGTGATACTCTAAGCTCAGTGGCCACTTTCCTCTGAGAACATCCTGTTTCAAACCTCGCAAAACAGGATGATCTGTTGATCTGTTGATCAGGATGATCTGTTGATCAGTTGTTAGGTGTCGTCTTGGTCTCATGATGTCAAAATGTGAACAGCATGATGAAGAAGACTGTTTAAATACCAATTCTAATTGAACCAGAAAATTTATTGGTCGATTCATGGATCAAACACCTGCTGTGAATTTTGCTGTTAAGCACATTGTAAGAGAACAGCAAGTTATGCAAAAAGTACTGAAACATTGAACAGTTGGACATGTGCATTCGAAAGGTTTGAGAAGATCAAATTAAGTTCACCTGTTGACGTTATAGTACATTTTAGGTTCATCCTGAAATTTCACCCGAAAGCTGAATATCCGTAACTTTTTGTGAATAGTGTATGTTCTTCTTCAGCTGTTGTTCTGGTGAACATGGCGGTCGTCAAAAAGTGTTCTGCTAAGTTCCCAAGTGTGTTGTCATCATTTATCAGTGGTAGCAGAGGATGGTTAGCAACTATAGAGTCCCGCCGATGTTTGATGAGGGGAAGCCCTATGAAAGTTGGAAGAATGAAGTCATGATTTGGACCTGAGTCATGGAGCTGGAGAAAAAGAAACAAGTGCTCGCTGTGGCTTTGGCACTATCGGGAAGAGCGCTGGAAGTTGCGATGGAGGTACCGATAGATGATCTGAACAAAGACGCTGGTATGGACACTTTGCTTTTGAAACTCAATAACTTGTTTCTGAGAGAACAAAAAGACCGAGTTTATGAGGCCTTCTCCAGTTTTGACCAGATAAAGGAAGAGAGCGATGTGTCTATGACAGACTACATAATAGACTTTGAGCAGCATTACTCCTGCATGCATAAATATAAGATGGAGCTTCCCAACGCTGTTGGTGTTTAAGCTGTTAGACACTGCATGCCTGGATTTTAAAGATCGGCAGCTCACCTTGACTGCATGTGCAGACTTAACCTTTGCCTCAGTGAAATCAGCACTCAAATGAATATTTGGTGAAAAATCATCTGCTTCAACCATGGGAATTAATCAGGAAACGGCCTATATCACAGAGCAAAAATGACAAACAAGCAAGTCATCTTCCTGGAGTAATAAACAAGAAACACTCCAAGCAGGCACCAATCCTCTGGACGGGTATGGCCGGAGATCAAGATGTGCTATTTGCCAAAGCACATTTCTCTGAGCTAAAGACTGTCCACACAGAAGTGAGCAAGTCAAACTTACAAAACCATGTGACACAAGTAACATATAGGAGTTTAGCTTTACCCTGTTTACTAAAGAGTCACCCAGTGAAGCAGAAATCTTTATGACTGAGTGTTTTGATTCTGCATTAATCGAGACTGCATGCACTCAAGACTGTGTGTGGACAAGACAGGCTTGATAGTTACATGCAGGCCTTGACAGTAACACCCGCCAACCCACCAATGGCAGGTGGATTTCACCAGAGGCCGGTAAGACAACCACTCTCACTAGCCACTTTGGTGGATGGTAGTTTTCTCAAACAACATTTAAATAATAAGCCTATCGATGAAACTACAACTCCCATAAGCACCGTCTGTACAGACACACAGTGTATTCTCATTTGTCCACTGTCGCCGTGGACATAGTTTGGCTCCACTGCCAGCCTGGCACACAGAAGAAGTTGCGGACAGAGTCTGGCTCTTTTCCAGGGTGGGTACATTTTCTGGCCAGTTTGGAGAAGCTGTGACAAACTGACAGCAGCCAGCAGAACACACCTGTCCCCGCTCTCGGCTATCAGATCACCGGGGCCACTGCCCCTGATCCCCCGTTGTCCCAGCGTGAGTAACTAATAACCTATGCTCCCCCACATCAGTTCCTACCTCTGTGGTTAAATATGATTATTTTTAGAGCATGAAGCTCCCGTTTACTGTCTGCAGTTGTGCTAATTTAAGTTTTCATATGACAGCGAGAGAAAGTGACTAAACTTTGATATATTGGTGTAAAGAGTAAATGAAGCTTCTTGAGGTGAACTTTTTGTTTATTTATGATTATCTATAATATCTGTGATATGCAGCTATTTCATGGAAGTAAAACCTCTAATTATGTATTTTTAATGTGTTGATCCAGGGGTATTAAACATATGGCCCGTGGGCCAAAAACAGTCCACCAGGGGGTCCAAGATTTTCTCTGAGTTTACAGCTTTCTTTCTAGTAAATTTCTGACTTTTTCTACTGATTAGAATTGTTCATGTAAATTTGAGACATTTTTCTCTTTAAGATGAGATTATTTTTTTCTCATTAGTTTTCTTTTCTGGTGAAAACAGGTAGTGTTGATTTAGATTAAAGCCATTAGCAACTATTAATGACGTTGTGCAGCCCTGAACGGGTGTCCCAATTCATAGGGGTAATTTTCAACCCCTACCCCTTGGCCCTTGATTTCAAGGGCCAAGGGGTAGGAGAAGGCAAAGAGGAAGGGGTAGTGATACAAATGAGAATTGGAACAGACCTCAAATCTACCTGTACTTCACTCTCATGTTGCAAATATTTTTCTCGACTGTTTTACATTTACTGCTGTTAAATAATTCAACAGTGTTTCTTTCCCTTGCCATTTTCATGTATGTATTAGGGTCATTTACATTTAAAACTGCTGTAAATTTAGTTCAAGTAAAATTTAGCATGTGATTGTCAGATTTAATCATATTAAACATAATTTTCCAATCACAAAATTGTGACCAGTAAAAAGGCTGAGTGGCTAGTAATTTTGGAAAATCACTATCCACAATGGCTGGTGAGCAAAAAAGTTAATGTCAAGCCCTGGTTACATGACAACGCTGAGGTCAAGTGAGATAAAGAATCTGAGAAAAACAGGAAAGCAGAGTAATACTTCTTACTTCCTTTGAGTAAGAACTTGAAAAGAGCTGGAACAGTGTTGGACATGGAAAATGACAGTGTAGTAATGTCTAGACAACCAGTGAAACTTGACTTTATCAGCTCTGGTCATTACTGTGTGAACATTATAATACATATGCCATAATGACTACTTGAAAATTTTTATTTTTTTTTTAGATTTTTGCAAATTTATTAAAAATAAAAAACTAAGAAATCACATGTACACAAGTATTCACAGCCTTTGCTCAATACTTTGTTGCTCCACCTTTGGCAGCAATTACAACTAGTGATGGGATGATGATACCTCAAGGAGTGTATTGACACATTACCCAAACTGTGTTGGCACTCTATTGACACTGTGTTGGTCACTCAGTAGTGACCTCTGCAGTAGTTCTAAAATCATTACAGGTAGACAAAATGAAAATAAGATGGAAAAGCTTACATGCTGCAAACCCAACATCAGCCTGTGAAATAATATTTAATCTTTATTTAATTGCTAGTCTTTTACTTAAAATATGATCTCATCATTGTATAATTTCATTTGCTCAATTTGTTTGCTGAGTTGTTTTTTTTTTTGTACTTATTTTGTACCCGTAGGTAGATTTGTTTTGCAGTCTGGTGACAAGCCACCAGCTTCCGGTTGCTGCGTGCGCAAGCGCCCCGTATCCCTAACCTGCATGTTTTTGGCATGCGGGAGGAAACCGGAGAAATCCCAGAGTAAACCCAGAGTTTATGAGAAGAGTTTAAAATTTGCTTAAAACCTTGTTTGTGTAAATGCTAAAATGAGTTGGTATGTAAAATATAGCAAATTTGTCTATAATAAAATTCAGAATTAAAATTTTTAACTTATGTATGGAATTTTTTTTTTACTTAAGTGTTCAATCATACGAAATAACAGACTAAAAATGGATTCATTCATACATTTTTATTGAGGAACAAAAGTTTTTGTAGTGTCTTTGCTCCAAGGCGATTTCTTCTTAGACACCAGTTCCCCTGCCTTAGAAAAAACTCTTTCACAGGGTACAGATGAAGATGGTGTGCATAAAAATTTAAGTGCGAGTTGATAAAGGTGTGGATATGTTTTCTGGTTATTTTTCCAATATTGTAACGGGTCTTGTGTTCTGGGTGTGTTGGCTTTAGCCAGGTAGCGTTGGACTTCAATTATGGAATCGGTTGTAGTATTCGAGTTCATCTTGTTCTCCTCAACCTCCATATCAAGAGGTTTCCAGAGACTGTGCCCTAACAAATATTTTAGAAATAATTTTAGTTGTTAGTTTATTCTCACATGACAAATTGCAACAGAAATATACAAATAAACACACACAAAAAATGTGTTTTCATACCTGAACTGGGTTCTGATCCATGTGAAGAGCTAGGCTCTTCTTCTGCTGGGTCAGGCTCATGGCTCCTCATTTCAGCAGCACACTCCAACTTCAGTCTCTTGACAGCTTCAGTTGCTTTTAGTGGACTAAAGAAGCCAACTGTTTTAAACCTGGGGTCCAACAGTGTTGCCAGTGTCATCACACTGAGTGATTCCAGGTTGCAGATAAACTCAGTTAGCCGCTTTCTCAGATTTTCAGCCAGCTGTTGAGCAGCTGTTTTTGTCACTGTTGAGGCTTGATGTTGAAGCTCAATGTGGATCATTCTCATCAGTGGAATAACCTTTGACCCTGAGACTCTTTTTTCCTCAGAGAGTTCTATTGTGGCTTGGTTAAAAGGAGCGAGCACCCTGAGCATTTCTTCAATGATTTCAAATTCTTCAGGAGTCAGTGGAGTAATATCAGTTTTTAATGAGGCCATTGACACCCAGACTGCCTCCTTCTGCTCAGTCATTCTTTCCAGCATATGGTAGGTGCTGTTCCATCGTGTTGGCACCTCATTTATTAATTTATGATGGAATGGTGTTCCCAGCTGTTGCTGCATTTGAGTGAGCTTTTCTTTGGCTGTGGTGCTTGATCGAAAGTATGTCACAATTTGTCGTGTTTTGTTGCGTATTTCTGTTAGTGTGGTTATTTGACACATTTCACATGATTTTTTTACAATTAAATTCATGGAATGGGCAATATAAATGGTTTGCCATATTTGCAGCATTCGAGCACATGAAATCATGTTTGCTGCTGCATCAGTGACAAGACACCTGACCTTGCCCGCTATGCCCCACTCCTCCATGAGGCTCCTTTTTTTTTCCACAATATCTTTATTGAACCTTTTTTTTTTTAACAAACATGATACAAACAATCAAACACTTAACACTAAAGTACTACAAAAAAAAAAAATGCACTAAAAACACCAACAACCACCAACAAAATCAAGTCTTCAACAATGCTCCTCTGTTTAGTCTAGACAATCCAATACATTAGTATACATATTATGTTCACCAGTTTGGAATTTACAAGGTCCACACACATCATTCACCTTCTTCTTCAAGAGTTATGTTTAAATTTTTTACATAATCAATAAAAGGTCTCCATATATTCTCAAACACAATTTCCTTTGATTTTAGTATATATGTTATTCTTTCTAATGGAAGGTTTGTTAACATCTGTCTTAACCACTGAGTCACATCTGGTCTATGAGTCTTTTTCCATAATAGTGCAATACATTTTTTGGCATTAAGCAAACTGAGGTCTATGAATGTTCTTTCACTTTTATTAAAATTATGCTTTTCTGGGTACAGACCCAACAAAAACAGTTTAGGATTCAATATGATTTGTTTTGAGATTATTTTTTCAATTGTTACCCTCACCTCTTCCCAAAACATTCTTATTAATCTACATTCCCATAAACAATGAAATAGGGTTCCTTTACTTTCCATGCATTTTGTGCATGTATCTGGTATATTTTTGTTATATCTATTTAACTCCTCCGGTGTAACATACATCCGCATTAACCATTTGAAATGTATCAATTTAAGGCGTGCATTTATTGATTTGGTTTGAGCTTCTGTACAAGCCAATTCCCATTGTTCCTCTGAAATTTCAATTTGCAGATCTTCTTTCCAGTAGTTTAATCTTTTCAGTGAATTTTCACTTGAAGATAGTGTCAATGAGTTATAAAACTCTGAAATAATACCCTTTCTTTTACTATCTTTCATCATCATTTTTTCCAAGGATGAATAAATAGGTCGAGTGAGAGCTTTATTTTGATTTGATCGAATAAAGTTTCTAAGTTGAAGATATTTAAAAAAATGTGTTCTATTGAGATTAAATTTGATCCTCAGCTCTTCAAAAGACATTATGTTGTCTGCACATGGCAAATATAAATCCTGAATCTTTTGTATCCCTTTTAAATTCCATACTTTAAATACAGCGTCCGCTCTCCCTGGTTTAAAATATTGATTACCCCATATTGGACTAAATTGTGACAATAACTGTGGTTCTTTTAAATAGTTTTTAGCTTCACACCATATTTTGATCATATGCTTTACAAATGGATTTTTAACTTGTTTTTGTAATTTTTTTGCCGAATCTGAGTATATGAATATGGGAAGAGGTAAAGGTAAATTGTATGATTCCATTTCAGTCCAGTGAGGGAGATCATTTGATGAAAAATAATATGTCATAGACCTCAGTTGTGCCGACCAATAATACAACATAAAATTTGGACATTTCAGACCTCCACGATCAAATGGTAAATATAATAAAGACAAACGTAATCTAGCCCTCCTGTTGTTCCATATAAATTCCACTAACTTTTTTTTTTATTCTTGAGAATAGATCTAAAGGTGGTGATAAGGGAATGTATTGAAATAAATAAAGTATTTTAGGTAAAATATTACTTTTAAGTATATTGATTCTCCCGATCATCGACATTGGTAGTGACATCCATCTCTGAGTTAACTCACTGATATCTGACATTAAGGCTTCATAGTTGACACTGGCGACTGATTCTAGCTTAGGCATAATTTGGATTCCTAAATATTTAAACTGATTTACAACCTTGAATTGATTTACCTCAGGGGCTGGGTAATTTCTCTGGGTCTCATTTAGCATTAATATTGAAGATTTAGTTTTATTTATTTTATATCCTGATATTTCCCCAAAATTCTTTATTAAATTCAACAAGGTTGGAATTGATTTTTTTAGATTCGACATAAACAAAATTATATCATCGGCGTACAGGGAGATTTTATGTTCTGTTGGTCCAACTTTAATTCCATATATTTGTGAATGTAAACGTATCGCTATCGCTAAAGGTTCAATTGCCATAGTAAACAGTAAAGGTGAAAGTGGACAGCCTTGTCGACATCCTCTATTGATTTTTATTGGTTTTGAAATATTGTTATTTGTTAGGATTTCTGCTGTAGCATTATTGTATATTATTTGAACCCATTTTATGAAATTATTTCCAAGTCCAAACCTTTGTAGGACTTCAAAAAGAAAGGGCCATTCAACTCTATCAAAGGCCTTTTCGGCGTCCAATGATAGGAGAGCTGTATCCGGTGCTTCTTTATTAAAATAAATAATATTAAATAGTCTTCTTACATTATGGAAGCCTTGTCTACCCTTTATAAAGCCATTCTGATCTCGATTAATAATATTTGGTAAAATTTCTTGTATTCATCTTGCTAAAATTTTACAGATTATCTTAAGGTCGGCGTTTAATAGGCTTATTGGTCTCATATTTTCACATTTATTAGAGGGCTTACCTGGTTTTGGCAGCAGTATAATTAAGGCATTATTTATGTATGATGGTAAATTATTATTTTGAAATGCTTCTAAAACCATTTCCAAAAAAGGTTTTATTAATTTATTCTTAAATTTTTTATAAAGGTCAACTGGAAGACCATCTGGTCCTGCACTTTTTCCTGATTTCATATTATCAATGGCTAGCCCAACTTCTTCTTGACTAATTTTAGACTCCAATATCTCCCTGTTTTCATTTGGAATACACGGTATAGATAGTTCGTTCAAAAACCCATTTAGTTTTGTTAAATCAGGTTCATTTTTGGTATCATATAATTTTTCATAGTAATCTCTAAAGGCTCTATTAATTTCTAAAGGATCTATAACTACCTGTCCTTTACTTATAATACTGGTAATTGGTGTTTTAATTTCCAATTGTTTAATCTGCCATGCTAATAATTTTCCTGATTTTTCACCTTGTTCATAAAAAGATTGTTTCAATCTTAGAAGACTCGAGGCAGCTCTATTCGCTGATTTTTTGTCGTATTCAGCTCTCAAAATCAGTAATTCATTCTCCAACCTTGGGTCACTTCCTGCATACACTTTTTCCTGAAGATTTTTTATTTTATGTTCCAATTTAGCTCTCTCCTCTCGAGTCTTCTTAGATTTTGATCCTGTATAACTAATAATATGTCCCCTAATAAAAGCTTTGAAAGCCTCCCACTTTACACATGCTGATGTTTGTGTAGTATTGATGTCAAAGAACTCGTCTATCTGTTTTTCTATATACTTGACAAATTCCTCATCCTGAAGCCATTTATGCTGAAATTGCCATCTACCTGATTCCTTTGTCAATTTTTTATCTACATATATTAGACAACAGGGTGCATGATCAGAGATCACGATGTTATCATAAAAGCAGTTTTGAATCTTGGACCTTAATTCTGTGGAAATCAAAAAATAATCAATACGTGAGAATGTCTTGTAGGTACTGGAATAACAAGAATAGGCTTTAACTTGTGGTTTCATTTCTCTCCATATATCTAACAATCTCAATTCTTTCATAAAATGATTAATAGTCATCCTACATCCAATGTGCGTACAATCCAGTCCTGTTGATCTATCCACACCTGGATTCAATGTACAATTAAAATCCCCTGCTATTATATGTTGCCCTGTAAGTGATGATAAGATGAGAAATAAATTAGCAAAGAACTTCTGATCATCTATATTGGGACCATATAAGTTCACAAGATTTATATTTTCTAATAGCAAAGAACCTTGAATGATTACATATCTTCCAAATTTGTCTCCAATTACATTTTTCACTTGAAAAGGAACTGATTTATGTATGAGAGTCATAACTCCCCTGGCTCGGGATGAAAATGAAGAGGTGAATACACTTCCCTGCCATCTACTCCTAATTCTTTTAACATCCTCCTCTATCAGATGAGTTTCTTGTAAAAACACAATTCTTGAACCCATGTCCTTTATTTTATTCATAACTTGTTTAAGTTTTTTTAAATTTTGTAGACCTCTGCAATTCCATGAAGTTAAATTAAGATTAACACTTTGGTCCATGATCAATAGAGAGTTTGGGATTACCTTGCAGTGTAAACATGCTCATACAGAGAAGCAAAAACATGAGTGGTTGAACATTCATCCTACAAACTACACACAAACAAATTTCCCCTTCCCACACTTGTGGCAAACCCCCCAAAATCAAAAGAAAAATTCTGTCTCCCGATATAGCCATCGACCGTTCCACACCCACGGGGAACAGCCTAAGCCACTCCTTCTTCATCCTCCCAATCACCCTAACTCTACTGCTTTTAATGACGTAACATTAACTCTCCTCTGTAGTTTTCCAACTTAACTCCAAAATTTTTAACAACTTTGTACATCATAGTTTTTTTTTTTTGTTTGTTTGTTTTGTTTTGTTTTTTTAATATATAATACAATCTATATTTTGTAAACTTACTATTTACTTCAAGTCAGTCAGATGCCTGTGCAAATGCTTAATTATTCTACCTTATATTTTGTTCATGCTTAGCTCCCACCAGTCTCTTCTTCTTCTTTGATCTTCTTGATGAACTCCTGCGCCTCCTCTGGGGTCTTGAAGATGTGGGTTCTGCCCTCATACGTGGTCAGCAGTCTCGCAGGATAGATTACACCATGACGAATCCCAAGGTTGCGCAGCTCCTTACGTACGGGATCAAACTGCTTCCTCAATTGCTGGATTCCTGTGGCCAAATCTGGGTAGAACCGCACCTGCTGGTCCTGGTGTTTAATCTCTCCTTTAGCACGTGCAGCGTTGAAGATCTTCATCCTGTCTCTGTTGCTAAGAAACTTCATAATTAAGGTCCTCAGCGGTCCCTTATCTCTCCGTGGGCCAATACGATGTGCTTTTTCCAGAACCACTGCTGATTGCAACTCCTCGCTGCCCAGCACCTCCGGAATCCACTTTACCAGAAAGGAACATACGTCCCGACCTTCTGATTCCTCTGGAAGACCCACCAGCCTCAAATTATTCTGTCTCGACCGAGATTCCAAATCCAAAATATTATCTTCCAGAGATTTATTTTTTTTTTCCAAAGTGCGCACCTTTAATTGAAGACGGGTGACGTCATCTTCAGCACTAGCGAGACGGAGCTCCATCTGCGCCTTTCGTTCTACACAGTCACCCAATTCCTTTCTTATTCCTTCCAACGCTGTCATAATCCCATCAAATCTAGAGGAAAAGTCCGCTCTCATTGAACTCATGGCTGCCATCAGCGCATCTGCGCCATTCCCCGCAGAAATCGCAGCGTTGCCAGCCTCCTCCGCCATATATGGAGTTTTGTTTGCTGCGTCACAGACCTGAAAGTCCGTTAATTTGGACTGTTTCGGCGGCTCGCTTTTTCCTTTTCCTGGTTTTCCAGCCTTAGGCTTCGCCGACATATCCTCGCCCAAATGCTGGGATACGTTCTGTCCCAAATGAGAGAGTTATTTGCCGATTTTTTTTTTCCAGGAGCAGAGCAGAGCGAGACACGTCCGTCCTACGTGGCAGCCATAACCGGAAGTCGCCCCCTGAGGCTCCTTTTAACCGTGGCCATATTTTCTGCAGTGTGTTTCTGAGGAAAATGCTGCACTCCCAAGACTGATGAACGGAGTTCATAGCTTTCTTTGTCCACAAAGTGGCAAGTAACAGCAAGATATGCCTCCATATTAATGGACGTCCACATATCAGCTGTTAAACTAACAGCAATGACGCTTTGGAGGTCCTTTTTTGTTTTAAGGTAAGAGAGATAAGATGAGCCTTTATTAGTCCCACAACGGGGAAATTCCAGGATTGCAACAGCACAGGGATAGCAACACTCAGAGCAACAATCAGAAGGCAAGAAAAAAAAACAAGCAAGCAAGAGCAGCTAATATACATATGTACATATTACTATAAAATATATATATACACACACACACAGACACACAGTGCAGAGCATTGTAGCTGGATGGAATAAATATATGAATATATGAACACACAGTGCAGAGCATTGTAGCTAGATGGAATAAATATGTAAATATATAAACACCCACAGTACGGAGCATTGCAGCTAGGTGGAATAAATATGCAAGTATATAAACACACACAGTGCGGAGCAATGTAGCTAGATGGAATAATATGTAGATATATAAAAACACAGTGCGGAGCATTGTAGCTAGATGGAATAAATATGTAAATATATAAACACACAGTGCAGAGCATTGTTGCTAGGTGGGATGAAACAGCATAACCGTCTACTTAGTTATCCTACATGGTATGATTATGTGCCCATACATATTCTCACCCTCCATAGCGACCGGTATGTTCCTAGTTGTATGCCGGAGGGGACCATTGTGTAAGTCTATTGCATCTTTTGCATGCAAAAAAAACTATTAGTTTGTTACGTCTTTTTGCTATCTCTGCGAGCAGCCCCGCTGCTCGCAGGGCTGCTTCGCAGGGCTTCTCCTTTTCCTCCTGATATTTCTCGCTTACCAAGTCCTTGATGGCCTAAAAATAACCATACAAATACTGTAATACATTATGAATATATATACAGTATATATATATACAGTATATATATATATATATACAGTATATATATATATATATATATATATATATATATATATATATATATATATACAGTATATATATATATATATATATATATATATATATATATATATATATATATATATATATATATATATATATACAGTATATATATATATATATATATATATATATACAGTGGGGTAAAAAAGTATTTAGTCAGCCACCAATTGTGCAAGTTCTCCCACTTAAAAGATGAGAGAGGTCTCCGATTTTCATCATAGGTATACCTCAACTATGAGAGACAAAATGAGGAAAAAAAAAAAATCCAGAAAATCACATTGAAGGATTTTTAATGAATTAATTGGTAAATTCCTCAGTAAAATAAGTATTTGGTCACCTACAAACAAGCAAAATTTCTGGCTCTCACAGACCTGTAACTTCTTCTTTAAGAGGCTCCTCTGTCCTCCACTCGTTACCTGTATTAATGGCACCAGTTTGAACTCATTATCAGTATAAAAGACACCTGTCCACAACCTCAAACAGTCAGACTCCAAACTTCACTATGGCCAAGACCAAAGAGCTGTGAAAGGACACCAGAAACAAAATTGTAGACCTGCACCAGGCTGGGAAGACTGAATCTACAATAGGTAAGCAGCTTGGTGTGAAAAAATCAACTGTGGGAGCAATTATTAGAAAATGGAAGACATACAAGACCACTGATAATCTCCCTCGATCTGGGGCTCCACGCAAGATCTCACCCCGTGGGGTCAAAATGATCACGAGAACGGTGAGCAAAAATCCCAGAACCACATGGGGGGACCTAGTGAATGACCTGCAGAGAGCTGGGACCAAAGTAACAAAGGCTACATCAGAAACACACTACACCACCAGGGACTCAAATCCTGCAGTGCCAGACGTATCCCCCTGCTTAAGCCAGTACATGTCCAGGCCCGTCTGAAGTTTGCTAGAGAGCATTTGGATGATCCAGAAGAGGACTGGGAGAATGCCATATGGTCAGATGAAACCAAAATAGAACTTTTTGGTAAAAACTCAACTTGTCGTGTTTGGAGGAGAAAGAACACCATACCTACTGTGAAGCATGGGGGTGGAAACATCATACTTTGGGGCTGTTTTTCTGCAAAGGGACCAGGACGACTGATCCGTGTAAAGGAAAGAATGAATGGGGCCATGTATCGTGACATTTTGAGTGAAAACCTCCTTCCACCAGCAAGGGCATTGAAGATGAAACGTGGCTGGGTCTTTCAGCATGACAATGATTCCAAACACACCGCCCGGGCAACGAAGGCGTGGCTTCGTAAGAAGCATTTCAAGGTCCTGGAGTGGCCTAGCCAGTCTCCAGATCTCAACCCCATAGAAAATCTTTGGAGGGAGTTGAAAGTCTGTGTTGCCCAGCGACAGCCCCAAAATATCACTGCTCTAGAGGAGATCCGCATGGAGGAATGGGCCAAAATACCAGCAACTGGGTGTGAAAACCTTGTGAAAACTTACAGAAAACGTTTGACCTCTGTCATTGCCAACAAAGGGTATATAACAAAGTATTGAGATGAACTTTTGTTATTGACCAAATACTTATTTTACCGAGGAATTTACCAATTAATTCATTAAAAATCCTTCAATGTGATTTTCTGGATTTTTTTTTCTTATTTTGTCTCTCATAGTTGAGGTATACCTATGATGAAAATTGGAGACCTCTCTCATCTTTTAAGTGGGAGAACTTGCACAATTGGTGGCTGACTAAATACTTTTTTACCCCACTGTATATATATATATATATATATATATATATATATATATATATATATATATATATATATATATACAGTATATATACATATATATATGTAATATGACATGACAGTACTGATTAATTAATTCAACCATACATTTCCTACACATACCTTCCTGCTTGGTAGAACATATGAGGGTGCAATAAGTGTCAGGAGCTCCCTGAATCCCTCATTTTCAACAATGGTGAGTGGCTGACAGCCTTTGATGATCATGTTACTAACTAACTAACTAACCTGCACTTATATAGCGCTTTTCTAGTCACAAAGACCACTCAAAGCGCTTTCACTAGTACTAACCCTCTATTCTAAGGGCCTATAGGAAACAGATATCTAGGGACAATTTAGAACAGCCAGTTAACCTAACATGCATGTCTTTGGATTGTGGGAGGAAACCGGAGCCCCCGGAGTAAACCCACGCAGCACAGGGAGAACATGCAAACTCCACACAGAAAGGTTCCAACCCTTGCCACCCTGGGGATTTGAACCAGGAACCTTCTAGCTGTAAGGCAACAGTGCTAACCACTGCACCACTGTGCTGTTGATCACAGCCTCATCCACTGCTTGCTTGTTAGGAACTGCAAGCCAAAAAGAAATATTTTGTTTAAAGCTTGTTAAAGGACTGTAATGTTTACAAACAATATTACAGAGTCACACAAAGCCTTTTGTGCGTAATAAACTATTTTTGAAAATTCAAATTTTTTGTGAGAATTTCAACATACCTGGGGTACTCACACGAGTATCTGCCAATTCTTCATTGCCATGCCGAGCTCTATAATGCCTCAGCATTGATGAAGTGCTCTTATTGATGTAAGATAGCTCTGTGGAGCAGAGCCGACACTTCACCTACAATAAAATAAAAAGTTAATTTATCTGAAAACAATTCAAACCTCTTACAGAAAAGAGTAGAAACATATTTAATTCAAAAACTAACAGTAAACAATGCCCAAAGGAGAAAAAGATTTACCTTATTTGCCGTCAAAAGATCAAAATGATTCCAGACTGGGGAAAACTTCTTATTGGAGCGATCCATGAAGTCAGAAGTTGAACAAGGTGAGGGCAAGCAAAAATCCAACAGACACAGCAAGAGCAAACACAGTTTCATCTCCATTCAACAAATCCACAACGGTATGTCAATACAGTTTGTTTCCTTATAAACACAATTTGGCACGGCACATCCAAACAACACACTTCCTGTATCGGTCACATGATTTTTTCTTAAAGCGATACACGCACCAATACGGGGTTTCACTCTTGTGCGCTCGGCACAGTGCTGACACACCAGTGTTGTTCGTCCCATCACTAATTACAACCTCAAGTCTTTTTGAATATGATGCCACAAGCTTGGCACACTTATCTTTATTTTGCCCATTACTCTTTGCAGCAATTCTCAAGCTCCATCAAGGTGGATGGGAAGCGTCGGTGCACAGCTATTTTCAGATCTCTCCAGAGATGTTCAATTGGATTCAAGTCTGGGTTCTGGCTGGGCCACTCAAGGACATTCACAGAATTGTCCTGAACCCACTCCTTTGATATCTTGGCTGTGTGCTTAGGGTCGTTGTGCTGCTGAAAGATGAACAGTTACCCCAGTCTGAGGTCAAGAGTGCTCTGGAGCAGGTTTTCATCCAGGGTGTCTCTGTGCATTGCTGCATTCATCGTTCCCTCTATCCTGACTAGTCTCCCAGTTCCTGCCACTGAAAAACATCCCCATAGCATGATGCTTCCACCACCATGCTTCACTGTAGGGATGGTATTGGCCTGGTGATGAGCGGTGCCCGGTTTCCTCCAAACATGACGCCTGGCATTCACTCCAGAGAGTTCAATCTTTGTCTCATCAGACCAGTGAATTTTGTTTCTCATGGTCTGAGAGTCCTTCAGGTGCCTTTTGGCAAACTCCAGGCGGCTGCCATGTGCCTTTTACTAAGGAGTGGCTTCTGTCTGGCCACTCTACCATACAGGCCTGATTGGTGGATTGCTGCAAAGATGGTTGTCCTTCTAGAAGATTCTCCTCTCTCCACAGAGGAATGCTGGAGCTCTGACAGTGCAACCATCAGGTTCTTGGTCACCTCCCTGACTAAGGCCCTTCTCCCCCAACCGCTCAGTTTAGACGGCCGGCCAGCTCTAGGAAGAGTCCTGATGGTTCCGAATGTCTTCCATTTACGGATGATGGCGGCCACTGTGCTCATTGGGACCTTCAAAGTAGCAGAAGTTTTTCTGTACCCTTCCCCAGATTTTTGCCTCAAGACAATCCTGTCTGAGGTCTCACAGACATTTCCTTTGACTTCATGCTTGGTTTGTGCTCTGACATGCACTGTTAACTGTTGGACCTAATGTAGACAGGTGTGTGCCTTTTCAAATCATGTCCAGTCAACTGAATTTACCACAGGTGGAATCCAATTAAGCTCTAGAAACATCTCAAGGATGATCAGTGGAAACAGGATGCACCTGAGCTCAATTTTGAGCTTCATGGCAAAGGCTGTGAATACTTGTGTACATGTGATTTCTTAGTTTTTTATTTTTAATACATGTTCAAAAATCTCAAAACTTTTTTCATGTTGTCATTATGGAGTATTGTGTATAGAATTTTGAGGAAAAAATGAATTGAATAATTTTTTAAATAAGGCTGTAACATAACAAAATGTGGAAAAAGTGAAGCACTGTGAATACTTTCCAGAGGCACTGTATCTTCACATTATTAATCAGTCCACACATTTCAGTGCTGGCAGCATTTTCACTACAAAAAAGGCCTTTGAAATAGTTCAAGATTCGAAGATTTTATTTGTCAGTACTACTATACGTACAGGAGATACAGGAGAATTAAAATGGCATTTCTCTCTCTCTCTTCAGTGGTGTGTGCAATATAAAAAAGAAAAGGAATAAGGCTGGAAAAACAACGGCAGTCTATGTACAGTAATGCAACCCGTATTGCAAATGGCGACAAAAGATAGACCCAGACTTCCCATAGTGCAAATAGAGATTAACGATTAATGATGATGAAACCCAGCAATCCTATATACAGAAAAGTAGAGATGTAATACCCGTAGTTGCAAGTACATTGCGCTAGTGTAGGTGCAGATAGTAACAGATAGGACTGCACATGATCAGTATTGCAGTGACAGACAGACAGCAGCAGATATGGCATTTGTGCAAATGGTTGTGGTTTAAGTGCAGAGACATACAGCAGCAAATGTGGAGTGGTGGCCTAGGGTTAGAGCATCCGTCCCACAACCGGGAGGCCGGGGTTCAAATCCCAGCCGGGTCATGCCAAAGACCATGTAAAAGTGGAACTTCCTGCCATCCAGTTTGGTGCTCAGCAATAATGGAACGGAGGAGGGAAATGTTGGTTACCCAGCCACAGTGGGTGCACAAATCAAGTATACTCCCTGTGCCAGTCCCAAGCCCATATAAAATGGGCAGGGTTGCATCAGGAAGGGCATCTGGCATAAAAACTTAGCATCAACTGTAAGAGGGCCCACCCCAACTGTGGGACTAATTGTGTCCTGTCAAAATAAATATGGATGATGATGATGAAATGCATTACAGGTGGTGTGCCAGTTTTTCTGTGCCAACAGCTGAGGTAGTTATTGTGCGGGTGAGTGTGTTATGGTCCCGGGGGGGTGGTGTGGACAGAATTCTGGGTCCTGATGGACTGATGAACGAAGCTGTTTTGCAGTCTTGTGGAGCGGGCCTGGAGGCTCTGGTACCTTTTCCCCGAGGGCAGGGGGCTGAAGAGGGAGTGTGAGGGGTGGGAGGTGTCACCTGCGATGTTGATGGCTCTGCGGGTGAGGTAGCTGTCCAAGGGTGGGGGGGGTGGGCAGAGGGGCACCGATGATCTTGCTGGCTGCTTTCACTGTGTGCTGTAGTGTCTTCCGGCAGGAAGCGGTGCAGCTTCCATACCACACCATGATGCAGCTGGTGAGGATGCTATCAATGGTGCCCCAGTAGAAAGAGCACATGATGGGGGGTGGGACTCATGCTCTCCTCAATTTGTGGAGGAAATGGAGTTGAGTTTGAGCCTTCTTGGCCAGTGATATGGTAGTGTTGGACCAGGAGAGGTCCTCAGAGATGTGCACCCCCAGGAACTTGGTGCTGCTCACCCTCTCCACAGCTGCACCATGAAGCACTTCATTCATGTGTGGATAAGTGTATGTGGTCCACCATGGAAATTATTTAGTGACAATGGAGGAGTTCAATAATGATGAAGTAAGAGACATGGCAGAGAATTTCAACATAGAAGTTAAGATAACAGCTGCCTACAGCCCATGCAGCAATGGACTTCTGGACAGACATAATCAAACACTTACAGAGATCAGAATGAAAGTTAAAACCAGTAACTGCTGTGACTGAAACACTGCACTAGACTGGGCCCTATTGGTGACAAACACCATATACAATGTTCAATGACACAGTCCATATCAGCTGGTGTTTGAACAGAATCCCAACCTGCCCTCTGTGTTAAATGATAAACCCCCACCTTAGAGGGCACTACAAAAAGTGAATGGGTTGCAAAACACATCTCTGCTTTGCATGCTGCAAGAAGAGCTTTCAGAGAAGCAGTGTGTTGTAAAAGAATACGGAGAGTGCTGCTTAAGCAGATCCATCACACAGATGAAACGTATGAAGTGGGTGATAAAGTCTACTATAAAAGAGTGGACTGTCCATAGTGGGAAGGGCCAGCAGTTGTTATTGGCCAGGATGGTGCAGTGGTGTTTGTTTGACACGGAGGAAACTGCATAAGAGTGCATCATCTCAGACTGAGAAAAGTGAATTCTAAAAGTGATGAACATCAGACAACAAATTGAAATGCAGAAAACAACACAAATATTAGTGAAAGACAAGGAATGACAGGAACTGCTGAAAACAGCATGGCGAACACAGAAAATGAAACAGAGGTTCAAGAAAATGTATTTCAGCCCCAGCTCACTAAAGCTGGAGTTCAGAGTGAGACTCCACTTGCAACAAATGACAACAGAGAGAATCATGAAACACAACCAGAAATGCCTAACAGAAAAACAAACACAGCTGAAACATTTGGTGTTTATTTGAAAACAGGGCAGGTCCTGAAATACACAAAGACAGTGGGGTTAAACACACAGTCAAAGTTTTGGGGTGTGCAGGCAAAGCAACAGGGAAATACAAAAATTGGTACAGTTTGCTTTTCATGGAGCCTGATTGTCTCACTGGTAACACAAAATCTGTTGATTTAACACAGGAACAGAATCTTGAGATAGAACCTACTGTCACTGATGTTAACACTAATGAAGATGTGTTTGTGGCTAATGATTTATCATTTGACAAAGCCAAACAAGAGGAAATAAAATGCTGGAGAGATAACAGTGTGTTTGTAGAATTAAGGAGGGACAAAAGTGTATTTCAACAAGGTGTGTGTGTACTCCCAAAGAGACAGCCAGTGCCAAAAGCTCGACTGGTGGCAGGAGGTTTTGAGGAGATGGAGATGTCTGAGGTGCAAAAGGACTCACCCACCTGTGTTTCAGAGTCCTTATCACTACTGATGGCAGTTATTTGTCAAAAACAATGGTCACTTCGTTCTGTGAACATAAAGTCAGCATTCCTTCAGGGAATGGAGGTGTCACATGACATTTACATCAGACCACCTCTTGAAGCCAACTGTAATTGAATATTATGGAAGCTCAAAAAGTGTGTGTATGGCTTAGCAGATGTATCATTTTACTGGTACAACAGAGTCAAAGAGATGGTGCTGAAAACAGGTGGACAAATGTCAAAGGTTGATCCGGCTGTTTTTTCTATTGGTTAGATCAAGACTGCACCGTGTCTGGGGTACTCATTTGTCATGTAGAGGATTTCATATGGGGAGGCACACAAAAATTCTCCACAACAATCATACCTCACCTGAAATCTGTTTTTCAAGTTGGGCGTGAAGCATACAAACACTTTTATTATGTGGGAATAGACTTTGTGACTCTCGATAGAAAGGTACAGATACACCAGGAGAAATGCATTCGGCACATGCAGTTCATACAAATTGATCCATCACAAGTAGTACAGCAAAATTCATCTCTTTGTAAGGAAGAAAAAAAATCAACTCAGATCAAAGATCGGTCAGATTCTTTGGGCTGCCAGGCAGAGTAGACCAGATGTGATGTGTGATGCTTGTAACCTGGCATCAACACTAGCCATGTTTACATGGACACAAGTAACCGGAATAAAAATGCTTCATGTAAACACGGCAGTCTGAATATTCTGACCCGATCAACGCTCATTCGGTTCAAAATTTCATTCCGATTGTGACAGGTGGGTTATGCCGATTATTAATCCAAATGGTGCGCATGAAAACACTTATTCCGAAGGTTGGGCAGAAAATATGTTTACTACGCATGTCTGTACATCAGCCACATGTCGACATGATGTATTTCCGCCTTTGCAGCAGTTAGCAGAAGACATAGTGGGAGTAAAACAAAACTGGTCTGTATCGTCCTGCTGTCTCCCTCTGTTCGTCATATGCAGAAGTATGTACTTGCAGCTTCATTACGGAGACCAGCAGAAGCAAAAGTACAGTCTGAATAACACAAAACAGGGCCATTTCAAAAAGAGAGAGACACGAAGCAGGGTTTGTTTACACCGGAAGTTGCTGCTTCTTCTACTATTTTCGGAATGTCGAAATGTCGACGTGTGCATGTCAAAATGATTTAGTCCATTCAAACATTTGACACATGGAAACGGACATCCTATTCGGATCAGTGTTTTCAGGATCCATGTAAACAGTAAAGTTCTGATCTGAATTGTAGTCAGATGGAAGAAATTTTGCCCATGTAACCGTGGCTAGTGAAAGGTGCAACTGTACACACGATCCATAAAGCAAACAGAATAGTGTGCAAGTTAAGGTCAAAGAAGGTTATACTAAACTTCTCACTTCTGGGCAAAGACAGTGTACTAAAGATAATGGTGAATGATGTCTGTGGTTATATTATCCTGCTGTAGCTGCTTACTGCAGTTTAGGGTTTACGTTTTTTAACGTAATAAATGGGTTACATTAACCAGAGCTAAATTGCTCTTACATTCATAAATGTTTTCAGGACTATTGAGATGTTTTAAGAAAAAGCTGCAGAATTTTCAAAACTACAGGCTATATGTCGTCTGCAGTACCAACTTTACTCTTATCTGCTTGTTCCCGTTCTCTCCTAAATTTGTTTTTTCTCATTAAACATCTTTTCATAAAGGTACATTTTTTAAAACATTTTGAACATTCGGTGACAAATTTGTGTACTTTTTCATTCAGAATTGTAACTTTTTACCTAAAGCCTCTTTCCTTGTGTTTTTACTCTGAAAAGGTGAAGAAATGAGAAGCAGCACCAGATTAAAATTAAGATTAGTCATTCAGTTGTTTTAATAATCGAGAGATCAGTTGACTATTACAATCCAAATTTATAGTTTTCGTCCCACTCGAAGGTTATAATTACATTTATAGCTAGTTTGACACCTGTTATTTTAAAATATTAACCTACTAAAACTGTGGTGGTTTCTGGTTTCCAACAACAGGGTGGCCTAGGATGAAGTCAAGTTCCCGGCCTGAATTTTTGTCCCAGTCCACCCCTCAGTGTGCTTAAGATGTGGTGGTTTATAATATTTTCTGGTAGTATCTGATATAGAATTAAAAAAAGTTGTATACGCATTCTAACCTGCTCTTTATAAACTGGAGAAATAAGAGGTGTTTTTCTGTTTTTGCTGAAAATGTTGAACATAATTAATGCTGGCCTGTGAAACTGTCCTTTATAAATGTAAAAGAAAAAACTGTATTGCTTGATATTGTGAAGAATATCGTTATCGTGAAAATTCACAGAAGTATCGTGATATCATTTTTAGGCCATATTGCCCACCCCTAGTTCCGTCCATGTCCTTAGTCCTTACTTCTTTGGTTTAAATTACTGCTGAGTTTCTTAGTTTTGTCTGAAATTTTTTTTTTATTAAAGCTGCAAAAGTGCATGATGGTGGCACATACACACAAAATAAATAATAAATGAATAATAAATTAATTAAAACCGGTCGGCGGAGCAAGTTGGCTCTTAATATAATTTATTTGATTTCTAATAATTTTAGTCAAATAGCGATAATAAAGTTAAAGTCATCACATCTATTTTGTTACATTACCTTTTGCGTCTTTGATTTTCAGATCATGACCAATCTGAAATATTTTTACGAAGAAGCAAATGTGTTAAATCAGGCCGGAATAGCAGTCATCAGGCTGTGGATCTACACTTAAATTTTCATTGATTTAAACTAACAGTTAATTTATATCTGTAGATAGCAGCGATGGATAATTTTCTCATTTTCAGACATTTTTTTTATGTTATGGTTTGCTTTTTTTGCTGTTCTCCTCTGGCTCAGGAAATATTCAACTTATTGATGTTTACTTTTTATTCATATGATATGATTTAGAAGAAAACCTGAAATTTATGAGAATCAAGACTCAAATGCACATTAAAAAACTATTTTATAACAACACTGCAAAATTATGAGGAGGAAAAGGTGCATGTAAAAAAAGTGGAAAAAAAAGAGATGGTCTTTTTTATGTGATTATCTAAAACAGGGGTGCCCACACTTTCTTAGCTTGTGAGCTACTTTTAAAGTGACCAGGTCAAAATGATCTACCTACATTTAAAAAAATGCCAAATATGTCAATATACAGTATGTTGTCGTACAATGTACGCCGTACATTATATAACTGCGTGAACCCCATTCTGCATGGAAGTGGTAAGTTTTTGTCTTTTTACTGGGTTCAGCTCCCCCACTCATTTTTAATATCCCTTCTTTAGTTGATAGAAATTGGAAGCACTAACACGATCACAGCTCGCTAGAGCTTAGCAGTAGCTAGCTAGCGTGTTTGATTGTGAATGCAGGGTGACCTATGACACATATAGGACAGGACCTCTCCTGATTGGCTGCCCTGTACATCAATCAAATGGAGGACAGATGGGAAGATAGGCGATAGAATTAAAAACGTAAAAAAAAAAATTTTTTTAATGTCATGCGATCTACCCGCAGTGCCTTTGCGATCTACCAGTCGATCGTGATTGACGTATTGAGCGCCCCTGATCTAAAATATAGAATTTACAGAAAATGTATATTGTGATATAAGATGACTTATATCGTGATATGAAATTTTTGTCATATTGCACAGCCCTAGTGCCAGCTAGCGGTCCATCCTCCTGACATTCCCAAGTGCCTTACATCTGGAACATTAGATACGGAATGTTCCTTATGGAACATTCGCGGTTCTGTGAGCTAGCAGTCTCAATTGTTTACTTAGACGTTCCATACATGTTCCGTTGATACGTAATGTTCCAAACGGGATGCTAGTAGTCCTGCTACCTTGTGGTCCAGCTTGCTAATATTCCCAAGTGCATTATGTACATGATCCATAGATACGTAGAGCACAGTTTCATTGTAGCCTGAGCACTGTGGGGTGACAGCTGTTCCCCGATCCTGCAAGGCAGCCCGCGGTAAGTCCCCAGGGAGGAGGTGGATTGATTCCTCAGATTGACTGATTAATGAAAGCTTCAAAACATATTGAACCAATTAAGCATGAAGTGAAGCAGCGGTGACGTTTGAAGCTTCGGACGTCATCGGCCCATCACTACTTACGATATGTTCCTTAATTCATTATTCCATTTATTCATTTATTAATGATTGCAATTGCATTTATTTTGCAACCATCATGTACAAGACACGAGTGGTTTATGTACGGGACATGCTAAGTGTGGACTGCGGCTAATGATGAAGGCACATTGACATAGAACTGACAGTTGGAAAGACCAGCAGACATCCAGTATGGAACATATACAGTATGGAATATGTACAGAACATAGTCAGTACAGAACGCTCTGTATGGAATGCATATGGAACGTTCCATACAGTTCATTCCGTGTTTTAGTAGGCACCTCAGCGGTGAGCCGCGCATCTCTCCGGCCCATCTCCCAGTGGTTTTGTCGTGATTCCTCAGTGGATCACCAGCACCAGTGCGCCGGTCGCTGCAGCCAACCTGGCCCGGGACCCGAGGCTGCTGGCTCTCGCAGTCAGCTCCCCTACCATCTTCTGGGGCTCCATGTGATTCTGCTCTTGTGGGCAGCGTAGGGTAGCCGCCTTGTGAAGGGGCGTCCCCCGGCTGGCCACGGGAGTGGGACACTGCCCTTTGCGATCACATGCCTCGGCAGCTCAGCTCGGCAAGCTTTGCCTTGGCTCAGATCCCGGGCCGGGTCAGTTGTGGTGACCGGGGGGGCTGCCCGGTGTGTGGTGCTGGTGATTTGCTGTGGAGTCACAGCGAGGTTGTTGAAGAGTGGGCCAAGGTGGCGCACGCTGTTCCGTCAACTGTGGGTCAATGAACCAGCGCCGCTCATCCGAACTAGAAGGATGCTAAAGGTTAGAAGGTAGTCAGCTAATGGCTAATGGACATAATAGGGAGGGCAGAGTTGAATAGGTGAAAGATTTTTCTTAAAGTTATAGGCTTTAAATCAGAGTGTTTCAAGAAAGATGGGGAAAATGCAAAACAAATTTGCTTCAGTAATTAAAAAAATAAAGAAAATCTGAACAAAATATGTCACAAATAGGGGTGGGCGATATGGCCCAAAAATGAAATCACGATAGTTCAGTGAATTTTCACAATAATAATATTTTTCACGATATCACAGTGTACAGGTTTTTTTTTTTAAATTTATGAAGTACAGTTTCACAGGCCAGTGTTAATTATGTTCAACATATTCAGTAAAAACATAAACTCATATTTCTCCAGTTTATAAATTTCATATTACCAGAAAATATTATAAACCACCACATTTTAAGCACACTGAGGGGTGGACTGGGACAAAAATTCAGGCCGAGAATTTGACTTCATCCTAGTCCACCTTATTGTTGGAAACCAGAAACCACCACAGTTTTAGTAGGCCAACAATAGATATCAAACTAGTTATAAATGTAATTATAACCTTCAGCTGGAAGGAAAATTATAAATTTGGATTTTAATTGTCAACTTATCTATTGATTATTAAAACAACTGATTGACTAATCTTTAATTTTAATCTGAATAAAAACGCAAGGTAAGAGGGTTTAGGTAAAAAGTTACAATTCTCAATGAAAAAGGTCACAAATTTGTCACCAAAAACATTCAAAATTTTAAAAAAAATGTACCCTTATGAAAAGATGTTTAAAAATGAGAAAATAAAACAAATTTAGGAGAGAACGGTAACAAGCAGATGAGTAAAGTTGGTACTACAGACTACATATAGCCTGTAGTTTTGAAAACTATAAAGGTTTTTCTTAAAACATCTGAACAGTCTTGACAACATTGCCTTATAAATGTAAGAGCAATTTAGCTATGGTTAATGCAACCTATTTATTACATTTAAAAACATAAGCCATAAACTACAGCAGTATAATATAACCACGACACTCATTCACCACCACCACCACTTTACTTCTGTCTTTATCTCATTTCTATGCTCTGGGGCATGAGGGGCTTTTGGTCATTTTAACATATTAAATTAATTTAGTATGTTATTTCACCCTGTCAGGAAGAGGGTCTAAATAAAACGGGGAGGGAGTGGGGTTATTTAAAAGTATTATTTCATCATTTGCCCTACCTGTCTGCCGTTTCGCCAAACAAGACCTCCTGTCTCTCTCTCTCTTTCTCTCAATTTACCCACGTTAGAAATCTCCATTGCACAGACAAGTCCTGGGGCTGTTAATGGATTTTTTTTTCTTTTGGTTGGTTGAATAAATCAATCTGGATCAGCCACAAGGGAACGAAAATAAATCTCTGGACACTTCGAAGCCCGGACGTCAACAACACTCCTTCAGGGTGAAGTAAAACTTCTCATTGAAGCTGTGTTATTGACGTGCGGGAAACAATACAGGCATGTTATCTGCATTGCTGCACCGTTTGTTTGTTTTTGTTTTTTTTAATTAATTAATTTTTTTTTTTTTAAAGAAGGCAGCAGTCTGAAACAACCTTAAAACTAAATTACTTACTCACAGCTAGACACAGACGTTCCAAGCACAGAGCGCCGCTTCTCGTGCCATGTTGTTTTTTTTGTTTTTTTTTTGTCGTTTCTATGGTAATGCATAAGTTTCATTGGCAGCGTAACAGACCCCAAATATTGCGATATTCATTTTTGCACCGGTATCAAAAATTATACCAGTATTACGTGAATGATGCGATATGGCACACCCCTAGTTACAAACATTTCATTAAGACATGTGAGCTGTTAAAATGTGGAAAAAGTGCAGTCAATCACCCCTTTAATGTGAGACAGTGAGAACAAAAAAAGGTTGTCTTTATATAGTGTATGTAAACTTCTGGTTTAAACTGTATAAAAATATTGAACAGCACAGCAAAATTGCTGATTTTTCTTCATTATGCGATGACGTGGTATCTGTCCACATTTCAAGGGAATCGCTACTCCTAGGCATGTGCCCTGATGCTCACCAAACTCACAGTGATCCTCAGATGGGTCTCCATCTAAGTTGTGCTCAAGGTCAAAGGTCAGGAGATCTAAGCATTTATGTGATTTCAGAAAAATTGCTACTTCTCTTAGGAAATCACCTCAATATTCGACAAACTCACAATGATCCTCTGGTGGGTCTGCATCCAAGTTGTGGTTAAGGCCAAAGGTCAGGAGATCCTGGGCATTTATGATTTCATGAAAAAGGATACTCCTCCTAGATCGCTGACCTTGACTTTAAGCACATCCTAAGATGGGTGTGTATCTAGGCTGTATTTTGGGTCAAGGTCAATGGTCAGCGATCTGAACACTCCCAGGGTGATTTTGTCTGGCCGAAATGAGCTACTCTGTCATTGACTGGCTGGTTACATCAAATATGCCGTACAGTACTATGGAGATTTTTCTGTCCAAAACTTTCTCAAAATGTGCTGTTTTCACTGTAGAGGTTGCCGATCCCTCATCTAGTGTGGTTTAAAAGACTCTTATTAGACTTCCGGTTATGGCTGCCACGTAGGACGGACGTGTCTCGCTCTGCTCTGCTCCTGGAGAAAAAAATCGGCAAATAACTCTCTCATTTGGGACAGAACGTATCCCAGCATTTGGGCGAGGATATGTCGGCGAAGCCTAAGGCTGGAAAACCAGGAAAAGGAAAAAGCGAGCCGCCGAAACAGTCCAAATTAACGGACTTTCAGGTCTGTGACGCAGCAAACAAGGCTCCATATATGGCGGAGGAGGCTGGCGGCGGTGCGATTTCTGCGGGGAATGGCGCAGATGCGCTGATGGCTGCCATGAGTTCAATGAGAGCGGACTTTTCCTCTAGATTTGATGGGATTATGACAGCGCTGGAAGGAATAAGAAAGGAATTGGGTGACTGTGTAGAACGAACGGCGCAGATGGAGCTCCGTCTCGCTAGTGCTGAAGATGACGTCACCCGTCTTCAATTAAAGGTGCGCACTTTGGAAAAAAAAAATAAATCTCTGGAAGATAATATTTTGGATTTGGAATCTCGGTCGAGACAGAATAATTTGAGGCTGGTGGGTCTTCCAGAGGAATCAGAAGGTCGGGACGTATGTTCCTTTCTGGAAAAGTGGATTCCGGAGGTGCTGGGCAGCGAGGAGTTGCAATCAGCAGTGGTTCTGGAAAAAGCACATCGTATTGGCCCACGGAGAGATAAGGGACCGCCGAGGACCTTAATTATGAAGTTTCTAAGCACCAGAGACAGGATGAAGATCTTCAACGCTGCACGTGCTAAAGGAGAGATTAAACACCAGGACCAGCAGGTGCGGTTCTACCCAGATTTGGCCACAGGAATCCAGCAATTGAGGAAGCAGTTTGATCCCGTACGTAAGGAGCTGCGCAACCTTGGGATTCGTCATGGTGTAATCTATCCTGCGAGACTGCTGACCACGTATGAGGGCAGAACCCACATCTTCAAGACCCCAGAGGAGGCGCAGGAGTTCATCAAGAAGATCAAAGAAGAAGAAGAGACTGGTGGGAGCTAAGCATGAACAAAATATAAGGTAGAATAATTAAGCATTTGCACAGGCATCTGACTGACTTGAAGTAAATAGTAAGTTTACAAAATATAGATTGTATTATATATTAAAAAAACAAAACAAAAACAAAACAAACAAACAAACAAAAAAAAACTATGATGTACAAAGTTGTTAAAAATTTTGGAGTTAAGTTGGAAAACTACAGAAGAGAGTTAATGTTACGTCATTAAAAGCAGTAGAGTTAGGGTGATTGGGAGGATGAAGAAGGAGTGGCTTAGGCTGTTCCCCGTGGGTGTGGAACGGTCGATGGCTATATCGGGAGACAGAATTTTTCTTTTGATTTTGGGGGGTTTGCCACAAGTGTGGGAAGGGGAAATTTGTTTGTGTGTAGTTTGTAGGATGAATGTTCAACCACTCATGTTTTTGCTTCTCTGTATGAGCATGTTTACACTGCAAGGTAATCCCAAACTCTCTATTGATCATGGACCAAAGTGTTAATCTTAATTTAACTTCATGGAATTGCAGAGGTCTACAAAATTTAAAAAAACTTAAACAAGTTATGAATAAAATAAAGGACATGGGTTCAAGAATTGTGTTTTTACAAGAAACTCATCTGATAGAGGAGGATGTTAAAAGAATTAGGAGTAGATGGCAGGGAAGTGTATTCACCTCTTCATTTTCAACCCGAGCCAGGGGAGTTATGACTCTCATACATAAATCAGTTCCTTTTCAAGTGAAAAATGTAATTGGAGACAAATTTGGAAGATATGTAATCATTCAAGGTTCTTTGCTATTAGAAAATATAAATCTTGTGAACTTATATGGTCCCAATATAGATGACCAGAAGTTCTTTGCTAATTTATTTCTCATCTTATCATCACTTACAGGGCAACATATAATAGCAGGGGATTTTAATTGTACATTGAATCCAGGTGTGGATAGATCAACAGGACTGGATTGTACGCACATTGGCTGTAGGATGACTATTAATCATTTTATGAAAGAATTGAGATTGTTAGATATATGGAGAGAAATGAAACCACAAGTTAAAGCCTATTCTTGTTATTCCAGTACCTACAAGACATTCTCACGTATTGATTATTTTTTGATTTCCACAGAATTAAGGTCCAAGATTCAAAACTGCTTTTATGATAACATCGTGATCTCTGATCATGCACCCTGTTGTCTAATATATGTAGATAAAAAATTGATAAAGGAATCAGGTAGATGGCAATTTCAGCATAAATGGCTTCAGGATGAGGAATTTGTCAAGTATATAGAAAAACAGATAGACGAGTTCTTTGACATCAATACTACACAAACATCAGCATGTGTAAAGTGGGAGGCTTTCAAAGCTTTTATTAGGGGACATATTATTAGTTATACAGGATCAAAATCTAAGAAGACTCGAGAGGAGAGAGCTAAATTGGAACATAAAATAAAAAATCTTCAGGAAAAAGTGTATGCAGGAAGTGACCCAAGGTTGGAGAATGAATTACTGATTTTGAGAGCTGAATACGACAAAAAATCAGCGAATAGAGCTGCCTCGAGTCTTCTAAGATTGAAACAATCTTTTTATGAACAAGGTGAAAAATCAGGAAAATTATTAGCATGGCAGATTAAACAATTGGAAATTAAAACACCAATTACCAGTATTATAAGTAACGGACAGGTAGTTATAGATCCTTTAGAAATTAATAGAGCCTTTAGAGATTACTATGAAAAATTATATGATACCAAAAATGAACCTGATTTAACAAAACTAAATGGGTTTTTGAACGAACTATCTATACCGTGTATTCCAAATGAAAACAGGGAGATATTGGAGTCTAAAATTAGTCAAGAAGAAGTTGGGCTAGCCATTGATAATATGAAATCAGGAAAAAGTGCAGGACCAGATGGTCTTCCAGTTGACCTTTATAAAAAATTTAAGAATAAATTAATAAAACCCTTTTTGGAAATGGTTTTAGAAGCATTTCAAAATAATAATTTACCATCATACATAAATAATGCCTTAATTATACTGCTGCCAAAACCAGGTAAGCCCTCTAATAAATGTGAAAATATGAGACCAATAAGCCTATTAAACGCCGACCTTAAGATAATCTGTAAAATTTTAGCAAGACGAATACAAGAAATTTTACCAAATATTATTAATCGAGATCAGAATGGCTTTATAAAGGGTAGACAAGGCTTCCATAATGTAAGAAGACTATTTAATATTATTTATTTTAATAAAGAAGCACCGGATACAGCTCTCCTATCATTGGACGCCGAAAAGGCCTTTGATAGAGTTGAATGGCCCTTTCTTTTTGAAGTCCTACAAAGGTTTGGACTTGGAAATAATTTCATAAAATGGGTTCAAATAATATACAATAATGCTACAGCAGAAATCCTAACAAATAACAATATTTCAAAACCAATAAAAATCAATAGAGGATGTCGACAAGGCTGTCCACTTTCACCTTTACTGTTTACTATGGCAATTGAACCTTTAGCGATAGCGATACGTTTACATTCACAAATATATGGAATTAAAGTTGGACCAACAGAACATAAAATCTCCCTGTACGCCGATGACATAATTTTGTTTTTGTCGAATCTAAAAAAATCAATTCCAACCTTGTTGAATTTAATAAAGAATTTTGGGGAAATATCAGGATATAAAATAAATAAAACTAAATCTTCAATATTAATGCTAAATGAGACCCAGAGAAATTACCCAGCCCCTGAGGTAAATCAATTCAATGTTGTAAATCAGTTTAAATATTTAGGAATCCAAATTATGCCTAAGCTAGAATCAGTCGCCAGTGTCAACTATGAAGCCTTAATGTCAGATATCAATGAGTTAACTCAGAGATGGATGTCACTACCAATGTCGATGATCGGGAGAATCAATATACTTAAAAGTAATATTTTACCTAAAATACTTTATTTATTTCAATACATTCCCTTATCACCACCTTTAGATCTATTCTCAAGAATAAAAAAAAAGTTAGTGGAATTTATATGGAACAACAGGAGGGCTAGATTACGTTTGTCTTTATTATATTTACCATTTGATCGTGGAGGTCTGAAATGTCCAAATTTTATGTTGTATTATTGGTCGGCACAACTGAGGTCTATGACATATTATTTTTCATCAAATGATCTCCCTCACTGGACTGAAATGGAATCATACAATTTACCTTTACCTCTTCCCATATTCATATACTCAGATTCGGCAAAAAAATTACAAAAACAAGTTAAAAATCCATTTGTAAAGCATATGATCAAAATATGGTGTGAAGCTAAAAACTATTTAAAAGAACCACAGTTATTGTCACAATTTAGTCCAATATGGGGTAATCAATATTTTAAACCAGGGAGAGCGGACGCTGTATTTAAAGTATGGAATTTAAAAGGGATACAAAAGATTCAGGATTTATATTTGCCATGTGCAGACAACATAATGTCTTTTGAAGAGCTGAGGATCAAATTTAATCTCAATAGAACACATTTTTTTAAATATCTTCAACTTAGAAACTTTATTCCATCAAATCAAAATAAAGCTCTCACTCGACCTATTTATTCATCCTTGGAAAAAATGATGATGAAAGATAGTAAAAGAAAGGGTATTATTTCAGAGTTTTATAACTCACTGACACTATCTTCAAGTGAAAATTCACTGAAAAGATTAAACTACTGGAAAGAAGATCTGCAAATTGAAATTTCAGAGGAACAATGGGAATTGGCTTGTACAGAAGCTCAAACCAAATCAATAAATGCACGCCTTAAATTGATACATTTCAAATGGTTAATGCGGATGTATGTTACACCGGAGGAGTTAAATAGATATAACAAAAATATACCAGATACATGCACAAAATGCATGGAAAGTAAAGGAACCCTATTTCATTGTTTATGGGAATGTAGATTAATAAGAATGTTTTGGGAAGAGGTGAGGGTAACAATTGAAAAAATAATCTCAAAACAAATCATATTGAATCCTAAACTGTTTTTGTTGGGTCTGTACCCAGAAAAGCATAATTTTAATAAAAGTGAAAGAACATTCATAGACCTCAGTTTGCTTAATGCCAAAAAATGTATTGCACTATTATGGAAAAAGACTCATAGACCAGATGTGACTCAGTGGTTAAGACAGATGTTAACAAACCTTCCATTAGAAAGAATAACATATATACTAAAATCAAAGGAAATTGTGTTTGAGAATATATGGAGACCTTTTATTGATTATGTAAAAAATTTAAACATAACTCTTGAAGAAGAAGGTGAATGATGTGTGTGGACCTTGTAAATTCCAAACTGGTGAACATAATATGTATACTTATGTATTGGATTGTCTAGACTAAACAGAGGAGCATTGTTGAAGACTTGATTTTGTTGGTGGTTGTTGGTGTTTTTAGTGCATTTTTTTTTTTTTTGTAGTACTTTAGTGTTAGTGTTTGATTGTTTGTATCATGATGGTTAAAAAAAAAAAAAAAAAAAGGTTCAATAAAGATATTGTGGAAAAAAAAAAAAGACTCTTATTAAAGACCTAACCCATAGGAACAAAGCCATATCTGTGTTCAGCCGCACTTTACTTTTATTTTTACAGATGGAGGGAGTTGTGTGGAATGAAGGAGGCCAGAAAGAACCATGGCCTGGTCACTGTGAACAACAGGATCTATGCTGTTGGAGGACAAGGGGCATTGGGTAAGGAAGCTTATATACTGTATATATCCATCCACTAGGTGGCACATGAACACACAGTGGCCTCCCATCTCTCTTTGTGTTTTGTGCCGTTTAGTGTTGTTTAAATTACGTCTAAGTGTATGTTCATGTGTTGAATGTCCACATATGATGTTGCGCACAAGTTACAGTTGTCACAGCCTTCTGGAGATAAGGAATATGACCAAACATTACACACTGGACCAGAGCGTTAGAGAGGAACTCCATAGCCAAGGACTTCTCCACCAGACTCCCACACCCCTGGCCTCGACTGCTGTCTCCCATCTCAAATGGAGACACCGCAGACGTTGTGAGTGAAGATGACAAAGAGGTTAACGTGGAGGTATCCAAATGAAGGTAGCCGCGAACCCACACAGACTTCCAATTCCTTCCCAGATTTTGGCCAACATACACTCACTAGACAATAAAATATACCACATACAACTCCTGAGAGCTATGCAATGTGATGTGCGGAACTGCTGTGTTTTTATCTTTACGGAAACATGGCTAAATGGCAATATCCCGGCCTCTGCTATTCGGTTAGCAGGGCTAGCATGCTATTGTGCTGATCGGGTGTTCATGGAAGGAGGGGAGACCCGCAGAGGAGGCGTGTGTGTTTACATCAATGACGCTTGGTGCCAAGATGCAACTGTTGTACACAAACACTGTTCACTGTTGGTGGAATTTATGGTCATCAAGTGCTGACCCTCCTACTTAGTGAGAGAAACTACACCTATCCTGCTAGTCGCCGTGTATGTCCCGCCCACCGCCATCAGTGAGAGGAGTAAAGCACTATATTAACTCTATCAGGCCATCAGTGAGACACAAACAGAGCATCCAGATGGATTCCTCATCACAGCAGGAGACTTCAACCATGCAGATTTAAAAGCCCTCCTCCCAAAACTACACCAACATGTGGACTTTCCAACAAGAGGAGACAGCTTGTTGGACCTGGTGTACACAACCCACAAGAGAGCATACAGAGCCTCCCCCTTCCCCACCTGGGTCTTTCTGATCACATCACCATCTTGCTAAGGCCTGCATACAGACCCAGAGTGAAAGCAATCAGACCAACAAAAAAGCAGGTACAGGTGTGGCGAGGGGGCCTCTTGTGCTCTGAAAGACTGCTTTAGCACTACAGACTGGGACACTTTCAAGCATGCAGCCACTCACAATGGACACATAAACATAGAGGAGTACACTGAGGTTATTGTAGCATACATACAGTGGTGTGAAAAAGTGTTTGCCCCTTCCTGATTTCTCACTTTTTTGTATGTTTGTCACACTTCAATGTTTCAGATCTTCAAACAAATTTAAATATTAGATAAAAATAACACAAGTAAACACAAAATGCAGTTTTTGAATGAAGGTGTTTATTATTAAGGGTAAAAAAAAATCCAAACCTACATGGCCCTGCGAAAAAGTGATCCCCTTTCCCCCGTTAAAACATAAATTAACTGTGGTTTCTCACATCTTTGGAAAGCTGAGTTCAATTTCTCTAGCCACTCCCAGGCCTGATTACTGCCACACCTGTTCTCAATCAAGAAATCACTTAAATAGGACCTGCCTGACAAAGTGAAGTAGACCAAAAGATCCTCAAAAGCTAGACATCATGCTGTGATCCAAAGAAATTCAGGAACAAATGAGAAACAAAGTAATTGAGATCTGTCAGTCTGGAAAAGGTTATAAAGCCATTTCTAAAGCTTTGGGACTCCAGTAAACCACAGTGAGAGCCACTATCCACAAATGGCGAAAACATGAAACAGTGGTGATCCTTCCCAGGAGTGACCGGCTGACCAAAATTACTCCAAGGGTGCAGCGACTACTCATCCAAGAAGTCACAAAAGACCCCACTACAACATCCAAAGGACTGCAGGCCTCACTTGCTTCAGTTAAGGTCAGTGTTCATGACTCCACCTTAAGAAAGAGACGGGGCAAAAATGGCCTGCATGGCAGAGTTCCAAGACGACAACCACTGCTGAGCAAAAAGAACACAAAAGCTTGTCTCAGTTTTGCCAGAAAACATCTTGTTGATCCCCAAGACATTTGAGAAAATACTCTGGACTGACAAGACAAAAGTTGAACTTTTTGGAAGGCGTGTGTCCCATTACATCTGGCGTAAAAGTAACACAGCATTTCAGAAAAGGAACATCATGCCAACAGTAAAATATAAGATAAGATAAGCCTTTATTAGTCCCACAATGGGAAAATTCCAGGATTGCAACAGCACAGGGACAGCAACACTCAGAGCAACAATCAGAAGACAAGAAAAAACAAGAGCAGCGAGTATACATATGTACATATAAATGTATAAATATACTAGAAAAGCACTCATAGAGCGCATACCTCTACCAAGGCTCCTTCCGTTTCTCATGGATCACCTCCAAAATGTAATGGGCTTGTGTGTAGGCCTGTCGCCACTTCTGGTGAAAATTGCATCGAAGTCTGTCCATTAGTTTTGGAGTTTTGTGGCTGACAGACTGTAAGAAGAGCCTTGGCTGAGGTATGCATTCCCAGATCATCCCCAAAATGTAATGGGTTCCTCTCTAGGCCAAGAACCACCTCTGGTGAAAATTTCATCCAAATCCATCCAGTATTTTTTGTGTAATCCTGCTGCACAAATACAAACAAAGCCCTTGGTGTAGGTATGCACTCTCAGATCATCACCAAAATCTAATCATCTGTTCCCTGTGCCATTACACAACTTTCCTGAAAATTTCGTCAAAATCCGTTCATAACTTTTTGAGTTATGTTGGTAACAGTCAGACAGACAAATGGCAGTAAAAGCATTACCTCCTTGGCGGAGGTAATAAACTCAAGTGTTGCTGTGGTGTCCGTCTCCTCCATCTCCAAACTCCCAGGCTGTGGGCGTTGCAATTCATCGCACAACGGCGTACAACCCACAGGCCAATGGGTTATGCGAGCATTTTCATAGATCACTGAAAGCAGCACTCAGGGGTTCACTGACGGATGCAAATTGGGTTGACAGGTTGCCGTGGGTTTTATTGAGGTTGCGCTCTGCGGCAAAAGAGGATTTGGAAGCTTCCCCGGCAGAGAGCTCGTTTTTGCGCAGCCCCTATGGCTGCCCGGGGAATTTCTGCCAAATAATCCGGCGCCGGACAGCTGCCCGTCTCAGCTTTTGCAGCATAGCGCAAACACAGGCACGCTGCGGGGCCCGGCCCACCACTGTTTTCCGCGTGCTTTTGTGCCTAAAACTTTGAAGTACGCGGAGTTTGTGTTCGTCAGACACGACGACCAGCGCCCTCCATTGTGCCTGCACACATGTTGAAAATGGCCCTATCTGACAATGTTAAAGAATCCTTTAAAAAATTCCTGGATCCAGACGGTGATCCGGATCATCCCCAAAATTTAATCAGTTCTTCTTTGTACCATTTCCAACAACGCCTGAAAGTTTCATCGAAATCCTTCCAAAACTTTTTGAGTTATCTTGCTAACCAACAGACAGACAAACAAGACAGACAAACGCTGGCAAAAACATTACCTCCTCCGGCCTGCGGCCTGGCGGAGGTAATAAACGCACAGTGCGGAGCATTGTAGCTAGAAGGAATAAATATATAAATATATAAACACACACAGTGCAGAGCATTGTAGCTAGATGGAATGAACAGCATAACCGTCTACTTAGTTATCCTACATGGTATGATTATGTACCCATACATATTGTCACCCTCCGTAGTGACTGGTATTTTCCTAGTTGTATACCGGAGGGGACCATTGTGTAAGTCTATTGCGTCTTTTGCATTCACTACTATTAGGTTGTCACGTTTTTTTTGCTATCTCTGCGAGCAGCCCTGCTTAGGTTATACAGTCTGACAGCCGTAGGTAGGAAGGACCTGCGAAACCTCTCGGTTGTGCACCTAGGATGATGTAATCTGCTGCTAAATGAGCTCCTCAGTGCCTTCAGTATGTCCTGCATAGGGTGGGACTCGGACTCCAGCAGAGATGACAGTTTAGCTACCGTCCTTCTCTCTCCCATCTCCTCCACTGGGTCAAGGCGTTTCCCCAGGACAGAGCTAGCTTTCTTGATCAGTTTGTTCAGTCTCTTCCTATCGGCTGCTGTAACGCCACTGCCCCAGCAGACCACTCCAAAAGTGATGGCTGATGCCACCACCATGTCGTAGAATGTCTTCAGCAGTGCCCCTTGTACACCAAAAGACCTGAGTCTCCTCAGTAGGAACAGCCTGCGCTGTCCCTTCTTGTAGAGTGCGTCAGTATTGTGTGACCAGTCTAGTTTATTGTTCAGATGAACACCCAGGTACTTGTAGGATGTCACCATCTCGATGTCTGTTCCCTGTATATTTACTGGTGCTGTGAGGGGTTGTCCTTGCCTGCGGCAGTCCACCACCAGCTCCTTAGTTTTCCTTGCGTGATATGGTGGTGGTAGTGTGATGTCTGGGGCTGTTCTGCTACTTCAGGACCTGGAAGATTTGCTGTGGTAAATGGAACCATGAATTATGCTGTATACCAAAAAATCCTGAAGGAGAATGTCCGGCCATCTGTTCATGACCTCAAGCTGACGCGCACTTGGGTTCTGCAGCAGGACAATGATCCAAAACAGACCAGTAAGTCCACCTCTGAATAGCTTAAGAAAAACAAAATGGAAGACTTTGGAGTGACTTAGTCAAAGTCCTGACCTGAATCCTATTGAGATGCTGTGGCATGACCTTAAAAATGCAGTTCATGCTCAAAAACCCTCCATTGTGGCTGAATTACAACAATTCTACAAAGATGAGTGGGCCAAAATTCCTCCACAGTGCTGTAAAAGACTCATTGCCGGTTATCGCAAACACTTGATTACAGTTGTTGCTGCTAAGGGTGGCCCAACCAGTTATTAGGTTTAGGGGGCAATCATTTTTTCACACAGGGCCATGTAGGTTTGGATTTTTTTCCCTTAATAATAAACACCTTCATTTAAAAACTGCATTTTGTGATTATTTGTGTTATCTTTGTCTAATATTTAAATTTGTTAATGATCTGAAACATTTAAGTGTGACAAACATACAAAAAAATGAGAAATCAGGAAGGGGGCAAATATTTTTTCACACCACTGTAGCTAAATGCATTGATGATGTTACTCACTGCAAAACCGTCACTGCTCGTGCCAACCAGAAGCCATGGATGACAGCAGAGGGCCACAGGCTCCTGAGGGCTCGAGATGCAGCCTTCGGGGCCAGTGACACTGCAGGACTAACAATATCTAGGGCCAACCTGTCCCATGGGATCAAGGAGGCAAAACGACAGTACAGGAAGAAAGTCTCCGCCCACTTCAGCAACACCAGAGATGCACGTTCTCTCTGGCGTGGCATACAGACCCTCACCAACTACAAACCTCCACCTCTGACCTGTGCGAGTGACATCACACTGCTTAACAACTTAAATGACTTTGTTGGCTACTCTAAGGCAAAAAACGGCACATCAGCCCACAAGACCACTCTTCCCCCAGACGAGCAGGCTATAAGTCTGGATCCAGCTAGCGTGAAGAGGACCCTCTCCAGCAAAGAAGCTGGACCAGACAGCATACCAGGTCACGTTCTGAAGGACTGTCTGGAGAGCTCAAGAATGTTCTGGCTAACATCTTCAACATCTCCTTGAGTCAAGCTGTTGTCCCCACATGTTTCAAAACTGCTACCATAATACCAGTCCCAAAGAAGCCTGTCCCATCCAGCTACAATGATTACCGGCCTGTAGCACTGACCTCCATCATAATGAAGTTCTTCGAGCAGCTGATCATGCAGAACATCAAGTCCACCCTCCCTCCCACAAGCCATCTCAGTTTGCATACAGGTCAAATATATCCACAGAAGATGCCATCGCTGTTACTCTCCATCCAGCCCTCACCCACCTGGACTCAAAGAACTCATATGTGCGAATGCTGTTCTTGGACTTCAGGTTAGCATTCAACACAGTCATCCCCCAGCACCTAATACAAAAAATCAGACACTTGGGACACAAAACCTCTCTCTGTAACTGGGTGCTGGACTTTCTCACAGGGAGGCCACAGAACATCAACAGCAACACCTCCAAGACCATCACACTGAGCACAGGGGCCCCACAAGGGTGTGTGCTCAGCCCACTGCTCTTCACCCTGTTGACCCATGACTGCATACCAGTCCACAGCACCAACTACATCATCAAGTTTGCGGATGACACAACTATGGTGGGCCTCATCACAAGCAATGAAGTGGCCAACTACAGAAATGAGGTGAGCCAACTGATCCAGTAGTGTAAAGCGAGTAATCTCAACCTGAATGTAGGAAAAACCAAGGAGATTGTGGTCAACTTTAGGAGAGGACACACACAGCATCCCCCTCTGATCATCGATGGAGCAGCTGTGGAGAGGGTGAGCAGCACCAAGTTCCTGGGGGTGCACATCCGAGGACCTCTCCTGGTCCAACAAGACCACATCACTGGCCAAGAAGGCTCAAACTCGCCTCTATTTACGCCGCAAACTGAGGAGAGCATGAGTCCCACCCCAGATCATAATAAGCTTATTCTACTGGGGCACCATTGAGAGCATCCTCACCAGCTGCATCATGGTGTGGTACGGAAGCTGCACCACCTCCTGCTGGAAGACGCTACAATGCACGGTGACGCAGTGGTTTAGCACTGTGGCAGCACAGTTTTACCCTCGGCCGGGGGACCGCGGGGATCATGAGATCGTGGGTTCGATCCCAGCCCCCGACCAACAGTGAGCTGTGTGGAGTTTGCATGTTCTCCCCGTGTTGCACGGGTTTACTCCGGGATTTCTCCGGTTTCCTCCCGCATACCAAAAACATGTAGGTTTAGGGCGCTCGCGCACGCAGCGACCAGCAGCCGGTGGCTTGTCACCAGACTGCAAACCAAGTCTACCTACGGGTACAAATAAGTAACAAAAAAAAAAAAAAAAAAATGCACAGTGAAAGCAGCCAGCAAGATCATTGGTGTCCCTCTGCCCCCCCCCCCCGGACATCTACCACACCCGCCTCATCCGCAGAGCCATCAACATTGCAGCTGACACCTTTCACTCCTCACACTCCCTCTTCACCCCTCTGCCATCAGGGAAAATGTACTGGAACCTTTGGGCTTACTTTGGGCCGTTAATCAGGCCATCGGGACCCTGACCCCCCCCCCCCCCCCCCCCAGACCATAACGCTCTCACCCACAATAACTACCTCAGCTGTTTGCACAAAAAGACTTGGTACATCAACAGTAATAATTCTGCTGTTGTATGTCCCTGCACCTTACTGCATCCATTTGCGTAAATTCCGGTTCCGGTTCCGCCGGACCGGTGGCGCCACACGAGTAGGCTGCCCGTTGCAACAGCCTTTTTTTTTAATCTTCCTTCTTCTTTCTACACCTTTCACTCTGTATATATATCACGGGCGCACGGATCGCCCCGGGGGTCTCCCGGGTCGGCGGACGGAGCCACGGTTTGCAGCGGGAGACGTTACAGCGGGGAGGAGCTAGTGCTAGCTAGCACTTGGCCGCCGCCCGGTGCTAATGGGAAACTCGACATACTGGGAGCTGTAGCGAAAACGACGCGGGTGCCGGGCTGGAGTTTAGGCGCCGTGCAAGAAATATAAGACAGAATAATAAAGAGCGATGGCAAGAACCAAGCAGACCGCCCGTAAAATCTACTGGAGGAAGAAGACCCCCAGGAGACAGCTAGCCACCAGGGCTGCTCGGAGAGGCGCTCCGGCCACCGGCAGAGTGAAGAGGCCTCGCCGTCACAGGCCCGTGGCTCTGAGAGAGATCCGTCGCTACCAGAAATCCACGGAGCTGCTCATCCGTAAGCTGCCCGTCCAGCGCCTGGTGAGGGAGATTGCTCAGGACTTCAAGACCGTCCTGCGTTTCCTGAGCTTCACCGTCATGGCTCTGCAGGAGACCAGCGAGGCCCACCTGGTGGTCTCTTCTTCGCTAAGGGGGTCACCATCATGCCCAAAGACTTCCAGCTGGCCCGCCGCATCCGCGGAGAGAGAGCTTAGACTTTCTGCTGCACATTCACCAACCAACCATAATGCTCTGCACTGTGTGTCTATATACATTTGTATATATGTGTATATGTGTGTGTATATACATTTATAGTAATATGGACATATGTTTACTAGATGTTGTTTTTTCTTGCCTTCTGATTGTTGCTCTGAGTGTTGCTATCCCTGTGCTGTTGCAATCCTGGAATTTCCCCATTGTGGGACTAATAAAGGCTTATCTTATCTTATCTTATACTTGCTGCTGTCTGTTATTGAAATATTGATCATGTGCAGTTCAATCTGTCACTGTCTGCACCTTCACTACCGCATTGAACTTGCAATTATGGGTATTACGGCTCCACTTTTTCTGTATATAGGATTACTGGGTTTTATTGTTTTTTCTTTATTTGCACTGTGGGATTGCTGGGTTTTATCTTTTTTTCTTCATTTGCACTACGGGTAGCATTACTGTATATAGACTGCTGTTGTTTTTCATCCTTACTTTTTCTTTTTTTTTCTTTTATTTATTTATTTATGCAGGGACATGAACAATATACATTGACCTTAAAGAGGAAAGATGCATTGTACCAGGTTATAGCACAAGTGCTAATTTCCACCTGTAGTCCCTGGGCAGGCTGGTGTTGGCATTAAAAAGCAGACATTTGCTAAAACTACAAGTAAGCATTGATAAAAAACTAAAACCAAACATTGATTAAAAAACTAGAACCAAGCATTGCTAAAAACTAAAAAACATTAATATCATTGATAAGAACCCAAAACATTGATAAGAACATACAATAATACATTTTTATAACTCCATCCATATAAACAATACTCCTTTTCTTATAAATTGCGCACACCACTAAGAGAGAGAGAAATGGCATTTCAGTTCTCCTGTATGTCCTGTACATATAGTACACAATACAAAGTATTGACAAATCAGAATCTTTGAATCTTGAATATATATACAGTCATGTGAAAAAATTAGGACACCCCATAAAATATTCAGTTCTTTATTAAGAAATGTTTACATATCTATGTCTGACCTTGTTTTTTGTTTTTATTTGCATTTTTTAACATTTATTTTAGCCATTTTAAGTGGGAATGAATATGGGGGTATCCTAAAAAAGATGGGGTGTCCTAATTTATTCCTCACAATTTGTTTAGAATTACATTTTACAGAAAATTTGGAAAAAGTCTTTTAAGTCATTTTTAATTGTTTAGTTGTATTACATGAATCTCCCAGTACTTTTAACGTTGCTATTAAATATCCATATGTCCAAACATGTTAAAAAACCCCACACAAGCTTATACAGGGTGTCCTAATTTTTTCACAACTGTGTGTGTGTGTGTGGTTTTTTCTGGCATAGCAGTTTACAAAGCAATTTTTGCTCTCATTCCTCCACTTACCCTCAGTTTTAAACAAGAATGTCATGAAAAATGCTTTCTTGGCATCATGTACAATTTTTGGTCCACAACAGTACGTGAACAAGCCCAGTAGATGACCCGTTCTACTTTAGCTGCAGTCACTTCATAATAGTTTTTTTTTTTTTTTTTTTTTTTGCGATATTAGCTGTGGGTTTGTTTATAAGCTACTGCAATGCAGCTTCTGATTCAGATTCTTCCACGATGTTACTTTTTGTGTATATTTCTAGGTGGACTGGACTCAGTTGAATACTATGAAATCGCCAATAATGAGTGGCGTACTGCTGCACCAATGCCATGGCGAGGTTTAACTGTCAAGTGTGCAGCTGTGGGCGATATCATCTATGTGCTAGCAGGATTTCAAGGTGTGGGTCGGCTTGGACATGTCTTGGAATACCACACTGAGACTGACAGGTTGGTATATTGATTATAACACCTTAATATGTTCTGTACATTCTAGAAATGTCATTAGTCGGATGTAAAAACTGTTTTGATGTCGTTGAAATTATTTCTGATCTGAGCATAAATCTGCACAAGTTAATGATTTTTATGTGTTCAGGTGGGTGACTTGCAGTAAGGTGCGAGCCTTTCCTGTCACCAGCTGTCTGATCTGCGTCGTTGACACGTGTGGAGTCAATGAAGATGAAGACATGGACCTCATAGACTCTCAGCAACACGCTGCATCAAATTCCTCTTCATCATCCTCGGCCTCAACATCCTCATAGTAAACCCAAATATAGACTGGATGTCCATTTTTCGGTAGGCTTAGTGGTTCATTCTGGGACTTTTACTGATTTACAAAATCTGTCATAAAAACAAATGTTTTTTTACCTTAATTGCCCACTGGGATGTTACCTTGTGGTCTGTTTCCCCAGACTGAGGCTGTACAGTAACTTTTGTTTTGCTTATAACTTTTTTTCAACAGTTTAAATGTGCTTAGAGACTAAAGGTGACTTGAGCCATTTATGTACAGTGTTTTTTTGTCTCATTGTAGTGAATTACTGGTGAAGCTTCATAACCCAAAACTGTGTTGTGACAGCCTTAGGCTGCGTGTCCACATGGAAAGTAAAAAAAAAAAAGCACTCTGCCCGGTATCCTGGCAACCACTTGACCTGTCAAAGTGTGGCATGGATTTCACACATTTTGCTCTGAAATGCTCCACCCACTGGACTAAATTGCATCAAACTGGTAAGAAAACATGTGTCCCTCCAAGCTTTTGCTGTTAAATATTGATCATGATGTACTTTCAGTCTGATTCTGACTGGCTGGTGAGAGAGATGTGCAGCTGATGAGTGCTGCAGCACTAAGAAAGTTGAACTTTTTTCATCTTTCAGCACCTTGGGCACTGCAACAAAATACACTGACCGCAGAGCATTTTAGCACTGAGCGCATTGAATGCCAGACTACATAGAAAATGAAAAGAAAATAGTCGTCCACAGCGGGAAAAAAAAACATGTTTAGTGGGCACGCAGCCTTGAAGTGTGTTCAGACCAAAGGTGAAGTGAATTTTTCACTTGGTGCGATTACATACAGTATAAATCAAATGTAAACATGCAAATTCACACAAATTAGCATCTGAGGGAGATGGCCATGATAGCTAATTAGCGTTGAGATTCTGCTTTCAACGGAGTATGTATCAACAGTGGAGAGTAAACTTGTTGGAAAATGAGACTGCCACTCCCCTGTAGACAGATGAAATGTAGCTCTGCAGCTTAGAGTGTTTATAGTTTGTATCCTGCTACCAATGTGCAAACAAGGGCTAGCATGCAAGCACTGGAATGTAAACAACCATCGTCCAGGTGCAATTTCTGGAGAAGGCAGTGACCAAAAAAAACCAAACAAATTACTTAAAAAAGGTGGTGCGGTGGCGCAGTGGTTAGCACTGCAGCAGCACAGCAACTCACCCTTGGCCATGGGATCCCTGGTTCGATCCCAGCCCCTGACCAACAGTGATCTGCGTGGAGTTTGCATGTTCTCCCCGTGTCTGCGTGGGTTTACTCCGGGATTTCTCCGGTTTCCTCCCACAGGCCAAAAACATGCAAGTTAGGTTAATTGGAGACTCTAAAGTGGCCCTAGGTGTGATTGTGTGTGTGAATGGTTAAGGGATAGCGCCGTACCGTGGCTGCTTTATCCATCCAGGTGGATGCCCTCAGTTTCCCCTCTGGGGATCAATAAAGTATACAAAATCAAAAAAAAAAAAAAAAATCCCAGCTGTGTGAATAACATTGTAAACCTAAACATGACTGTTTTTAGAATTTCCACAGCAGGTAGAGAGCATCTGGAGAACTTACGAAGGCAACTGGCTGAGACGCGAATTTGCATGTATTTACATGTTTACATTGACTTTACATGTGATCGTGCCACATGAAAAATTTGCCCTTTGCATTTGGTCTGAATGCACCTTAAAGCTAGAGACACACCAAGTCGACATCTGACAAAAACAGACATCCTGATGTGTCGAGATTGTCAGCATAAAGGAAGTTGCACTTGCACACGTTGGGAATACTACAGCCAATGGTAAACAGGCATATACAGTATGTTCTGTGCCACCGCTCACTCATTGACTATGCCTGTAACTGTGACGCCCATTTAACATGTTGAATCAGCCAAAAAAGCACCAAGTTTTGTTTTGTTCCGATGATGCTGGACACGCCAAGCAACCAAGGCTCACCAATCCCTTTAATCTATCTATGGTCATGTGAAAAAATTAGAACACTGGGGAGAAAGGATGCAAGCGAGGAAACGAGCTGAACAACACAAGACTTTATTCTTACTCCAACAAGAACAGTGTAGCAAAAGCGCATCCCGGGCCTCTGCAGCCCTCTTTTTTTACCTTTATTTCCATGCATTGAGGCCCGGAACTTCCGACCATACACTTTATGTTTAGAACAAAGCCTGTGTGGCACATTAACATGATATAACAGGCGCCGCTCTCCATTCTTCTCCCAGTGGCCCGGTATTTTACTCCTCTCCCCGGGGGGCGCATAGTCCTTACTGTCCCGTCTGAACCCCCCGGTGACACTTCCTCTTTGGGTCCATTGTTCTCTGTGTGGGGAAGTCCAATACTGTGCCCCCACACAGCCCTCCCCACCCAGAATGGGCCTGAACCCCTTCGTCCTTTGGGCTTGAGCTGGCATCCATAGCGGCTGCAGTGGGAGGTCACTGATTCAGTTGAACTGCCCTGCTGGCAGGGTGTACAGGAGGGCACGTCAGTCTGTGGAGGGAAGAAGGGAGGGGGAGAAAACACATCAGCTTCGTGAGCGCCGGTCTCTGCTGAGGAATCACAAACCTGCAGAGCCACCAACATAGGACGTCCGCGCCGGGGAGCTTGGGTCAACACCACCTGCTCATCTGCCAACATAAAAGCGGGCTTCAGCCTGTTGATGCAGACTGTCTCCTTACGTCCCCCTAAATCTAATACAAAATGTTTTGCCCCAGGTTCCAACACCCTGAACGGTCCGTCGTACGGTGGGCGCAGCGGGGTCCGGTGCACATCATGCCTGACAAAACAAAACAAAACTGGCATTCTGCAAGCTTTTAGGGATGAGTGTGCGGGGAAAACAATGGTCTGCCGGGCCTGGTACGCTCACAGCCTCCGTACTGTGTAAAAATTGTGTGGGCGGATCAGCCCCGGGCATGGGGCTTCCCAGTAAAAATTCCCCCGGGATCTGCAGCAGTTGAGAAAAAACGAGTTCTGTCGGGGAGGCTGCCAAGTTCTCCTTAGGTGCAGATCGCAACCCTAAAAGAACCCAAAGCAGGCGGTCGACCCAATTTGTGAGCGAAGCTCTGAGAGCTGCTTTAAGCGATCTGTGAAAACGCTCGCGTAACCTGTTAGTCTGTGGGGGGTGTATGCTGTAGTGTGGGGAATTTTGACCTCCAGGCTCTGAGCCATCGCGGACCAGAGTTCCGAAACAAACTGTGGACCAGTGTTGGATGTGCTGTCCAAAGGAGATCCGAAACGTGCAACCCAAGCCAACAAAAAAGTACGTGCAACTTCCGTGGACGTGGTAGAAACCAGTGGGACCACTTCAGGTCAGCACGTGGTGCGGTCCATGACTGTCAAAAGGTGTGTAAAACTTTGCGACGGCAAGAGGGGTCCCACCAAATCCACGTGGACCATGTCCACGTGGATTTGGTGGGACCGAACCGGGATTTGGAACTGCTCAAGGGGAGCTCTGGTGTGCTTGTGCACTTTGGCCCACTGGCACGCAACGCAAGCTGCAGCCCACCCTTTCACATCTTTGCGCAAGCGTGGCCAGACGAATTTCACCCCCACTAGTTTCGCCGAAGCGCGCGCTCCTGGATGCGAAAGGGAGTGGACCGACTCAAAAACGTGATGGTGCCAAGAGCTCGGAACCACCAGGCGCGGATGGCCGGTGGAGACATTGCAGAGTAAGGGAGGGCACCCTTCTTGCACCACCCTGTTCTCCAGCCTTAACCCAGTTGGCGCAGACTGAAGCACACAAATGTCCACGTCCCCGGCTTGTTCTGCGGCCATGGCAGGGAAATCTATTCCTATGTAGACAGGGGCGATTAATGTGCGCGACAGGCAATCGGCCACGACGTTGAGTTTACCGGCAGTGTGTTGAATGTTGGTAGTAAACTCCGAAATTGCGGCCAATTGCCGTTGCTGCCGGGCTGATCATGGTTCCAAGGTCTTGGACATTGCGTGCGTCAGTGGCTTGTGGTCCACAAATGTGGTGAACTCGCACCCCGCCAGCCAGAACTGGAAATGGCGCATCGCCAGGTGGAGAGCCAGCAATTCTCTGTCGAATGTACTGTACTTGTGTTCGTTGTCGCGCAGAGTCCGGCTAAAAAATGTAAACGGCTGCCACAAACTTGCGACGCACTGCTCCACCACTGCCCCTATGGCAACGTCCGATGCATCCGTCATGAGCGCAATCCGTGCAGACGGATCCGGGTGGGCTAACAACGTGGCGTCCGCAAGCGCTGTTTTGGCATCGGTAAAAGCCTGGACTCGCTTGGGAGTCCAGTTGATGGCTTCCATGGGCTTCTTATTTTTTAAGGTGCGGCATACAACGGCTGCCTCAGCTGAGCTGCCCGAGGAAGGAAACGGTTATAAAAATTAACCATTCCCAAAAACTCTTGTAGTGCCCTCACTGTCTGTGGGTGTGGAAAGTCCGCCACAGTGCGCACTTTGACCGGTAATGGGATCGCACCCTACGGCGAAATGCAGTGGCCCAAAAAGTCAATCACTGGCACACTGAACTGGCACTTTGCTGGGTCAGCCCGTGCGCTTCCAACCTCCAGAAAACTGTTTTGAGATGGACAATGTGCTCCTCCTCAGACGCGCTGACTACCAGAATGTCATCTACAGCTGTGGACAAAATTGTTGGTACCCCTCTGTTAATGAAAGGAAAACCCACAATGGTCACAGAAACAACTTGAATCTGACAGAAGTGGTAATAAATAAAAAATTCTATGAAAATTAACAAATGAAAATCAGATAATGCTTTTGAATTGTGGTTCAACAGAATTATTTTAAAAAACAAACTCATGAAACAGGTCTGGACAAATAGGATGGTACCCTTAACTTAGTATTTTGTTGCACAACCTTTTTTTTTTTTTTTTTTTGTTACTTATTTGTACCCCTAGGTAGACTTGGTTTGCAGTCTGGTGACAAGCCACCGGCTGCTGGTCGCTGCGTGCGCGAGCGCCCTAAACCTACATGTTTTTGATGTGCGGGAGGAAACCGGAGAAATCCCGGAGTAAACCCGCGCAACACGGGGAGAACATGCAAACTCCACACAGCTCACTGTTGGTCGGGGGCTGGGATCGAACCCACGATCTCATGATCCCCGCGGTCCCCCGGCCGAGGGTAAAACTGTGCTGCCACAGTGCTAAACCACTGCGCCACCGTGCAGCCGTGCTACCTTTTGAGGCAATCACTGCAATCAAACGATTTCTGTAACTGTCAGTGAGACTTCTGCACCTCTCAGCAGGTATTTTGGCCCACTCCTCATGAGCAAACTGCTCCAGTAGTCTCAGATTTGAAGGGTGCCTTCTCCAGACGGCAGGTTTCAGCTCCTTCCACAGATGTTCAATAGGATTTAGATCAGGGCTCATAGAAGGCCACTTTAGAATAATCCAATGTTTCGCTCTTAGCCATTCTTGGGTGTTTTTAGCTGTGTGTTTTGGCTCATTATCCTGTTGCAAGACCCATGACCTGCGACTGAGACCAAGCTGTCTGACACTGGGCAGCACATTTCTCTCTAGAATACTTTGATAGTCTTGAGATTTCTTTGTACCCTGCATACTGTAGATTCAAGACACCCTGTGCCAGAAGCAGCAAAGCAGCCCCAGAACATAACAGAACCTCATCCATGTTTCACAGTAGGGACAGTGTTCTTTTCTTGGTATGCTTCATTTTTGCATCTGTGAACATAGCGCTGGAGGTGGAACATGCAGCCACCACAAAGTTCCACTGAAAGTTGCGTTCGTGTAAGCATATTGTCAGTGTCCGCTCACTAAATGTCCTGATGGTGGATCCGTTGGCGGCTGTAAGCTCGGGACCGCTGCCCCCTGCCACCCTGTCTGCATTGTGCGGCAGGATGAGGCTCTTCTGGGAGCTGGAGTCCACCAGAAACTGTCTCCCCGAATGTGTGTCTGTGACATACAGCAGCTTGTTTCTGTCGCCAGCAGTCGCAGCTGCTACTGACTGCTTGCCGTGCCATTTCCTGACTTCTTGAATTGGCATGGTGGTACGCTTCGATGGGTGTTTGAGCTGAAATGGTGATGATAGTAGCAGATCGCCCCATTCCTGTCTCTCCGGGCGTCTGCTCCGGCTAACACCCACAGCCTCTCGACCTCACTGGAGTCCCTCCTGGACGTTGGTGTCGCTGGATTCATACTGAGCATTCTGGTCGTTAAAATGATGCGATCCGCTTCCTGCGCCAATGCGCAGTAGTCCCTTGTCACCAGCAACGGCGAGTTGGCCAGGATCGCCCTCGCTGCAGCCGGTAGGTTTCTGAGGAACAGATGGGCGAACAGGAAAGATTCGTCGTTTCTACCCATCAGTGCCAACATGCTCTCCATTAACTCTACAGCTGATCTGTCCCCCAACTCTGAACATGTTAGGAGTAGCGCTGGAGAAGCATCCTCTTGAGCGCCTCATATTTCCCCTGGGCCGGTGGCTCCTGGAGCAGGCTTGCAACCTGTTGTGTGGCGCGCGCGTCCAGCACAGCGACCACGTAGTAGTACCTTGTGTCATCTGTTGTTATCCCGTGGAGTGCGAACTGGGCTTCTATGTGCAAAAACCACGCTGCCGGGACATGAAGCCAGAAGTTCAGAAGCTTCAGGTTCAGGTTCAGGTTCAGGTTACTTTATTTGTACCCGTAGGTAGAGTTGTTTTGCAGTCTGGTGACATTCATATATACAAGCCACAAATTACATTCAACATAGACACAAACACAGGCACACATGAAGCTGACTATAAACATGATAAAAATACTCAAGACTCCATCAATCAGGGTATAAAAAGACAAAGAGATGGGAGAAAAACCAGAGGTATGAGAGAAGGGTCATATTAAAAGTTAAAAACTAGTCAAAGAGGTTAAAAACTCAAAGGTCTAAAACCCAATAAAATATTTAGAACTCAAGTGACATCCTACAAAAATAAGTAAATATAAAATGGAGTTAATAAATAGGTACCTAAATTATGTGCAATATATTTTTACAGCTTGTTCAACTCTTTGACAGCAGCAGGGACAAAGCTGTTTTTGTAGCGCTGGGTTCTACTTTTTGGGACAGCAAACCTCCGTCTTGAGGGAAGAAGCTGAAAGTTGCAGTGCAAAGGGTGGGAGTCATCATTTAAAATGGAGGTAGCCATCCTCTGTACTTGTCTGGTGGATTTCCTCTGTTTCAGTTTTATCTGACCAAACCATGACACTAAAGAAAAGGATAAAACAGCTTGACCGAAACCGCGCATGCGGCATTGTTGCTCTCCCTCCAGGTAGTCTCCGGGGCTGTGCTCGTCTCACCCTCCATGGCACATCTTGGGTCACCAGTGTGGATAAAGGATGCAGTCGAGGAAACAAGCTGAACAACTCAAGACTTTAGTCTTACTCCAACAAGAACAGTATAGCAAAAGCGCATCCCGGGCCTCTGTGCATCCCTCTTTTATATCTTTATTTCCATGCATTGAGGCCCAGAACTTCCGACCATACACTTTATGTTTAGAACAAAGCCTGTGTGGCACATTAACATGATATAACACCGGCACCGTTCTCCATTCTTCTCCCAGTGGCCCAGTATTTTACTCCTCTCCCTGGGGGACGCATAGTCCTTACTGTCCCATCCGAACCCCCCGGTGACACCTCCTCTTTGGGTCCATTATTCCCTGCGTGAGGAAGTCCCAACACCGTGCCCCCACACAGCCCCCCCACCCAGAATGGGCCTGGACCCCTTCGTCCTTTGGGCTTTAGCTGGCATCCATAGCAGCTGCAGCGGGGGGTCGCCGATTCAGTTGAACTGCCCTGCTGGCGGGGTGTACAGGAGGGCATGTCAGTCTGTGGAGCGGAAAAGGGAGGGGGAGAAAACACATCAGCTTCGTGAGCACCAGTATCTGCTGAGTAATCACCAACCTGCGGAGCCACCAACGTAGGGCGTCCGCGCCGGGGAACTTGGGCCAACACCACCTGCTCGTCTGCCAACACAAAAGCGGGCTTCAGCCTGTCAATGCAGACTGTCTCCTTACGTCCCCCTAAATCTAATACAAAATGTTTTGCCCCAGGTTCCAACAACCTGAACTGTCCGTCGTACAGTGGGCGCAGCGAGGTCCGTGGCACATCGTGCCTAACAAAACAAAACTGGCGTTCTGCAAGCCCCCCCCCCCCCCCCACCATGACACCTCCTCTTTGGGTCCATTGTTCCCTGGGTGGAGAAGTCAAACACCGTGCCCTCACAACACCTTGTATAAGCCTGTGTGTTGTTTTTTTTAACATATTTGGACATACTGTATGGATATTTAATATCAGTGTTAAAAGTACTGGGAGATTCATCTAATACAACTGAACAATTAAAAATGAATTAACCCCTTGCACTCCGGTTAATTTCCCTAAAAACGCCAAAAAATAATGTGCCCAAAGTAAATCGAAAGCTGTTCATCAACCCTTTGCAGCATCTTCATGGGGTTGGTCTCATTTAAAAGAAAACACTTTGAATTTTTTGGCAAAACAGTCATAATCTCTCTAAGTGCTCCGGCCACTGAGTTACAGTCATCTAAACATAGTGAACTTGAAGAAAATAAATTTGGCCTGGGTGTTTTTTTGGATACAAATGCTTGCAAATAACACACAGCTTCAGATCCGGGCTGGAAAATGCAACAGAAATGTAGAACCAAGTGTTATCCAGCTGAGGTCCAAATTTTGTAACAATACCACAAAAAATGAATATATTACACAGCTTTTTCCTCAGGCTGTTCCCAGGCGTTTTGGAACTGTGCCAAATTGTGCCAAATGGCACAGTTTGAAAAAACGTCTGTAACTTTTGAATGATTCAACATAGAAGCTTCATCTTGGGCTCAAATGAAAGGTCACATTCAGGGCTGTGTCTGTGTGTGTGTGTGTGGGGGGGGGGTTGTCCCCCCACCCCCACCGCTACAGAGGACGGAGATCCGCCCTCGCTACATGACGGATTACACTCGGATAAGGCATGTTTCCACAGCAGCGCTGTCACCGCGGCCCCCCCCCCCCCCCGCCGCTACAGAATCGTAGAGGCGGGGGGGGGGGCGTTCACGGTCTGGAGACGGCGAAGAACCGTGTAACGCGGCGCACGCACTTCGGACATCGTGCACCGCACAGTTGTAATTTACCGATCGGTCAAAAGTCATTTTTGATTACAATTTTCAGGGATAAAAATTAATTTGGCTTATAACACCTTACCTCTTCACAGCCGCATTGTCCTGGCCAACTTCTCTTCCTCATTGTCAGACGAACGCGACGCTGGTCCGCTCTGGTTCTGGTCTCGCGACCCGGTCAAAACATAATTCCATGATTGCGGTTTTGGCGAATGATTTACGACCTTCGTCGTCGGCCTCCGTCGGTCTATGATGACCATATAAGAGAATCCTAAACACTCTGTTGGAATTAAAAAAAATAAATAAATAAACCACTGCCTGTGGCTGCTGAAGCAGTCTCTCTTCACCCAGCCTTTGTAGACAAAACAGCTCAGCGAACTTCTGTGCTTCAGTTGGCTCGCTGCGTTGGTAGGCGGGTCCTTCTTGCCAAGTTTTCAGTCATTGGTTCTTCAAGGTTTCAGAAACCCAATTCAAGGCTCTTATTAGTCGAATGAGAGGTCATTCAGATGATCTAATCTGTTCGCGGCTGTGTCTGCAGTGGAAGAACGAATATGCAGCTCCCACAGCTCCATCGTGCGTCCAAGGGCGCACGAGAGCGCCCTCGTGCGCTCTGGGACGCAGAGACTTGCCCGTCCGCGGTACAACGGAGCGCAAGAGGTTAAAGACTTTTTTCTGATTTTCTATAAAATGTAATTCGAAACGAATAGTGAGGAATAAATTAGGACACCCCCCATCTTTTTTTGGACACACCCACATTCATTCCCACTTAAAATGGCTAAAATAAATGTTCAAAAATGCAAATAAAAACAAAAACAAGGTTAGACATAAATTGTTGGTACCCCTCTGTTAATGAAAGAAAAACCCACAGTGGTCACAGAAATAACTTGAATCTGACAAAAGTGGTAATAAATAAAAAGTGTATGAAAATTAACCAATGAAAATCAGACAATGCTTTTGAATTTTGGTTCAACAGAATTATTTTAAAAAACAAACTCATGAAACAGGCCTGGATAAAAATGATGGTACCCTTAACTTAATATTTTGTTGCACAACCTTTTTTTTTTTTTTGAGGCAATCACTGCAATCAAACGATTTCTGTAACTGTCAATGAGACTTCTGCACCTCTCAGCAGGTATTTTGGCCCACTCCTCATGAGCAAACTGCTCCAATTGTCTCAGGTTTGAAGGGTGCCTTCTCCAGACGGCATATTTCAGCTCCTTCCACAGATGTTCAATAGGATTTAGATCAGGGCTCATAGAAGGCCACTTTAGAATAGTCCAATGTTTCGCTCTTAGCCATTCTTGGGTGTTTTTAGCTGTGTGTTTTGGGTCATTATCCTGTTGCAAGACCCAGGACCTGCGACTGAGACCAAGCTGTCTGACACTGGACAGGTTCAGGTTCAGGTTACTTTATTTGTACCCGTAGGTAGATTTGTTTTGCAGTTGGTGACATCCATATTTACAAGCCACTAATTACATTCAACATAGACACAAACACAGGCACACATCTTACAAAATAGGTAAATATAAAATATGTACAATATAATTTTTATAGCTTGTTCAACTCTTTGACAGCAGCAGGGACAAAGCTGTGACAGCACATTTCTCTCTAGAATACCTTGATAGTCTTGAGATTTCATTGTACCCTGCACAGATTCAAGACACCCTGTGCCAGAAGCAGCAAAGCAGCCCCAGAACATAACAGAACCTCCTCCATGTTTCACAGTAGGGTCAGTGTTCTTTTCTTGATATGCTTCATTTTTGCGTCTGTGAACATAGAGCTGATGTGCCTTGCCACACAGTTCCAGTTTTGTCTCGTCTGTCCATAGGACATTCTCCCAGAAGCTTTGTGGCTTGTCAACATGCAGTTTGGCAAATTCCAGTCTGGCTTTTTTATGATTTGTTTTCAACAGTGGTGTCCTCCTTGGTCGTCTCCCATGAAGTCCACTTTGGCTCAGACAACGACAGATGGTGCAATCTGACACTGATGTACCTTGACCTTGGAGTTCACCTTGAATGTGTTTAGAGGTTGTCCTGGGCTTTTTTGTTACCATTCGTATTATCCGTCTCTTCCATTTTTCATCAGGTTTCCTCCTGCGGCCACGTCCAGGGAGGTTGGCTACAGTCCCGTGGATCTTAAATTTCTGAATAATATGTGCAACTGTAGTTACAGGAACATCAAGCTGCTTGGAGATGGTCTTATAGCCTTTACCTTTAACATGCTTGTCTATAATTTTCTTTCTAATCTCCTGAGACAACGCTCTCCTTTGCTTCCTCTGGTCCATGTTTAGTATGGTACACACCATGTCACCAAACAGCACAGTGACTACTTGTCACCCTTTAAATAGGCCGACTGACTAATTACAAGTTTGTAGACACCTGTGATGTTAATTAGAGGACACATCTTGGTTGAACATGTCCCTATGGTCACATTATTTTCAGTCTTTTCTAGGGGTACCATCATTTTTGTCCAGGCCTGTTTCATGAGTTTGTTTTTTAAAGTAATTCGGTTGAACCACAATTCAAAAGTATTGTCTGATTTTCATTGGTTAATTTTCATAGAATTTTTATTTATTACCACTTTTGTCAGATTCAAGTTATTTCTGGGACCATTGTGGGTTTTTCTTTCATTAACAGAGGGGTACCAACAATTTATGTCTAACCTTGTTTTTGTTTTTATTTGCATTTTTGAACATTTATTTTAGCCATTTTAAGTGGGAATGAATGTGGGTGTGTCCAAAAAACGACATTTCTTAATAAAGAACTGAATATTTAATGGGGTGTCCTAATTTTTTCACATGACAATAAATGCAAGGAATCGGTCTGTGTGTGTGTCTGTTTCTTGCATATCCTTCAAACCATTCATCAGACTGACCTCAGCTTTTATAAGTGCTTTGCTGAGGTTATGAGGGTGTGCTCCCCAGAGTATGGAGTTATTCAGTCAAAATATGTAATTTTTATCAATAAAAGTTTAGTCATCGCTCCGTTTCCTCATGGCCAGGCTTCTAGAAGTGTGAGCAGGGTTTAGGATCAATTCTGCTGATTGGATAATACGCGGCATCACGACCACTCACCACAGCATCCATGAACAAAACAAAAAAGTGAAAAGCGACAAATTTGATCAGATAATTATAATACTGAAGATTCAGTGCTTAAAAAAATTATGCTATACAGTGTTTCCTCTGGTTTAAAGACCTTGGCACAGTGGCAACATATTATTCCGGGGGAGGGGGAGCAAAGAATATGTCACTATTATAACTTTTATTATAAAATTTTGAACTTTGATTATAAATTTTATACTATTTTTCTTTTTTTTTTTTTAAATTTTGCACGGTAATTTTGCATATGGAACTTACCATTTGAAGTATTGTACAACCAAGGCTTGAATGTTGGAATATTGGGCCATTTGGGGTCCCACCCAGACATCCTGTGTTTATACTTTTTACTGGTGTTATCCTTCTCTCCTTTTCTCTGCTCTCACCTCTCCTGGACCCTCTTCCTGAACACTTTTCTCTCTTCGGCTCATCTTGTCTCTCATCTTTTAATTCAATTCAGTTTGGCTTTATTGGCATGAGAAACGTACGTTTACATTGCCAAAGCAAGTGTGACATAAAACAAAAGCACATACAGTTAAATATATTCTATGGTAAGAAGATGGTTAAACTGAAAATACAGGAGGAAAATAAGAGAATGTTTCTTTCCAATATACATGTCTCTTCTCTCTGCGTCTTGTCTTATTCAGGTTCTCTCTCTATCTATGGTGGTATACAAACGGGTTAGAAGATATAAAGTGTCATGTTTTGTCCTGCGGGATTTTTTTCTGTCATGGTTTACATAAATGACAAATATGTGTTTTTTGTATTTTTATTCTCGTGTTTCTTTTTCCCCATTGAGAGAGTAGGAAAGAGAAGGGAAAAAACATTCATAATAGTAATTTACTCATGCATACTGAAATTATATGATCAGGTGGATATACAGCCAGAAATTCTACTCATGTAAAAGCAGTACTTTGAAACTAATATTTAAAAGTACACAACCAAAAATTTGTAGTTAAGGGGTACAAATAAATTAAATAAAAACTTGAGAAATGACTTCAGTCTTGAAGGTTCGAGGTTTTTCTCCAAAATTTATAACAATTATAGTTTTCTACTTTTCTCTGTAAATTTATCTAAATTTGCAACCATTTTCCTTATTTGTAATTTCCTCTTGTAAAATTATGACTGTTCTTTTATATTTGAGACTTTATTATAAACTTGTGGATTATTTTATAGCTAATTTTTGTCTATTTTTAATAAAATTACCATTTTTTTTAATAAATTTGAAACAGATTGTGGTCAAATTTTGACTTTTTTTTTAATACAATTTACACTTTTGACCATAATTTTGCAGAGCCAGAACAGAACAATAATTTAGTGCTAATTTCAAAGAAAAAATATTAAAATTGTATTGAATGAAATAAATTAAATTACCAAAGATGCAGTTATTTGTTATAATATTTCTCATATATTTATAGTTGTTTTTTAGAACTCTTCTCACCAACCAGACAGCAGGAAAACCCTCTCTTATTTTGAAATCCAAATGTTAGCACATTTAGTTTGTCTGAAGGCTGTTGACGGATTAAAGTCACTGACTTCATGAATTTCGTTCATCTTAACTTGCCAGGTACATAATAATGAACTTAAATTAGTTAATATTGTAGTGGCTGGTGAAGTCAATCCTCAGCAATTCAGTCACTCTTGCCTTTTCCTGCATATGAAGCCTAACCACACCTGTTTGCTAAGCGACTCTTTATTATTGTTCCCATTACCAGTGGATTAAAATCACGATAAATGCCTCCACTGTTTACATACCTCTTCTGCTTTTTTCCACGTTGAAAGTACTTTAATAAGCTCATGTTTCTCTTGCACATCAACGTGAGAGAGACACTCTGCCTGCCGACTGGAACAATTTATGCGGGCAGCGTGCTTCCTAACTCCAACGCGTGGATGACTGTCATGCGCATTGTTCATGTACACACTTGCGGAGCGTTATTCCTTAATTTATTTTTTCTTAAATTTATAGCGTGGCGGCATAGTTTCAGGGGTGGCGGCCCACCATGCGGAAATGTTACCAGCGAAAACCCTGCTATAATGTTGCCGTGATGAGATAGATACAGTAGATGTACTTTATTGATCCCAAACTGGGAAATTATAGTGTAACAGCAGCATGACAGTAGACAACCAAACGACAGAAACACACACAGCATAACAGACAAAGGGATTACCCACAGAGAGTAAAACTACTAAAAACTTATATATATCATAGATGAATAGATGGTGACCCATATAGATACATGAATCATACCCGCTGTACAGTGCAGGACTTACATGGTTGCGTAGGTCTCAAGGATAATTTGGCATATGTGGACAACACAAGGTGCTCAAGTACACTGTAATGAGTGCCAGCGGGGACCCAGGGTCTGACAAATAACACCGGTGTTGGAGAAGCAGCAGCCCAACTGGCACACCACAATCCTTTGCAGGGAGCCAAGCCCAGCCTGCTTGGGTAGCGGTACACAGGAGCCCTGGATGCTGCTTCACCTGTGTGCCACCACTGTCCTTTGCAGGATCACAAGTCCCCAATGGAGCTCCTCCCCATGTACTCGCATGGCTGTCTAAAAATTAAAAGTTAATAATAATACCACCATGATTGTGGAGCGGAATGGCCAGATCAATTGCACATCATATGTGGACGCATCCACGCTTTGACTAAATGACGACCGTGACCAAACAGGACACAGAAATGACCAAACAGACAGATAGATGTTCTTTATTGATCCCAAGCAAAGAAATTACAGTGTAACAGCAGCATGACAGTAGACGACTAAGATGACAAACACGCACAGCATAATAAAACAAGGAATTACCTAGGGAAAGTAAAACTGCCTAGATAATTTTATATGCATCACAGATGAATAGATGATGACCCGTATAGATACATGAATGGTACTCACTGTACAATGCAGGACTATTGGGCGCAAGGTGAAATGTGTCATCCATCCATCCATCCATCTTCTACCACTTTTCCGGAGGTCCGGGTTGCGGAGGCAGTAGTTCAAACAGAGAAGCCCAGACTTCCCTCTCCCCAGCCACCTGCTCCGGCTTTTCAGAGAGGATACCAAGGGGTTCCCAGACAAGCTGGGAGATATAGTCTCTCCAGCAAGTCCTGGGTCTGCCTCGGGGTCTCCGTGCCCGAAACACCTCAAGTGGGAGACATCCAGGAGGCATCCTGATCAGATGCCCATACCACCTCAACTGGCTCCTTTCAATGTGGAGGAGCAGTGGTTCTACTCTAAGCCTCTCCCGGATGACTGAGCTCCTCACCCTATCTCTAAGGGTGAGTCCAGCAATCCTATGAAGAAAGCTCATTTCAGCCACTTGTATCTGCAATCTCGTTCTTTCGGTCATTACCCAAAGCTCATGACCATAGGTGAGGGTAGGAACATAGATTGACTGGTAAACCGACAGCTTTGCCTTAGAGCTTAGCTCCCTCTTCACCACAACAGACCAGTACAACGTCCACATCACTGCAGATGCTGCTCCGATCTGTCTGTCAATTTCTCACTCCATTCTCCCCTCACTCGTGAATAAGACCCCAAGATACTTAAACTCCTTCACTTGGGGCAGGAGCTTGTACCCAACCTGGAGAGGACAATCCACCTTTTTCCAGCTGAGGACTATGGACTCGGACTTGGAGGTACTGATTCTCATCCCAACCGCTTCACAGTCAGTGGTAAACCGTCCCAGTCAGACCTGTAGGTCATTGCTGAATGAAGCCAGCAGGACAACAACATCTGCAAACAACAGAGAAGAGATCCTGTGGTCACCAAGCATGACATCCTCCGTTCCCTGGCTGTGCCTAGAAATCCTGTCCATAAAAATTATGAACAGGATCAGTGACAAAGGGCAGCCCTGGCGGAGACCAACTCTCACTGGGAATGAGTCCAACCGAGTGTTGGCAATACAAACCAAACTCTCACAACGGTCGTACAGAGACCGAATAGCTTGTAACAACAAGCCCGATACCCCATTCTCCCGAAGCACCCCCCACAAAAAAAACCACGAGGGACGCAGTTGAATGCCTTCTTCAAGTCCACAAAACACATGTAAACTGGTTGGGCAAACTCCCACGAACCCTTGAGGATTCTCAAGAGGGTAAAGAGCTGGTCTGATGTGCCATGGCCAAGACGAAAACCACATTGTTCCTCCTGAATCCGAGGTTTGACCAATGGCTGGACTCTTCTCTCCAGTACCTTGGTATAGACCTTCCCAGGGAGGCTGAGGAGTGTGATCCCTCTAAAGTTGGAGCACACCCTCCGGTCCCCTTCTTTGAAGAGAGGAACCACCACCCCGGTTTGCCATGCCAAAGGCACTGCCCCCGACCTCCACGCAATGTTGCAGAGGCGTGTCAACCATGACAGCCCTACAATATCCAGGGCCTTGAGGTACTCAGGGCAAATCTCATCCACCCCTGGGGCCCGGCCACCAAAGAGATTTTTAACCACCTTGGCGACCTCAGCCCCTGTGATAGGCGAGTCAGCCCCCTTATCTACAAGCCCTGCTTCCTCTGTGGAAGGTGTGTCAGTGGGATTGAGGAAATCCTCAAAATATTCCTTCCACTGCTCGATGATATCACCAGTCGAAGTCAGCAGTGCCCCATCCGCACCATACACAGTGTTGACAGGAAGCTGCTTCCCCCTCCTGAGCCACCGGACAGCTTGCCAGAATCTCTTCGAGGCTGACCAAAAGTCTTGTTCCATAGCCTTACTGAACTCCTCCCACACCTGAATTTTTGCTTCAGCAACCATCAGAGCTACACTCCGCTTGGCCTGCTGGTACACCTCAGCTGCTTCAGGAGTCCCACAAGCCAACCAAGCTTGATTGGACTCCTTTTTCAGCTTAATGGCCCCCCTCACCACTGGTGTCCACCTCTTGGTTTGGGGGTTGCCACCATGAGATGCCCCGATGACCTTGCAGCCGCAGCGCTGGGCAGCTGCTTCAACAATGGAGGTGGAGAGCATGGCCCATTCAGACTCTATGTCTCCAGACTCCCTCGGAATGTGGTTGAAGTTCTTCCAGAGGTGGGAGTTAAAGACCTCCCGGACAGGGGCCTCAGCCAAATGTTCCCAGCACACTCTCATTATACGTTTGGGTCTACCAGGTCTGAATCCCCTCATGGATCGTCACCTTATCATGGTGGGGGGTTTGCGTGCCCTAGTGATCCCAGGAGCTATGTTGTGTGGGGCAATTTGCCTCTGGTAGGGCCACCCAAAACAAACTGGTCCTGGGTGAAGGGCCAGACTAAGAACGATCCAACAGACTTTCATGATGAATGCTAGAACAAGGATTCAGTGTACCCCTCCCGGTATGGGGTTACCGGGGCCCCACCCTGGAACCAGGCCTGGGGGAGGGGCTCGATGGCTAGCGTCTGGTGGCCGGGTTTCCGCCTATGGGACCCGGCCGGGCTCAGCCCAAAGGAGTTACATGGGTCCGCCCTCCCGTGGACTCACCACCTGCAGGAGGGACCATGGGGGTCTGGTGCTATGTAGATCAGGTCAAAGGTGGAGACCTTGGCGGTCTGATCCCAAGCTTCCTAAACTGGCTTTTGTGACGTGGAATGTCACCTCTCTGGTGGGGAAGGAGCCTGAGCTGGTGCATGAGGTTGAGAGATACTGGCTAGATATAGTCGGCCTCACCTCAACGCACAGCTCCGGTTCCGGAACCAGTCTCCTGGAGAGAGGCTGAAAATTATTTTATCCCACCACCTTGCTACCTCTATATTGGAGTTTTCATCGATGGACGTTGTTTCCCTACGCCTTCGGGTTGAGAAATGGGCCCTGACCATCATTTGTGCCTATGCACCAAATGGTTCAGAGCTCCCACCCTTTTTGGAGTCTCTGACTGGGGTGCTGGAGAGTTCTCCCCTTGGAGACGTCATTGTCCTACTGGGGGACTTCACTGCGCACATGGGCAACGACAGTAAAACCTGGAGGGGGGTGATTGGGAGGAACGGCATGCCCGATCTGAACCCGAGTGGTGTTCAGTTATTGGACTTCTGTGCTTACCACAGTTTATCCATAAGGAACACCGTGTTCAAGCATAAGGGTGTCCATATGTGCACCTGGCACCAGGGCACCCTAGGTCGCAGGTTGATGATCAATTTTGTTTTCGTGTCATCAGACCTGCGACCGTATGTCTTGGACACTCGGGTAAAGAGAGGTGCAGAGCTGATCACCACCTGGTGGTGGGTTGGATCCGATGGCAGGGGACGGTGAGTTGAACCAATTAAAAACCAGATTCAGTTAATTAGCTCTCTTGAGGCTCCCCGATATCTATCTATCCCTCCCCGTACACCCAGTGATGTTTCATTCTCATCCATACATCCTTCACATTGCTTTGCTGGAGTTTATCCTCTAACTTCCTCCTGTAATTGGCCTTACACATCCTCAGCATCTCTCTCAGTTCACGCTGCACTCTCTTCAGTTCCTGTCTCCAGACCTAAAAAACCCCTTCTTCTTGTTAAGAAGTGCTTTCAGGTCACTGGTGATCCATGGTTTGTTGTTGGGGAAACAGCGTATAGTCTGAGCTGGCATGTTTGTGTTTTCACAGAATGTGATGTATTCTGTGATGCAGTCAAGAGTATTGTCTATGTCCACCCCATGTGGTTCACAGAGCATGTCCCAATCCATCATCTTGAAACAGTCCTGTAGTGCATCAGCAGCCTTCTGTGTCCACTTCCTCACAGTCCGTGTATAAGCAGGCTGCCTTTGCACATGGGGGATGTACTTGGGGGATAACAGAACCAGGTTGTGATTAGATCTGCCGGGGGGGGGGGGGGGGGGGGGTTAGAACTGTGCCACTGTATGCATCTCTGACATTGGCATACAGTAGATACGGTGTTTTATTTTCTCTGGTGGCACAGGCAACACAATGGTGTAAGTTTGGTGGAGTTTTGCTCAGTGAGACAAAATAAATCATTTTTATTTAAATATTTACAGACAAATGGGCAACACTGATGCAACAGTTGCAGCCAGATGGGCCATTCTGCTGTGTATAATAATGTTGGGTGTTTTGTACTTATAATATTGCTAAAATATAAAAGGATGCAATGGGTCTGAAATATTTGTAAACGTGTTCTGTTATAGTACTGCATGAGTTTATTGACGATACACTATAAACTACACATGTAAACTAAAACTGGAAGAAGAAAGCAAGCGAGGCGGCAAGCTGGATGACACAAACTTTATTCCTCTTCCAACATTAACTACAGAAAATACTCTATCTGGGTCTCTGGGCACCTCCTTTTTATAACCTTTATTTCTGCCCCATGAGACCCAGGGAGCCAAAAACAATACTCTCAGTGCACAAAGACATGCATGGAACATTAACATCATAACACCCTCTCTTCCTCTCGTGACTCCTGTGTCTCCTGAACTCCCCGGGGGGGGCAGATAGTCCTTTCTGATACGTCTGAGACCCCCCGGTGCCACTTCGTCCTTCAGTCCTTTGTTCCACCCCCCACCCCCCTGGCTTCCGACTCTGGGTGGAGAACCTCCCCACACAGTGCCACCACACAGCCCCCCCGAACACCCAGAAAAGGGTACTACCCCCCCATCCCCGTCCTTTGAGCTTTTGCTGGTACCCATAGTGGTTGTAGCGGTGGTCCACCGGTCCGGTCAAAACACCCTGCTGGTGAGATGTGCAGGCAGGCACATTAGTCTGTGGAGAGAAAAAGGGTGGGGGCGAAAACATGTTAGCTGCGCAAGCGCAGGTCTCTACTGAGGGAATGCCAGCTTGCAGAGCCACCGATGGTGGGCGTCCGCGCCAGGGAGCTTATGCCAACACCACCTGCTCATCTGCCAACACAAAAGTGGGCTTCAGCCTGTCGATGCAGATGGGCTCCCCCCAAGTCTAACACAAAATGCTTTGCCCCAGTTTTCAGCACCCTAAACGGTCCGTCGTACTGTGGGCAGAGTGGGGTCCGGTGTGCATCGTGCCTGACAAAAACAAACCTGGCATTCTGTAAGCTTTTCGGTACAAAGGTGCGGGGAAAACAATGGTGGGCCTGGCTCGGCACGTTAACAGCCTCCGTACTGTGCAAAAATTGTGCAGGCGGATCGGCCCTGGCTGCAGGGTTTTCCAGTAAGAACTCCACGGGGATCCGCAGCGGCTGAGGAAAAAATGGAGTTCTGCCGGGGAGGCTGCCAGATCCTCCTGAGGCACAGAGTGCAACCCTAAAAGAACCCAGGGCAGGCGGTCGACCCAATTTGAATCCATGAGCGAAGCTCTGAGCGCTGCCTTAAGCGACCTATGAAAACATTTGCATAACCCGTTAGCCTGGAGGTTGTACAGGGTAGTGCGGTGGATTCTGACCCCCAGGCTCTGGGCCATCGCGGACCAGAGTTCCGAAATGAACTGCGGACCCTGTCAGAAGTGATGTCCGACGGGGATCCGAACCGTGCAACCCAAGCCAACAAAAAAGCATGAGCCGCTTCCGCAGACGTGGTGGAAGCCAGCGGGACCACTTCAGGCCAACGTCTGGTGCGGTCCACAATTGTCAAAAGGTGCATGAAACCTTGTGACAGCAGGAGGGGTTCAACCAAATCCACATGGGACATGGTTGAACCTCCTGGCTGGGATTTGGAACGGCTCGAGGGGGCCTCTGGTGTGCTTGTGCACTTTGGGCCGCTGGCACGCAATGCACGCTGCAGCCCACTCTTTGACATCCTTGCGCAAGCGTGGCCAGACAAATTTCACCCCAGTAGTTTAACCAAGGCACGCACGCCGAGATGCGAAAGAGAGTTAACCGACTGAAAAATGTGGCGGTGCCAAGAGCTCAGAACCACCGGGCGCGGGCGACCGGTGTAGACGTCGCAGAGTAAGGGAGGGCACCCTTCTTGCATCATCCTGCTCTCCAACTTTAATCCAGTAGGCGCGGACTGGAGCGCGCAAATGTCTGTGTTCCCGATTTGCTCTGCGGCCATGGCAGGGAAATCTATTCCCAAGTAGACCGGGGAGACTAATGAGTGCAGCAGGCACTCTGCCACAACGTTGAACTTACCGGCAACGTGTTGAATGTCGGTCGTGAACTCCAAGATCACGGCCAAATGCCGTTGCTGCCGGGTCAACTATGGTTCTGAGACCATGGACATCGCGTACGTTAGCGGTTTATGATCCACGAATGCGGTGAACTTGCGCCCTTCTAGCCAAAACTGGAAATGGCACATCGCCAGGTGGAGGGCCAACAATTCTCTGTCAAACATACTGTATTTGCGTTTATTGTCGCGCAAAGTACGACTGAAAAATGCGAGCGGCTGCCATGAACTGGAGACGTACTGCTCCACCACTGCCCCTATGGCAACGTCAGACGTGTCTGTGGTGAGCGCTATTTGCGCTGACAGGGCAGGGTGGGCTAGCAAAGCGGCATTAGCGAGCGCTGTTTTGGCATCTGCGAAAGCCTGGACTCGCTTGGGGGTCCAGTCGATGTTTACTGTGGGCTTCTTTTTCTTAAGCATGGCATACAATGGCTGCAGCAGCTGGGCTGCCCGGGGGAGGAAATGGTTATAAAAGTTGACCATGCCCAAAAATTCCTGTAGGGCCCTTACAGTCTGCGGACACAGAAAATACGACACGGCACGCACCTTATCAGGCAGCGGAATCATGCCCTCCGGCAAAATGCGGTGACCCAAAAAATCAATTACTGGCACACCGAACTGGCACTTCACCAGATTAACTATTAGCCCGTGCGAAAACCATTTTGAGATGGGTGAGGTGCTCCTCCTCGGATGCACTAGCCACCAGAATGTCGTCTAAGTAGACAAAAACAAAGGGCAGGTCACGGAGCACCGTGTCCATCATTCTCTGGAAGGTTTGCACCGCGCCCTTTAATCCGAACAGCATGCGTAAAAACTCGAAAAGGCCAAAAGGAGTTATTACCGCTGTTTTAGGCACATCCGCTGTACGCACCGGGACCTGGTGGTAACCGTGGACCAGATCCACTTTCGAAAAAACATCCATCCTGGCCAGGTGTATGGAAAAATCCTGGATGTGCAGGATGGGATACCGATCGTGTTCCGTGGCGTTCAAGTGCCGGAAATCACCGCACGGTTGCCGACCATAGGCACCTTAGGTTGTCGACCTTAGGCACCCTGTGTAGTGGGGATGCCCACGGGCTGTTGGAGCACCTGACGATGCCCAGCTGCTCTAAGTTGGCAAACTCCACACACGCGCTGGCCAGTTTAACCGCATCCAGGCACCGAGGGCGTGTGAACACCGGTGGGCCTTTTGTTGTTATGAAATGCTCAACCCCATGTTTGGTTACCGTAACCAAAAACATCGGGGCCGTGAGTGCTGGGAACTGTGCAAGTACATGCTGGTACTTACTCCCTGGAGCTATAACGTTAGCCAGTGTTGTTGGCCCTGCTCCCCGAGCTGTGCAGGACAGGGAGGAAAAAGACAGTATCCACTAAAAGTCTGTTGGCAGCATCGACTAACAACCCATAAGCCCAAAAAAATCTGCGCCTAAAATGGGGGCAGAACATGCAGCTACCACAAAGTCCCACTGATATTTGCATCCGTGCAAGCATATCGTCAGCGTCTGTTCGCCAGATGTCTTGATGGTGGATCTGTTAGTGGCCGTGAGCTCGGGGCCGCTGCCTCCTGCTGACCTGTCTGTGCTGACCGACAGAATGAGGCTCTTCTGGGAGCTGAAATCCACCAGAAACTGTTTCCCCGAACGCGTGTCCGTGATAAAAAGCAGCTTGTTCCTGTTGCCAGCGGTCACAGCTGCTACTGACTGCCGGCCGTGTTGTCTTCCCGGCTTCTTGAATTGGCACAGCAGCAGACAGCATTGGGCATCCAAGCCGAAACAGTGATGAAAGAAACAGAATGCTCTGTTCCTGCGCCTCTTGGTGTCCGTCCTGGCCACCACCAATGGCTCCTCAACCTCACTGGAGTCCTTAATGGATGCTGGTGCCGCTGCGTGCACGCTGAGAGCTCTGGTTGCTAGGATGATGCAGTCTGCTTCCCGCACCAGGGCATGGTAGTCCTTCATTTCCAGCCGCGGCGAGTTGGCCAGGATCGCCCTCGCTGTAGCAGGTAGGTACCTGAGGAACAGGTGGGCGAACAGGAAGGACTCGTCGTTCTTCCCTATCAACACTAATGCTCTCCATGAACTCCAGGGGTGATCTGTCACCTTACTCTGAACGTGTTAGGAGTCTCTCTGCCTTTTCACTGTCCGACAGGGTATAACGCTGGAGTAGCATCCGCTTGAGTGCTTCGTATTTCCGCTGGGCCAGTGGCTAGGGAGCAGGCTTGTTACCTGTTGCGTGGCGCACACATCCAGCACAGCGACCACATGGTAATATTTGGTGTCGTCCGTTGTGATCCTGCGGAGTGCGAACTGAGCTTTTACATGCAAGAACCATGCGGTTGGATTGTGAAGCCAGAAGTCTGGGAGCTTGACTATGACAGCGCAGGTGGCGCTGGTATTCTCCCTCTGGGTTGTCTCCAGGTGGGTGCTCGGCTCGTTCTCCATTGCACATCTTAGGGTCACCAATGTGGAAGAAGAAAGCAGACGAGGTGGCAAACTTGACAACACATGAACTTTATTCCTCTTCCAACATCAAGTACAGAAAATACTCTATCTGGGTCTCTGGGCGCCTTCTTTCTGTAACCTTTATTTCTGTCCCATGAGACCCAGGGAGCCAAAAACAATACTCTCAGTGCACAAAGACATGCGTGGCACATTAACATCATAACACCCTCTCTTCCTCTCACGACTCCTGTGTCTCCTGAACTCCCTGGGGGGGGGGGGGGGGGGTGCGGATAGTCCTTTCTGATACATCATTGAGACCCCCCCCGGTGCCACTTCCTCCTTCAGTCCTTTGTTCTACCCCGCCCCCCACCCGGCTTCGGACTCTGGGTGGAGAACCCCCCACACAGTGCCGCCACAAAACAATTATAATGGTGACTGAACAACTCCCATTCCCCTAAGTGTAAGATTCAACACTTATGTCATAAAAGATCAGACAAATAATTATATATTTTTTTTATTATTATTGCCTTTCACCCGAAACGGGTATATCCACAGTTCCTTCCTTACTTCTCTCCGCTCTGCGTCGAGCCCGTCTTTTCTCGTGAGCTATCACTCTCTTTGTATTATGCGCCCTGCAAACGTTCCTCGTGAGGTTTTTCCATTCCGCTCTATCACGTACTACCAATTGCCATTGATCTAAAACATCGGCACACTTCAATGCATTTTTGCATGTGTTCTTAAAATGGAGTTTGGGTCGACCTACTTTGCGAGAACCATGAGCCAGCTCACAATACAGGAGTTCCTTCACCGGCCTATCATCATCATTCGACAGACATGACCTAACCAGCGCAGGTGACTCATTACAAGCTTGATCTCGATGTCTTTGACGTGTGCCCGCCGCAGCACCTCCTCATTGCTGATGAAATCGTCACACTTGATGTTTAGTATCAGGCGAAGGTGACGCTGTTGGATTATGCAAAGCTGCCTGACTTCGTGCTGGTATAGGGTCCAGGTTTCACTGCCACACATCAGGAGGGGCATAAGGCACTGATTGTAAACTGCGACTTTGGTAGAGACTGTGAGGTCATGCGAATCAAACACCCTCTTGCGCAGACGGCCAAAAGCACACGATGCTGCTTGAATGCGAGATGCAAGTTCTTCCTTCATAGAGCAGTCACTGCTGACATAACTGCCGAGATACTTGAAGCGAGTAACGTTGGCCAATTTGATGTTGTCAATAAAGAACTCAGCTGTATTGCCAATACACATGGTTTCCGTTTTGACTGTTGATGCAGAGACCCATTCTCTTAGCGACGTCATTGTAGGAGGATAATAACGTCTGCAGGCCCTCTGGTGTATCACTGAAGATCGTGATATCGTCAGCATACTGAGCTTCTCTAATATAATCTGTGAGGACTCTGGATTTCGCTTTTAATCTGCGGAGGTCAAAAAGGTCGCCATCGTAACGCAGTCTGATCTGTACGCTGCAGGTGTGCTTGATTTCTTTGAAAGCGAGCCAAAGTAGGACTGCTGCGTACATGCCAAAGAGTGTTGGAGCTAGTTTACACCCCTGCTTGACCCCGCTGTTGTATTCAAGGGATTGGGTGAGTTCACCATGAACATAGACAAGTAAGTGACCTGACAAATAAACAAGGGTTCTTAAACAGATGCTAATATTGGATGTCCCATTCATTTTCAATAATTCTGTAATTAATATTCACACCATCAAATCAATCTCAGTGGCATTCAGTCCCTTTGATATTTGTCAAAGTCTAACATATGTGATTGCTTACATATAGGTTACACTTCTTTTTATTCCACTTTCAAACACACCCTACATTTGAGCCACCCTACATCTGAGAGGATTCGTAAGCCCCCCAACAGAATCAGTTTAAAAATGTGTAATAGCGATGTTTTTTGATAATGGACTGCATTTATATAGCACTTTTCATGACACTCAAAGACACTTAACAATGAGTCCATTATTGATTCACTCCACAATGACAGTGGTGAGCTACTTCTGCAGCCACAGTTGCCCTGGGGCAGACTGACAGAAACATGGCTGCCAGTCCACGCCAATGGCCTCTCTGGCCAACACCGAACATTTATTCACATTCATACACCAGTGTCATGAACACACTGGAGGCAAGGTGGGTAAAGTCTCTTGCCCAAGGGCACAACAGCAAGGTGGGGGGTAGCGGGATTCGAACTGCCAACCCTCCAGTTATTGGGCGACCTGCTCTACCTCCTGAGCCATTACAGTCCCATTTTTGTTTCTCTTGGGAGAAATAATGCAACTGTGAGCTAGAAAACACAAATACACTGCAAAAAGTCAAAATATAAATAAAATGAAATAAATTAAGGCTGTTTATGCTTTTTTGTCTGACAAGATATTTATTCTTGCTATGCCGTTTGTGTAAGAAAATTTTACATGCTTTCAGATAGTTTTGACTTGTTTTAAGCTATTTGGAAAAAAAAACAAAACAAAACAGATTTTCTTGCTCTTTTGGCAGATAATTTTACTTAAAATAAGCAAAAAAAATTCTGGCAATAGGTAATATTAGTTAAAATTAGAAAAAAAAAACCCATCTGCCAATAAAGTAAGATTAAATTGCTGAACACAAGTCAAAACTATCAAAGTAAAATCTTACCAAAAACTGCACAACAGAAAGAACTTGTGAGAAAAAACAAGCATATAGCCTTAATATATTTTATCTTACAAAGATTTCCATTTTTACATTGTGACAAATACTGCCTTCAGCATAAACACAAGTTATTCCTCTCTCTCTCACCATGAGACTACAAAGAGCATGTCTTACCTTTTTAGAAGTGTTTTCTGGCCTTCTTTAATGAAAAATCCTTCATTTTGTCCTTTAAGTCCAGCTGTCCTCAATGGACATCAGTGTGAGGTTACAGTCTTTTTAATAGCATGCTTGTCTTCTCCACTGGCCTGCTGTCTTTCGGCAGGATCTGGTGCCACCTGGTCTTCTCCAGGTGAGTGCTTTAATGGCCCATCTGTCTCCTCTGTAATTGGCAGCTCTGCCTCCACTTGATGCTCAAGCTTAGAAAAATCCTTTATGCGTCGGGATTTTTCTAGCAGTTAATGTTTCCTGAGCTGTTTTCCTCTTAATAATTTTATGAGCACCACTCTCAACCTTTTTTCCAGACATTTTAACCTAGCTAATTACTTCTTACCTATCACTGGTGCTTGCATAGTCACATGTCTAAACAATTCCTCGGATAGGCTGCTGTTACATGGTATCATGTGGGACACTTGTAAATTGGACCAATCAGCAGCCACACACGAATATCAAGTGATGGACATAGAATTCGACCAATTAACAACAGTGTGATCTTTTTTATTGGCTCATGATAAGCCCCTGAACTTCAGCCCAGCCTAGCCGGTGCATTAAGGCAGCCTTGGTAAAACCTAATTGGCCTACCTGTTTCAGGCAGGAATACTTACTTTCTATGGGCATGCTTTAGTACAGCTAAAGAACACTTTAAATGACAGATGGTTAGTCTGCATATCCAGACTGGTTTTCAGTAAAATAAAAAAAAGCAACAAGTGTCAAGTCTTAGAAGTTTTATTTATGTCCTGATAAACAAAACTTTGTAATTTTATGTACTGTTACAGAGTAAAGACACAGTGAGAAACATTAGTGAATATTGGCTGTCTTTCTTGGCTTTAACAATGGTGCTTTGGTAATGCTCTGTAACTCTGTCTTCTGTTAACAGGAATGTACAGTAAAAGCATTTTTTCTGCAATATGTACTTACAAATAAAAACAGATAAATGTGACCATTTAAAAAAAGTTTACATTTTCTTCACATAAAAACAGACTATAAAAGCACCATGCAAAATAAGGCATCTGCGATAGAATTACAGATAATTTCATAAAATACTTAAGTTGTCATTAGCTGCCACAGAATTTTTTTTTGAGTCATCACATAGGTTTACATTCATGGTGTAAATGTTGCATAAATGCATATGGATAAAACTGCAAGGGTGAAAGCAACCATATCAAGAATTTTGTGATTGCTGTGATAAATGCTCATGAATCTGCTAAAATAGAAAAGTAGTAAACTTGACAAAAAACTGCTGAGTTATGTCTTGTCATTTCATAGTTTCAGATGATAGACATTTGAATATAAAAAGCACTTATACTTGAGATTAATTTAGTGCAGTATGGCTGTAGACAAACTTTAAGCAATATTGCTTCTTAAACAGAAATTCATTCATGATTTGGTCCCTTTGTGTTACGTTTTTCTTTGCCTCACTCCCAATCATTGTCATCTGAGTCTTCGGCACTCATAAGAAGCGCAAACTTGTTGCTGATCGCTTCAACACTGCTCCCCCCTCCCTGGGCTCCTCTTCCACCTCCCCTCCCTCTGCCTCTCCCCCTCCCTCTGCCTCTTCCCCTCCCTCTGCCTCTCCTCATCCTCCCTGATCCTGAAGAGGAGGGATTGGGTTTAGAGCTGCACATCCTAACGGCATCCAGCAGGGAGGAGTAGAGCTGTCCAGATAAAGATCCACCAGACAGCAGGGACTCAGCAGCTTGGCCTCCTTTCAGATACCTGAAGAGGCCATGCACTAAAGTGCCACTGAACAACCTGAGGGACACGGGCAGAGAAGAAGAAGCAACCATGTTATAAAAATTAGAAAAGCACTCAGAGTGCAAACCTCTGCCAAGGCTCCTTCCATCCCTCACGGATCACCTTCAAAATGTAATGGGTTTGCGTGTAGGCCACGAGCCAGTTCTGGTGAAAATTGCATCAAAGTCTATCCAGTAGTTTTGGAGGATTCTTGCTAACACACTAAAAATATAAGAGTCTTGGTGGAGGTATGCATTCTGAGATCACCACCAAAATGTAATGGGCTCCTCTCTAGCCCAAGGACCACCTCTGGTAAAAATTTCATCCAAATCCATCCAGTAGTTTTGAAGGATTCTTGCTAACACACTGTGAGAAGATAAGAGCCTTGGCGGAGGTATGCGTTTTTGGATTATCACCAAAATGTGGTGGGTTCCTCTGTAGCCCAAGGACCATCTTTGGTGAAAATTTCATCTAAATCCATCCAGTAGTTTTTGTGTAATCCAGCTGCACAAATACAAAGTTCTTGGTGGAGGTATGCACTCTCAGATTATCACCAAAATTTAATAAGTTCATCTGTGACCCAAGGGCTACCTCTGATGAAAATTTCATCAAAATGTAAGATGGCAGATCTGATGAGGAAAGGGGAGACTCCTTGCAGACAATCAAGATAATTAAAAACAATTGAGAAAAACTGCTAAATTCTAAAAATAGACCTAACAATTTTGCCAGAATTATACAGAATTTTATGGCAAAATGCCACCAAAGATGAAACAAGAAGAAGAAATGGAGGAAATAAAAAAATCTGAGTTTTACGTCAGAGGAATTATCTACAATTGTCAAACAACAGAGTAAACTCATGGAAGAAGTAAAACTCAAAAACAATCATCTGGGAAAAGGACAAAAAAATTGAAGCACTGGAAAAAAGTCAACGATATGGAACAGCAGATGAGAATGGAAGATTTGTTAATCACTGGATTGAAGACCAAACAGACATATGCAAGGGCTGTGTCCACCACAGAGAAAGGTGAGGGTGCACCCATGTATGAGTTGCAAACCTTGGAAAAGTAAGTTTTTGACTTTTTGACCCCCATCAGTTCACCTACAGGGAGAACCAGTCTACGGAAGACAGCATCGCTTCTACTCTCCACAGAGTGCTGAGCCACCCAGAGAACCTAAGGAGCTACATGAGGATGCTCTTCATGGACTACAGCTCAGCTTTTAACACACCATCATCCCGGACATCCTGATCAACAAACTGCACCTCCTCCAGACCCCCCCCCCCCACCAGATAAAGAACTTTCTCATCAATCATCCACAAACAGTCAGACTTGGCTCCCACCACTCCTCCACACTGTCCCTCAGCACCGACTCCCCCCAAGGCTGCGTGGTAAGCCCTCTACTGTACTTCCTGTACACCTTTGACTGTATTCCAACCCACCCAACCATCATCGTGAAATATGAGGACGACACCACCTTGGTTGGGCTCATCACCAATGATGACGAGAAGGCATACAGGGTGGAGGTAGAGAATCTGCTGTTGTGGTCCCAAGCAAACAACCTGGAACTGAATGTCCAAAAAACCAAAGAACTTATTCTGGACTTCAGGAAGAACAGACATGACCACCCCCCCTTCATAAATGGCGACCACGTGGAAAACATCCCCGCCTTCAGGTTCCTGGGCACTCACATCTCTTCTGACCTCTTCTGGACTGTCAATACCAAGGCCCTGGTGAAGAAAGCCCAGCAGCAGCTATACTTCCTCCGTGTCGAGGAAGAACAACCTGGACTAGAAACTGCTGCTGGCCTTCTATCACTGCTCAGTGGAGAGCGTGCTCACCTGCTGTCTGGGTGTGTGGTACGCCGGCTTCACGGCTGAGAACAGGAAGGCTGTGCAGAGGGTCATCAACACCACCCAAAAAATTATCGGCAGCCCTCTGCCCTCCCTGGAAGACATCTCCAGAGCCTCCTGTCTCAGAAGGATCAAGGCCATCACAGGAGACCCCTCACGTCCCGCTCACCACCTGTTTGACCTGCTTCCAACTGGACGACTGTTCAGATCAAGCAGGTCTCACACCTCCAGACTGACTTTCTTCCCCTGGGCCATCCCAACTGCAGTTACCCCCCCCCCCCCACCCCAAACACTCACATGCACAGAACTGAGGACCTTGTAATTACCACTATAACTCACCTGTCATTGCACACCTCACTTTCATGTATATTGACCCATCTGTGAAATCACTACTGTACATATTCTCCATAATCCTTGGGCCATTTTACTCTATTATGTGTTCTGCACTCCGCACTCCTATGTACATAGTTCCACCTGCGAAGCCACTACCGTACCTGTGTATATACCAATGGGCTATTTATTTTTTTACCTTTACCTCAGTCATATGGTTAAATCGTGTGTTCTGTAACTGTCTTATTTCAAATTCTTCTCACTTACTTTATTGCACAGTAGCCTGGTGGAGCACCCACAATTTTGCTGTGCTGTACAACTGTACAATGACAATAAAGCCTATTCTGTTCTTTTTGACATGCAAAAGATGTTGATTGATGGCGCTAAAATTGCAGCCTGTCATACATTCCCTTGAAAGGATGGCAGGAAACCTGCAATAATAATTTGCATTATCAATCGTAAAAGCAAAACTGAACTTCTGCGACAGGCAAGGAAGCTTTCTGGGACTGGAGTATATTTAAATGAGCACTTAACCAAAAAGAATGCAGATGTAGCCAGGCAGGCTCGCATTCTGAGAAAACAAAATAATGCAGGCCAGGTGGACAAGAAATTGTAAAGTCATGATTCGACTGAATGGATCCCCAAAAACTGCAAAACTGGTGGTGGTGCATGAGCTGGCAGAGCTTGATCCATATACAGGTAGATGAGTTACTGTATGTGTTTTATCTGAGAAAATGCTTCTTCGTAACTCAAGTGAACACGGATATTTTTAGTTGTTAGTTTTGGACATGGAGAACAAGACTGTTCCAGGAAACCAGAAGATGTTCTGGCAAGGACAAAATGGAATATTATGTCTGTTATTGCTATGGATGATGCCATGGGAGACTATTAGCCATTATTTGACTGTGTGAGTGATATGGATGATAAGTCTGGAGATCAGGAACTGTCCGACCTTGTGACTGACGGAGTTGACTGTATGAGTGACCCTGTTTACAGGGTCATGAGTAAACTGATTACTGGAGTAAACCGATAAAGGTAACTAACTAACTTATGGTGTTTACATGCACCAAGTAAACGGTTTATTGGGCAAATAAACTAGGTGTGTTCATCTGTTTTTTCATAAACTGATAATGGCTTTTAACTGATAAAGGTAATTGGATTACTCTGTTTACATGACAGTTTGAATAATCAGGTAACTCCAGAAAGCTGATTATAATCGGTTTACTCGTGACCATGTAAATATGGTCAGTGATACGGATGACGAGTCTGGAGATCAGGAACCATCGGACCTTGTGAGTGACGGAATGGCTGGGCAAGTTATTTATAAACATTTAAGTTTGAAAACTTTTGATTTTTTTTTTGATCACAAACCTCATGAATTTGAAAATAATATTAATCCTGAGACCCATAATGCAAACAATAACAACTCTGAGCACTATACAGATGAACATTTTAAAAATAATCTTGGACAGAACATTTTCAATCATACATTTCAACAGCAGAAGTCTTTATCAAAACTTCACAAAAATTAGACTATTTGAAAACACTCGCTATGTTTAAAGTGACTGCAATATCAGAAACTTGGCTATCCAATGAGAAAGACGTTGATGTGGAACTTGAAGGGTATGACTTATTCACAGTTAATAGATGAAAAAGGGAGAAGGAGTAGCTCTTTATGTTATGAGAGTAATGAATTGTCTTGGAAGAAGGTGGAAAATATGTCAATATCAATAGAAAATATGTTGGAATGTGTAACAGTAGAAATAAATGTGAAAAAAACAAAAATATGTTAGTAAGTTGCGTATATAGCGCTCCAGGAACCTGTGTTGATACACTGAAAGATAAAATGATATGTATTATATGATAAATCACAAAAAACTTGTATGTGGGGATTTCAATATAGACCTATTAAACATAAATTAATGTAGAAAGAGTACAGATTTTTTGGATGTTATGTATAGTTTAGGTCTAATTCTGACTATAATAAAACCAACAAAAATTGCATGTGATAGTGCAACCCTAATAGATAATATATTTACAAATGCAGTTGGAAATAAAATTACAAGTGGACTGCTCTTAAATGATATACAGTAGTGTGAAAAAGTATTTGCCCCCTTCCTGATTTCTCTTTTTTTTAATGTTTGTCACACTTAAATGTTTCAGATCAAACAAATTTGGGACTCCAGCAAACCACAGTGAGAGCCATTATCCACAAATAGTGAAAACATGGAAGAGTGGTGAACCTTCCCAGGAGTGGCTGGCCGCCCACAATTACCCCAAGAGCGCAGCGACGACTCATCCAAGAGGTCACAAAAGACTCCACAATAACATCCAAAGAACTGCAGGCCTCACTTGCCTCAGTTAAGGTCAGTGTTCATGACTCCACCATAAGAAAGAGACAGGGCAAAAATGGCCTGCATGGCAGAGTTCCAAGACGAAAACCACTGCTGAGCAAAAAGAACAAAGGTTTGTCTCAGTTTTGCCAGAAAACATCTTGATGATCCCCAAGACTTTGGGGAAAATCCTCTGTGGGCCAATGAGTCAAAAGTTGAACTTATTGAAAGGTGTTTGTCTCATTACATCTGGCGTAAAAGTAACACAGCATTTCAGAAAAGGAACATCATACCAACAGTAAAATATGGTGGTGGTAGCGTGATGGTCTGGGGCTGTTTTGCTGCTTCAGGACCTGGAAGACTTGCTGTGGTAAATGGAACCATGGATTCTGTTGTCTACCAAAAAGATCCTGAAGGAGAATGTCTGGCCATCTGTTCGTGACCTCAAGCTGAAGCACACTTGGGTTCTGCAGCAGAACAATGATCCAAAACACACCAGCACGTCCACTTCTGAATGGCTTAAGAAAAACAGCATGAAAACTTTGGAGTGGCCTAGTCAAAGTTCTCACCTGAATCTGATTGAGATGCTGTGGCATGACCTTAAAAAGGTGATTCATGCTCGAAAACCCTCCAATCACTCCCAAAAACTCACCCTTGGCCATGGGATCCCTGGTTCGATCCCAGCCCCTGACCAACAGTGATCTGTGTGGAGTTTGCATGTTCTCCCCGTATCTGCGTGGGTTTACTCCGGGATTTCTCTGGTTTCCTCCCACAGGCCAAAAACATGCAGGTTAGGTTAATTGGAGACTCTAAAGTGGCCCTAGGTGTGAATGTGTGTGTGAATGGTTAAGGGATAGCGCCGTACTGTGGCTGCTTCATCCATCCAGGTGGATGCCCTCAATTTCCCCTCTGGGGATCGATAAAGTATACAAAATTCATACAAATACAATGTGGCTGAATTACAATTCTACAAAGATGAGTGGGCCAAAATTCCTCCACAGCGCTGTAAAAGACTCATTGCCAGTTATCGCATATGCTTGATTACAGTTGTTGCTGCTAAGGGTGGCCCAACCAGTTATTAGGTTTAGGAGGCAATCACTTTTTCACACAGGGCCATGTAGGTTTGGATTTTTTTTTTTTACCCTTAATAATAAACACCTTCATTTAAAAACTGCATTTGCTTGATGATCTGAAACATTTAAGTGTGACAAACATACAAAAAAAGAGAAATCAGGAAGGGGGCAAACACTTTTTCACACCACTGTAAATGATTAAAGATCACACAAATAAGTGATCTGACAAACAAATAAACAAGGGTTAGGGGGCAAACACTTTTTCGCGCCATTATTATATAACTCCCTTATAGTTCCATACATGTCTTACTGTATGGAGGCATGGTAAAACGAACATAAATCATAATGCAGAAAAGAGCAGTAAGGATTGTCGATAAAGCTAATCATTACAAACACACAATTTATTCATTAAAACAAATGCTCTGATGTTTAAAGATCTGGTAGATTACAGTATCGCCCAAATGATGTTTAAAATAAAGAATAATTTGCTTCCAAACTATGTCCAGAGGTTGTTCCAAAATAGACAAAATAGATATGAACTTAGAGGAATTTGTATGTTCACAAAAACAAAGATTAGAACAAATGCTAAAAAAATATGTGTCAGTTATAAGAGTTAATTTATGGGACACTTTTGATAATGAAATGAAAACCTGTAGAACTGAATACATTTATAAAACTGTTTAAGCAGAATATTCAAAATGATTATAAGGATGAAGTATGGATCTTAATGTTTTCTTCTGCTCTCTCCAGTTCTTTTTTGATTTTTTTAAGTGTACTAATGTAATGTAAATAAATGATCTGCACTAAATGATGAATGTAAATAGGGTAGGTATAACAAGCAAAGGCTTGAGCCTACACCTTTTTTGGTCTGGTTAAAGAGGATGCAAGTTAAAAATAATTTTTGTGTGAATATACTGTATATCTATACATGTATGGATTTAATTTGTTATGTTGAAAAAGAATTTTTTTTTTTTTTGAAAGGATTGAAATAAACCTTTACTACTACTAAAAAAATCCATACAGTAGATTCTGGATAATCCTGCTAACAGACAGACAGCCAAACCACCCAATTACATTACCTCCTTGGTGGAAGTAATAAGGGATGGTAGCTGTCAGAAAATTATGTATATGTTATCATTTCATAATGGATTTTGAACTATACTTGCTGATTTGTACCTTTTCACTATTGCCCTTTAATGAACATGTCTGGTGATGTCTGGAACTTACTAAGAAAGCTAAAAATAATTTGTCTTGTCTGTACTTAAGTTTGGAAACTGCTGAGTTGTTGTCTAAAGAATCTTGTGATAAGTCTGATTTCTGTGCGCCACTCACAAGGGTGTGGCAAGTGTTGTGTAATTATTTCCAGCGTCTTCTTTGTGTATATAAAGGAAGTGCTGCCTGTGTGCAGGAGCGCTCACTCCAATTCTGTAACAGAAGGTCAGTGTCGCTCCTTGTGCACAAGTAAAGACTTAAATGAGCAATAAATGTCTCGTATCTGATTGACAAATATTTAGAATGTTTTTGTCCTTGTGAGTTCAAATACTTTCAGATATCCTGACAGTAGCAAAGCATACCCATAATGCCAAGATGACACAGTGGTAAACACGCATACTCATCTTGGGTCCTTCACCCAGACAAGCTTAAGAAAAACAAGAGCACTCTGAGGCGAGTGCAATATTCCCCGCCTCCGTTTTTTTTTTTTTTTTTTTTTAAAGCTCCTAATACTTACTGACAGAGAGCAGTTTTCAACTTTTCAATTGATGGGATAAAGTGATCAATATAACCATATAATAGTTATTTGTGTGACTCAAAATATTTGTACTCTGCTTTTGTCTAGGTAAAATAACCAATATACCATAATGGAATATATATTACCAAATGTGTGGCTCATTACCTGCAAAAAGAAGTGGATCTCTGTCTCAGCACAGAGGGCAATAAACGCCTGGCATTTATGAGGAGGAAACACACTTGTGATAAGGGATGGCTGAGCTTAGCCTACGCTGACCTGGGAGGTGAAATGGCCTTCATGTGGATACACTCAGCGCCAGGAACAGACCCTCCCGTGGACCAGGCACCTGGACTGTCATTTAGATAATGCATGCTTTCTCCTTTGTTCATTTTCTGCATAAATATTCTGGGTCAGGGCCAGCACAGTCAGTCAGACTTCATGAACTGACACAACCTGTTGTTGTCAGGGAGAGAGTGTTTGACCCAGCGCTGTAACCTACTATATTCAACTTGCTTCAATAAATACGTGTTCCAAGTAAACTAATCTCTTCCTTGAAAACGAACCTGGGTAAACCATCTACACACATAGCCGATCTTTGAAGAGTAGACTTAGATGGTTTTACTGGATTTTACCCTAACACAATATAATTACTGTGGCAGAGCTACAGTGGGGCAAAAAAGTATTTAGTCAGCCACCAATTGTGCAAGTTCTCCCACTTGAAAGATGAGAGAAGTCTCCAATTTTCATCATAGGTATACCTCAACTATGAGAGACAAAATGAGGAAAAAAAAAAAATCCAGAAAATCACATTGAAGGATTTTTAATGAATTAATTGGTAAATTCCTCGGTAAAATAAGTATTTGGTCAATAAAAGTTAATCTCAATACTTTGTTATATACCCTTTGTTGGCAATGACAGAGGTCAAACGTTTTCTGTAAGTCTTCACAAGGTTTTCACACACTGTTGCTGGTATTTTGGCCCATTCCTCCATGCAGATCTCCTCTGAAGGGAGTTGAAAGTCCGTGTTGCCCAGCGACAGCCCCAAAACATTACTGCTCTAAAGATTTTCTATGGGGTTCAGATCTGGAGACTGGCTAGGCCACTCCAGGACCTTGAAATGCTTCTTACGAAGTCACTCCTTCATTGTCCGGGCAGTGTGTTTGGGATCATTGTCATGCTGAAAGACCTAGCCACGTTTCATCTTCAATGCCCTTGCTGATGGAAGGAGGTTTTCACTCAAAATCTCACGATACATGGCCCCATTCATTCTTTCCTTTACACGGATCAGCCGTCCTGGTCCCTTTGCAGACAAACAGCCCCAAAGCATGATGTTTCCACCCCCATGCTTCACAGTAGGTATGGTGTTCTTTCTCCTCCAAACACGACAAGTTGAGTTTTTACCAAAAAGTTCTATTTTGGTTTCATCTGACCATATGACATTCTACCAGTCCTCTTCTGGATCATCCAAATGCTCTCTAGCAAACTTCAGACGGGCCTGGACATGTACTGGCTTAAGCAGGGGGACACGTCTGGCACTGCAGGATTTGAGTCCCTGGCGGCGTAGTGTGCTACTGATGATAGCCTTTGTTACTTTGGTCCCAGCTCTCTGCAGGTCATTCACTAGGTCCCCCCGTGTGGTTCTGGGATTTCTGCTCACCGTTCTCGTGATCATTTTGACCCCACGGGATGAGATCTTGCGTGGAGCCCCAGATCGAGGGAGATTATCAGTGGTCTTGTATGTCTTCCATTTTCTAATAATTGCTCCCACAGTTGATTTCTTCACACCAAGCTGCTTACCTATTGCAGATTCAGTCTTCCCAGCCTGGTGCAGGTCTGCAATTTTGTTTCTGGTGTCCTTTGACAGCTCTTTGGTCTTGGCCATAGTGGAGTTTGGAGTCTGACTGTTTGAGGTTGTGGACAGGTGTCTTTTATACTGATAACGAGTTCAAGCAGGTGCCATTAATACAGGTAACGAGTGGAGGACAGAGGAGCCTCTTAAAGAAGAAGTTACAGGTCTGTGAGAGCCAGAAATCTTGCTTGTTTGTAGGTGACCAAATACTTATTTTACCAAGGAATTTACCAATTAATTCATTAAAAATCCTTCAATGTGATTTTCTGGATTTTTTTTTTTTCCTCATTTTATCTCTCATAGTTGAGGTATACCTACGATGAAAATTGGAGACCTCTCTCATCTTTTAAGTGGGAGAACTTGCACAATTGGTGGCTGACTAAATACTTTTTTCCCCCACTGTAAATTATCATAAACCCATCATCCATGAATATACAACAAAGTATACAACCCATAGTCAGAGGTCAGGATCCCAAGGTGAACCTGTGTAGCAAGCTTGGTGACCCTAGCTTTCTTTGTTGTTGAGATATAGTTTATAAGCCATTATGATGTTGATCTTTGACCTTGAGATCCCAAAACCAGTGTCATACTTCAGGGTCACAGGGTGAACCTGTGCACCAAATTTGGTGACCCTAGCTTAACTCGTTGTACAGTAATAAGACCAGTGTTGGGCAAGTTACTAAAAAACAGTAACTCGTTACAGTTACTAGTTACTTCTTTTCAAAAGCAACTGAGTTACTTTTGAGTTACTGTATGATTAAAGTAACTAGTTTCTTGGAAAAGTAACTTCCACATTACTTTTAAATACATACTTAAATCATCTTGCACACATAGCAAGATCAAGGGTCCCTTGTTCTCATCTGAAAAAAGAAAAAGAAACCTGATGAGGAAAAAAAAGTCTCGTCTTACACAGAAAAAATGTCTCAGTCGATTTACATAAACTACTGAAATCAGTAGAAAGTCAGAAATTTACTAGAAATAAAGCTGTAAATTCACAGAGACAACTTTGGATCCCCTGGTGGGCCGTTTTTGACCCACAAGCCATATATTTGACACCCCTGGACTAGCCCATTAAAAACGCATATTTAGAGGATTTACTTCCATGAAATAGTTGCATATCACAACAGCATGGAAATGAATGAGATAAAATAAAACAGAAAGCACAGATAAATGAAAGTTCACCGCTTATAAGAAGCTGTTCTTTACTGCAACAAATCAGTCACTTTTTCTCTGTGCGTAAGAAACCTTTAAATGCATTTAATGCAGACATTAAATGTGAGCTTCTTGCTCTAAAAATACTCATTTTTAACCACAGAGGTAGGAGCTGTAAGGGGCTACTCACCGCTGGGACAACAGGTGATAAGGGCTTGATGAGAAGTCACCACCAGTGTGAACTGGGGCAGGACAGGAAACCGACCGGCGGAGACTGACAGCTGCGCCAGCTATGGTAGGGTCAGTTTATTTGCACTAAAAATACCTATCCATATTAATAAAACGAATAAGGAGAGTAACGCATCTGATCAAATTTCAGTAACTGTAACGCATTACTGAATTTTTAAACAGTAATTTCATTACACAGCACGTTACTGCAAAAGTAGTGGTGTTACAGGAATGAGTTACAAAGTAACACTGAATAAGACAAAGGTACTGTTAATGTTAACCTTTGACCTATTGACCCCAAACCCATAGAGGTCAGGATCCCAAGGTGAACCTATATACCAGGTTTGGTGGCCCTGTGGCAACCTGGGGAGTGCATAATGGTTTACCACCTTAGACAGGAACAAAGGATGCAAAGTTAACCTTTTGTGTGTGAGAAGTTTCTAGATGCCCTAGTAAGATAACAGGGAGGTGTCAAGGATGAATGGACTGACTGCAGTCGGACGGGGGATTATCTTTTGTGTGTGAGAAGAGTCTAGAAGGAGATTATCTTTTGTGTGTGAGAAGAGTCTAGAAGGAGATTATCTTTTGTGTGTGAGAAGAGTCTAGAAGGATGTCATGTTATTTAAGGGAAGAGTTCCTACTTGTATGCCATTCTATCTATGCTCCTTGTATGAGTCGTGTAATAAACCGCCTGAACCAAATCGCCTCATTATTTACACGCTCCACACTGGTGACCCAAGACGAATCATGGAATATGACGGAAGATCCCCGGAGCCAACCTCAACTGGAACCCCCAGCTTCGCGTGCGCTGTAGCGATCAAACTACCTGATTTTTGGCAGCACAACCCACGCTCCTGGTTCCACCTAACCGAGGTGCAGTTCGCCCTCCGAGGGATATCGGCGGATGATACGAAATTCCACTATGTGGTCACAGCGCTCGATGCCAGCACAGCTCAGCACATCGAGAGCCTGCTCGATCAGCCACCAGCCGACGGCAAATATGACGCACTGAAGGCTGCCCTCATCCAGCACTACACGCTCTCGGATGGCGAGAGAGCAGAGAGGCTTCTGACGCGGACCGAGTTGGGAGACGGTTCGGCCGTGGACATGATGGAGAAGATGCTGAGGTTAAAGGGCACGGACTACGACCACTTCATCTTCACCCACATTTTCCTCAGGAACCTTCCAACAGCGGCGAGAGTGGCCCTGGCCAATTCGTCGTTGCTGACCAAACGGGACTATCGTGTGCTAGCCCGAGAGGCAGACCGGATCATCGTCGCCACCAAGGCTTTCGTGACCATTGCGGCAGCGACGGTGCCCAGCACGTCGACACGAGGAGGCGAGGAGCCACTGACGGCAGCAGCAGAACCACCGACGGCAGCAGCAGCGGGGGCCAAGGAACGTGGAGGTGACACGCTTTGCTTCTACCACCGCCGCTTTGCAGAGAGGGCACGCAAATGTATACCACCGTGCCAGTTCAAGCGCTCGGGAAACGCCAAGACCGGGGGTCGGTAGCAGCTGCGACCCTCGGGGAGGAGAACAAGCTGCTCTATTTGACGGACGCATGCTTGGGGAGGCATTTCCTCGTGGACACCGGCGCACAGGAGAGTTTCATTCGGCCGACCTACGCTGACCGGCTGGCAGGACCCAGCGGCCCCGAGATGGCAGCAGCAAACGGCTCAGACATTAAGACCTTTGGTGAGAGGACTCTACTTTTGTCTCTACACGGTCGTACATTTGAATGGACTTTTGTTGTAGCAGCATTGGATTACCATATACTGGGGGCTGATTTTCTATGTGCACATGGGTTGTTGGTAGATATCGCTAACAGGCGCCTGGTTAATGCAGCAGCTATCGCTAAACATGGGGTGGAGCATTTTATCACCACCACCGGGGCGCCTGTTTTTGCAAGACCTCGGCGCTTGGACGCAGCTAAACTGGCCATAGCGCGCGAGGAGTTCGCTAACCTAGAGAGGTTAGGCATCATCAGGCGCTCAAACAGCCCATGGGCTTCCCCGCTACACATGGTCCCTAAAGCTGAAGGTTCATGGCGACCTTGTGGCGATTTCCGCAGGTTAAACAACGCTACAGCGCATGACCGCTACCCAATTCCCCACATTCAGGACTTTTCCGCTCACCTCGCAGGAGCGCGCATTTTTTCTAAGATAGATTTGGTCCGTGGTTACCACCAAGTCCCAGTGCGCGCTGAGGACATACCCAAAACAGCGGTAATAACTCCGTTTGGTTTAGAGTTCTTGCGCATGCCGTTTGGACTTAAAGGGGCAGCACAGACGTTCCAACGCATGATGGATGCAGTGCTGCGCGATCTCCCTTTCGTGTTCGTCTACCTGGACGATATCTTGGTAGCCAGCGCGTCCGAAGACGAACACGAAACCCACCTCACGACGGTTTTCCGAAGGTTGGAAGAGCACGGTTTAATAATCAAACCAGCGAAATGTCAGTTCGGGGTGACGGGGATTGATTTTTTAGGGCACCGCATCTCTCCCGAAGGAGCGGTTCCGCTGCCTGACAAAGTGCGCGCAGTGACAGATTTTCCCCGACCGCAAACGGTCAGGGCGCTACAAGAATTTTTGGAAATGGTGAACTTTTATAACAGTTTCCTTCCCCGCGCAGCGCAGCTCATGCAGCCATTGTACGCTGCGCTCAAAAAACAGAAACCCGCGGATAGGGTCGAATGGACCCCGGAACGAGAGCAGGCGTTCTCGGAAGTTAAAGCAGCCCTGGCAAACGCCGCACTGTTGGCACATCCAGACCCAACGGCCCGCATAGCCCTCACCACTGACGCCTCAGATGTGGCCATAGGGGCTGTCGTGGAGCAGCGCGTCGCCGGGGCTTGGCAGCCGCTTGCCTTTTTCAGCAGAACCTTGCGCGACAATGAACGTAAATACAGCGTGTTCGACAGACAGTTGCTGGCTCTCCACCTGGCCATTCGCCATTTCCAGTTCTGGCTGGAAGGGAGCAATTTTACTGCGTTCGTTGACCATAAGCCACTAACATTCGCGATGGCCAAAGTTTCAGAACCTTGGTCGGGCCGGCAGCAAAGGCAGCTGGCCGCGATCTCAGAGTTTACTACCGATATTCAGCATGTGTCGGGCAAACTGAATGTAGTGGCAGACTGCCTCTCGCGTGCCGTTGTGGCCCCGGTCTGTGTAGGGTTGGATTACGCAGCCATGGCCGCGGAGCAAGCTAGTGACGCGGACGTGCGCGCGCTCCAGTCTGGACCAACAGGGTTAAGGCTGGAGAAGAGGATGCTGCTTAACGGCATTCCCCCCTTAATCTGCGACGTCTCCACGGGTTGCCCACGGCCTGTGGTTCCGGCCGCGTGGCGCCGCCGCGTGTTTGAGTCGGTTCACTCTTTGGCACACCCAGGGGTGTGCGCGTCGGTCAAAATGGTAGGAGAGAAATATGTGTAGCCGGGCCTTCGCAAACAAGTGAAAGAGTGGGCGGCAGCCTGCGTGGCGTGCCAACGAGCCAAGGTTCACAGACACACGAAGGCTCCTTTGGAGCCGTTTCGCATCCCGGCTAAGAGGTTCGACCATGTCCACGTGGACCTTGTAGGCCCCCTTCCGCCATCACAGGGGTACACACATCTCCTGACAATGGTGGACCGCACCACGTACTGGCCGGAAGCAGTTCCGCTGGCGGCAACCATGGCCAAGGAGGTGGCGCGCGCATTTTTAACAGCATGGGTGGCGCGTTTTGGAGTTCCGTCGGACATTACGTCCGACAGAGGCTCTCAATTTGTTTCTGAACTCTGGTCAACCATGGCCTGCAGCCTAGGTGTCAATTCACCGCACAACCGCGTACAACCCGCAGGCTAATGGGTTATGCGAACGTTTTCATAGGTCGTTAAAAGCGGCTCTGAGGGCTTCACTGACGGATGCAAATTGGGTAGACAGGCTACCATGGGTTTTATTGGGGTTACGTTCTGCGCCTAAAGAGGATCTAGAAGCTTCCCCGGCAGAACTTGTTTTTGCACAACCACTCCCGCTGCCTGGGGAGTTTCTGCCAGATAATCCTGCGCCGGGCAGCTCCCCGTCTCAGCTGCTGCAGCGTTGCATAGACTCAAGCACGCTGCCGGGCCCTGCCCACCACAGTTTTCCGCGGGTTTTTGTGCCTAAAGCTTTGAAAAACACAGAGTTCGTGTTTGTCAGACACGACGCCCACTGCCCCCCACTGCGCCCACCTTATGATGGACCGTTTAGAGTGCTGGAAACAGGGGATAAGCATTTTTTGCTAGACTTGGGGGGTAGGAGGGAAAAAATTGGCATAGACAGACTTAAACCTGCTTTCGTTGTGGCTGACGAGCAAGTGCTGTTGGCGAGGGCCCCTCGGCGTGGAAGACCCCCACGGGGCGCTTCCCAGAGAAAAGATTCTCCAGAGCACCCACACGGACAGTCAAAAAGTTTTCACCCCCAGACATCAGCCCTCCAGCATGGCAGCGCCACGGAGGCGGCAAATCCTGGCTACAGCAGATACGGCAAAAGACTGAAGCCCAAGCAGCATGCGGACTGATGTTGATTGTTCTACAGCATGTGGACTGATGTTAATGGTTATGGTTCTATCACAGCATGTGGACTGTTACCCTTTTGTCCTATCTAAGTTGCTGGGGGGTGGTGGTGTGGCAACCTGGGGAGTGCATAATGGTTTATCACCTTAGACAGGAACAAAGGACGCGAAGTTAACCTTTTGTGTGTGAGAAGTTTCTAGATGCCCTAGTAAGATAACAGGGAGGTGTCAAGGATGAATGGACTGACTGCAGTCGGACGGGGGATTATCTTTTGTGTGTGATAAGAGTCTAGAAGGAGACTATCTTTTGTGTGTGAGAAGAGTCTAGAAGGATGTCATGTTATTTAAGGGAAGAGTTCCTACTTGTATGCCATTCTGTCTATGCTCCTTGTGTGAGTCGTGTAATAAACCGCCTGAACCAAATCGCCTCATTATTTACACGCTCCACAGCCCCTACATTTACTCGTTTTATAGTAATAGTAAATGTAGCATAATGCATCTACAATGTTAACTTTGACCTTTGACCCCTTGACCCCAAACCCATAGTTAGGTCAGGGTGTAAACTGCCCACGATGTGTATTAGATACAACTACTGTATCGATTTGGAAAGCCTACATCATTTCTTTCAGTCATTATTGTGTTTAGACGATGTAGGAAAAATCTGACCTCTGACTTTTGACCTCAAGGTCATCTGATAAGAGTGAAACTGCAATATGCGCATCATCAGAGTATATCAAACCATGGTACCAAGTTTCAAAACATCGAAACAAAATTGTAGGAGGCGTTGATTTCACAAGACAGTTACAGTCTATGAAGTCGGGTGAAGTAAGAGGTCATAGGTCAGGGGCTACAAGTCCTCCAAAAATCATCTGATCAGAACTAAATTGTAATATGCACATCATCAGTGTATATCAAACTATGGTGCCAAGTTTCAAAACAATCGAAATAAAACTATAGGAGGAGTTCACTAAAGTGGGACAGACAGACTGACCCATAACATAATCCCCCTTTTGGCTTCATCCGGGGGAGGCTAAAAAACTGTTGGGAATAATACTGGGAGTGACAGATGCACGTTTGCAATAAAATAAAATGGCTATTTTTTAGGAAAAAAATGATGGAACTAGAAAGCACTCAAAGCGCATACCTCCACCAAGGCTCCTTCCATCCATCATGGATCACCTTCAAAATGTAATGGGTTTGTGTGTAGGCCTAGAGCCACTTCAGGTGAAAATTGCATCAAAGTCTGTCCATTAGTTTTGGAGTATTGTTGCTAACAGTCTGTGAGAGGATAAGAGCCTTGGCGGAGGTATGCATTCTCAGATCATCACCAAAATCTCATAATCTGTTCAGTGTGCCATTACACACCTTTCCTGAAAATGTGAATTAAAGTCACTATATAAATGCAATCCATTATTATTATTATCCATCTTCTACCACTTTTCCGGAGGTCCAGGTCGTGGCAGCAGCAGTTCAAGCAGAGAAGCCCAGACTTACCTCTCCCTAGCCATCTGCTCCAGCACTTCAGAGGGGATACCAAGGCATTCCCAGACCACCTGGGAGATGTAGTCTCTCCAGCGAGTCCTGGGCGTGCCCCAGGATCTCCTCCCAGTGGGATGTGCCCAAAACACCTCAAGTGGGAGGCATCCAGGAGGCATCCTGATCAGATGCCCAAACCACCTCAACTGGCTCCTTTCGATGTACAGGAGCAGCGGTTCTACTCTGAGCCTCTCCTGGATGACTGAGCTCCTCACCCTATCTCTAAGGGTGAGTCCAGCAATCCTACAAAGTTCATTTCAGTCACTTGTATCTGCGATCTCATTCTTTCGGTCATTACCCAAAGCTTGTGACCATAGGTGAAGACGTAGATTGACTGGTAAATCGACATCTTTGCCTTAGAGCTTAGCTCCCTCTTCACCACAACAGACGGGTACAACGTCCGCATCGCTGCAGATGCTGATCCAATCAGTCTGTCAATCTCTCGCTCCATTCTCCTCTCACTCGTAAATAAGGCCCCGAGATACTTAAACTCCTCCACTTGGCAAAAACAGAGCGTGTGATTTAAAAAAAACAAAACAAAAAACACTCACCCGTGAGGTTTCCAATACCATCTCTTCCTCTGTCTCCCCTAGCCTGTCATTGGGCATCTCGCCACGTCTCCGTCCTGACCATGTGTATGAAGTGCTGGGTTTGTGTTGAAAAATGTCCGCCTGTCCCAAAAGCACCCCGTCACGGGAGTGCGCATGAGGAGAGATGCCGTAAAACCACAAACAAAACGAGCAAATGTAACACTACAACCAGTGTTTGATCAATTTATACATCTTTAGCGGTAAAATACTACATCTTGTCAATGAGCTTTAAAACTGTGAATCTCCGGTCTGGACATGGACAAAACACCCACCCCCCCAAGAAATGAAAGATGAGTGTCTGATGAGACAGGTGTGTGTCAAGACGCACAGCAGATAGACAGGTAGGAGTTAGGCACGGAAAGAGAGAGAATACTGTCTGTAATTTTTTTTTTTTCCAGATAGACTCCAATAGACAATACAAAGCAACAGAATAAATTATTTATTTTTTCCTCTCCACTCGGTACCGAGTGGTTGGGGACCGCAGGGAGTTTTCAAATGAAGGTGCTGCCAATAATTTCCAAATCTATACTCTTTAACATGCATTCAATGCAATTTAGCTGCTGTATTAGATATTGTGTTATTTGCTGTTGCATAAAAGAGTTTTTCTGTATAGCAGAAGTTTCTGCTTAATTTACAAATCACTGTTTAATAGGAAATTTCTGACAATCCTGTGCTTTTCTTGTATTATATAGAATATCATTGCAGCAAACTGGAAAAAAAAAAACCATCTGCTTTAAAATTTGCAAATCTTCCCACAGCTTTTAGAGCAAAAAAAATCTCAAAACATCTCAATTTTTAACGCAACTTTTTAAAAAAGCTCCAGCGAATTCAGGCTTTTTGGGCCGCTACAATCATAAGAACATCCCGTGAAATCCCGGAGGGACTGAAAAATGTTTTTATTGCGAAGCTCAAGCATTTTTGTGGATGTCAGCTTCTCTTTTCTCTCCTATCTCCTCTCAACTGCACCACAGAGCTGTACTCAGGCGCTTCCCCCTGCCTCATTTCGGGGTTGTTGCCATGTCTGGTTTTTCCCGCAATTTTGTTCTTTAGAAACTTTTTCTTTTGAGTCTTTTTTCGTGGAGCAGATGTCTGTTTTTTTATGCACAATCCGGTGCTAAACAATCGTGCCAAAGAAATACTTCTGTTTTTCTAAAAAAAAAAATAAAAAATTGCTCTTATAAATTGGCAACTGATTTAATCACTTTTCCAAAATTACTATTCAAATAAAGGCAAGAGAGTCATATTCTTCTTTAGGGGTCACCGCAGGGGATCATCTGCCTCCATCTCACTCTATCCCTTGCATCTTCCTCTGTAACACCAACCTTCTCCATGTCCTCCTTCACTACATCCATAAATCTTCTCTGTGGTCTTCCGCTTTTCCTCCTGCCTGGCAGCTCCATCTTCAACACCCTTTGTCCAATATATCCACTATCCCTCCTCTGCACATGTCCAAACCATCTCAGCCTTGCCTCTCTTACTTTGTCTCCAAACCGCTCAACCTGAGCTGTCCCTCTGATACACTCATTTCTAATCTTGTCCCTGCTAGTCACTCCCAATGAAAATCTTAGCATCTTCAACTCTGCCACCTCCAGCTCCATTTCTTGTCTTTTTGTCAGTGCCACCATCTCCAAACCATACATCATCCCAGGTATCACGATCGTCTTGTAAATCTTCTCTTTCACTCTTGCTGCTACGCTTCTGTCACAAATCACCCCGATGCTCATCTCCACCCACTCCACCCTGCCTGCATTCTCTTCTTCACCTCTCTTGTGCATTTTCCATTGCTTTGGATGGCTGACCCCAGATATTTAAACTCATCTACTTTCACCACCTCTACTCCTTCCATCTTCATTGTTACACCAGCATCCCTCTCATTCACACTCATGTATTCTGTCTTGCTTCCACAAACTTTCATTCCTCTTCTCTCCAGAGCTTACCTCCACCTCTCCAGGTTCTCTTCCACCTGCTCCCTACTCTCACTACAGATCACAATGTCATCTGCAAACATCATGGTCCACGGAGACTCCGACCTGACCTCATCTGTCAGCCTGTCCATCACCATGGCAAACAAGAAGTGGCTCACAGCGGATCCCTAATATAACCCCACCCGCACCATGAACCCATCTGTCACTCCTATAGCACACCTCACCACTGTCTCGCTGTCCTCATACACACGTGACAAAATTGTTGGTACCCCTCTGTTAATGAAAGAAAAACCCACAATGGTCACAGAAATAACTTGAATCTGACAAAAGTAGTAATAAATAAAAATTCTATGAAAATTAACCAATGAAAATCAGACAATGCTTTTGAATTGTGGTTCAACAGAATTACTTTAAAAAACAAACTCATGAAACTGTACATGTCCTGCACTACCCTTACATACAGTGGATATAAAAAGTCTACACACCCCTGTTCAAATTCCAGGTTTTTGTGATATAAAAAATTAAACCAAGATAAATCATTTCAAAACGTTTTCCACCATTAAAGTGACCTATAACCTGTACAACCCAATTGAAAAACAAACTGAAATCTTTTAAGGGGAAAAACAAAAAATAAAAAACTTGCACTACCCTGGTTGTATGAATATGCACACCCTGTTATAACTGTGGATGCGGCTGTGTTCAGAATTAACCAGTCACATTCAAACTCATGTTAAATGGGAGTCAGCACACACCTGCCACCATTTAAAGTGCCTCTGATTAATCCCAAATAAAGTTCAGCTGTTCTAGTGGGCTTTTCCTGACATTTTTGTAGTCACATCTTTCAGCCACAAGCCATGGTCCACAGAGAGCTTCCAAAACATCAGAGAGATGTCACTGTTCAAAGGTATCAGTCAGGAGAAGGGTACAAAAGAATTTCCAAGGCATTAAAAATACCATGGAACACAGTGAAGACAGTCATCATCAAGTGGAGAAAATATGGCACAACAGTGACATTACCAAGAACTGAACGTCCCTCCAAAATTGATGAAAAGACGAGAAGAAAAGTGGTCAGGGATGCTACCAAGAGGCCAACAGCAACATTGAAGGAGTTGCAGGAATTTCTGGCAAGTACTGGCTGTTTAGTACATGTGACAAGAATCTCCCATCTTCTTCATATGTCTGGGCTATGGGGTAGAGTGGCAAGACGGAAGCCTTATCTAAGGAAGAAAAACATCCAAGCCCGGCTACATTTTGCAAAAACACATTTGAAAATCTCCCAAACACACGTGGGAAAATGTGTTATGGTCTGATGAAACCAAAGTTGAACTTTTTGGCCATAATTCCAAAAGGTATATTTGGCACAAACACAACACTGCTCATCACCAAAAGAACACCATACCTACAGTGAAGCATGGTGGTGGCAGCATAATGCTTTGGGGCTGGTTTTCCTTCAGCTGGAACTGGGGCCTTAGTCAAGGTAGAGGGAATTATGAACAGTTCCAAATACCAGCCACTCCGCTCTTGTAAGTCACCCTATGTTCCTCTCTCTTCTTGAAGTATGTGTTCACCACAGCCATTTCTATCCTTTTAGCAAAATCACCACATACACTTGATCCTTCTATTTACTAGCCAACAGTCATGAATAAAAACCTGCAACTTAACATTTTCCCCACAATGCCTCCGGCAACCTCCTATACCCAATGACACGTTAGTAAATGTATAAGCTTATCCCTGGTTCTCCTGAACGAGACAAGCTAAAAATAAATGGAGGGTGAGAATATGTATGGGCACATAATCATACCATGTAGGATAACTAAATAGACGGTTATGCTGTTTCATCCCACCTAGCAACAATGCTCTGCACTGTGTGTGTTTATATATTTACATATTTATTCCATCTAGCTACAATGCTCTGCACTGGGTGTGTTTATATTTATGTATCTATATATTTATTCCATCTAGCTACAATGCTCCGCACTGTGTTTTTATATATCTACATATTATTCCATCTAGCTACATTGCTCCGCACTGTGTGTGTTTATATACTTGCATATTTATTCCACCTAGCTGCAATGCTCCGTACTGTGGGTGTTTATATATTTACATATTTATTCCATCTAGCTACAATGCTCTGCACTGTGTGTTTATATATTCATATATTTATTCCATCCAGCTACAATGCTCTGCACTGTGTGTCTGTGTGTGTGTGTATATATATATTTTATAGTAATATGTACATATGTACGTATATTAGCTGCTCTTGCTTGCTTGTTTTTTTTTTTTTTTTTTTTCTTGCCTTCTGATTGTTGCTCTGAGTGTTGCTATCCCTGTGCTGTTGCAATCCTGGAATTTCCCCGTTGTGGGACTAATAAAGGCTTATCTTATCTTATCTTATCTTAAACAGTGTGTATCAAAATAATGTAGTTTTTATTTTTATATTTGTTCATTTTGCACTCAACCTCTGCCTCTCTTCTAGTTCTAACAGTGATATCTATTTTTCTGGCTCAGTGCCTTACCATGGGAGATAGGGATCAGGGACTGGCTGCAGCAACAGTTGATTGAGGCAAAGTGCACTCCAGAGACAGGCCTGCCACTGGCTGAAACAGTGAGCTGCTCCAACATCCATCCCTCGCCTCTCACCCGGTCTCACACGTTGTTGATCCAGTGCCACCCACACTCTGTGCTCTGGAGCCCAGGTTACCTGTGGAACTGGAATGTGGAGAGCTGAATCTGAATGGTTAGTCTGCATATCCAGTCTGGCTTTCAGTAAAATAAAAAAAGCAACAAGTGTCTTACAAATGCTCTCTTAGAAGTTTTTTATGTCCTTATAAACAAAGAAAAGCTTTGTAATTTTATGTATTGTTACAGAGGAAAGACAGTGATAAACACATTAGTGAATATTGATTGTCTTTCTTGGTTTTAACAATGGTACTTTGGTAATGCTCTGTAACTGTGTTGTGTCTTCTGTTAACAGGAACGTACAGTATAAGCATTTTTTTCTGCAATACAGTGGGGAAAAAAAGTATTTAGTCAGCCACCAATTGTGCAAGTTCTCCCACTTAAAAGATGAGAGAGGTCTCCAATTTTCATCATAGGTATACCTCTACTATGAGAGACAAAATGAGAAAAAAAAAATCCAGAAAATCACATTGAAGGATTTTTAATGAATTAATTGGAAAATTCCTCTGTAAAATAAGTATTTGGTTACCTACAAACAAGCAAGATTTCTGGCTCTCACAGACCTGTAACTTCTTCTTTAAGAGGCTCCTCTGTCCTCCACTCGTTACCTGTATTAATGGCGCCTGTTTGAACTCGTTATCAGTATAAAAGACACCTGTCCACAACCTCAAACAGTCAGACTCCAAACTCCACTATGGCCAAAACCAAAGAGCTGCCAAAGGACACCAGAAACAAAATTGTAGACCTGCACCAGGCTGGGAAGACTGAACCTGCAATAGGTAAGCAGCTTGGTGTGAAGAAATCAACTGTGGGAGCAATTATTAGAAAATGGAAGACATACAAGACCACTGATAATCTCCCTCGATCTGGGGCTCCACACAAGATCTCACCCTGTGGGGTCAAAATGATCACGAGAACGGTGAGCAAAAATCCCAGAACCACATGGGGGGACCTAGTGAATGACCTGCAGAGAGCTGGGACCAAAGTAACAAATGCTACCATCAGTAACACACTACGCCGCCAGGGACTCAAATCCTGCAGTGCCAGACGTGTCCCGCTGCTTAAGCCAGTACATGTCCAGGCCCGTCTGAAGTTTGCTAGAGAGCATTTGGATGATCCAGAAGAGGATTGGGAGAATGTCATATGGTCAGATGAAACCAAAATAGAACTTTTTGGTAAAAACTCAACTTGTCGTGTTTGGAAGAGAAAGAACACCATACCTACTGTGAAGGATGGGGGTGGAAACATCATACTTTGGGGCTGTTTTTCTGCAAAAGGACCAGCATGACTGATCCGTGTAAAGGAAAGAATGAATGGGGCCATGTATCGTGAGATTTTGAGTGAAAACCTCCTTCCATCAGCAAGGGCATTGAAGATGAAACGTGGCTGGGTCTTTCAGCATGACAATGATCCCAAACACACCGCCCGGGCAACGAAGGAGTGGCTTCGTAAGAAGCATTTCAAGGTCCTGGAGTGGCCTAGCCAGTCTCCAGATCTCAACCCCATAGAAAATCTTTGGAGGGAGTTGAAAGTCTGTGTTGCCCAGCGACAGCCCCAAAACATCACTGCTCTAGAGGAGATCTGCATGGAGGAATGGGCCAGAATACCAGCAACAGTGTGTGAAAACCTTGTGAAGACTTACAGAAAACGTTTGACCTCTGTCACTGCCAACAAAGAGTATATAACAAAGTATTGAGATGAACTTTTGGGATTGACCAAATACTTATTTTACAGAGGAATTTACCAATTAATTCATTAAAAATCCTTCAATGTGATTTTCTGGATTTTTTTTTTCTCATTTTGTCTCTCATAGTTGAGGTATACCTATGATGAAAATTGGAGACCTCTCTTATCCTTTAAGTGGGAGAACTTGCACAGTTGGTGGCTGACTAAATACTTTTTTGCCCCACTGTATGTACTTACAAATAAAAACTGATCAATTTTAGTAGAGATTGAGCTCTGTTATTATGAAGCATTATGATCCATTTTTTTGACTTTCTAGAATAAACAAGAGGTCAGGAACCACTAACCAGCATGTGGGTGGTGGTTAGCATCAGGTTGGTTGTTCCACGAGAGCTCTCCATAAACCATACCCAGCACCAAGGCCTGCATCTGTTGCTGTGAGGGTTTTGGTATGGCCTCACGGAACCAGAATCCTGTCACTGCTACAGCTAGCTGCAGGTGGAGAGGAACAGCTGCCAGGTTGGCCACCTTCACTCCCAAGACTTCTAGAAGGACACTGAGTCGCAATGCTACAGGAGCCTAAATGACAGGAAGGAATGACAGTGTAACGTAAAATTTCAACATGCGATATGTAGGCAGCACAGTTGATAAGCACTGTTGCCTAATAGCTAGAAGGTTCCAGGTTTGAATGCCCAGGGTGGTAGGGGTAGAAACTTTTCTGTGTGGAGTTTGCATGTTCTTCCTGTGATGTGTGGGTTTACACCCACAATGTAAAAACATGCATGTTAAGTTAACTGGTGATTCTAAAGTGTCCCTAGGTATCTGTCTCTCCTTAGAATAGAGGGTTAGTATGGTGGCTAAACTGTCATCTCTGCTGGAGTCCGAGTTCCACCCTATGCAGGACATACTGAATGCACTGAGGAGCTCATTTAGCAGCAGACTACATTATCCTAGGTGCACAACCGAGAGGTTTCGCAGGTCCTTCCTACCTACGGCTGTCAGACTGTACAACCTAAGCAGGGCTGCTCGCAGAGATAGCAAAAAGACGTGACAACCCAATAGTATTGAATGCAAAAGACGCAATAGACTTACACAATGGTCCCCTCCGGTATACAACTAGGAAAATACCGATCGCTATGGGGGTGAGAATATGTATGGGTACATAATCATACCATGTAGGATAACTAAGTAGATGGTTATGCGGCTTCATACCATCTAGCTACAATACTCCGCACTGTGTGTGTTTATATATTTACATATTTATTCCATCTAGCTACAATACTCCGCACTGTGTGTTTATATATTTACAGTTAGGCCCAGAAATATTTGGACAGTGACACAATCTTCATGATTTGGGCTCTGCATGCCACCACATTGGATCTGAAATGAAACAACTACAACGGAATTGAAGTGCAGACTTTAAGGTTTAATTCAAGGGGTTGAACAAAAATATATGATTAAACATGTAGGAATTGTAGCTATTTTTATACAAACGCTCCTCATTTTAGGGGCTCAAAAGTAATTGGACAAATAAACATAACCCTAAGTAAAATGTTACTTTTCAATATTTTGTTGAAAATCCTTTGCAGGCAATGACTGCCTGAAGTCTGGAATCCATGGACATCACCAAACGCTGGGTTTCCTCCTTTGTGATGCTTTGCCAGGCCTTTACTGCAGCTGTCTTCAGTTGTTGCTTGTTTGTGGGTCTTTCTGCCTTAAGTTTTGTCTTGAGCAAGTGAAATGCATGCTCGATTGGGTTGAGATCTGGTGATTGACTCGGCCATTGCAGAATATTCCACTTCGTTGCTTTAAAAAAGTCTTGGGTTTCTTTTGCAGTATGTTTTGGATCATTGGTGAAGCGCCGTCCAATCAACTTTGCTGCATTTGGCTGAATCTGAGCAGAAAGTATATCCCTATACACTTCAGAATTCATCTGGCTGCTTCTGTCTTTTGTCACATCATCAATAAACACAAGTGACCCAGTGCCATTGGAAGCCATGCATGCCCATGCCATCACACTGCCTCCACCATGTTTTACAGAAGATGTAGTGCTTTGGATCATGAGCTGTTCCGGTTCTTCACCAAACTTTCTTCTTCCCATCATTCTGGTACAGGTTGATCTTAGTCTCATCTGTCCAAAGAATGCTGTTCCAGAACTGGGCTGGCTTCTTCAGGTGTTTTTTGGCAAAGTCAATTCTGGCCTTTCTATTTTTGAGGCTGATTCATGGTTTGCACCTTGTGGTGAATCCTTTGTATTTACTCTCATGAAGTCTTCTCTTTATGGTAGACTTAGATACTGATACACCTACTTCCTGGAGAGTGTTCTTCACTTGAGTGGATGTTGTGAAGGGTTGTTCTTCACCATGGAAAGGATTCTGTGATCATCCACCACTGTTGTCTTCCGTGGACGTCCAGGCCTTTTTGAGTTCCCAAGCTCACCAGTGCACTCTTTTTTTCTCAGAATGTACCAAACTGTTGATTTGGCCACTCCTAACATTTCTGCTATCTCTCTGATGGATTTCTTCTTTTTTTTTTCAGCCTCAGGATGGTCTGTTTCACCTCCATTGAGAGCTCCTTTGACTGCATGTTGTGTGTTCACAGCAACAGCTTCCAAATGCAAACGCCACACCTGGAATCAACTCCAGACCTTTTAACTGCTTAATTGATGACAGGTTAACGAGGGAAGAGCCCATCCAGCCTTGTTATTTTTTTTTTTTGCAGCCTTCTGAGTCAACTGTCCAATTACTTTTGGTCCCTTGAAAAAGAGGCGGCTACGTATTAAAGAGCTGTAATTCCTAAACCCTTGTTCCAATTTGGATGTGAATACTCTCAAATTACAGCTGAGAGTCAGCACTTTAAGCCCATATTGATTATATAATTGTATCCTGAATATGTTTTCGTAAACAGCTAAAATAACAAAACTTGTGTCACTGTCCAAATATTTTTGGGCCTAACTGTATATATTTATTCCATCTAGCTACAATGCTCCGCACTGTGTGTCTATATATATATATATATATATATATATATATATATATATATATATACAGTATATATATATATATATTTTTTTTTTTTTAATTTATTTATATGTACATATGTATACTCGCTGCTCTTGTTTTTTTCTCTTGCCTTCTGATTGTTGCTCTGAGTGTTGCTATCCCTGTGCTGTTGCAATCCTGGAATTTCCCCATTGTGGGACTAATAAAGGCTTATCTTATCTCATCTTATTTTAGTACTAGTGAAGTGCTTTGAGTGATCTTTGAGACTTGAAAAAGTGCTATACAAGTACAGATCCTTATACATATAGTATATTCTGGCAGATCAATGTAGAACAATATTTACCAGACCAAGTCCATCCAGATGTATATGGTTTCTGGGAAGAAGTGCCTCCACTTGGTTTTTCTTCAAGTTGAGTTCCAAACGGTCATACTCTTCCACAGACACTGGGGTGCTAAAGCCCTGAGCCTGCACTGCTGCTGCCTGTATATGTGGTAAAATATGTCCCTGTCCCCTACCTCCACCTCCTCTAACACCTCTCATTCCCTGTCCTGATCCCTGTGCACCTCCACCACTTCCTTGAGCTAAACCATCTTGATGTCCCTGCAGTAATACTCCATATATAGCCTGACGAATGGCTCTAGAACTACAGTGGCTGCTGGCTAACTTGCTGTTCTCCACCTGTGGGATAAGAAGGACCCTGCACATGACAAAAGCATCAACCACCATGGGAGCCAGCCGCCCCTGTGCTGAAGCCAGCAACAGGCACTCTGGCAGCTGTGAAAGCCCAGAGGCCTGCCTTCCTGGAGCTACCTTATCTCTTGAGAACCAGCGATCCAGAGAGCTTGGAGATGTGATGCGGTATTCTTGCACACCTGCCCACAGCTTGGAAGCAAGTTCACTTTTCTGGCCTCGCTTCCCTCTACCACCAACTTCCCCTGCTAGGTAGGTCAATTCATTCACAGCCTCTGATACATTTCGAAAGGAGGACAGCCAGAGGAGGAACACTTCAAAACGGGAACTGGAAGCTCTACCTTTACCCCTAAACAAATTTCCGTCAAACTGAGAAAGGAGTGTTTCGGTTTCTTTTGGAGCACCGTAATCATTACCAGTGAGGACAGCACACAAAGGCAGCAGCTCTGGGTTTATGCCCCCAAACAATCCACACAGGCTGCTAGTGTTGTACCACCGAGCTGAGATATAGCGCTGAGATGCTTTACCCTTAAGTGTGGTCCACTCAAAAAAATTGAACGGCAGATAACCACCTATAAGATGAGAAAAAATATGAATACTCAGTAAACAAAGACACAACGTCTCCTGACATTACAGAGGGCTTTCCTCCTCCATTACCTGGAAGATTAAATATATAAAAATCACTGTCGTTTGTCAGTACGGGGCAGTTCCACTGGTGTGCCAAACAGGCAATTTCCCAGTCAGCCTCAGCTGGACACTGGACCAGTGGGACTCCTTTCTGGTGGAGGACCTGAATGAAAACATCTCTTGTGAGGATGGGGAGAACCGAACCATTGAGCCGATGAGAGATTTTGTCTGCCTCCTTTATCTTAGACTGAAGACGCTGCCGCAGGGTATCAAACTTCTTGTCACTGGGGTCAATCCCTAAAATGATAACAAAGATAGAAAATATATATTTTAAAGTGGTTACAAGGGCAAACAAACTTGGTAAAAAATCAAGTAAATATTTTTATATGTTAATTTATGTAAATCGTGTTAATGAAAATAATTCATGACAGAACTGTGTTAAAAAACTAGAAAAAAAACATATCAAATATAAACACTTCTGTTTTCATTTCTGTTTTTACCAATTATAGGAAAAGATCCAAGACTTTTTTCTGTTGGCACATGAAGCACATTTCTTATCAAATTTTGAGTATATTTAAAAAAAATTTAAAAAATTGTTGAGCACTTTTCCTTTGCTGAGATTTTCCACCTTGTTCAATCCTCAGTAGATGCACAATAATTTTAGTCCTCTTTTACTGGGACTAGTCTGAGGCACACTCATATTCTTTAATCTGCAACTTTACATACCACACACTTCAGGAGAATAGATTACTGAAGAAGAAAAACATGTTTAAAATTTGAACGTATGTCTTTCGTCTTTTTTGCCAAGTATTCTGGTTTCCTCCCACAGTACAAAGACGTGCATGCTAGTTTAACCCTCAGGGACCCTTCAAATATTAGTCACACCTGTATCACTAAGCACAAAAAAAATGTGCTTTTCGCTGACCACAGGATCTCATCTCTGCTGTTTGTAGATGATGTTGTTCTGTTGGCTTCATCGAGCACTGACCTACAGGGTTTACTGGGGCGGTTTGCTACTGACTGTGAAGCGGCTGGGATGAGAATCAGCACCTCCAAATCTCAGTCCATGGTTTTCAGATGGAAATGGGGAGACTGTCCTCTCCGGGTTGGGGACGAGCTCCTGCCCCAAGTGGAGGAGTTTAAGTATCCTGGGGTCTTATTCACAAGTGACGGGAGACTGGAGTGAGACATTGACAGACAGATCAGAGCAGCATCTGCAGTGATGCGGATATTGTACCAACAGTGTTTCCTCTGGCTTAAAGACCTTGGCGCAGTGGCAACATATTTTTCGGGGTGGGGGGGGGGGGCAGAAAACACGACATGCTTGTAACCACAATATATTAATTTTACACTATTTTTTTTTTTATTTTGCACAGTTAATATTGCATAATGAAACTTACCATTTGAAGTATTGTACAACCGAGGCTTGAATGTTGGAATATTGGGCCAGCTGGGGTCCCACCCAGACGTCCTGTGTTTGGACTTTTTACTGGTGTATCCAGTAAGTAAGTATGCTCTCCTTCCTCTGCTCTCACCTGTCCTGGACCCTCTGCCTGAACACTTTCCTCTCCTTGACTCCTCTCTTCTTTCTCATCTTTCCCTCTCTGAGTTCTGTCTGCTTCAGGTTCTCTCTCTGTCTATGGTGGTATACAAACAGGTTAGAAAATATCAAGTGTCACGTTTTGTCCTGCAGGATTTTTTTTTTGCCATGGTTTACATAAATGACAAAAATATGTTTGTTTGTTTGTATTTTTGTATTTTTATTCTGGTGTATTTTCCATTGAGAAAGTAGGAAAGAGAAGGAAAAAAAACATTCGTAATAGTAACTTACTCATGCATAGTTTAATTATATGTTCAAAGGTGGGTATAGTAGCCAGAAATTCTACTCATGTAAAAGCAGTGCTATGAAATTAATAATTAAAAGTAGACAACCAAAAATTTTTAGTTGAGTTAAGGGTACAAAGAGCACCCACTTAAAAAAACTTGAGTAATGACTTCAGTCTTGAAGGTTTGAGGTTTTTCTCAAAAATTTATAACAAATTTCTTATAGTTTTCTACTTTTCTCTGTAAAATTTATCTAAATTTGAAACCATTTTCCTCAAATTTGTAATTTCCTCTTGTAAAATTGACTGTACATTTGAAACTTCATTATAAATTTGTGGATTATATTATGGCTTATTTTTGTCTGTTTTATAAAATAAAATTACTGTTTTTTAAATAAATTTGAAACAGACTGTGGTATTTTTTTTACTTTTTCCTAATAATAATTTACATTTTTGAACATAATTTTGCAGAGCCAGAACAGAACAAGGGCCTTTTCCACTAGCACGCTTTAGTGCGACACGGGACGGCTCAGCACGCTTTGTACGCTTTTCCACAAGCCCCAACACGGTTTAACAGCCGCGATTCTCAGCCCCGCTCCAGGGCAGGGTACAGCAGTGCTGAGCTGTGCCATTAACAGACTGGTCGCCGCTGATTGGTCAGGTCGTAACCGGCGCTGATTGGTCAGGTTGTAACCGCCCCTCTCCTCCTCCTCATCTACCAAATCTTCACGACCTTCTCAATAAAGTTTTTGAAAAAAAAAAAAAAACAATCTTCATGACCGCCTTTACTCAGCACGCAACCACTGTTGGCGGTTCCTTTTCAGTGTATTGCTGTGCTATTTTCATTTATTCTCTATCAAAAATGTCTTCGCGTAATAAGGGTGTTCCATGGACCAGTAAGGAGCTGCAGTGTCTGTTCACTGCACTGTCAGACGAACGTATGCAGCGCGAGTTAGACGGAGCCGCCCGGAATGAAAAAATATACTGGGAGGTCTGGACATCGGAGTCCTTTAACGGTGAGTTTTAATTTTTTTTTATTGTGCGTTTTTTCGCAAATATATTTGGTAAGACGCTCAGTTTATTTATGCAATAAAAAAGCTGTTCATTTGTGGATGATGATCGCTGCTTTATTGCAGCACACTGCGGACTAAAGCTTTTATTTTAATTATTCATGTGAACAATACGCTGAAATAAGCTTATGTATTCTTGTTAAAAACTATTGTCTTTTCTGTATATATTGCACTTTCGTGCTGTATTTTATTGTGTGAATTTTCCTTGTAGAATCATCCCACGCATCCGCCGCGACAGCCCGCACGGATTATTCAACCGAGCCTTCCTGACCCACAGCAGGCAGAGACGGATTCATTCAACTTGTGACCCAGTTTGGGAAGCTGGTGTAGACACTCAGTGGTCGGCGTGTATAAAATGTCGATTAACCTTCATGTTGTGTTGCAAAGTTTTTTTTTTCTTTTAATATTTTGTATATAATAAAATGGAATTGTTTTGGAAAGTGTGGTTTGTCTGTTATAACACTGAATTATAAAACAGTATAATTGCATAGAAATTCCATTGCCTAATCTGATCTGACCTTCCTGTCAGGGGTCAACCATTGTAAAGGTAATGTAATTTTTAACTAGACCAAAAAACAAATGTTTTTGTAAGCTTTCTGTTCTTTTTATTGAAATATCATAAAAAATTAGCCCCACATGATCCAGTTCTAAACTTTGGGTACATTTTTTATGTTAACATAAGAAGTTGTACAGTTGGACTTTAAAATGCAGCAGGAGAGACTGATCAAGCTTACAAGTCAAAGTAGGTAAAAAAAAGTAAGTATATGTAAATTGAATGTTCTATCGGCATTCCAAATTCAGAGAATTACAATACTTTAGAAGGAGTGTAGCATCATCTAAACGGAAAATAATAATACTGTTGTTCCAAACGTTGACCTGAAGGTGAAAAACATGATTTTTTTTAATTCAGTACATCCAAAATGCCCTAGGATGTGGTGTTGGACAGTGTGCCACCGTCTCATTATTTAATACGAATAAAAACAAGTTTCAGCTCATTATTTCTAGGTCATTTGGCAGTTAATTCAAAACAAAAGTGACTTGTGTTGTTGCAGCTTAATTATGAGATAAAATTAATTGTGAGATAAATCCACAGAGCGAGCAAGGCAATAATCCTTGGATCCTTTTTTGTCTCGTGTAAATAAGGACTCAGTCGGGAGTGTGGCCCCGCCTCGCTGAGAATCTGCTGCTGCCCCGCTTCTAAAACCTCCTAACACAAACCATCACAGCACAAGCACAACAGCGTGCTAATGGAGACAGAAGCATTCCGAGCCGTACTGAAGTGAATCGAGCCGTACCGAGGTGTGCTGGGCTAGTGGAAAACAGGCTTAATTTAACTCTGATTTCAAAGAAAAAATATTAATAAAATTGCATTTAACGATTTAAATTAACTTAAATGACCAAGGATGCTGTTATTTCTGTTATAATATTTCTATATATTTATGTTTTGTTTTGTTTTTTTGTTTTTTTTAAGAAATCTCACCACCAAGACGGCAAGAAAAACCTCCCTTATTTTGAAATCCAAATGCTGGCACGTTTAGTTTGTCTGAAGGCTGCTGATGGATTAAAGTCATTGACTTCATGAACTTCTGTCATCTTAACTTGCCAGGTACATAATAGGGAACATAACTTAATATTGTAGTGGCTGGTGAAATACTGTATATCCTCAGCAATTCAGTAGTCCCCCTTGCCTTTCCCTTCATATGAAGCTGGCTGCATGTGAATTCTAACCACATCTCTTAGCTAAGTGACTCTTCCATTATTGCTCCCATTTCCAGCGGGTTAAAACCATGATAAATGCCTCCAGTGCTTACATACCTCTTCTGATTTTTTTCCATGTTTAAAGTACTTTAATAAACTCATGTTTCTGTTGGACAGTCACGCTTAGTGAGACACTCTGCCTTGTAAAGCCTGCTTCATGCTGCATTTCCCCTCTAGTCAGCCTTGGTCCGCGTACGCTTTGAATGAGCCCAGCACGCATGCGGCGCTGTTCATGCTCACTTTTTTCATGTACCCAGGCCAAGCGGTTGACGCATGCACACAACCGCCATTTGTAGTTTCACTCCCGCCCGATAGGTTGCACCAAGGTGCTGACGTGCCAGGATTTTCACCAACGAAGAAACGGCAGACTTCTTCACAAAGTTTCTCTTCAAATATAGAGTCCATTTCTGCTGTTTGACTTCCCGGTTTTCACTCCTTTTCCACAAAGATGCTGTTGCCGCTGTGAAAGAAAGTATGTATTATGATTCATGTATGTTTTTATTCTCGTTTTCTGACTGACTGGAAAGCTTGCGTGAGCAGGGCGCTTCTAAACTCCGCGCGAATGACGGCCACGTGTGTTGTTCGTGTGCACACTTGCGGAAAGTCATTGCTTCATATATTTTTCTTAAATTCATATCTCCTTATTGGCGTGGCGGTAATATTTCTGGCGAGGCAGGCCGCCACCCAGAAATGTTACCAGAGGAAACCCTGACCAATCTGTCGTGGTGAAGAGGGAGCTGAGCTCTAAGGCAAAGCTGTCGATTTACCGGTCAATCTACATTCCTACCCTCACCTATGGTCATGGGCTTTGGGTAATGACCAAAAGAATGAGATTACGGATACAAGCGGCTGAAATGAGCTTTCTCCGTAGGATTGCTGGACTCGCCCTGAGATGTAGGGTGAGGAGCTCAGTCATCTGAGAGAGGCTCAGAATAGAACCATTGCTCCTCAACATCGGAAGGAGCCAGTTGAGGTGGTTTGGGCATCTGATCAGGATGCCTCCTGGACGCCTCCCACTTGAGGTGTTTCAGGCATGTCCCACTGGGAGGAGACCCCAGGGCAGACCCAGGACACACTGGAGAGGCTATGTCTCCCAGCTGGCCTTGGAACGTCTTGGTATCCTCTCTGAAGAGCTGGAGCAGGTGGCCGGGGAGAGAGAAGTCTGGGCTTCTCTGCTTGAATTGCTGCCTCTGCAACCTGGACCTCCAGAAAAGCAGCAGAAGATGGATGAATGGATGGATGGATTATATTGTACTTTTATTGAGCTAATTATTTTCACCTACATCTAACCTAATTATTGATATCAAATAGTCATAATTTTTAAAAAGATTTTAACCCTTTAAATGCCAGGTTTTTGTTATGATGCCACCATGTTTTTAGATGAAAAAAACTGAAAAAATTAATTATTTTCAATATACTAGATGGAAAGTAAATTTTTTGTGTTGAATTATTACAGCCTGAGGTGTTGATGGTTAGAAGCAAGGCAGGCTGTGACAGTGCCACCTAGTGGAAATAGCATGTTTTTCCTCCATATGCCAAATATGGTCAAAATGGCTCCATCTGGTGGATAGTAAAAATGATCAATTCCTAGGCAAAAGCCCAGCTTGACACCCAGATATAATCAAATGCATCTACTGTACTTTAATGGCAGTGAGATCAACAAAAACTGCAGTCTGAATGGGTTTCAATGGAACATTTTTTTACACTTAACAGTATGAGTGTAATGATTGTTTGTACACAGTGTATTTTACACTTACTGTAGGAGCTAAACGGGAAATAATAAAATCAAATAAAAATACACAATCTTGCCAAAATTCATGTCATATGCATGAGCACAGCCAAAATTATCAAAAAATGAAGAATGATAGCATGTAAGATGTGCTCATAGGTCTCTGAGGGTTAATTGGTGGGGATAAGTTGTCCATAGATATGAATGTGAGGGTGAATGGTTGTCTGTCTCGATGTGTTGGCCCTGTGATGAACTGGCGTGCTGTCCATCTGTCCAATCAAATCAAACGTGGAGTCCACCAAGGATGTTTTATGTTGCTGGACTCTTTAATATGTACTCAGAATTGATCCTCAAGAGAGCTCAAGGACATGCCAGAAGGAATTCTTATCAACTGCAATTGACATCAAACTGGGGATTCTAAATTGTCCTTAGGTATGACTGTGAGAGTGAATGGTTGTCTGTCTCTCTGTGTTGGCCCTGCGATGGACTGGCGATCTGTCCAGGGTGTACCCTGCCTCTCACCCAAAGATGCTGGGATAGGCTCCAGCCCCCCCATGACCCGAAAAGGATTAAGTGGAAGAAGATGGATGGATGGATGGATCAAGATCAACAACATCAGGTATGCTGACTACTCGCACTGTCTGCTGAGCAGTTCCAAAGGCTCTTCGACGCTGTAGTAGTGGTGAGCGAACGTCTTGGGTTATAGTACATGTCAACAGCAAGAAGACCTCATCATGGTAATTTCGAAGTCTCCTCATTCCTTTATATGTACAGTAGTGTGAAAAAGTGTTGGCCCCCTTCCTGATTTCTCATTTTTTTGTACGTTTCACTCTTAAATGTTTCAGATCATCAAACAAATTTAAATATTAGACAAAGATAACACACGTAAACACAAAATGCAGTTTTTAAATAAAGGCGTTTATTATTAAGGGGGAAAAAAATCCAAACCTACATGGCCCTATGTGAGAAAGTGATTGCCCCCTAAACCTAATAACTGGTTGGGCCACCCTTAGCAGTAACAACTGCAATCAAGCATTTGCGATAACTGGCAGTGAGTCTTTCACAGTACTGTGGAGGAATTTTGGCCCACTCATCTTTGCAGAATTGTTGTAATTCAGCCACATTGGAGGGTTTCCAGCATGAACCGCCTTTTTAAGGTCATGCCACAGCATCTCAATCGGATTCAGGTCAGGACTTTGACTAGGCCACTCCAAAGTCTTCATTGTGTTTTTCTTAAACCATTCAGAGGTGGACCTGCTGGTGTGTTTTGGATCATTGTCCTGCTGCAGAACCCAAGTGTGCTTCAGCTTGAGGTCATGAACAGATGGCCAGACATTCTCCTTCAGGATTTTTTGGTAGGCAGCAGAATTCATGGTTCCATTTACCACAGCAAGTCTTCCAGGTCCTGAAGCAGCAAAACAGCCCCAGACCATCATACTACCACCACCATATTTTACTGCTGGTATGATGTTCCTTTTCTGAAATGCTGTGTTACTTTTATGCTGGATGTAATGGGACACACACCTTCCAAAACGTTCAACTTTTGTCTCGTCAGTCCACAGAGGATTTTCCCAAAAGACTTGGGGATCATCAAGAGGTTTTTTGGCAAAACTGAGACGAGCCATCATGCTCTTTTTGCTCAGCAGTGGTTTTCGTCTTGGAACTCTGCCATGCAGGCCATTTTTTCCCCAGTCTCTTTCTTATGGTGGAGTCATGAACACTGACCTTAACTGAGGCAAGTGAGGCCTGCAGTTCTTTGAATGTTGTTGTGGGGTCTTTTGTGACCTCTTGGATGAGTCATTGCTGCACTCTTGGGGTAATTTTGGTCAGCCAGCCACTCCTGGGAAGGTTCACCACTGTTCCATGTTTTCGCCATTTGTGGATAATGGCTCTCACTGTGGTTCGCTGGAGTCCCAAAGCTTTAGAAATGGCTTTATAACCTTTTCCAGACTGATAGATCTCAATTACTTTGTTTCTCATTTGTTCCTGAATTTCTTTGGATTGCAACATGATATCTAGCTTTTGAGGATCTTTCGGCCTACTTCACTTTGTCAGGCAGGTCCTATTTAACCTGTTGCACTTCGGTGTACCGTGGGCGGACACGTCTCTGCGTCCTAGGGCGCACGAGGGCGTCCTAGGAGGCACTGAAAAAAAAAAAAAAAAAGCTGCATTTCCGTTCTTCCACTACAGACACAGCCGCGAACAGAAAGCCAAAGGAGTGCTTTGATTGGTTTAGATGTGATTGACCTCTCATTCGACTAATAAGAGCCTTGAATTAGGTTTCTGAAACCTTGAAGAACCAATGACTGAAAACCTAGCAAGAAGGACCCGCCTACCAACGGCTGCGAATACAGCCAGCCAATTGAAGCACAGTAGTTCGAAAGCGTGCCTCCCTTGCAAAATCTGTTTTGTTTTAGCCGCTGGGTGACACACACGCGTTCGCCAGTCTTTTTTTCTTACTACTGTTCTTATTTGTTTTGAAAAATCGTTTGCCAAAACCGCAATCATAGAAGCGCAAAACCGCAATAATGGAATTATGGTTTGACCGGGTCGCGTGACCAGAACCACGAGTCCGTAACAAGTGGACCAGCGTCATGTTTGTCTGACAATGAAGAAGAGAAGTTCGCCAGCGACACTGCTGTTGTGAACAGGTAAGTGTTATAAGCTAAATTATTCTTTATCCCTGGAAATTGTAATCAAAAATGACTTTTGACCGATCGGTAAATTACAACTGTGCGTAGTACACCACGGCGCACCGTGACCGCGGCGCACCGGGCGATGTCCGTCCTCTGTAGCGGGGGGGGGGGCGCGACGCGTGTGTGTCACCCAGCCTTCGTCGTCGGCCTCCGTCGGTCTATGATGACCATGGAAGAGAATCCTAAACGTCTATTCTGCTGGAATAAAAAAAAAAGCACCGCCTGTGGCTGAACAGGCCGATGCGCGAATGGCAGTCCCTGTCACACAGGTCGCACTTGTGGGTGGTCTCCGTGCTGCTGGGTCTATGGCGGTTCTTCCTGCAGGTCCTTTTTTCATCTGCTGCAGCAGTCAGTCTCTCCACCCAGCCTTACACAAAACAGCTTTCGAACTTCTGTGCTTCAATTGGCTCGCTGCATTCGCAGCGTTGGTAGGCGGGTCCTTCTTGCTAGGTTTTCAGTCATTGGTTCTTCAAGGTTTCAGAAACCCAATTCAAGGCTCTTATTAGTCGAATGAGAGGTCAATCATATCTGATCTGTTCGCGGCTGTGTCTGTAGTGGAAGAACGGAAATGCAGCTTTTTTTTTCCAGTGCGCTCTTGGACGCTCTCGTGCGCTCTAGGACGCAGAGACGTGCCCGTCCGCGGTACACTGGAGTGCAAGAGATTAAATTAAAGGCTCTCAAGTTGAAAGATCTGGTTGACTTTAAAAATGCAGTAATAATGTTTAAAGTGAAGAATCTATCACTGCCCGCAAATATCCAAAAGCTGTTCCAAATAAGGGAGACACAATATCATTTCGGAGGAACATGTATATTTCAAAAACCTTCAGTGAGAACTACCACCAAGCAACACTGTGTTTCAATGCAAGGAGTCAGATTATGAAACGATTTTGGACTTGAATTAAAATCATGTACAACGCTTGGACAATTTAAACAAAAACTAAAGGAAGAAATACTCCAAACATATATACAAGATGACATATAAAATCACATAAGGATTGTCATATTCAGTCTGCATTGTGCTGCTCCCTAGTTTTTTTTTTTTTTTTTTTTTCACATTTTGTCTTAGCTTTGTTCTGAATTGTAATTGCTCTTGTTTTGTTTTTCTTTTGAATTCTTGGATGGAATATGGGTGGGCAATATAAGCTGCGGCTTCAGCCATCACCCATTTCGGATAACTTATGTTGAACTGTATAATCAGAGGAGTTATTGTCTAATTTGACCTTGTTGGACTTTCTTCCCCCTTTGTTATATTATTCTATTTCTTTTAATCTGTACTTTTAATCTATCCAAAATAAAGATTGATTGATTGATTGATAAAAATGAGAAATCAGGAAGGGGGCAAACACTTTTTCACACCATTGTATGTTTACACATACAGTCATGTGAAAAAATTAGGATACCCTGTATAAGCCTGTGTGGGTTTTTTTTTAAACATATTTGGGCATATGGATATTTAATATCAGTGTTTAAAATATTGGGAGATTCATGTAATACAACTAAACAATTTCAAATTTTCTGTAAAATATAATTCTAAACAAATAGTGAGGAAAAAGTTAGGATACCCTCCATCTTTTTTAGGACACCTCCACATTCATTCCCACTTAAAATGGCTAAAATAAATGTTAAAAATGCAAATAAAAACAAAAACAAGGTTAAACATTGATATGTGAACATTTCTTAATAAAGAACTGAATATTTACTGGGGTATCCTAATTTTTTCACACGACTGTACATACAGACATACATACACTTCTGCATGCGGGCATGCACAAATGCACACACACACACACACACACAATATAGGGCTCCCCCTCCCCTTCCCCCATCCATTTCCCAATTTGGATTTGGACTGTATCTTTGGTCTTTTACTATGAGTCTTTTACGTGTTCTGTTTTCATGTATTTTAATGAACGGGTGATGCAACACAAATTTCTGTGTAAACGGATAATAAAGATCTTATCTTATTCAATTACCTCAGAGTCACCTCACATGTCTATTGAAAAAGGAAATTTGAAGAGGAATCAGCCTAGCAAAAGACGCCTTCAACAAGCTTTGGTCAATACTCACTGACAAGAAACTCAAAATCTGACTTCTCAAAACCTTCGTCTGGTCGACTTTTATGTACGCATGTCAATCTTGGACCTTCACAGCAGAAACTTGGCGAAATGTCCCTGTAGCCGAAATGTGGTTTTACTACCAAATGCTCAGGCTCTCATACATACAGATGTATGAGAGATGTATGAGATCATGGCGCCTAGCGGCTGCCCATGACTGGTGCCTAGCGGCTGCCCCGGCCTTGGATGCGCTTGGATGCGCTCTGCAGAGCGTGCCCAAATGCCAAGTCACGTTTCGTTACCTTGTATTCATACATGTGTAATGACAATAAAGTTGAATCTCATCTCATCTCATCTCATGTGGACAAAATTGTTGGTACCCCTCTGTTAATGAAAGAAAAACCCACAATGCTCACAGAAATAACTTGAATCTGACAAAAGTGGTAATAAATAAAAATTCTATGAAAATTAACCAATGAAAATCAGACAATGCTTTTGAATTGTGGTTCAACAGAATTACTTTAAAAAACAAACTCATGAAACAGGCCTGGACAAAAATGATGGTACCCCTAGAAAAGATTGAAAATAATGTGACCATAGGGACATGTTCAACCAAGATGTGTCCTCTAATTAACATCACAGGTGTCTACGGACTATTTAAAGGGTGACGAGTAGTCACTGTGCTGTTTGTTGACATGGTGTGTACCATACTAAACATGGACCAGAGGAAGCAAAGGAGAGAGTTTTCTCAGGAGATTAGAAAGAAAATTATAGACAAGCATGTTAAAGGTAAAGGCTATAAGATCATCTTCAAGCAGCTTGATGTTCCTGTGACTACAGTTGCACATATTATTCAGAAATTTAAGATCCACGGGACTGTAGCCAACCTCCCTGGACGTGGCCACAGGAGGAGACGGATAATACGAATGGTAACAAAAGAGCCCAGAACAACCTCTAAAAACAATCATGGTGAACTACAAGGTCAAGGTACATCAGTGTCAGATCGCACCATCCGTCGTTGTTTGAGCCAAAGTGGACTTCATGGGAGACGACCAAGGAGGACACCGCTGTTGAAAACAAATCATAAAAAAGCCAGACTGGAATTTGCCAAACTGCATGTTGACAAGCCACAAAGCTTCTGGGAGAATGTCCTATGGACAGACGAGACAAAACTGGAAGTTTTTGGCAAGGCACATCAGTTCTATGTTCACAGACGCAAAAATGAAGCATACCAAGAAAAGAACACTGTCCCTACCGTGAAACATGGAGGAGGTTCTGTTAAGTTGTGGGGCTGCTTTGCTGCATCTGGCACAGGGTGTCTTGAATCTGTGCAGGGTACAATGAAATCTCAAGACTATCAAGGTATTCTAGAGAGAAATGTGCTGCCCAGTGTCAGACGGCTTGGTCTCAGTTGCAGGTCATGGGTCTTGCAACAGGATAATGACCCAAAACACACAGCTAAAAACACCCAAGAATGGCTAAGAGTGAAACATTGGACTATTCTAAAGTGGCCTTCTATGAGCCCTGATCTAAATCCTATTGAACATCTGTGGAAGGAGCTGAAACATGCTGTCTGGAGAAGGCACCCTTCAAATCTGAGTGGGCCAAAATACCTGCTGAGAGGTGCAGAAGTCTCATTGACAGTTACAGAAATCGTTTGATTGCAGTGATTGCCTCAAAAGGTTGTGCAACAAAATATTAAGGGTACCATCATTTTTGTCCAGGCCTGTTTCATGAGTTTTGTTTTTTAAAATAATTCTGTTGAATCACAATTCAAAAGCATTGTCTGATTTTCATTGGTTAATTTTCATAGAATTTTTATTTAATTACCACTTTTGTCAGATTCAAGTTATTTCTGTGACCATTGTGGGGTTTTCTTTCATTAACAGAGGGGTACCAACAATTTTGTCCACGTCTGTAGACTGGGTTACAAATGAAGAGGTTCTACGAGTTGGAATGGAGAGAGAACTGTTACAGATGATCCAACAGAGACAACCAAAGTTTTTAGGCCACTCAATTCGAAAAGAGGTGCTCGAAGACCTGAGCTTAAGTGGAAAATTCAATAGAAAACACCGCCTTCGCGGGCAGAGAAAAACCTTCCGTAACAACTTCAATCTTGATCCTGTGAGACACATTTGGAACAATGCAAAAAACAGACTAAAGAGGTGGGTAGTTTGCCAAATGTGGACAACTCCGTGAAGGCACCTATGATGACGATCTGTCTTGGCTTACCCTGCTTCTTGCCCAAAAGACACTGGGATAGCCTCAAGCACCCAGGACTCAAAAAGATTAAGGGATTAAGAAGAAGATGTCTTTTGTCTGCAATAAAGTTATAGATCTTTTACTTCAACTTGTAACAAAGTGTTATGTTTAAAACCTGACAGTGGAAAAAATATTTTTACCACCCCCCCCCACCCCCCACCCCCCCGAAAAAAAATATACACATTTGATGCCTGTCTGGTCTGTGAAGAATGGTGCAATCAATCAGTGGCACTTGGATGTTTGAAATGAACCCACCTATTTTCTGTCTTAATTTATTTTTACTTTGCTTTTAAATTCTTATGTATTCCTTTTGCAACTTTCTGTAATGCTTTAACCTCTTGCACTCCGGGATACCGCGGGCGGTCACGTCTCTGCGTCCTAGTGCGTCCTTGTGTCAACTAGTGCTCTCAGTGCGCACTGAAAAAAAAAAGCTGCATTTCCGTTCTTCCACTACAGACACAGCCGCGAACAGAAAGCCAAAGGAGTGCTTTGATTGGTTTAGATTTGACTGACCTCTCATTCGACTAATAAGAGCCTTGAATTGGGTTTCTGAAACCTTGAAGAACCAATGACTGAAAACCTAGCAAGAAGGACCCGCCTACCAACAACTGCGAATACAACGAGCCAATTGATGCAGAGAAGTTCGACGATTGAAAGCGTGCGTCCCGTGCATAAAATCTGTTTTGTGTAAGCCGCTGTGTGCAACGGTAGTGTTCGCCAGGCTTTTTTTATTACTACTGTTCTTATTTGTTTTGAAAAATTGCTTCGCCAAAACCGCAATCATGGAAGCGCAAAACCACAATAATGGAATCATGGTTTGACCGGGTTGCGTGACCAGAACCACGAGTCGTAACAAGCGGACCAGCGTCATGTTCGTCTGACAATGAGGAACAGATGTTCGCCAACAACACTGCTGTTGTGGACAGGTAAGTGTTATAAGCTAAATTATTCTTAATCACTGAAAATAGTAATAAAAATTACTTTTGACCGATCGGTAATTACAACTGTGCATCATCGCCACATGACGGACCGTTGACGGACCGTTTTTTTGTGCGCCGCGCTCCTCTGTAGCGGGGGGGGGGGGGGGGGGGGCGAAGTTGTTATCCTCTACATTGCAGATATTTTAGTATAATTTCTATTGCACTGCAGGTTATTTTTTCTTGTAAAAAAAAGGCCACACATTTTTTACGTGGCATGCTTCTTTGTGTGTGGGGGGCTTGTTTGTTCATTCATTCATTCATGAACGAATAAACAACCCCCATACACACACACATAGAGCCCTGAGTGTCACCTTTCATTAGAGCCCAAGATGAAGCTTCTTTGTTGAATCATTCAAAAGTTACAGACGTTTTTCCAAACTGTGCCATTTGGCACAATTTGGCACAGTTCAAAAACGCCTGGGAACAACCTGAGAAAAAAGCTGTGTAATATATTCATTTTTTGTGGTATTGTTACAAAATTTTGACCTCAGCTGGATAACACTTGGTTCTACATTTCTGTTGCATTTTCCAGCCAGTATTTGACAGCTGTGTGTTATTTGCAAGCATTTGTATCTAAAAAAACACCCAGGCAAACTTTATTTTCTTCAAGTTCAGTATGTTTAGATGACTGTTACTCAGTGGCCGGAGCACTTAGAGAGATTATGACTATTTTGCCAAAAAATTCAAAGTGTTTTCTTTTAAATGAGACCAACCCCATGAAGATGATGCAAAGGGTTGAAGAACAGCTTTTGATTTACTTTGGGTACGTTATTTTTAGGCGTTTTTAGGGAAATTGACCAGAGTGCAAGGGGTTAATGTTCTATTTAAAGCACTTTGAATTATCTTGTACACGAAATGTGTGATACAGATAAACTTGCCTTGCTCAGACAGTCAGCAGTTTTCAACACTAAAGCATCCTTACCTCCATCCAGTACCACATACGGCTGGATGTTACAACCTGCCAATGCAGAGAGGAAGTCATTGAGAAGGCTGGTGAAAACATCATAGTCCCCTCCATGCTGCTGATCCAACCCATGGGAAAAGTAGAGGCGGAAATACAGACTGCAGCCATCAATGATCAGGCGACTGTCCCTGAACTTCAAATCTTGGAATAAGTGTCTTTTCCCCTCTATATAGGTGGTTAGACCCTGCACACCCATGAGGGCCCTCCTAGGAAAACACAATAAGAAGATAACAGTGGTGCTAAACAAGTACTTATGTTTTTCTAAAAAAAAAAAAAAAAAAAAAAGCTCTTATAAATTGACAATTGATTTAATCACTTTTCCAAAATTACTATTCAAATAAAGGCAAGAGAGTCATATTCTTCTTTAGAGGTCACTGCAGGGGATCATCTGCCTCCATCTCACTCTATCCCTTGCTTCCTCTTCTGCCACACCAGTCCTCTCCATGTCCTCTTTTGCTACATCTATCAATCTTCTCTGTAGACTTCCTCTTTTCCTCCTGCCTGGAAGCTCCAGCTTCAACATCCTTTGTCAAATATATCCGCTATCCCTCCTCTGCAAATGTCCAAACCATCTCAGCCTTGCCTCTCTTACTTTGTCTCCAAATTGCTCGACTTGAGCTGTCCCTCTGGTATACTTATTTCCAATTCTGGTCCCTCTTAGTCACTCCCAATGAGAATCTTAACACCTTTTATTCTGCTAGCAGCTTTGCTTCCTGTCTTTTTGTCAGTGCCACTGTCTCTAAACAATACATCATTGCAGGTCTCACAACTGTCTTATAAACCTTCCCTTTCATTCTTGCACCTATCCTTCTGTCACAAATCCCCCCTGACACTCGACTCCACCCGCTCCACCCCTCCTGTACCCTCTTCTTAATTTCTCTTATGCACTGTCCATTGTTTTGGATGGTTGACCACAGGTATTTAAACTCATCCACCTTCACTTCCTCTACTCCTTGCATCTTCACTGTTACACCTGCCTCCTTCTCATTCACACGCATGTATCCTGTCTTCCTTTTACTGACTTTCCTTCTTCTCAAACACATACCTCTGCCTCTCCATATTATATTGCACCTGCCCCTTACTCTTAAAACAGATTAAAATGTCATCTGCAAACATAGTCCACAGAGACACTTTCCTGACCTCGTCTGTGAGCCTGTCCATCACCACTGCAAACAAAAACGGGTTCAGAGGTGGTCTCTAATGTAATCCTCCACACACCGCACACTCCCCCACCTTCGTGCTGTCCTCCTACCTGCACAACCAACACCTACTTTTTCTGCCGCTCCTGACTTCCTCATTCATTACCACACTTACTCTCTTGGCACTGTGGATACACAAAGACACGGTCTACATTCTTCATCTCCCTAACTATCACACTTTTTCTTTGCCAACTCCGTCCTTGAAAAGCTTTCCTATACTTCTCCATTACACCATATCTCCTTTACTTGCCTTCTTGTCTTCGTTCCACTGTCCAAAGGATACACCAAATACTGTCTTAGCAGTTTCCTTTACCACTTCAGGTGTACTTTTTCCAATCATCTAGTATTCCTTCCACCAAGAGCTCATCTCAACTCCTTCCTGAACTCTGCACGTTCTTCCTTCAGCTTCTACCGTTGCTTCTGTTTGACTTGCTTCCTCTTCTTTTCTAAAGTCATCGTACAAAATGCCGTCCGATGCTGCTTAACAGCATTAAAATAATTATAAATTATACTAACCAATGTACAGTGTCGTATCAAAGAGGTCTTATAACACCTCCTTGGCTGTACGGACTTTTCTCAGTGGTTAAGAACATGTGGCGCAGTTATTTCCTTGTTTCTTACACTTCAAAATAAATTTCCTCACTTGTAATAAAACATGTATTTAGTTGCGTATTTAATATATAGATATTTATTAAGCATACAGTAAATATATTTAAGAACTACATATCCATATAAACTTTGAAACTATAGCATTTTAAATACCGAAGTAAAAAATAGAAAATTCTTATTCTGAATTACGGCAACCCCGTTATTTCTCGCGACAGTTCGACCTACCTTTATGCTAACGATTAGCTCGTTTTGTTCTCCCGTTTGAAAATATTGTTTATGGCAACAATGTCCGGGGTAACAAACCTCGGGGGTTCCGTGCCAAGCCAAACCAGTCTTGGAGCATTCGCACAACGAAAAAAAGATAGCAGCCCGTCAGCTAGGTTTTGGGAATGCCCGGACACTTTAACCCAGCTGGAGGTGATGCGACAGTGGATGGGGAAGCACTACAAAAAGGTAGGGACAAGCTAGCCGCTCCCCCTGCTAGCACACCCCATAGCTCATAGTGTAAACAACCGTAACAGTCTTAACAGTGTTAGCGTTCGCCTGATGATGTTTTCGTTAGGCAAATTCACACAAAGAAAATAAAAGAACAGGGTGAAAATGTAGCTAGCCATATCAACTGTCTGAACATTGACTAGACTGTGGATAAATTGCATCAACATGATGCATTATAATAAGCCACCTTAAGAAAGAGTTGGACATGTCTCCATGTGTCTCTTTTGATAATGTATGTGTTTGTTTCAGTATTTGCTGGTGGAGGCCCCATCTTGTCAGACTCTGGCTGCAGTCACCTTACAGCTTCTCCAGTTCCAGGAGGATGCCTTTGGTCGACAAGCTGCCAGCCCTGCACTCACCAAACTACCGGTAAGTCTATCACTTTATCTCTTTTGTTGTTATGCTTTCTTTTAGAACTACATTATTTTAATTTAATCTTTTTCTCAATTCCCTTCAGTTGTTGTAACAGTTACTGATAGATGTGTTCGCGATTTGGTTATATTTGGGTTACAGCCTGGATACTTATAAGGCCAGAAGAAAAGGCAAAATATTTGTTTTGTTCCAAGTGTTTGCCAACCCTTAAATTATGAATGACTTATGTATGTTTTTATGTATTAATAAAAAAATTAAAAATTAAATTGTCCCACATTCAGTGCACATAATTTTTGTGTTTTAGTGGGCTTGCGTGATTTGAGAAAAATGATCGATTGCAATTGTGACGTATGCGGGGTTCACACAAAGAAAGGGAGCAGATGGCTGCGACACAACAGGCTTTATTAAAACACAACCACAAACACAGACAGGAGGGGAGGTCATTCTCACCAACCTCCGTTTATATCAGGGTTACACAACACATAATCACTTCTGCTCTAATTACCTCCGCCAGGCCGAAAAGGCCAGGAGGAGGTTATGTTTTTGCCGGGGTTTGTCTGTCTGTCTGTCTGTCTGTTGGTTAGCAAGATAACTCAAAAAATCTTGGACGCATTTCCATGAAACTTTCAGGCGTTGTTGGAAATGGTACAAGGAAGAACTGATTAAATTTTGGGGATGATCCGCATCACCGTCTGCATACAGGAATTTTTTAAAGCATTTTTCCACACTGTGACATATGGCCATTTCCAACATGTGCGCAGGCGCAATGGAGGGTGCTGGGCGTCGTGTCTGACCAACACAAACTCCACCTTCTTCAACGTTTTAGCCACAAAAGCATGCGGAAAACACTGGTGGCCTGGGCCCGCCAGCCATAGGCGCTGCGCACATTGCGCTGGTCGTCGTGTCTGACCAACACAAACTCCGCGTTCTTCAACGTTTTAGGCACAAAAGCACGCGGAAAACTCTGCTGGCCTGGGCCCGCCAGCGTGTGTGTTTTTGCGCCACGCTGCAAAACCTGACACGGCCACCTGTCCGCCGCCCGATTATTTGCCACAAATTCCCCGCCCAGCTATAGGCGCTGCGTAAAAACGACCTCTCTGCTGGGGAAGATTCTAAATTCTGTTTTGCCGCGGAGCGCAACCCCAATATAATATAAAACCCACAGCAACCTGTCTAACCAATCTGCATCCGTCAGTGGAGGAGATGGACACACCAACACTTCAGTTTATTACCTCCGCCAAGGAGGCAATGCTTTTACTACTGTAAAACGGGGCTATAAGGGACGGCGGGGTAATATGGGACACTTTTCTAAATGTAATTCCGCTTTTTTAATTTTGCTTCCGCCTACATTTGATGAAGGATTCATGGATATTTGACAATAAAAACACAACTCAGCGTCCTGCTCAAAATAAAAAAAGCACAATTACATTTAAAACATTTCCCAGAAAAGTGTCCCTTATCAACCCGCCGTCCCTTATAGCCCCGTTTTACACTACTGAACCACTAATCCTATCACTATCACATTGATTGTCATTCATTAATTGTCTGTTTATTGCACTGTCCATGTCAAATAAACAAATAATCATTGTCAATCCAATTGCTAGTCATATCTTTTCATGCTCAGGGAATCTGAAAACGTACACACAAACACTGTATGGGGGGAACTGTGCCGCTTGGCGGAGGTCTGCGCTCTCCGAGTGCTTTTCTAGTTCTACCTATAACACTGCTGGGTCATTATAACGTAGTTATAATGACACAGCAGTATAATAACACAGTAATAACACTAAACATACACGAAAATATAACGTCCTCTGCTGGCAACGCATGCCAGGAAAATCCCTTTCCCACTTAACACAGCCCCGACGTTACACTGCCCCCCTCCCCCCGGACTGGTTTCTGTCCCCAGAAAAATGAAAGTCCAACTCAAAAGTCCAACACGAACCCGTCCAGGTGTCGGGGTGGCCTTCGATGCCGACGACCAGCACGTACAGGCCCACCAGTGTCCATCTGAGGCTCGGTCGGAGTATCTGGTTGGGATGAAGGCTCCGGTTCGACCACCAGCAGGGTGGATGGCTGGTACGGGGCGAGACGGTCACAGTGAAGTACCACATCCCGGTCCCTTTTCTTAAGCCTCATCCTGTACGCCACATCCGTCAGTCTCTGCAGAACCACGCATGGTCCCGACCAATGGCTCGCCAACTTCGGTAACCATCCTCTTTTCCTCTCAGGGCAGAAAACCCAGACTCGATTTCCCGGTGCAAAGTCCCTCCCCTGGCAGTGGGAGTCATACGCTCGCTTCTGCCAACCCCCCGCCGCTGCCAGTGCCTCCCAAGCCAGTTCGTGCACCGTGTGGAGACGTTCCTTCAGACAAAAAAAATAATCCAACCCGGGTTTGCCCTCCACCTCCGGCTCGGGGGGGAGGGGGGGGTGAATACCAAGTCCACCGGTGTGCGCAGCTCACGTCCAAACATCAGCGCCGCAGGGGTGCACCGGGTGGATTCCTGAGCTGCCATCCAGTATGCCTACAGAACAAAAGGCAGATGCAGGTCCCAGTCTCGCTGTCGCTGGTCCACTAGAATAGCGAGCTGGGTGGTGAGGGTCCGGCTGCATCGTTTGACCAGGCCGTCGCTTTGTGGATGCAGCGGGGTGGTCCGGGTCTTCCGGATGCCCAGCCGCTTGCAGACCTCTCCGAAGACCTCTGCCTCAAAGTTCCGACCCTGATCGCTATGCAGCTCTTCTGGTGCGCCAAACCGACAGAACATTTCGTCCACCAGCTTTGATGCCGTCGTAGCGGCGCTGTGATCCAGGACCGCGTACGCCTCTGGCCACTTGGTAAAATAATCCATTGCGACCAGCACGTAGCGGTTCCTCCGGTCCGTAGTCGGAAAAGGGCCCAAAATGTCCACTCCCACCTGCTCCATCGGTGCTCCCACCCGGTACTGCTGCAAGGGAGCGTGGGATCACTGAGTTGGCCCTTTCTGAGCTGTGCAGGTGTCGCAGTGGTGGACGTGGAGCTCCACGTCCTGGTGACATCCGGGCCAGTAGAACCAAGCTCGAAGACGCTGCAAAGTCTTTGTCACCCCGAAGTGGCCCGCTCCTACCACCCCGTGAACCAGCTGGAGTACGTTGGGCCGGAGTCAACGAGGAACCAGCAGCTGCCAGACGTGCCGCTGCCCAGCTGGAGTCTGCCACTGCCGATACACCACGCCCTCGCCCTTGCGACAGCGGAGGTTGGCCCACTGGGAGTGTAGGGCCTTAGTCTCTGGGTCCAGTGCCGACACAGCCTCCCAGGCGGGCCGCTGGCCTGCGTCCAGCCACTGCCGAACCCGAGAAATGACCGGATCTCTGTCCTGCTCGCTCTGCAGCTGCTGTGTGCCAAGGACCTCTGTGATGTCATCGCTGGGGGAGGCTGCTTGATCATCCGAGGAGGAGCTGTGCGTCGCTGTGTTATTTGTGCTCGCGGCGGTCCAGAGAGCAGCGGCCCGTGGGACGGCTTGGTCTCGATCCTCAGCCTCCTGGCAGTGATGGCACTCCTCTGCTGCACAGGGGCGCCGAGACAGCGCGTCAGCGTTGGCATGGAGGCGGCCTGCCCGATGCACAATCTGAAAATCATAATCCTGCAGTGCCTCCAGCCATCTCGCCAACTGTCCATCTGGTTCCTTAAAGTTCAACAACCAGGTCAGGGAAGCATGATCCGTCCTGAGCTGGAACCTCCCCCCGTACACATACGGGTGGAAATGACACAGTCCTTGAATGACAGCCAACAGCTCTCTGCGAGTAACACAGTAATTCCTCTCGGCTCTGCTGAGAGTGCGGCTGAAAAAAGCGACTGCCTGCTCTCCCTCCAGGGATAGCACCGCCCCGATGCCCTGGTTGTTGGCGTTCATGTCCACGATGAAAGGGCGGTTTGGGTCGGGATACTGCAGGATGGGAGCTCTGATGAGCGCTGCGCGAAGTTGGGGAAAAAGCAGCAGCACAGTCCTCACTCCACTGAAATGCGCATCCTTTCTGCGTCAGCTGATGCAGTGGGCTGGCGATGGTGGCGAAGTCTTTCACAAACCTCCTATAATTGGAGGCCAGTCCGAGAAAGCTCCGCAGTTCTCCCACATTCCGCGGCACTGGCCAGTCTTGCACTGCTGCCACCTTTTCTGGATCGGTGGCGACTCCCGCTGTGCTGACGACGTGGCCCAGGAAGGTGGTCTCCCACCCAAATAGGTGACACTTCCTCGGGTGCAACCGCAGTTCGGCCTGTCGGATGGCGTCCAGTACTTCTCAGAGATTGGACAGGGCGCTGTCAAAATCAGCTGCATGCACCAGTAGGTCGTCCAGATAAACAACGCAGCGGCTCCAGGGCACGTGAGCCAGCACTCGCTCCATCAAGCACTCAAAGGTGGCCGGGGCGTTGCAAAGTCCAAACGGCATCACTTTAAACTGATACAGTCCCTGCCCAATGGAGAAAGCTGTTTTTGGGCAGGCCTCAGGTGACAGCTCTACCTGCCAATAGCCTCTGTGTAGATCCAGCGAGCTGAACCAGCTGGAGCCGGCGATGTGGTCCAGCGCGTCATCGATGCGGGGCAGGGGGTAGGAGTCTTTACGGGTGACATCATTCAGGCGTTGGTAATCCACGCAGAACCGCCACGACCCGTCCTTCTTCCTGACCAGCACCACCGGCGCCGCCCAGGCGCTGCTGGAGGGCTCAGTGATGTCTGCCTCCAGCATTTCTCGCACTTTTTGTTCTGCTGCTGCCAGCCTTGAAAAGGGCAGCTGGCGTGGGTGGAGCTGAATCGGCCTGGTCTCACCGCTGTCGATCTCGTGCTGCACCAAGCCGGTCCGGTTGCATTCCTCTTCCTTCGCAGCGAAAATGCCCATATAGCAGTCCCAACAGCTCCCGCAGTTGGCGTCTCTGTCCCGGCTCCAGCCCATTGCAGCTCTGCTGGAATAATTCCTCGACCGCCTGCTGCGTCTCTGCCGACACATTGACCCCTCCCCTTGCTGTCTCTGTGTGTGCTCGTGCTCCCTCTGCTCATGCTGGTGGCGCTGTTGTGTCCAGTCCTCACGGTGACCCGCCTGGTCCGGTCCATCCTGGTGGTCCCTCAATCACGCAGGCCTCCGTGTTCCTTCTCTGGGTTCCGCTGCAGAGTGTAATTGTCTGGGTTCCCAGCTGGAGGGACGGTCTGGCGGTGTCAATCTTGGTGTTCCACGCTGCGAGCAGGTCGAGTCCAATAATACAGGGGTCTTGGATGTCTGCCAGCCAGAACGGGTGTTTTATGTTCTGACGAGCCACCCCCACCACGAGAACTCTCCCCCCCCTGACCGGTAGCTGTGGTGATGTGGCGCTCGGTGGGTTCCCACCCCCGTGGTGTCGTCTCATCCATGCCCGGCAGCACACCGGGTCGGACCAAGAAGATGATAGAGCCGGTGTCAATCAGAGCCCGGATCGACGTCTTGTCCAGGCTGCACTATAAATACATCCCTGGCGAGTGTCCAATTCGGCCCACGCGTGGCGCCGGCTCGTCAGGGGAAATATCTGCGGGAGGCGGCCTGTCCCCATCCATGCCACCTCGCTCTAGTTTTACGTTGGCGAGGGGCCGGTTTGTCGTGGGGTGGGTGCGGGGCAGTACCGTGCGATGTGTCCTGGCTCCCAGCAGCGGAAGCACCCTTCCTCGCGTCGCCGCGGCCGTCTTCTCCATGGACGCACTGCCGTGGTCTGCCGTAACTCCTCCTCTTCCCCCTTCCTCTCAGCCGTAGCCTGGAAGGCTCTTTGTCTTGGCTCGGCTGTACGATTCATCAACGGCTCCACCCTCTCTGCTTCTGCCACCGCAGTCTCCCAGCTGCTCGTGGCATTAATCCGGACATGGTTCTGGAGTTGGGCCGGGCTGAGACCTTGGATGAAGTTCCGGAGGGCGAGCTTCTCCACTACCTCCGGTTTGAAGTCCGGGTAGCTGCGCCGTGTTAGCAGCCGTATGTCCGCCCTGTAGGCTCCTAGTCTGTCCTGGCTGCCTTGACGGCGGTTGGCCAGCTGTTCCTGGGTGTGCTCAGCGTTGGCCGTTCTCCCAAACCATCTCCGGAGCGCTCCTTGTTGCGCTGGCCAGCTGCGGCGCTCCTCGGGCCGGAGGTCAGACAGTGTGCAGAGGGCTCTTCCTTCCAAGGCCAGCGCGACCTGCACGGTGGTTTCTTCTGGTGGCCAGCCATTCAGCGAGGCAGCCAGCTCGACCTGGACCAGGTAGTTGCCCAGCAGGGTCTCGCCGTTGAAGCAGGGAATCTTGGCCTGCTGCCGGATGGTTGGGCCAGTCGCCTCCCGATCGATTGCCGCCCCTGGTCGCAGTGGAATTGCTGGCAGGGAGCGGGGCTGGTTTGCTTTGCTCAGCCCACCCTGCCTTGAAAAAGACAGAAGGCGGGGTACGCTGGTCCCGTCGGGTCTGCTGCTTCGTTCGTCCCGGCGAGCGGCTCCAGGGGTCGGTGTCTTAGCTCCGTCATCCGTCGCCAGCTGAGTGATGAGTCGCTCCAGCTGCTGGATCTCAGTTCTGATCCTGGCTTCCATCTGTTCCATGGTTCCCACTCCTGACACTAGTGTGACGTATGCGGGGTTCACACAAAGAAAGGGAGCAGATGGCTGCGACACAACAGGCTTTATTAAACACACAACAACGAACACAGACAGGAGGGGAGGTCATTCTTACCGACCTCCGTTTATATCAGGGTTACACAACACATAATCACTCCTGCTCTAATTCTACCTGTAACACTGCTGGGTCATTATAATGCAGTTATAATGACACAGCAGTATAATAACACAGTAATAACACTAAACATACATGAAAATTTAACGTCCTCTGCTGGCAACGCATGCCGGGAAAATCCCTGCCCCCCTTAACACAGCCCCGACATTACACAATTATGGCCTCAAATGTGACTTTTCAACGTAATTTTGATTATTTATTTAAATGGATGGTTTCATGAGTCTATTTGTTTTGTTATAAAGGAAAACGATGTAAACTGATTATTTTGAAATGTTTTTTTATCAACTCAAATATCAAGTTACATATAAATATTTAAATGCAAGTTTTTACAGTACTGTTTTTACAAAAGGGCATTTATACCATTTAAGTCTAATTGCAGAGACTGACATTGTGATTCTATGATTCAAATAATGGTGCACCCTTAGTTTTTAGTATACAGCAAATGCTGACTCTTTTGGCATAATAAGAGATGGCTTGAGGCAGTTAAGGAGCACACATCTTCACCAAGGCAGAGTATTGCCATTTTCAAATCAATGAAAAAAATCTTATTTGTTATTGCTTATTCATGTAATGCTGTATCCTAATTATTAAATAAAAGGGGAACAGAAAACTGACTTCAACCTCAATAATTAAACTCTAAATAAATCAGTGACCCTGTATCAGTGTAGTGCTTTTAAAGTTATTTTAACAAACTGCAGAGGGCTAAAGTTTTGTCTTATTTTCCTTAATGAGAAATACTTTTAAAAAAAAAAAAAGGGTTAGGCCTATGGCTTGTGTTTAATTCTCATATATTTATTTAAATTCTGCATTTGTGGTCATCTAATGGTGGGTAAAAGATTTGAAAATGATCATTAAGCAAAATAATCATCTTATTTTAATTTGGATATTTCATATATATATATATATATATATATATACGTATATATATATATATATATATATATATATATATATGAGAGAGAGAGAGAGAGAGAGAGAGAAGAGTCTCAGCATATAGAGTGACTCAGGCCATAATTTAAACTGGTAAAGGCCCTGTCACACTTTGATGATTTAGGCATTGTATCCCGGACGTATGAAAATTTTGGAGAATACGCTGGCATATGTCAAATAAGTTATGGGTAGGTTCTGTATAAGTTAAGAGCACGCTGAAGAATGTTGAAGCATGTTGGTATACGGCGTTATATGCCGAGAACCTCTGAAAATCTTCAGCATGCTGAAAATTTTTGATGTATTCAACATATGGTTAAAATGTCCTGCATACGCTGGGCACAAGTTATAGGCTAAGTTGTGTGTTTGTTCACACACGTTACTTGTAAGCGACTCATAAGTTGCTCATAAGTTACTCATAAGTTGAAATACGTCAAATGTCTAGCGTACCCAAAACTTATTTCTAACATGAGTAACGTTCTTTGAACCTACAGTGGATATAAAAAGTCTCCACACCCCTGTTCAAATGCCAGGTTTTTGTGATGTAAAAAATTAGACCAAGATAAATCGTTTCAAAACTTTTTCCACCATTAATGTGACCTATAACCTGTAACCAATTGAAAAACAAACTGAAATCTTTTAAAGGGGAAAAATAAAAAAAACTTACAGTAACCTGGTTGCATAAATATGTACACCCTGTTATAATTGGGGATGTGGCTGTGTTCAGAATTAACCAATCAGGAAACAAAAATGTCAGGCAAAGCCTACTAGAACAGCTGAACTTTATCTGGGGTTAATCAGGGTGTTCATATTTATGCAACCAAGTTATTGTAAGTTTTTTTATTTTTCCTCTTAAAAGATGTCAATTTGTTTTTTAATTGGGTTATACAGGTTATAGGTCACATTAGTGGCGGAAAAAGTTTTGAAATGATTTATCTTGGTCTCATTTTTTTACATCACAAAAATCTGGCATTTGAACAGGGGTGTGGAGACATTTTAAATCCACTGTAAGTTAACTAATAATATGTATACGTCCAAGTCATTATGGATATGCAATGCATATGGCTAAAAGTGAAAATTTCAGCATATTCCAGCATTTTAGACCAATTTTTATGCGTTTGGCAAATGCTGCCTAAATCATCAAGGTGTGACAGGACCATAAAACTTGCCTTTTAATTGAAGTCTATAATTATCAAAAACAAATGGTATTTTAAAATCAAACAAAAGAATTTTTTAAGGTGAACTTCAGCTTTCTGGTTTTCATATTTTTTATTTAACACATAATCTAAACAACACAGAGGATATTTAATTAATTCCCCCAAATTTTTAAGAAATAAGGGATAAGGATAAGTCTAATCTGAATCTTAAATATGTAAATGGTTGATTAATTAAGCTAAATCTGTTATGGTCTATTTTTAGTCACATTTTAAAAACATGTTTTAAAGGCATTTGCATTATTGTAAACATGACACAAAACAGTTTAAGGTTAATTAGAGTTGAATTGTGTGGTAACGGAAAGCGATATTTAGGTTAATTTAGATTTGCACACACTCTACGAGTGGTCGGAGGCAGGGGTAGATTTTGTTCGTAGTTATGAAAGGTTTGGAGCTACTAGCATTTTAATGAGTGCCAAAACATTTATTAATTTCCCTCTTGTAACAGTTTATGAACAAATCCGTTCTACTCCCGTTTCATGAATGAGGCCCAGTGCTTCCAGTCGGAGGGAATTTGGCAGATCTCAGAGGCTCCTGGACAAGCCTCAACCCTCCCAACGGGCTTTTGCTCAGAGGATATCATTAACCCTCTCCCTCCTGCTCATCTCCTCCTCTTCCTCACAAAATTAATGCCAGGGCTTTCCTTTGACAGCGCCACCATTCCACCAAAATTATATTGAAATCTTGTCAGTAGTCATTGGGTAATCTTGCTAACAGGTAGGCAAACAATTGACAATAAAAAAACAACCTCCTTGGTGGAAGTTAAATGGACAGTAGTTTGATTGCTTCAAAATGCACCATAAATTTTTCTTTTTTTAATACACAGTACATATTTTAACATTGACTACAACATATACATATTCTTTTTCCACAGCATATACTCAATTTGCAAAATTATGTTTATGATCAAATCTTTTCTCTTCAGGCACGCTGCTTCCTGGACTTAGAGCTAGGGGGTGGACTCTGCCACATTCTTGGCACTGCTTACAAGTTCAAGGTTGAACAGGGCTGGTGGGTAGAAAGGCTTCTGTGTAATAAATGTCCATTTTGCAATTAGTATCAGTTTTACAGTTGTCTGATTCCTTCTCAACATCCCCTTTGTACCCTCTCTACACTCACACAGGCGAAGGTTTGACTTACAAAATCCATCCAGAACTGAGAGGAATGTGGAGATGTTTGGTGCAATTGAAAAAGCATTGATACAGGTAACAGACTGGCATTCAAACACACAAATCATGTACTGCAAGGACATTCCCTCAATGGACTTTACATTAATTGTTGTTGTCTACAGAACAATTGTATGTCGCTGCCAACTGTATACCTTGATCCTACACTGGATCAGGAGCTGACCACCAGACTGACTGGTATCATTGCCAAACACCAGGTAAAAAAATACTATACGTAGTAAACACATAATGAGGCATACTGTAAAACGAGAATATGTTAAGCCTTTAAAGAACACTAAAGTGAGAATAAATCCAGAGAGTGTAGCTTTCAATATTTATAATTTGAGTGCTGTCAAGTTACAGTTTATCCTTCCTCAGGGTACCCTCACCGAGGACAGAACGCTCGCCAGTCATCACATCTACCCTTTACTGGTTACTACAGAGGAAGGTCTGTTAAACTTTGTAAATGTATGTTTGAATGCTTGCTTCAGAGTTCTGCTTACTAACATATCTTCAATGCATTTTGCACCACATCTATTTTCAGATGATTGGATGCGTCCTGTCATGCAGAAAGACAAGCATGTCTTAGTACATTGGGGGATGCACCCTGACAGGTAACACACACACACACACACACACACACACACACACACACACACACACACAAAAACGCAAATATGCACACATCCCCTTTCTGACTTTTGTCCATTTTTGTCTCTTTATTAGTTATGACAGTTGGTTGTCCTTAAGTGATGTTGAAGGAGAGGTTGAAGAGATGCCACATCCAGAAAGGCCTTGGAGGGTCTGTATAGTCAGCTTTTTGCTATTTTCTGTATCAATATATGCTTGGTCATTTGTTGTTCAGAACATATAAGCCATTGTGTGTGGCTGAACTGTCAAAGTACCCTTTCAGGAGTCTGTTACAGATAGTAAAGGTTAATTTCCTGTTTTGTTGCATAGCATAAATGGATCGATTGCATCCATTCACTTATGTTTTCTGACACTTGGTGATATGGAGTGTTGTCAGTGTCTTTTGTTGGTGTTTGTTTTTCAGGTCCATGCCGGCTGGGTTCTGGACACAGATGTTTTCAATGAGTGGATGAATGAGGAGGATTATTGTGTTAATGAAAGGAATGCCCCAGTGATCCTCCGACAGCACATTCATCTACAGGATGATCAGGTGTGTATGAGCCTGTAGGTGTAAAATATAATAATCCAAAATGTAAGCTGAGGTGTTTGTGATTTATTTTTTGTATATCTCTATATACTTCAACCCCCTTTTACAGGACTCCAAGACTGCCCTATCCAAAAAAAGGAGACGATCTCCCTCTCCTCTTGCCTCTGATGGCAGAAAGAAAGGAAAGAAGGGGTAAAACATTTCACTTTCTTCTAAACAGGCCTTTTGTTTTGATTCATGGTGCAAGGTTTTAGAATTTATATATGTGCACAGGAGAAAGCGTGGACAACAAGAGGAAGAGCCAGAAGAAGATCTGACCAAAGACATGGAAGATCCTACTCCTGTCCCTAACATGGAGGAAGTCATACTACCCAAGAATGGTAAAATACTTAGAAATAAGTTGGTGAAAATGTATAAATGTTTATTGTCCAAGTTGCTTTAGCTTTGTATAAATGTCTGTGCAGTCAACCTGAAGAAGGACAGTGAGAATACCCCAGTGAAAGGAGGAATTATGGTCGATCTCGGTAAGTATTCCGGTCCTGTGATCAGTGTTATTCCCGCCATCATTTGTCTTTGTGTATTTACCTTCATTTTTTCATTCATTTATTTCTGTTTCAGATGAACAGGAAGATGATTTCCCAGGAAGAGTAAGTATGACAGTGTTTCCAGTTGCAGTGAGGGTTAGGCCGTCAGTATTTGCTGTTACTGTGATATGTGTGTGTGTGTGTGTGTTTAGGACGATGAGGAGGGAAGAGGAGAGACTCCACGCCTGTCAGAGGCAGAAGAAAATATTATCGAACAAACCCATCATATTATAATACCAAGCTACACATCATGGTTCAATAATAACAGGTAATAAAATTTTTGTGTTGAATTTTGTATAGGACATTGAAATTCTTTAAGTGGCACTGAAAGACTTCCTTTGTATGCATCTAGCATCCACCAAATAGAGAAACGTGCTTTGCCTGAATTCTTCAATGGAAAGAACAAATCAAAATCTCCTGAAATGTGAGCATTGCAGTCCTTCAGATTTTACCTTAAATTTCCATGTTGGATCCCACCTCAGCATTATCATTCCTGTTCATCGCAGCTACTTGGCGTATCGTAACTTCATGATCGACACATACCGGCTGAACCCCCAGGAATACCTTAGCTCAACGTCTTGTAGACGCAACCTCACTGGAGATGTTTGTGCACTCATCAGGTATTACTAAATGTGTGTGGGTGTTTACTGCCAAGAGATGTAATCTACCAAATTAGCTACCGTTAAGTAGGCATTCAGATGCAATAATGTTCACTAATTAAACTTGTTAACGCTGGAAATACTGTGCAGTAATGGTTTTGCAGTTTAAAAGCAAATTTTCTTTTTAATTATAGTTTGGCACATACTGGTTTGTTAATGTATTTACATTTTCCCCCATCAGTTCCAGCTGCTACAAGAGTTGTATTTATTAAGAGAAAAGATTCTTTGTGCCCAGGGTTCACGCATTTTTAGAGCAGTGGGGTTTGATAAACTACCAAGTGGATGCAGAGAGCAGACCCCTCCCCATGGGTCCTCCACCAACCCCTCATTTCAACGTACTGGCTGACACGCCGTCTGGGTTGGCCCCCCTACAACACAGACCTCTACAGGTGTGATTCACTGATGGCGCACAAAGTTCAAAGCATTTACATTTGAAACAGTCTTGAAACATCTAAAATACTTCCTCCTAAAATCAAACATACATTTGCAGGTGTCGGCTTCACAGCACATGTTGTATTTCCCAGAGAAAAGCAGAGAGAAACCTTCAGACTGCCAGAACTTTGGTCTTCGCACTGACATCTACGCCAGGAAACACCCTAAGGTCTCCCATACTAACAGTGAAATAATACAGAATATTGCTTCTATTGTCCAATACACCAATCATAGCTAGACAAAAACAAAATATCTTGTGTAATATACTTTTCTCTCTAGTTTTTCATTTTATTTATTTATTTATTAGATTTGTTATGATTCTCTTATTTTCTGTCTGATGTACTTGTGTTTCAATAGTGGATTTTTATATTCAACACAGCCAGAGTTTAGATAGTGAGATCACAATATGTGCAGCTTCACTGGGTTTCACAACCTCTTTTGGACAGGTTTTTTTTTTCTACTTGTGAAGCTGCACAGTCAAAGAGAAAATACACTACTCACAAAAAATTAAGGATATTTGGCTGTCGGGTGAAATTTATGGAAAATGTAAAAAGTTCATGCTACAGTGATATAATATCATGAAAGTAGGGCATTTAAGTAGAAGCATGCAATGGTGATTTCCTCATCTCAAACAATTTATTGAAACAAAAGCCAACAACAGTGGTGGGTATACCACAACAAAAAAAGTCAATGTCTCAATAACTTGTCATGTGCCCTTGAGCATCAATTACAGCTTGACAATGACATCTCATGCTGTTCACAAGTTGACTTTTTGTCTACTGAAGCATGGCATTCCACTTTTCTTGAAGGGTCACCCTCAGGTCATTGAGGTTGTGGGGTGCAGGGTTAACAAGCCTCTACACGCCGACTCAGCTGATCCCATAGGTTTTCTATGGGATTCAGGTCTGGAGAAAGTGCAGGCCACTCCATTTGAGGTACCCCAGCCTCCAGCAGCCGTTCCCTAATGATGCGACCTTGATGAGCTGGAGCATTGTCACCCATGAAGATGAATTTAGGCCTGTGTTGTTCATGCAGGGGCACAATGACTGGATTAATGATTTTATTCAGGTAGTATCGACTTGTCACTGTGCCATTCACAAGGTGTAGGGCAGTTCTGTATCGACGAGACACACCTGCCCAGACTGTAACACCACCACCACCAAAGGCTTGTCTGGTGACAACAGTGGCTGATGCATAGTGCTCTCCTTGATGTCTCCAACATCATTGGTGGCCATCATTTCTGCTCCTCATGAATCGACTTTCGTCAGAGGACAGCACTGAGGCCCACTGGTCCCTTGTCCAGCTTGACCAGGGAGCATTTGCTCCCTGGTCCATGTAAGACGATGACGCCTGTGCCTGGTGGTCTGGTCAGGTACCCTTGCAGGTCGTCTAGCATGCAGACCACACTGATGTAAATGGTTTTGAATGGTCTGACGTTGCACTTGGGTGCCTCTCACCTCCCTTAAATGTGCCTGGAGTTGAGTGGCATTCATCATCCAGTTCTGCAGGGCACTGTTCACAATGAAGCAGTCATTAGCATGGGATGTGGCCAAAGGACGTTCACTTCTATGCCTTTCTGTGACTCTTCCAGTCTCTCTGTTGCAACCTGCTGATGAGACTGTGACACTCTAAGCTCAGTGGCCACTTCCCTCTGAGAACATCCTATTTAAAGCCTCACAATGGCAAGGTACTGTTGATCAGTTGTTAGGCGTCGTCTTGGTCTCATGATGTCAAAATGTGAACAGCATGATGAAGAGGACTGTTTAAATACCAATTCTAATTGAACCAGAAAATTTATTGGTCGATTCATGGATCAAACACCTGTTGTGAATTTTGCCATTAAGCACCTTGTTAGAGAACAGCAATTTATACAAAAAGTACCTGAACATTGAACAGTTGGACAGATGCATTCAAAAGGTTAGAGAAAGTCAAATTAAGTTCACCTGTAAAGGTTATAGTGCATTTTATGTTCATCCTGAAATTTCACCCAAAAGCCAAATATCCCTAACTTTTTGTGTGTAGTGTATATTTTTTACATTACACTATAATGGTGGGTGATATGGCCCAGAAAATTATAATAAATTGCTGCAGAACATTCATGTAGGTTAAAAAAAATTCACGTAGATCTTGACGCCAGCAGATTTTCACTGTGGAACTGTGAAAAGAATATAGATAAGTGGTGGTGGGGCTTCAGCCTCCAAAGGTCAAGCAGCTGCCGTCTTCCCATGCCTTGTTCGTTACGTTTTGCCATGTAGCACATAACTTATGTCTGCAGCATAACAGTGACATCATTGTGCAGCAAAATCAGAATATTGTCACTTTCACCTTTACCCTGAGGTCAAAATTTACACTCGGATTATCGTGAATGGTGTGATATGGCACACCCCTATTCTGCTGTCAGGCACATATCACAGCAGGAGCCTCATCCACCTTTTCTGGTAGGTGCAGCCAGTCACAAAAAAGCAGAGGAACTGCACCATGAAACAAATAATGATGATTTTTGAACTGTAAATCATGAAGTCACTAACAGAACACGGGCACGGACAGCGGAGGTGCAGCATGAATCCAGCTTTATTGGCCATACTTCTGAAGAACTGAGCCACGGAGGCAGCCATTCCTCGCATGAGGACGGATAATTTTTTCACACATAAGGAGTTGTTCGGAACTCCTTATACTTATAAGAACTCCTAATACAAAGATATAGAGTGATAATAATGAAGTCAGTGGCAGTAATGCACCTGTGAGCTGGTTGCCAACCGCCAATCAAATCTAGAAGAAGAAGAAGTTGGTAGCAGTAGGACACTTTTAAGATAGTGATGTATATGATGATATAGAGGAACGGGGATATAGAGTGAAGTACGTGGCGGTAATGCACCTGTAAGCTGGTTGCCAACCGTCAATCAAATCTAAAAGAAGAAGAAGAAGAATCCAAGAATCAAATGATTTTAAATGAGCAGTATATCTTGTTCAGCTGTTGTTGATTTGTTCATTTACCTAATTTTACAATGTATGTTTATGTTGTATTGCTACTCTTGACTGCTTTGTAAATCAATTTCTTGAAATAATCATTACTATATAAACTGCTGTCATGACACCCTTCTCAGACCAAAGGAGCAAGTGCAGGAAGAGAATGGACAGAGCAGGAAACTCTCCTGCTATTGGAGGTAAAATCCTTAGTTTACTGTATATTCTTGCAATAACGGACACATGACTCACTGCTTTTTTTAAACTGGAAAATTTTTATTTTGGATTAATGGGATGTTTTTTATAAGTTCCTTTCATCTCTCCCTTTTCCCCTGGCATCTTTTTCTCTTTTCTCCATCTCTCTCAGGCCTTAGAGGTTTACAGAGACGACTGGAACAAAGTATCAGAGCATGTCGGCTCCAGAACACAAGATGAATGTATCCTCCATTTCCTTCGTCTGCCGATTGAAGATCCTTACCTGGAGGATTCTTCAGCTTCTCTTGGTCCCCTGGCGTATCAGCCTGTGCCTTTCAGCCAATCAGAAAACCCTGTGATGAGCACCGTGGCCTTCCTGGCGTCCGTGGTGGACCCACGTGTGGCATCGGCTGCAGCCAAGGCTGCTCTAGGTATGAACAGACATGGTTTGGTGTTATTGTCTATGTGGAATAGGTTAAAGTAAATGGTGTTCACTTATGGGGCGGGGTGGGGGGTGGGGCTGAAAAGTTCATAGGCTGAAAAGTTCGTTTTGGTCAAGTTTGACCAAATGTGGTTTATTTTTCAACCACAGGGATCCAAGTGCTGCAACACTGATGGAAGAAGTACGTATGTGGACCGAAGGGGGAGACTATGTTAAAAAACAAACCACATTTCTTGAAATTTGACCACTATGAACTGTTCAGCCCCCTCTCGCATATAACACTTTTTCTCATCTCTAGATGACCAAAGTGCTTTACAGATCCTGCTAGCCACCCATTCACACACACACTCGCACACTGATGGCGGCAGAGCTGCCATGCACAGGCGCTGGCCTGACCCACCAGGAGCAACTGGGGGTTCAGTGTCTTGCTCAAGGACACATCGACATGCAGACTGCAGACAAAGCGGGAATCGAACCACTGACCCTCCGATTAGTAGTCGGCCACACTACACCTGCACCACAGCCCCCCCCCCCCCAAGTATAGCTTAATGACTGTAAATGGTGTGTATTTAATGTTCAAAGAAGAAGAAACACAAAAAAAGTGTCAATTTTCTCTCCAGAGGAATTTTCCAGAGTGCAGGAAGACTCAGTGGATAAAACTTCTGAAATATCCAACCAGCCAGAAAAAACCGGTAACACTCAAGTATCTATACAATACATATACACATGATTACACCCAGTTGTCTTTCTGGTGTTTTAATATTTAATCACCTTTTCTTCTTCTTCATTTAGAGTCAGTAGATGCAGAAAAACTGGAGTCAAACTCCTATCAGGTACCACACTGATGAGAGCTAGAGAGAGCTGGTACTGAATTTGTGTGAGATCATGTCTAATTCTTATGTGTGTATGCATGTGTTTTAGGTCCCCGTCAGGGTTGATGGGGTGAAGGTCGAATCCACTGGCCCAAATGTCGAGGGCGTCAAAAGAGAGCTGGGTGAAATTATACTCTCTGAGGAGAGAGATGGTGCGTGGTTTTGGACAGCACTAAAATATGCACTCGCTAGGTTTGAATGAATTTACAACTGCCTTATAAACAAACATTGAAAAAATGTCAGCACTCGCAAATAAATTCTCATGGCTTTAATGATGTGCAGCAGCAAGAGAAAAAAACCCCCCACTGCTTTATAAACAAATTATGGGTTCCAGGAAGAGCGGATGATGAGGAAAATATAAACCGGCGGGAAGCAGGTGGGGACAACGGAAGAAGAGTGATGGAAGTGGAGCTGGTGGAAGGCAGCGTTCCCATGGCAGCAGCAGCAGCACTATCCTCAGCTGCAACAAAAGCTAAGGTAAAGCCTGCTCCCCTGAGAACCAATTCCTTCATGACTGAAGGATTTGGTTCTCAAATCAATAACAGACAATTATCAAGACCCAAAAAATACAGGTTTGGAAGTAACATGGACTGTGCCAGTTATAGTCTTTTTAATGGTCCTACCAAAACGGTAAAGCTACATAGACAATGTGAGCTGTTAGAGCTACGGTGGAAGTGATCGCCCAGGCAAAGTTTGACGTATTGCAGTGATTTTGGAAATATATTAGGGTGAAAATCTTACATATGGTTGCTGTAAATTACTGGTTGAGACCATAGATTTAAATATAGCATTTACTAGAATTATAAATAGTATAAAAATAGGATTGCTTTTTCTGTATTTGCAGCACTTGGCAGCTGTGGAAGAGAGAAAGATCAAGTCTTTGGTGGCTCTGCTGGTGGAGACTCAGATGAAAAAGCTGGAAATCAAACTCAGACATTTTGAAGAGCTGGAGACCATAATGGACAGAGAGAAAGAGGCTGTGAGTGAGCATAATGTCTGCCATTGCATAGCAAATAATGACACTATAGGAATTAGAATCTAAAATTAATACATATGGCTGTATGTGATGCAGTTGGAGCTGCAGAGGCAGCAGCTCCTGGTAGAAAGACAGACATTCCACATTGAACAGCTGAAGCAGGTAGAGTTGAAGGCTCGCCAGCAGAGGGAGCAACAGGGGCAGCCAGGCTTCACCATGCAGCATTCAGGTTTGGGTACAACCTAACATAAAGGCACACTAAAAATAAAACGCGCTTCACAATGATGACACACCAATGAATCAAGTTAGCCCCATTGCAGCACAGAGAAAAAGCGTTCTGAAGTTTTTTCTCCTATTTCAGGCCAGTCCATGGGGAACAGGATGATGCCCTCTGCAGGAAATGCAGTGGCCCCACGACACCCTGGAGCACCAAACGGCATGTGTGAGTATTTTCTAATGTTATTTGGTTTAAAGAGCTCCTAATTTATACTTTGTCCACATGTTGACACAGCCCCCAGAGGTATCAATAAAATGTCTGTGACATGCTTTGGTCAAAACAACTCAGGGTTTAATTATTGCAGTAGTATTTTACACAAGGGACAGGAGCTTTAGTCAAAGTGGTCTGTTTTCTTGCATATTGCTTTAATGCTAATAAGCTCCAGTTCACCCCACACTCCCTCTTTCATCATTTCTCTTGAGATTTACACTGCAAAAACTGAAATCTTAGTAAGAAAAAATATCTTAAATCGAGGATATAATTCTTGTTTTTTGTCTGACAAGATATTTTTTCTTGTGCAGTTTTCTGTAAGAAAATTTTACTTATAAGATTTTTTTAACTTGTTCTAGCAGTTTAATCTGGTTTTAAGTAAAAAAAAAATCTGCCAATGGAGCAAGAAAATTTTACTTATTAAATTGCTTAACAAGTCTAATTTTTTCCAGGAAATTTTTACTTGTTTCAAGCAATGTGATAAGGAAAATTTTCTTGCTCCATTGGCAATTTTTTTTTTTTTTTACTTAAAACCAGATAAAATTGCTTAAAACAAGTAAAAAATATCTTATGTCAAGTAAAATTTCCTTACAGAAAACTGCACGACAAGAAAAAATATCTTGTCAGACAAAAAACAAGAATTATATCCTCGATTTAAGATATTTTTTCTTACTAAGATTTCAGTTTTTGCAGTGTATATTTTGATCATAATGCTATGTTTGAGAACATTAGATTCTAGCTTTGGTTATTGGACCAAGTAACATACAGACAAACTTTGGCTGAATGTTGGAGTTTAATAGCACAAATAAAACATAGGAGACAGGGGTGTGTGGTTTGAATGGTTGATAACGTATGAACGGTCCATGGAGTATAATAAACAAAATTTACCCTGAATTAGTGAATGGCTAACTCTGCTAATGACAGTTAGCCACTGCTAACTGAGGAGGTGTTCAGTCCAGAGTATAATAAACTATAATAAAATCAGCTTAAATAACATATACTGTATGAATGAAATGTGTGGTCAAAGGTTGGTAGATGATCCAGCTAGGAAAACTGGTGTCTATAGGGGATGAATAGAATATGTTGAAAACAAATAAGGTCTTCAGGAGGAGCAATGTGGTTTTCGTCCTGGCCGTGGCACATCGGACCAGCTCTTTACCCTCTCGAGAATTCTTGAGGGTTCGTGGGAGTTTGCCCAACCAGTTTACATGTGTTTTGTGGACTTGGAGAAGGCATTTGACCACGTCCCTCGTGGATTTTTGTGAGGGGTGCTTCGGGAGTATGGGGTATCGGGCTTGTTGTTACGAGCTATTCGGTCTCTGTACGACCGTTGTGAGAGTTTGGTTCGTATTGCCAACACTCGGTCGGAGTCATTCCCAGTGAGAGTGGGACTCCGCTAGGGCTGCCCTTTGTCACCGATCCTGTTCATAATTTTTATGGACAGGATTTCTAGGCACAGCCAGGGAATGGAGGGTGTCATGCTTGGTGACCACAGGATCTCATCTCTGTTGTTTGCAGATGATGTTGTCCTGTTGGCTTCGTCCAGCAATGACCTCTAGCTCTTGCTGGGACGGTTTGCCGCTAAGTGTGAAGCGGCTGGGAAGAGAATCAGCACCTCCAAGTCCGAGTCCATGGTCCTCAGCCGGAAAAAGGTGGATTGTCCTCTCTGGGTTGGGGACAAGCTCCTGCCCCAGTGGAGGAGTTTAAGTATCTTGGGGTCTTGTTCACGAGTGAGGGGATAATGGAGCGAGAGATTGACAGACGGATTGGAGCAGCATCTGCAGTGATGCGGACATTGTACCGGTCTGTTGTGTTGAAGAGGGAGCTTAGTTCTAAGGCAAAGCTGTCGATTTACCAGTCAATCTACGTTCCTACTCTCACCTACAGTGGGGTAAAAAAGTATTTAGTCAGCCACCAATTGTGCAAGTTCTCCCACTTAAAAGATGAGAGAGGTCTCCAATTTTTATCATAGGTATACCTCAACTATGAGAGACAAAATGAGAAAAAAAAATCGAGAAAATCACATTGTCTGATTTTTAAAGAATTTATTTGCAAATTATGGTGAAAAATAAGTATTTGGTCAATAACAAAAGTTCATCTCAATACTTTGTTATATACCCTTTGTTGGCAATGACAGAGGTCAGACATTTTCTGTAAGTCTTCACAAGGTTTTCACACACTGTTGCTGGTATTTTGGCCCATTCCTCCATGCAGATCTCCTCTAGAGCAGTGATGTTTTGGGGCTGTCGCTGGGCAACATGGACTTTTAACTCCCTCCAAAGATTTTCTATGGGGTTGAGATCTGGAGACTGGCTAGGCCACTCCAGGACCTTGAAATGCTTCTTACGAAGCCACTCCTTTGTTGCCCGGGCAGTGTGTTTGGGATCATTGTCATGCTGGAAGACCCAGCCACGTTTCATCTTCAATGCCCTTGCTGATGGAAGGAGGTTTTCACTCAAAATCTCACGATACATGGCCCCATTCATTCTTTCCTTTACACAGATCAGTCGTCCTGTTCTCTTTGCAGAAAAACAGCCCCAAAGCATGATGTTTCCACCCCCATCCTTCACAGTAGGTATGGTGTTCTTTGGATGCAACTCAGCATTCTTTCTCCTCCAAACACGACAAGTTGAGTTTTTACCAAAAAGTTCTATTTTGGTTTCATCTGACCATATGACATTCTCCCAATCCTCTTCTGGATCATCCAAATGCTCTCTAGCAAACTTCAGACGGGCCTGGACATGTACTGGCTTAAGCAGGGGGACACGTCTGGCACTGCAGGATTTGAGTCCCTGGCGGCGTAGTGTGTTACTGATGGTAGCCTTTGTTACTTTGGTCCCAGCTCTTTGCAGGTCATTCACTAGGTCCCCTCGTGTGGTTCTGGGATTTTTGCTCTCTGTTCTCGTGATCATTTTGACCCCACGGGGTGAGATCTTGCGTGGAGCCCCAGATCGAGGGAGATTATCAGTGGTCTTGTATGTCTTCCATTTTCTAATAATTGCTCCCACAGTTGATTTCTTCACACCAAGCTGCTTACCTATTGCAGATTCAGTCTTCCCAGCCTGGTGCAGGTCTACAATTTTGTTTCTGGTGTCCTTTGACAGCTCTTTGGTCTTGGCCATAGTGGAGTTTGGAGTCTGACTGTTTGAGGTTGTGGACAGGTGTCTTTTATACTGATAACGAGTTCAAACAGGTGCCATTAATACAGGTAACGAGTGGAGGACAGAGGAGCCTCTTAAAGAAAAAGTTACAGGTCTGTGAGAGCCAGAAATCTTGCTTGTTTGTAGGTGACCAAATACTTATTTTCCACCATAATTTGCAAATAAATTCTTTAAAAATCAGACAGTGTGATTTTTCTGGATTTTTTTTTCTCATTTTGTCTCTCATAGTTGAGGTATACCTATGATGAAAATTGGAGACCTCTCTCATCTTTTAAGTGGGAGAACTTGCAAATACTTTTTTGCCCCACTGTATGGTCACAAGCTTTGGGTAATGACCGAAAGAACAAGATCGCGGATACAAGCGGCTGAAATGAGCTTTCTCCGTAGGATTGCTGGACTCACCCTCAGAGATAGGGTGAGGAGCTCAGTCATCCGGGAGAGGCTCAGAGTAGAACCGCTGCTCCTCCACATTGAAAGGAGTCAGTTGAGGTGGTATGGGCATCTGATTAGGATGCCTCCTGGACGCCTCCCACTTGAGGTGTTTCAGGCACGTCCCACTGGGAGGAGACCCCGGGGCAGACCCAGAACTCGGTGGAGAGACTATGTCTCCCAGCTGGTCTGGGAACACCTTGGTATCCTCTCTGAAGAGCTGGAGCAGGTGGCTGGGTAGAGGGAAGTCTGGGCTTCTCTGCTTGAACTGCTGCCTCCGCGACCCGTACCTCCGGAAAAGCGGTAGAAGATGGATGGATGGATGGATGGAAAACAAATAAAATATAGATGTCAAATTACAGCCAAGCTGAAGTCTAGTGAACTCTTCTTTCAGTTTGTATCTGATAGGTCAAACCTGAAGTCTGTCAGAAATCCCAGCTGTTGCCATTCAAACAAGCTAAATTTGCAAACAAATCTTGGCTGTTATGACCAAAATATAACAGAATAAGCCAAAATGACATAAGCTATGTAATCAACTGTGGATTAATGAACAAGCTGGGACCACAGATGTCTAGTAGGGTGACTAGAATTTACAAAGAAGAGCTCTAAAAACTGTTGTCGGGCTACTAGCTCTCTTGCTTGCTAAGCTAGATGCACTATAGGTATGTGAGCTCCAAAGCACAGTGGGAGATGTCCGCTTCTTCTCAGAGGAGAGGGTCTCCCAGGCTAGCCATGGGACAAGTTTGCATCAGGTCTGTTAAGTAATGTCGTGATAACCTCACAGAAGAAAACAGCAACTCCAAACGAGGCGTTTTTAGGCAGATTTGTAGTCCTTGTTTTTTTTGGAGAAGAATACTCCTGTGAAGACAGATTTTGGGGTGTTTGATTTTGCAGATTAAATAATTTCACAGAAATCCTATGTATTGCACTAAAAAGGGAAACCACAAAGAGCATAATAAGTGCTCTTGAACATGTGGTCGGATTGTTTGGGTGTACTGACATGATTTTTCTTTTGTTTTCTTCTTAGATCCATCTTCACAACCTGATGGATTAACACCAGCTCAGACTGGGCCTCCATCATCCAGTCACAGCTGAACTGAGCAGGAAAACAACACACACACTCAAACAGTGGCATAAAATGTCTGTAACTCTTCAGGAGTCACCGTTCACACTGAAATTTTCACAAACTTATAAACACAGAGATGTGCAGGTGGCCAACAACACAGTCTGTCTAATATCTGTGAATTATTCATGCTCTGATGTCAGAGTTGCTGGTTGAACTTGGCTCATTAAAGATGCTTTTTATTAAAATAAACATTTTGTTTTACCTTCTGTTCTAGGTGTGTGTGTGTGCCATTGTATTATTCATGTATTGGGGATATATTCTAATTGAGCAGTGACACTGTAGAGACTTGGCTTCCCATCACAGACAACAAAATGAAGAAAATATTTTGACTAGGAAAATATTGGTCAAAGAATTAAATTTATACAGTGAAATGCAAACGCATAGCAAATGTTTGAAGACAGCTGCCAGTTAACAAGGAAATGTATGTAAACAAAGCCTGAGGTTAAGCCCATTTAATAGACGCATGGTAACATTATTTTACTATTTATCTCTGGGTCTTCAACTATAGCAATCTGTTTAATTATTTAACACCATTCCACCACTCCATTCTAATTAGAAGTGAACTGATGTGAGCTGCATTTAAGTTAAAGCACCTCCTCCACCACACACACACACACCCCTGAAGTAGCAGAGACTGTTGCATAGAATGGGTTGAAAATTAATAGATATCTTAAGAAATAAGAACATGGACTAAATTTTGATTGTGACTTCAATAACATTATTGGAATCAAGAGCATTGTAGAAGACTGCAGAAAGTGATATGTAGTTCTTTAAAACAATGTACGGGTGCATTAAATGGTAAATGGCATTCACTTATATAGCGCTTTTTACTCATCTGTGGATGACAAAAGTGCTTTACAGATCCTGCTATCCATCCATTTACATACACATTCACATACTGATGGTGGTAGAGCCGCCACGAATAGGCACTGGCCTGACCCACCAGGAGCAACTGAGGTTTCAGTGTCTTGCTCAAGGACACTTCAAGCAGACAGCAGGAATCAAAGCACTGATCCTCCAGTCAGTAGTCGGCCACACGACACCTATGCCCCAGAATATTATGAACCCCCCCCCCCCCCGCCAGAATATTATGATTCTGTAATTCAAGAACCTAAGTCATACATAATCCTCAAAATGTAAAACAAAAAAGGCTTGAAATAGTTCACTTCATGTATGATGAATACAGAATATATGAAAGTAATTTTTAATTGACTTATGAAATAACTCAAATAGTCAGATTTGTTGAGATGAAGTAGGATTAAAGATGTTCCAAAACAAATTTATTCTACATCTTGTATTAATATGTATTTTCTTATATATACTGTGCATCCGGAAAGTATTCACAGTGCTTCACTTTTCCTCCATTTTATGTTACAGCCTTGTTCCGAATGGATTAAATTAATTTTTTCCCTCAGAATTCTACACACAATACCCCATAATGACAATGTGAAAAAAAGTTTTGAGAGTTTTGCAAATTTATTAAAAATAAAAAAAACTTAAGAAATCACATGTACATAAGTATTCACAGCCTTTGCCATAAAACTCAAAATTGAGCTCAGGTGCATCCTATTTCCACTGATCATCCTTGAGATGTTTCTACAGCTTAACTGTAGTCCACCTGTGGTAAATTCAGTTGATGGACATGATTTGGAAAGGCACACACCTGTCTATATAAAGTCCCACAGTTGACAGTGCATGTCAGCACAAACCATGCATGAAGTCAAAGGAATTGTCTGTAGACCTCAGACAGGATTGTCTCGAGGCACAAATCTGGGGAAGGGTACAGAAAACTTTCTGCTGCTCTGAAGGTTCCAATGAGCACAGTGGCCTCCATCATCCATAAAAGGAAGAAGTTCAGAACCATCAGGACTCTTCCTAGAACTGACCGGCCATCTAAACTGAGCGATCAAGGTAGAAGGGCCTTAGTCAGGAAGGTGACCAAGTACCCGATGGTCACTCTGTCAGAGCTCCAGTGTTCCTCTGTGGAGATAGAAGCTTCCAGAAGGACAGCCATCTCTGCAGCAATCCTCCAATCAGGCCTGTATGGTAGAGTGGCCAGACTGAAGCCACTCCTTAGTAAAAGGCACATGGCAGTCTGCCTGGGGTTTGCCAAAAGGCCTCTGAAGCACCTTTGTTTTTCAGACCATGAGAAACAAAATTCTCTGGTCTGATGAGACAAAGATTGAACTCTCTGGCGTGAATGCCAGGCGTCATGTTTGGAGGAAACCAGGCACCGCTCATCACCAGGCCAATACCATCTCTACAGTGAAGCATGGTGGTGGCAGCATCATGCTGTGGAGAAGTTTTTCAGCGGCAGGAACTGGGAGACTAGTCAGGATAGAGGGAAGGATGAATGCAGCAATGTACACAGACATCCTGGATGAAAACCTGCTCCAGAGCGCTCTTGACCTCAGACGGGGACGGTTCATTTTTCAGCAGGACAACGACCCTAAGCACACAGCCAAGATTTCAAAGGAGTGGCTTCAGGACAACTCTGTGAATGTCCTTGAGTGGCCCAGCCAGAACCTAGACTTAACATCTCTGGAGAGATCTGAAGATGGCTGTGCACTGACGCTTCCCATCCAACCTGATGGAACTTGTGAGGTGCTGCAAAGAGAAATGGGCAAAACTGCCCAAAGATGGGAGTGCCAAGCTTGTGGCATCATATTCAAAAAGACTTGAGGCTGTAATTGCTGCCAAAAGTGCATCAACAAAGTACTGAGCAAAGGCTGCGAATACTTACGTACATGTGATTTCTTTGTTTTTTATTTTTAATACATTTTCATCAATCTCCAAAAACCTTTTTTCATATTGTCATTATGGAGTGTTGTGTGTAGAATTTTGAGAAAAAAAATGAACTTAATCCATTTTGGAATACGGCTGTAACATAACAAAATGTGGAAAAGTGAAGCGCTGTGAATACTTTCCGGATGGACTGTACAGTCGTGAAGAAATTAATACACCCCGTATGCGCCTGTGTTTTGGTTTTTTTTTTTTTAAACATATTTGGACATATGGATATTTAATATCAATGTTAAAAATACTGGGAGATTCATGTAATACAACTAAACAATTAAAAATGAATTAAAGACTTTTGTCAAATTTTCTGCAAAATGTAATTCTAAACAAATAGTGAGGGATAAATTAGGACACCCCCCATCTTTTTTTAGGACACCCCCACATTAATTCCCACTTAAAATGGCTAAATGTTAAAAAATGCAAATAAAAACAAAAACAAGGTTAGACAGATAAAGAACATTTATTAATAAACTGAATATTTAATGGAGTGTCCTAATTTTTTCACGACTATCATCTACACACACACGTACATCTCAAAAAAATTAGAATATCATGAAAAAGTTCCAATATTTCTTGTCACTCATTTCAGAAAGTGAAACCCATATATTATATAGATTCATTACACAGAGAGTGATATATTTCAAGTGTTTATTTTAATTTTGATGATTATGGCTTACAGCCCATAAAAACCCCAAATTCAGTTTCTCAAAAAATTAGAATATTACATAAAATTAATTAAAAAAAATAGTTTTTTAATACAAATGTGGACCAACTGAAAAGTATGTCCATGTACACACTCAATACTTGGTTGGGGCAAATTTTGGATTAATTACTGTATCAATGTGGTGTGGCATGGAGGTGATCAGCTTGTTGCACTGCTGAGGTGTTATGAAGGCCCAGGTTGCTTTGACAGTGGCCTTCAGCTCGTCTGCATTGTTGGGTCTGGTGTCTCATCTTCCTCTTGACAATCCTCCATAGATTCTCTATGGGGTTTAGGTCAGGACAGTTTGCTGGCCAATCAAACACAGTGGTGCCGTGGTCATTAAACCAGGTTTTGATACTTTAGGCAGTGTGTGTGTGTGTGTGTGTGGGGGGGGGGGGGGGTCCAAGTCCTGCTGGAAAATGAAATCAGGTTCTCCATAAAGCTTGTCAGCAGAGGGAAGCTTGAAGTGCTCTGAAATTTCCTGGTAGATGACTGTGCTGACTTTGGTCTTGATAAAACACAGTGGACAACACCAGCAGATGACATGGTTCCTCAAATCATCACTGATTGTGGAAACTTCACACTAAACCTCAAGCAACTTAGAATCTGTGCCTCTCTGCTCTTTCTCCAGACTCTGGGACTTTGATTTACAAATGAAATGCAAAATTTACTTTTATCTGAACAGAGGTCATCTGCTGGTGTTTTTCCACTGTGTTTTATCAAGACACAGCGTCAGCGCAGTCGTCTACCGGGACATTTTAGAGGACTTCATGCTTCCCTCTGCTGACAAGCTTTATGGAGAACCTGATTTCATTTTCCAGCAGGACTTGGCACCCCCCACACTGCCAAAAGTATCAAAACCTGGTTTAATGGCCATGGCATCACTGTGTTTGATTGATCTGCAAACTCTCCTGACCTAAACCCCATAGAGAATATATGGAGGATTGTCAAGAGGAAAACGAGAGACACCAGACCCAACAATGCAGACGAGCTGAAGGTCACTATCAAAGCGACCTGGGCCTTCATAACACCTCAGCAGTGCCACAGGCTGATCACCTCCATGCCACGCCCCATTCATACAGTAATTAATCCAAAAGGAGCCCCGACCAAGTATTGAGTGTGTACATGGACATACTTTTCAGTCAGTCCACATTTGTATTAAAAAACTGTTTTTCAAATGAATTTTATGTCCATCCATCCATCCATCTTCTTCTGCTTAATTCTTTTCGGGTCACGGGGGGCTGGAGCCTATCCCAGCATCTTTGGGCGAGAGGCAGGGTACACCCTGGACAGATCGTCAGATTCTAATTTTTTGAGAAACTGAATTTGGGGTTTTCATGGTCTGTAAGCCATAATCATCAAAATTAAAATAAATAAAAACTTGAAATATATCACTCTCTGTGTAATGAATCTATATAATATATGGGTTTCCCTTTCTGAAATGCGTGACAAAAAATATTGAACTTTTTCATGATATTCTAATTTTTTGAGATGTACCTGTGTATATATACTGTATATCATCATCATCATCATCATAGTCTGTCGTGGGCGACAATGACTGTTTCATTTAGGTCTGATCAGATTCCTCCACATGGCTCTGTCCTTAGCCTTCCGCTGCCAGGAACTTCTGTCTATGTCCAACTTCTTCAAGTTTCTTTTTACAGTGTCTTTAAATCTGAGCTTTGGTCTACCCTGATTGTGTTTGCCCTCGCATAACTGTGAGTAGAGTAACTGCCGAGGGAGACGCTGGTGGTCTATCCTCTCAACATGTCCGAGCCATCTCAGGTTCATCTGTATAAGCATGTCCTCCATTTTAATGAATGAATGAATGAATGAATTTATTTCGGATAGTACATTACAGGTTAAAAGAAACTGTATAATATAACAACAAGGTCAAATTAGACAAAGACTCCTTCTACTATACAATTCCACGTGAGTTATCCGAAATGGGTGATGGCTGAAGCCGCAGCTTATATTGCCCACCCATATTCCATCCAAGAATTCAAAGGAGAAAAAAGAGAAAACAAGACAAGAGCGATTACAATTTAAAACAAGGCTAAGACAAAATATGACTGAGAGAAAAAGAAAACTGAGCTAGTCTAAGTTAAGCGGTTACTATTCAAAAACAAATCTAAGACATAGTGTCACAGAGAAAAAAGAAAAACTAAGCTATAACACAACACAGGCTGGAAATGTCAATCCTTATGTGAGTTTACATGTCGTCTTGTAAATATGTTTGGAGTATTTCTTCCTTTAGTTTTTGTTTAAATTGTCCAAGCTTTTTTTTTTTTTTTTTTTTTTTTTGTTACTTATTTGTACCCGTAGGTAGACTTGGTTTGCAGTCTGATGACAAGCCACCGGCTGCTGGTCGCTGCGTGCGCGAGCGCCCTAAACCTACATGTTTTTGGTGTGCGGGAGGAAACCGGAGAAATCCCGGAGTAAACCCGCGCAACACGGGGAGAACATGCAAACTCCACACAGCTCACTGTTGGTCAGGGGCTGGGATCGAACCCACGATCTCATGATCCCCGCAATCCCCCGGCCGAGGGTAAAACTGTGCTGTCACAGTGCTAAACCACTGAGCTTTGTACATGATTTTAATTCAGGTCCAAAATCGTTCCATAATCTGACACCTTGCACTGAAATACAGTGTTGCTTGGTAGTTGTTCTCACTGTAGGCTTTTGAAATATACATGTTCCTCTGAAGTGATATCGTTTCTCCCTTGTTTGGAACAACTTTTGGATATTTGCGGGCAGTGATAGATTCTTCACTTTGAACATTATTATTGCGGTTTTAAAGTCGATCAGATCTTTCAACTTGAGAGTTTTTTGTTTAAGAAAAAGTGGGTTTGTTGGTTCCCTGTAAGCTGCTTTGTTGATTATTCTAATAGCTCTCTTTTGAAGCATAAAGAGTGGATATATGTTTGTTTTATATGTATTTCCCCATACTTCATTACAATATGTCATGTATGGGAGTATTAATGAATGATACAAGGTGTATAGTGTGGGTTGATTCAGCAAATTTTTCACTCTGTGTAATATTGCAATTGATTTGGATACTTTACCTTTTATATAATTAATATGTGGCTTCCAACACAGTTTGTTATCAATTATTACTCCAAGGAATTTAGTTTCGGATACCCTTTCAATCTCTACACCATTTACACTGAGTTTGGGTACTGGGTAGTTGTGATGGTTGTTAAAGACTATAAATTTTGTCTTGCTTAAATTGAGCGTTAATTTGTTTGAATCAAACCACAGTTTCAGCTTTCCTAATTCCTTTCCGAGTGTATCCAGAAGTTGTTCCAAGTTGTTTCCACTGCATAGCAGGTTAGTGTCATCAGCAAACAATATTAAGTCCATTTTTTCTGAAACTTTACATATATCATTTATATACATATTGAATAATAATGGTCCCAAAACTGAACCCTGTGGGACTCCACAGGTGACCTTCAGTAGCTCTGAGTTTTTGTTGTTAACACATACAAACTGATATCTATTCTTTAAGTAACTTCTTAACCAGGACAGTGCTACCCCTCTGATACCACAATTTTGTAGTTTCTTTAATAATAGATTGTGATCTACTGTATCAAATGCTTTTTTAAGATCCAGGAATACTCCAACTGAATACTCTTTATTTTCAATGGCTGTTGATATTTTTTCTGTAAATTCCATTAAGGCATATGCTGTTGTCCTTTTGTGTCTGAACCCATATTGCTGCTCACACAATAAATCATTCTTCAGTATGAAGTTGTCAATTCTCTCATAGAATATTTTTTCAAGTATCTTGGAAAATTGCGGTAATAGTGAAATTGGTCTGTAGTTGGAGAGCTCCCCTCTGTCGCCTGTCTTGTAAATTGGAATTACTTTAGCTATTTTCATTGCATTGGGAAATATACCTGATTGGAGAGACAGGTTACAGATATACGTCAGTGGTTTCACTATGCATTCGATAACAGTTTTGACTAGTAGCATATCAATACCATCGCAGTCAGTAGATGTTTTACTTTTGAACGATTTAACAATTTCAATGACCTCTCTTTCGTCTGTGTTCTTTATGAAGATGGTGTCTTTTACAGCAGTGTTATTGCATATTGAATCACCTGTTGGCACCGTAGTGGGTATTTCTCGGGCCAGTTTAGGTCCAATGTTAACAAAAAAATTATTAAATTCATCTGCAGGTGAAGCTATATTCACATTCGGAGTCGATTTATTATTTTTTGGAGTGTTAGTTGGGTAGCTGGTATTTCTGCTTTTATTTCCAAGGATACTGTTGATTATTGTCCATGTATTTTTAATATTGTCTTTGTTTTTTTCCAGTTCTTTACTGTAATAGTCTCTTTTACTACATCTTATTATATATGTTAACTTATTTTTGTATGTTTTATACCGCTGCTCTGCTTCTTTTGTCCTTTTCTTTATGAAAGCTTTATATAATAAATTTTTCTTTTTACACGCCTTTTGTAGTCCTTTGGTTAGCCATGGTTTGTCAGTAAATTTGTGTTTAAGCTTTTTTTTAACTAATGGGCAGTTTTTTTCATAAAGAGTGGTTACAATGTTTGTAAATGTGTCATAGGCTTCATTTACATCTGATACATAGACTTCTGTCCAGTCTTGCTTCAGCAAGTCCTCTTTAAAAGAACTGATTGCGTTTGGTGATTTGTGTCTGAACGATTTTGAGATTGTTTCTGGGTTGGGCCCCGTGTGGCCATGGATAAGTGCAAAGATTGGCAAGTGGTCGCTTATATCATTTATCAATAATCCACTTTCTATTTTCTTGTCGAGAACATTGACAAACAGGTTGTCAATAAGTGTAGCAGAGTGAGCTGTGATTCTACTGGGATGTGTTATTGTGGGATATAGACTCATGCTGTACATAGAGTTCATGAACTCTGTAACTACATTTTGTTGATGTGGATTAAGTAGGTCAATATTGAAATCTCCACAAATTGCTACCATTTTCTTACTAGTAATATTATTGTACAGCTCGACTAATTTATCTCTGAATGTCTCAATGCAAGTTCCCGGCGTTCTGTATATGCAGCTTATGATTAGATTTTTTGTTTTGTCTAGGTCAATCTCAACAGTAACACATTCCAGAATCCCTGGTAGTGCTAAGGACATTTCATTTACAAGCTTACATCTATATAGGTCATCAATATACAGTGCAACACCACCACCCTTTTTTTGAGATCTGTTAATGTTAAACATCTGATATCCCTCTATTGCCATCAGGGGAGCCTGGTCTGCATTAAGCCAGGTTTCAGAGACTGCTATAGCTGTGAATTTTCTGTTTAGCTGTTTTAAATAGTCCTGAATCTGTGAGAAGTTTTTGTTAAGACTTCTGCTATTGAAGTGTATTATTGACAGTTTACCATCTAATTGCACTTGACTTTTGAATTGCTTTTCAGTGTAATATTCACAGTGGTTATGAATATTATTGAAAAAGTGGTTATCAGGATCAATATCATTCTCCATCTCTTGTGGTTTATGTTCAGCATAGTGGCATATTTTTAGAGTTTGAGTTTCCTCACTCTGTGTTTCATAGTCAGTGTTCATCTGTATTTATCTAAGTCAGTAGCATCTCTGATCATTATACTTTTTGCTTGCTCAGGTGTTCCATTTAGTTTAATCCAAATTCTACAATTTCTTGTCCAGGTTGACTGTATCTTATTATGTTTCTTTAGCATCCGTGCCTGCCGTGCTAATTCAGCGTTTTTTTTTGTCAGGTGTTCATTTAGGTAAACTTGAGTTTCCTTTAGTTTTTTGGCCTGCCTCAGTATGTCATTTTTCACCCTCCTGTTCACAAAGCGCATCACAATTGATTTCTTTGTTTTGTTATCTTTCTTCGGTAAAGCATAACAGGCTGAGATCGCATTGGCTTCTACCTTAATGTCTTTATCATTAAGGAACTGAAGCACTTGGTTTTCTAAGGACATTGATTCACTTATGGAAGCATGTTCACCACTCAGTCCTGTAGCGGCATGGGCGTACGACTGATATCTGATGTCTAGTCCACTTATAACTATGTCATCAATGCGAGAACCTTGTTCAAGATCCTCAACGCGTTGCTCCAAAAGACGCCCGTGTTGCTCCAGGTCCATAATTTTTTTGTCTTTTTCTTTTATTATTGAATGTAGGGCTTGTACCTCCTGTATTAGGTCTAATATTTTGTCCTGCTGGCTAGTCACTTTGGCCAGTTCATCTAACACAAAGTTCAGAGTTTTTTAAATTTCTTCCATTTCCTCTTTTTTGGGTGGCATTTTACTGACCTGTGGATAGAAATAAGCAGAGAATCCGGCTAGGCCTCAACTAGCTCGGTCACTACTGGACCCGCCGCTCCTGCGCAGCTTCTCCGCCGAGTGACGCTGCTCAGCTCCGCAGATCACCGCCGTCTATCGCCTGCCTCCGTCTACCTGGCCAGTTGTGTCGTGCACCGCCGGCGCAGCCGGAATCCACCGATCACAGCCACTCGTCGCCGTCTGGCTAGGCGGCTCCTCCGCAGGGCCCCGTCATTCAAATTAACCTCCAACTCCAATGATGAGTGTCTTCATACCAGCTTAAAAAACTGATGGATGTCTACAACTGGTTATAGCAAGTCACCCCTGCGGCTAGATCAGCAGACTGCAGCCCACACTTCAGCGTGTGTGGCGGTTCGTTTTAACCCCACAACAGACTAAGGACACTCAGCCCTCTTTTCTCTGTTTTTCTGCTGAATTACTGAGAAGCAATGTGCCATTCATGTATTTGTGATGCAAACATGCATGTGTTGTGATGTAATGCGCCATTCGGTATAGTGTGCATATGGCTTGTCCTTACTGTGCTTTTTCTGAGCATCTTAGATGTGCTTTGGTGTATTAATGTCTACAGGTAGACGAGTTTCTTCTGTCTCACCTATGTGATGTTAATCGATGCCTTTCATCCTTTGTACTCATGCGTCCTGTCCTTACTGTGACCTAGAGACTCAGATCAATATGTAGATGTGCTTGTTAGCCTCTTTGTCTTGCACTTAGAGCGAGGTCTAGCTAATCTGCCCATTGTGATGTATGGCTTACAAATGCAAATACCTCCTGCCTGTTCTGTTGTCCCTTTGATCATTCTAGACTGTGGGGTATGTCTTTTTGATGTATTGTTATGATCAAGTATTTAAGGTGCAACTCTGTAACGCAATCTCTCTTTCTTCTCTCACTCTGATCCTGCAACTGGTCGACACACGCGTGTCCGCCTCTCCTTCTCTGAGAGCTTAGGGATCCCGCTCCGGGCTGCTCCACTATGCACCGGAGAGGGGATCCCGTGAAGGCGACATGATATAATAAAACCTGCTTAAAACCACAGCACTGCTGCTTATTTTTTCATGCCGCCTCACCAGTGAGGCGGCATGGATGCCCACAAGACAATTGGGTGGAAAGATACTGGAATAAAGTTTGATGTTCTGAGAAAAGAAACACTTCTCTCAAACCGTATCTGACTGGCCAAACAGGTTCAACGTGACCCCCCCCCCCCAACAAAAAAAAAACATGTTCACACTTTCGCTACACAAACATAAGGAATGCTCAAGTATGACTAGTAGAGAGTCATCGTTCAGAGAGCATACATCTGTGGTGGGTATCTGTGGTAGACTGCAAGTCTAATTTAAAACATTACTGGCACATGCCTCTAGGGGGAACTACCTGTATTGTTCAGCACTACTATTAAGGGGACACATTAGAACAAGAGTGTGAAAACCCCGCGCAGAATCCATGTTCAGTCTATTATGTGTGTTGCAGAATAAACGGCAGAGTTAGCCAAAGAAATAACTCAAGTGTGATCATTGCTACACGGTAGGATATCACACAATTGGCGACGAGGATTAAAAGAAAAAAATCAGCGGCGAGAAACAGAGAACATTGCAAGTGTGGCGAACTCAAGTGACTCCAGTAGTTCGAGTGCAAGTTCAGAGGAGGAAAAACGAGGTTTCCCCACCACGACGAGCAATGGCGGCTGTAATCGGAACGGTAACCCCTTTTGATAACTCGACTCAGTCATGGGAAGAATATAGTGAAATGTTGGACTTTTTCTTCCAAGCTAATGACATTGAGGAGCCAGACAAAAGGAAGGCTGTACTGTTGAGTGGAGTTGGTGCAACTACTTACAGCTTGTTGAGAAATTTAATAAGCCCTGCATTACCGAAAGATAAAACGTACGACCAGCTTACTGCTGAGCTTCAGAAGCACTTCAGCCCCAAACCGAGTGAAATCGTGCAACGATTCAAATTTAATTCACGCATAAGGAGGAACACTGAGTCCATAGCAGAGTATGTGGCAGAATTGAAGAAATTAACACTGCACTGTGATTACAAAGACTCATTGGAAGAAATGTTAAGAGACAGACTTGTGTGTGGAGTGAATGATGACCGAATGCAACGGCGACTTTTATTTGAAACAAAACTCACTTTTGTGAAGGCTTTGGAATTATGCCAAGCGATGGAAACAGCATCTAAAGATGTGAGAGAAATGCAAAGGAAACTAGCAGAGGACACAGCAACGCATGTTCGTGTGCCTAAGACCCAAGTAGGTGTCCACAAAGTGTCGACTGACAAAAATCAGCACAAATTCCCCAGTTGTTATCGCTGCAAAGGCCAGCACAATGCCGCCGAGTGCAAATTTGCCACTGAGCTGTGTCATAATTGTGGCAAGCGAGGGCACATTAAGAAAGCATGTAGAATAAAGGTGGACAGCGCACAGGTGCTGAAAGCGACAGTTAATGGGCAAAAGTATGAAAACAAGGGCCCAGGAAAGGAACAGCAAGCGAATCAACTGAGAGGGGAGGGAGAAAGTGATACAGAAGACATGGGTTTTCACACAATTTACAACACGTCAGAGGAGCTGACCAAGGTAGCGCCCATCACGCGTACCATGAATGTTAATGGAATGAAAGTAACATTTGAAGTTGATACAGGCTGTGGAGTAACCATATTAAGTAAACAGCAATATACACAACTGTGGAAGAAAACAGACACAGCAGAATTAAATCCCTGTTCATTAAAATTAAAAACATACACAGGAGAGAAGCTAGACGTGCTAGGCATGGCACAAGTGAAGGTGCAGCACGAAAACAAAGAAAAGGACTTACCTGTAGTAGTAGTTGGGAGCGAAGGACCAAATCTACTAGGGCGAAGTTGGCTACAAGAACTGGCCATGATTGATCAGTTGGTGAATAAAGTGGAATCTCAGCCCAAATTGCAGCTGGAGGAGATCCTCGAAAGACACGCTGAGGTGTTCAAAGAAGGCGTAGGACAGCTAAAAGGTGTCACTGCAAAGATTAATGTGGACAAGGAGGCCCAACCACGATTCTGCAAACCCCGACCGGTACCCTATGCAGTCAAGCCACTGGTTGAAAGCGAGCTACAGAGGCTGCTGGATGACAAGATCATTGAGCCAGTGCAGGTTGCAGAATGGGCGGCGCCCATAGTCCCAGTGAGAAAGCCGGATGGCTCCATTAGAATATGTGGAGATTACAAACTCACTGTCAATCGAGCATCACGGGTGGATCAGTATCCAATTCCTAAAGTGGAGGACCTCTTCGCACAGCTGAATGGCGGCCGACACTTCACGAAATTAGACATGAGTCACGCCTACCAACAAGTAGTCCTGGAAGAAGAATCAAGAAAGTATGTAACCATCAATACACACAAAGGCTTATATACCTACACACGCTTACCATTTGGAGTAGCTTCCAGTCCTGCTATATTCCAGAGAACTATGGAGGGCATCCTAGGTGGAATTCCGAATGTTGCCATTTATTTGGATGACATCCTTTGTACAGGACCAAATGAACAAGAACATCTGAAAACGCTGGAGGAAGTGCTTCAACGGTTGGAGAAAAGCGGTCTGAGGTTGAAAAGAAGCAAGTGTGAGTTCATGGGAAAAGAGGTGGTGTTCCTAGGCCACAAGATCAACACCAGTGGTCTACACCCTCTAACAGACAAAGTGGAAGCCATTGCGGAGGCGCCTGAGCCACAAAATGTTACTGAGTTAAAAGCCTACCTGGGCTTGTTGAACTATTACCATAGGTTCCTCCCAAAGCTCTCCACGCTGCTGGCACCACTACATACCTTACTTAAGAAGGAAGAAAAATGGTCATGGGGGGTCAAGCAGCAGAAGGCGTTTGAAGAGTCCAAAGCGCTACTTCAGTCCTGTAGTGTGTTAGTGCACTATGATTCAAACAAACCACTCATCCTGGCGTGTGACGCATCACCCTACGGTGTGGGTGCTGTACTCTCTCATCGTATGGAGGATGGCTCAGAGAGACCCATAGGGTTCGTCTCAAGAACTCTTAGTGCAGCTGAGAAAAACTACTCCCAGCTAGACAAGGAGGGCCTTGCAGTAGTATTTGGTGTAAAAAAATTCCACAAATACCTGTACGGGAGACAGTTCGCTATAGTGACTGACCACAAGCCACTAATTTCACTGTTCAGTGAAATGAGAGCCATACCCCAGATGACATCTCAGAGAATTCAGAGATGGGCCGTTACATTAGCAGCGTATGAGTACACCATCGTTTACAAAGCCGGACGGGACCATACGAATGCTGACGCGATGAGTAGGCTACCCTTGGATGGAGGAAGAGACAGCACGCCTGAGGAGGAGGAGAGAGTGCTATTGTTTGAAGATATCGGCGTGCCCCTGGTGAACGCACAACAAATAAAGAAGTGGACAGACAAAGACCCTGTTCTAGCAAGAGTGCGAGAATACATCTTGCGAGGATGGCCGAAGATGAACAGTCCTGAGTTCATTCCCTATGCCCGACGACAGGATGAGCTCAGCACCCAGGAAGGTTGTATCCTGTGGGGAGGACGCGTGGTTGTTCCACCACCTGGTAGGAATGCCTTACTGCAACAACTACACCAAGCACACCCTGGCATCACTCGCATGAAAGCGTTGGCGAGGAGTTACATGTGGTGGCCCAACATGGATGCAGAGGTGGAGGCGCTTGTGAAGTCATGTGCGGCATGCCAGGAGAACAGGAACAGTCCTCCAGCAGCCCCACTACATCCCTGGGAAGTTCCAGATAAACCATGGAGAAGAATTCACATTGACTACGCAGGTCCATGGATGGGAAGAATGTTCCTGATCATAGTTGACGCATACTCAAAGTGGATCGATGCATATTCTGTGAGTAGCTCTACTTCTACTGTTACCATTGAATGTCTTAGAAAGAGTTTCAGCCAACATGGGCTACCTGAAATCATAGTATCAGATAACGGTACATGTTTTACGAGTGAACAGTTCCAAGAGTTTTCTGAAAAGAATGGCATACGTCACATCACGACTGCGCCATACCATCCTTCTTCTAACGGCTTAGCCGAGAGGGCCGTGCAGACATTCAAGTCACTCATGAAAAAGATGACAGGAGACTCTATTGAAACCCGAATGTCGAGAGCTCTGTTCAGCTATCGAATAACACCCCAATCTACAACTGGCAAGTCACCAGCTGAGCTGTTGTGTGGAAGGAAGTTGAGGTCAACATTTGACTTAATACATCCAGACTTCAGAAACAAAGTGCATGATAAACAAGAGAAACAAAAAGGTTATCATGACATGCATGCTAGAGAGAGAATACTGAGAGAAGGAGACGTGGTCTACACCCGCAACTTTGGCTCAGGACCAGCCTGGGTACCAGGAGAAATAACAGAAAAGACAGGCCCTGTGTCATTCAAGGTGACATTAGGTCATGGACAAGTGGTGAGGCGACACATTGACCAAGTTCGTGGTAGGAGCTCCATTCCCCTGCCGATGGCACCAGAGGTGTTGTCTGACACCCATTCTGAGGAGAGCATCAACGAACCACCACTTCAGGTGATACCTGAGGTACCCGTCTCTGCAGATTCTACGGGCAGCACTGCAGCAGCCGAAACAGTGGAGCAGTCTGAGTCTTCACCTGCAGTTGGCTCACCCGCCGTGAGAAGATCTCAGCGAGCTAGGAAAGCTCCAGACTACTTGAAGGACTATACTTAGTCAGTAGTGAGTTCCCCAGCCACAGGACAAGAATGCGTCCTGGAACCTCACTGGGATGCGGTAGTCAAACCAAATCCCCAGTTAGACTGTTATGTGTGTTATACATGTAAAAAAAAAAAAAAGAGAAAGAAATTATGTGTATGGCACATGTGTTTAAGAAGTTAAAAGTAACTGTGATTGTTTAGGGTTAAATGGGAGTTCCAGGATGTCTAGCATAATTGGCTAGTGTAATTAAAAGTAGTTTAATCTAGAGGGGAGGGATGTGGTAGACTGCAAGTCTAATTTAAAACATTACTGGCACATGCCTCTAGGGGGAACTACCTGTATTGTTCAGCACTACTATTAAGGGGACACATTAGAACAAGAGTGTGAAAACCCCGCGCAGAATCCATGTTCAGTCTATTATGTGTGTTGCAGAATAAACGGCAGAGTTAGCCAAAGAAATAACTCAAGTGTGATCATTGCTACACGGTAGGATATCACAGTATCTAAAAGTGATTGAGTGTGAGGAGAATGGTCATCGGCTGCCTCTACTTCACCTCCCATTTCAGTGCAGAATGTTGCTCTTTTTTCCCCATGCCTCTGCTTTACAGTTTTTTCATGTAAATATGTATGTTTGATTGCAAATGTGCTTTTATCTCCCCAACACTGACTCAAAACATTTTCAATCAATGGCAAGGACATCTTCCACCTAGTATTTGAGAATGGCTATAAAAATATGTTGAACAAAAACATTACCTAGGACAAAGCCTGACTAAATTGTTGCAGCATAACGTTAAAATGAAAGGCGGATATTTTTAGTTACTCAAAAAATTGAACAAAAAAACTAGTCATTTGTAGATAGCTGTAGATAAATTCAGCTGGATTAGCATTAATGTATTAAAAATACCTTTTCCTTTGTGCCCAATTACAAACCAAACAATTTTTGGTGCCTAGACCTTTAATGAGGTAATCAAAACCAGAATCAAAATGTATTAATTAAACCAGATCACCAAACCTATCAATAACGGGGGAATGATTTGTCAAAGGGGTTGAAGGTGCAACATTCTCCAAAGAAACACTGCTATAAATATGCAATGGTGGTCATCCCCACTGAAGGCAACATCTCGAGAATAGGAGCATTCAGATGGGTCTAAGGACAGGTCTAAGGTCTAAGGTCTAAGGAGTGTGTGCAGCCCACACTTGATGGTAGACCTGCTCGTTTCAACACGTCTATGTTGGTTATCTTGTCTTTCCATGAGATGTTCATTATGGCTCGAAGGTGTCTCATCACGTACGCGTGGAGTTTCTTCACCTGCACTCTGTAGACAGTCCAAGTTTCAGCACCGTACAATAGAGTAGCCAGTACTGTCGCTCTGTACACTGCATTTCACACGGATAGACACATGTCGGTTGTTCCACAGTCTCTCCCTCAAGTTTCCAAACACAGAGCTTGCGCTTCCCATTCTGAGAGATAGTTCATCCTCCAGCCTAGCATTCTCTGAAACAGTACTCCCTAGGTACTTGAAAGTCTTGCACTTGACTATTGGCTCTGTACCACTGCTGATCTCTTCTGGTAGTGATGATGATAATTGGAACTTTGGTGGTTGATAAAGGCACTCTGTCTAGTAATTTTCTCTTCCGCCCTCCAAAGAGAGCAGTCGCATCTTTTCTCTGCTCCCGCTCCCTGTCTCTCCCTCCCTAACTGATGGATCCCAGCTTGCTATTGCCTGTGTCTGAGTGTCTCTCTACTGCTGATTCATCCAACGAAAATTATGGATTTGGAAGCGGCTTAAATTTGCTATTGTCACTATTTTTCAACAAGAATCGGGCCAAGGGGGAGCCCAAGAATTGGAACCTGCGAGGAGACTCATGGACATTGGAATTCATGCGTCTGTGGAAACATTATTGGTTATGATCTCAGGACTTCTATTTTTGGCTGTGAAGTTCCCTGATGCATCAGAAATTGAAGGAAGATGAGAGAGCTGATCAAAGCGGACCAGGCAAGCTCCTTCATCAAATTCGACCAGGTGGGGAAGGCACGAGTAGCGGCAAACGGTGAACTGAATGACAGTGATTCAGTGGAGGAATACATCTGGAGCCCTGTGCTTTCCATGGAAAAACAGTTTAAGCCTGCACATTGGAGCACTGAATCCGTAAGAGAATGGAAAGTTTTTTCTCTGAAGTCAGTACTATTCGACCTGTTTTTCGGCACCCTCAACACTCAGTCCTCCTGATGATCAACAGTATAATTGTTTTCATAACATTGGCAGACAGTATCTGACTCTCAAGGACAGCTGTCTGGCTCAGACTATTCCATCTGCCGTGCTCAAGGACACGTGCCTTTGCCTTAGACACTAGTCATAACATCTGCTGAGAGACTATTGCTGTTCTCCTAACTGATTTGCACTACTGATTGCATCCAACACACACACAACTGACCCATTATACTGACGAAGACATATTCATTCACTGCTCTCTTTGTGTCATTGTGTGGATTCTATTGTCTGCTAATTGTGCATTGAGAGTTTTTTTCTTGTAATCACAATATCGGTCATATATAAATGAACTTTATTTTGATAAACAATGCTTTTTTCTCTCTCCTATTGTGTCCCCTCCCCCCCCGCCTTCTATTCCCCTCCTGCTGACAGGCGCCTCCATGGCTCGCTGCGTCATTGGGAATGTCATCTATGACGTTTCCATTGACAAGTCAAATTCCTCGTATATTTACCTGTTTATTATTTGTAAATGTGCTTGGCAATAAACTTATTCTGATTCTGATTCTGTTTTCGTCTCCAAATCCTTAATCTAGATCTCAGCATAACATGATCAGTGCCACAGTCCGCGCCTCACATTGCTCTGGTGTCCAAAACATCCCTTCTGTCTCTCTGCCTGACTATGATGTAGTCTAATAAGTGCCATTGCTTGGATCTTGGGTGCATCCATGTCTTCTTGTGTATGTCCTTGTGCTTAAATAGAGTGTTGGTTATCACAAGGTTGTACTCTGAACATAGTGCAAGTAGAAGTTCTCCATTAGCACTGCACTTGCCTACTCCATAACTGCCTAGCACTCCTTTCCATTTCTCGGTGTCCGAACCAACTCTGGCATTAAAATCTCCGAGTATCAGCCTGTCATCAGTCGGTACATTCAATTCAATTCAATTCAACTTTATTTATATAGCGCCATTTCACAACAACAGTCATCTCATAGCACTATCAACTGTAGGGAGGACCCCCACAGTTGCAGAAAGACCCCAGCAATCAGGCGATCCCCTGTGAGCAAGCACTTGGCGACGGTGGAGAGGAAAAACTCCCTTTTAACAGGAGTTAAAAGGGAGTTTTTTAACATGCCTGATAGTCTCACGTAAATCGCTGTAGAACTCTTCCTTCACCTCCTCTGTGTCGGTCATTGTTGGGGCATATACACTGATGAGTGTGGCATACATCTTCCGCTGTAGTGGGAGTCTCATAGTCATTATCCTGTCGTTGATTGGCACCGGTTCCTCATCAAGCATTGCTGCTATCTCCTTTCTAACTGCAAAGCCCACTCCTGTTTCTCTCCTTTCTTGAGTTGATCTCTCACTCCAAAAGAAGATGTACCCATGGTCTTCCAAGCTGTCATATCCAGGCAATCTTGTTTCACTAAGTGCAGCTATGTCTACATTGTACCTGTTCATTTCCAGGGCCACAAGCGCGGTCTGTCTTTCTGGGCACTGTGATGTTGTTCTGTCCAACAGAGTGCATACATTCCATTCTGCTACACATAAGGTTGCTGTTTTCCTCTTCTTTTGTCTTCCTGCTCCTAGCTTACTTTTCGCTGCCTGTCAAAGTGTGAACAGATCAGCGTGGACCTTGTAAGCCTGGGCGACGTCCGAGCCGGTATGCGTTGCTTTCTGATTGACCATTTCATGAAACTGCTTGCAAAGTATTTGAGTACTGCTAGCTTTTGCTGGACTAGCAGCACATTCTTGGCAGATAAAGGTATTATCAGCGGCAAGGACAAGCCAAGACAAACTGACTCCAGTCTCTGTTGCAGTGACTGACCAGATGATAGGTTTGTTTATCTCTGCTCTTTGTGTAGTGCATGTCACAATGCACCGACTGTCCACCACAGACCTTGCGACAGATGTGTTTATCTGCCAGGATGTCCCCGTGTAACTCGGAGTGGTCCACCACAGACCTGTGGCAGATGTTGTTTTTAGTTCTGCCAGGATGCCCTGTTTCATCCTCCACGACCTCGGAAGGGTGGGGATGCCATTTGAGTTACCAACGGCCCGACTAATGAGACAGGTAGTACCGGTTTTCGTGGTTATCTGGTAGCAAGCAACCCAATGCCTGACCTGACACAAAAAAGGGTATGTAAGTCTCAGTTAAAAGCTGCCAATTTCTGACCAAAAAAAAGTGGAATTTTATGGGTAAAAAGCTGCAGCTTTAGTGAAAAGACAAAGGTATAAATTTCCGTTTACAACCTAAAAACGCTGCAGATATAAGATTTGAGTAAAATGCTGCAAGTTTAAGCTTTCTTTTTTAAACTGCAAATTCAAGAGTAAGAAAAGTTCTAAATTCATGAGGAAAAAGCTGCAAAATTATGAATAATAAAAAGCTGTAAATTTTCAAGTAAGAAGCTGCACATTTCTGAGTAAAATGGCTCTAACTCTGCAGGAAAATCTTGCAAATTTATGAGAAAAATCTTCACATTTACAAAAGAATGTTTCTAATTTACATGGAAAAGGGATGTGATAAATTGGTGTGTGTTGGCCATTTTTTTTAAAAGATAGCCGTGAGGAGGAACTAAAGGAGGTGTAAGGAGGTGTTAAATTCTGCAGATCTGCATTAATCAGCAGGGAAAAGGAGAAGTAGAGGAATAGGTGATCCCCAGCCGCAGAAATAATCCAGTTAACCCAGGAAGAGTAAACACATGACACCCAACAGATCACCCCCCCCCCTCCCATGACATCAGTGGGAACAGCTGGGCCAGACTTCACACCGCTGTCGATTTACATATTCCCTTCTGAGGATAATTCAAGCAAAATACTTGAAACTAGAGCCAGATACCACAACCACAGGTGGGCAGCTAGGTGGTGGAGTGGTTAGCACTGTGGCAGAGCAGTAAGAAGGCCATGGGATGGAACCCACCCCTGACCATCGTGGGTTCGATCCCCACCCCCAACCATCAGTGACCTTTCTGTGTGGAGTTTGCATGTTCTCCCCATGTCTGCGTGGGTTTCCTCCCGCTGGCTAAAAACATGCAAGTTAGGTTAATTGGAGACTCTAAAGTGGCCCATGGTGTGAATGTGTGTGAATGGTGAAGTGACTGCCACTATACCATGGCTGTCTCATCCATCCAGGAGGATGCCCTGAATTTCCCTCTGGGAATCAATAAAATACACAAAATACAAATACACTACTGAGGGAGAAAAGTTTCAAATTACAAGGAAGAAAATTGGAAAAAAGTTATAAATTTATGAAAAACCTGGAAAAATTACAGGAAAAAGGTTTAAAATTTTCAAGAAAAAGTTCCAGATCTGCAACAAAGGTCATGCATTTAAGATAAGATAAGCCTTTATTTGTCCCACAATGGGGAAATTCCAGGATTGCAACAGCACAGGGATAGCAACACTCAGAGCAACAATCAAAAAGACAAGAAAAACAAGAGCAGCGAATATACATATGTACACATAAATATATAAATATATATACACACAGTGCAGAGCATTGTAGCTAGATGGAATAAACAGCATAACCGTCTACTGAGTTATCCTACATAGTATGAATATGTACCCATACATATTGTCACCCTCCGTAGCGACTGATATTGTCCTAGTTGTATACTGGAGGGGACCATTGTGTAAGTCTATTGTGTCTTTTGCATTCAATACTATTAGGTCGTCACGTTTTTTTGCTATCTCTGCGAGCAGCCCTGCTTAGGTTATACAGTCTGACAGCTGTAGGTAGGAAGGACCTGCGAAACCTCTCGGTTGCGCACCTAGGATGATGTAGTCTGCTGCTAAATGAGCTCCTCAGTGCTTTCAGTATGTTCTGCATAGGGTGGGACTCAGACTCCAGCAGAGATGACAGTTTAGCCACCATCCTTCTCTCTCCTATCCCCTCCACTGGGTCAAGGCATTGCCCCAGGACAGAGCTAGCTTTCTTGATCAGTTTGTTCAGTCGCTTCCTATCGGCTGCTGTAATGCCACTGCCCCAGCAGACCACTCCAAAAGTGATGGCTGATGCCACCACCGTGTCGTAGAATGTCTTCAGCAGCGCCCCTTGTACACCAAAAGACCTGAGTTTCCTCAGTAGGAACAGCTTGCGCTGTCCCTTCTTGTAGAGTGCATCGGTATTGTGTGGCCAGTCTAGTTTATTGTTCAGATGAACACCCAGGTACTTGTAGGATGTCACCATCTCAATGTCTGTTCCCTATGTGTTTACTGGTGCTGTGAGGGGTTGTCCTTGTCTGCGGCAGTCCACTACCGGCTCCTTAGTTTTCCTCGCGTTGATCTGGAGGCAGTTCCGATGGCACCAGTCCACGAAGTCCTGGATAAGTCCTCTGTACTCAGCTTCATCTCCGTTGGAGATGAGGCTGACGATCGTAGAGTCGTCAGAGAACTTCTGTAGATGGCAGTGTGTTGTGTGAGAAGTCCGCAGTATAAAGGGTGAACAGGAAGGGAGCCAAAACCATTCCCTGGGGGGCCCCCGTGCTACCGATGATCATGTCGGATACACAGTCCCGGGTTCTCACAAACTGTGGCCAGTTAGTGAGGTAGTCCAGGATCCATGATGACAGGTGCTGGTCCACCCCTGCACACAGCAGCTTGTCCTTCAGGATCATCGGTTGGATGGTGTTGAAAGCACTGGAGAAGTCAAAGAACATGATCCTCATCGCATTCCCGGGCTTCTCCAGGTGGGACAGAGAATGGTGAAGGAGGAAGATCACTGCATCCTCCACCCCAATGCCATGCTGGTAGGCGAACTGGAGTGGATCCATCGCTGGTCCCACCAGGGGGCGGAGGTGAAACAAGGAGCAGTCTCTCCAGGGTCTTCATCATGTGAGACGTCAGAGCCACTGGTCTGTAGCTGTTCAGGTCTTTGGGGTGGGAAGTCTTTGGTACAGGTACCACACAAGATGTTTTCCACAACTGTGGTACCCTCCCCAGCTTCAGGCTCAGGTTGAAGATGTGCTCCATAATCCCACACAGCTGGTCTGTGCAGGACTTGAGGAGCTTTGCGCTGATGCCGTCCAGTCCCGAGGCCTTCCTCGCCTTGATCTTCCTCAGCTCCGTCCTCACCTGGGTCTTAGTGAGGGTCATGTTGGGGGGCTGTGTGCTGGGAGTGGGGGGGCGGGGTGTTGGTGGAGTGGGGTGTGGGCAGCAGGACTCGATGTCTTTAGAGGCAGCAGTGGCTGTTGTGCAGTCAGGGGGGAAGGCGGTTGGTCAAACCTATTAAAAAACAGGTTCAGATTGTTCGCCCACTCCCTGCCCCCTGTGGCCTGGGGGGAGGTATTCTGGAGCCCAGAGATGGTTTTAAGGTTTCTCCAGACCCCGCCGATGTCGCTCTGTTGCAGCTTGTACTCCATCTTCTTTCTGAAGCTATCCTTGCCTTAGACAAGCCTTTATTAGCCCCACAATGTGGAAATTCCAGGATTTCAGCAGCAAAGAGATAGCAGCACACAGAGCAATAGTAAATAAGATAATAAGATAAGAACTGATTAGCCAAACCAGTAAATAAATATACATATATACACAGTTATATACACAGTGCAGGAGCATTGCAGCTAGATGCTATCAACAGCGTTACAATTAGTTAAATTACTCGGCAAAATAAATACATGCATAAATAAATACGGACCCAGTCAGTATATTTCACATTTGAATGAACTGTCTGTCTGTCTGTCTGTCTGTCTGTCTGTCTGTCTGTCTGTCTCTCTCTCTCTCTCTCCCAGCGGGGGATGGATCAGTGACAGTCAGCTGCTGAGGGTGGCGTCCAAGAAAATGTGGCCCATGATAAATCCACTGGCCCGGGAGAACCAAGCAGTCAGCTGAGTGGTGCTGACGAGGAAATGGAATCTGAGAATAACACTGTGTCGTGTCTAATACTGAGTCTATTGAGGCAAAATGCAGTACAAACACGAGTTTGTATTCACTGGAAGAAATAAATGCATTCCTGGACACAACCTATAACAAAGCCATTAGGGTCGCCGACTACTTCAGTGACACTGATAAATTCATTAAGTCTGTGGATGTGCTAAGAAGGCAGGTTGGTCTTGACCTCCTGGATGAAAGGAAGCATTATCGCCTCAAGAAACACCTGACAGCCCTGCGTAAAGCAGCAGGGGGAACGCCGATCAAGCGCGCCCGACAGGAGGAATGAATGGCGGTTGTTCCTCTGCCTGTTTTACCCATTTTTGGGATATTGTTTGAACAGACTGGTATATGACATTTAATTGACTGCAAATGACTGTCACAGAACTGGATCTTTGAATAGGTGGACTGCAGGGACTGCTCTGTGTTGTGTGGGGGGGAACATTTCAGTTTGCACTTTTTCCAATGTGACACACTTGGAGGAATGATGTTGGTGTGCTTACATTTTTTGAAGTGTGCAATAAAGGCTTTTTTCAAAGTCTCTCTCTCTCTCTCTCTCTCTGAGTGGGTGTGGTCGTGAGTGCGAGCTGAGAGCGTGTGACAGCGTGAGTGAATCATTTCAAACTTTTCTCTATCTTTTTGTGTTTAAGGTGTTTTTTTTTTTGTTAAATAATCTTAAGTTTTGTTGTTTTCTGTAGCTGGGGTGGGGTAGGCGTTCTGGGAGGGGGGTTTCTGCTGCCAGCTCTGCTGGTCAGCATGGTTTTGGAGCAAGGCTCCGGATTCGAGACGCTGACACGCCGGCATGCTGTCAAACTGACACCGGCTGTCAGCTGCTCAGTGGAGGAGTGTAGTCTGGCTGTGGGGGAGCTGGTCGGTTATGAAAGCGTTAGATCAGCTTCGAGGATGAATAGTGCCGTGGTAATCTTCCTCGATAGTATTGAAAAGGTTAACCAGGTAGTGGAGAGCGGGGTTGTGATTAAAGACACACTGGTTCCTGTTCTGTCTCTGGTGAATCCCGCGAAGAGAATTACCATCTCAAATGTCCCACCATTTTTAAAGAATGAGCTGTTGGAGAAGGAGCTGTCGAGACACGGGCAGCTTTTGTCCCCGATTAAGCACATCCCTCTCGGTTGTAAGTCCCCGCGTTTAAAGCATGTCATGTCTTTTAGGCGACAGGTGCTCATGATTTTAAAGAATGTCACGCCGCGCCATTCATCAGCGGCGCCACCTGCTCACGCACCTGACAATCATCAGCGGCGAGGGATAAAGGCCGTCTCGCCCGGAGGCTCGGCCTGAAGCCGTCAGACTTCGTCCCTCACCGTTGTGAGCATACTTCCCTTCAGCGTCACCATTTTGGTAAGAAGATCGCTTACCTCTTTTCTTCAGTCTTCTCCCCTGTGCACAGGTGGATTCCCCAGCGGCGGACATCTCCACTCCATCGCCCAATCCTCGCTGCTGTACAGAGCTCTCCAGGTGGCTGTCTTCCGGGCTTCGCCCCCTTGTTGTGCCAGCTGTCCTGACCCACCAAGTAAGTCCTTCTCTCGCCATAAATCCCTCCTGTGTTGGTGTATGCCCGTCACCCTCTCCCTGTGCTCTCTCCATAGGGTTGCTCGGCTGTACGGTCACCTGCCTCTGTGCCTGGAGCAGACACCATCACCAACACATTTACATCCCGCAGACACACACTCATTCACTCCTGCTGTTAATAAACTCTTTGAACTACTCTAAGCCTGTGTGTGTGCGTCTCCTGAGCCGTGCGTTATGTCAAAGAATAGCGAGGAAAGCCTCAACCTCGTATTTAAATACCGGATTGACGGCTTTGATTACACCATCCACGTCACCTCCGATAATATGAAGTGTTTCGGCTGCGGAATGGAGGGACACTTGATTTGATCATGCCCTCAGGGAGTGGGGGGTGATCACTCGGGGGAGGCCGCTAGTGCGGCCTCGGGGCCGTCTGGTGGCAGAGCGGCTTTGCTGTCCTCTGAGGCTGACGGCGCTGCTGCGCCGTCGGGCGTTTCGGCCAGAGCCGCGGGGCCGTCTGGCGGCGGCGCTTCGGCCGAAGCCGCGGGGCTGTCTGGCGGCGGGGCGGCTTCGCCGCCCTCCGCAGCCAGCCTGTCGATCATAACTGAAACAGCAACAAAAGTTAAAGCACATCGCAGGGCTGCTGCACAGACCAACATTGCAGACAAGGGTGAGATTACCGAGAGGGATCACGCTGAGGGTCAGACAGATGAGCCAAATGAGGCCCAGGTAGATGGTGGGACTAGAAAAATGAATATAAAAGCACAGCACAGGGTGAGCGAAAGACAGGAAGAGACAGCTACCAGGGTGGCTGAGTCAGTGTTGGAGGATGAGTATGACATCGAAATAGATGAAGAGTTATGTAAAATCTCCATCAAGCGGAAGAATTTGGAAACCAAACAGCTGAGGATCAAAGTAAAAAGGGTTGTCAAAGACAGTTCTGAGGTTTCTCTATCTCAGCCAGATTCTTATGCTGGGTCTGAGATAGAGAGTGATGGTGAAAGCAGTGATGATGTGGCCAGTGGAGGCGGTTACCCCTTCACAAAAATACAGAAGTTTTTGCAGGACACTAAGGGATCCAGAATGGTTAAAGTTGAAAGCTTCTTCCCTGATCTAAAACGTTTTGTTAACAGTTTGGCACACTCAACATCAATGGAGCAAGAGAAATGTCTAAGCGAGCGAGTGTTTTTACTCTTGCAGAATGCAAGAAAATTAATGTTCTGTTTGTTCAGGAGACTCATAGTTCTGAGGACAATGCTGCTGACTGGAGGAGGGAATTTCGGGGTGAAATTATTCTTAGTCATAAAAGCAGCAAATGTGGTGGAGTGGGTATTTTATTTTCTCGAGATTTTATTCCACTTTCTTATGACATTGATGAGATAATTGCAGGCCACATTTTAAAAGTTCGAGCTGTTTTTGAGAGTGTGAAAGTTGTTTTTATAAATGTGTATGCTCCAACCGTAGGCACAGAAAGATTGGCCTTTTTAAATATTTTAGATGACACGATCAAAAATTGCAGTAATGATGACTTTTTATTTGTGGGAGGTGATTTTAATTGTACAGAAAATCCTCTTATGGATAGGAATCACCCAGAGCCACATGCTGCATCCAAAAGAGTTTTAAAAGGTCTCATAGAAGCTCATGATCTGTGTGATGTGTGGAGAAATTTTCATGGCAAGGCTAGACAATACACATGGAGCCATAGAAAGGACAATATTTTGTCCTTAGCTAGACTGGATAGGGTTTACAGTTTTTAAGCACCATTTTAGCATTTTTAAAAGTGCTTTTATAGTCCCTGTTGGCTTCACAGATCATTCCCTGGTTCAGTGTTGTGTTTTTATCAAGAATATAAAGTGCAGTAGTGCATACTGGCATTTTAACACGTCACTTTTATCGGATAACAGTTTTAAAACTGCTTTTATGTTTTTTTTGGAGTAATTTAAAATTAACAAAATCAAATTTTAGTTCTTTGCAGCAGTGGTGGGATGTAGGGAAGAGCCAAATAAAGAATCTGTGCCTACAGTATACTCGCAATGTCTCTGGAGACTTGGCCAAGTCTGTCAGGGACCTGGAGAGAGAAGTAGTGGAGCTGCAGTCTTTGGCAGGCTCCACAGGAGAAAGAGGACATTTTGAGGCCCTCAATGGCAAAAAGTCTGTTTTAACTGACCTACTGGGTGTGGCTGCCAGGGGCGCTGTGGTACGCAGTAGGTTCCAGAACATCGCACTAATGGACGCTCCATCTCATTTTTTCTTTGGTCTGGAGAGGAAGAATGGTCAGAGGAGGATGATCCACTTTCTTAGCTCCGAGGACGGGCGGCCGATCCATGAGTCTGCGGAGATCCGTCGCTTTGCAGTTGCTTTCTACAAGGATCTCTTTAAGAAAGAATTTGTTGAGAATCCACATGCACTGAGTCATTTTTTGACGGACTTGCCAAAGGTGATGGCTAGCGTGAATGCGGAGCTGGAGAGCGGGATCACTCTGCAAGAACTGGCAGTGGCTGTCCAGTCTCTTCAGTGTGGAAAAGCCCCAGGGATAGATGGCCTACCAGCGGAGTTCTACAAGGCGTTCTGGTCTGAGATCTGTGAGGACTTGCTGGAAGTACTGTCTGACAGTCTGCGGAAGGGTCACCTGCCCCTAAGTTGTAGGAGAGCAGTCCTCACCCTCCTTCCAAAAAAAGGCGACTTGAAAGACATTAAGAACTGGCGTCCGGTGGCCCTCCTCTGTACTGACTACAAAATTCTCTCCAAAGTGTTGGCTACCAGACTGAGGAAGGCGATGGAGCAGGTCATACATGTAGACCAGACCTACTGTGTACCTGGTAGGTTGGTTACAGACAACATTTTTTTAATTCGTGATGTTTTGGACCTCTCCAGCTCATTGGTCAAAGAACTTGGTCTTATTTCAATAGACCAAGAAAAGGCATTTGACCGAGTTGAACATCCATACCTTTGGCAGACATTAGAGGCCTTTGGTTTCAGCTCAGGGTTCATCGCCATGATCCAGGCTTTGTATAGAGACATTGAGAGTATTCTTAAGATTAATGGTGGTTTGAGTGCTCCTTTCAAAGTTGAGAGGGGTGTCCGACAGGGCTGCCCCCTCTCAGGTATGCTGTACTCTCTTGCCATTGAGCCCCTCCTTTGTAAACTAAGGCAAGGCCTCACTGGTTTTAAAGTCCCCAACTCTGACTCTGTTTTTAAAGTGTCTGCCTATGCTGATGACGTTGTTGTTTTTACAAGAAATCAAAATGATGTAGACTACCTTTTAAGAACTGTTAATCTTTTTGGTGAGTGCTCCTCAGCGAGAGTGAATTGGGGTAAGAGTGAAGCTGTTGTGGTGGGGGGGAGACCACAAAAAATTGCCCTACCTGGTGGCCTCTCGTGGACACAAGGTGGTTTTAAATATCTTGGTGTGTTCTTAGGGAATCAGACTTTTACTGGGAAAAATTGGGAGTGTTTTTTAGAAAAAGTTGAAGGAAGACTGAAAAAATGGAAATGGATTCTGCCAAACTTGTCCTTCAGAGGTCGTGTTTTAATCATCAACAATTTGATTGCTTCGATGCTGTGGCATCGACTGTCTTGTCTGGACCCTCCACCCAATTTGCTGGCCAGAGTGCAGTCTATAGTCGTGGACTTTTTCTGGGACCGTCTTCACTGGGTTCCACAGGGCATCCTGTTTTTACCGAGGGAAGAAGGTGGTCAAGGGCTCATCCATCTGGCCAGCAGGGGGGCTGTCTTCCGCCTGCAGTTCATTCAGCGACTGCTGAGTGGCCCCCTGGACCTTGTGTGGAGACCTATTGCCAGGGCTGTCCTGGCTCGCTGTGGAGGGCTTGGACTAGAGGAGTCGCTGTTTTTAATGGACTTAAGGAGCCAAAAACTCCCAGAACTTCCCCAGTTTTACCAAAGTGCTTTTAAAATCTGGGGACTTTTTAAAAAGAACTCTCCCCAGGCTTCCTTGTCACCTTTCTGGCTTTTAAAGGAACCACTTGTGTTCGGGACCCGTTTTGATGTGGGCAATGCTTTAGGACCTTCTGTTTTAAAAAAGTTCATTTCTGCAAAGGTCACAACGCTGGGACACGGTAAATTTATGTGGTCCTAACTTGGACAATGCTGTTGCCCTGTGCTCGGCTCTTGGCGTCTCTTCAGTCAGAACTATAGTGAATTTGCTGAAAGATTGGAGAGACTGCCTGTCTGCAGAAGAACACTCTGCTATTGTTTTACACTGCAAAAACTCTGTGCGAACTTCTGATGATCCTTTTCCTTTTAGTGTTTTATCTCCTGATTTTAAAGATGGCACTGGTGTGTTTTTAAACTCTGAACACATTAACATTTGTGACTCTCCGGGTAAAAAAATGTATGGACTCTTGGTGAAAGTTTTAAATGTAAATAAGTTAAAAGGTCGAGCTGATACACCATGGAGGAAACACTTGGGCTTGGGTTCAGAGGTGAGGCCTGCCTGGAGAGCACTCTATAAACCACAATTAACTAAGAAGGTTGGAGACCTACAATGGCGAGTTTTACATGGTGCTGTGGCTGTAAATGCTTTTATCTCCATTTTAAACCCAAATGTTGTTGAGGTTTGTCCTTTTTGTCCTCAGAAAGAGACTGTGTTTCATTGTTTCCTGGACTGTAACAGACTGCATTTGTTGTTTGTTTTTTTGGGGAAACTGTTTTATCTGTTTGGAGAAGTCTTTTCCCTGCAGATTTTTATCTTGGGTTTTCCATATAGGCAGAGAACTAAGAAAAAGAGTGAACTTTTAAATTTCATCCTGGGTCAGGCTAAAATGGCTATTTATGTTAGTAGGAAAAGAACAATTGAACAAATACTGGATTGTAATGTAAAAGACATGCTGGTTGGCATGATTAAGGCTCAAATAATGATTGATTACAATTACTATCATCTGATGGAGAATGTTGAAACCTTTGAGGCTATGTGGTGCTTTAAGCACATCCTGTGTTGTGTTAAGGAGGGGAAAATTACCTATGGTATAATCCTGATGTAAGAAGCAAGTTTTTTGTTTTAGTTTTCCTTGTTTGGTTACTTTGTGTCTTTGATTTCTTGTCAGTGAGACATTTTTCTTTTCCATTGCTTCTTTTAGTTGTTTTAGTTGTTGTGTTTTTCTGTTGAATTTGTGACAATAAAGGTGTGTTGAAAAATCAAATCTCTCTCTCTCTCTCTCTCTCTCTCTCTCCCTCTCATATATATTTTACAATACTAAGCTTGTAGCTTGTTAATATGTAAGATTTTCCATTTATCGGACTTAATTCCTTGACAGCATTAGTAAACAAGAGCACTCTAAGGCCAGTGCAATATCCCCACCTCCGTTTTCTTTGAAGATCCCAATACTGAAGGAGAGCAGTTTTCAATATAATTACTGTGGGAGAACCAAATTATGACAAACCCATTATTCATGAATATACAACAAAGTATAGTTGTAGGGCAGGATCCCAAGGCGAACCTGTGCAGCAATTTTGTTGACAGAGAGTTTTACACATTCTATAGTAAGAGAGCATAGGGAGTGCTAACCTTGACCTTTGACCTGTTGACCCTAATTCTGTCATCATGGTCTCAGAATGAATCTGTGTACCAGGTTTGATGGCCCTAGCTTTCTTTGTTGTTGAGATATAATTTATAAGCCAGTATGATGTTGACCTTTGACCTTGCGACCCAAACCATACTCACACTTCAGGGTCACAGGGAGAACCTGTGTACCAACTTTGGTGACCCTAGCTTTACTTGTTTTATAGTAATAAGGAAAAAGGAATGCTGACCTTGTGGAAATGTGAAAATGACGAGGCAGAGTTTATCTCTTGAGTCAGGTTTATTCACATCTTCCAACATCAGCAAAGCAGAAAGAGGAAAATCACAGAAACATTCGTCCTTTATGTATCCAGGACTCTCACAGCTCACAGTCACATTGCATTTTAATCACAAGTAACAATGCATCTCCTCTTTAATCCTATAACATCCTTTTAACAGTCTTCGGCACACCAGGAAATCCCCCAATGCCGTCTCTTGCATACCAAAGACTAAACTTTCACATCCTCCTCTTATCTCCAAGGAGACTCAGTTCTTTGTTCTATTCTGAGATGTGAGGCATAAAGTGATACATATGTGTCCCACATGACCCCCCCCCCCCAAACATCTAAGATGGAACAACAGAATAACAGTCTGCATGTCATGATAAAATCATTACACATCAGCCCACGTGCTGCTTGGGCCTCAGTCTCCTCCCGTATCTGCTGTAAGCGGGTTTCACCACTTCTGCAGCGCCATCATGCTGGGGAGCTGCTGTCTGGGGGTGAAAACTGTTTGTCAGTCCCTGTGGGTGTTCTGGTGAATTTCCCCGAGGGGGTCTGCCGCGCCGAGGAGCCCTGGCCAACAGCACATCCTCGTCCGCCCCCACAAAGGCGGGTTTGAGCCTGTTTATGCCAATCTTTTCCTTCCTGCCCCCCAAATCTAGCAAAAAATGCTTGTCCCCTGTTTCCAGCACTCTAAATGGTCCATCATAAAGTGGTCGCAGCGGTGGGCGATGAGCATCGTGTCTGACAAAAACAAACTCCGCGTTTTTCAAAGTCTTAGGCACAAAAACGCGCGGAAAACTGTGGTGAACGGGGCCAGGCAGCGTGCCCGATTCCGTGCCACGCTGCAACAGCTGAGGCGGGGAGCTATCTGGCGCAGGATTATCTGGGAGAAACTCCCCAGGCAGCCGAAGTGGCTGCGCAAAAACTAGCTCAGCCGGGGAGGCTTCTAAGTCCTCTTTAGGTGCAGAACGCAACCCCAATAAAACCCACGGTAGCCTGTCTACCCAATTTGCATCCGTCAGCGACGCTCTGAGAGCTGCTTTCAATGACCTATGAAAACGTTTGTATAACCCATTAGCCTGCGGATTGTACGCGGTTGAGCGGTGGATCGTTACACCCAGGCTGCGGGCCATTGCTGACCAAAGTTCGGAAACAAATTGAGGGCCTCTGTCAGACGTAATGTCCGACGGGACTCCAAAGCACGCCACCCATGCTGTTAAAAACGCGCGCGCCACCTCCTCGGCTGTGGTTGACGCCAGTGGAACCACTTCCGGCCAGCGCGTGGTGCGGTCCACCATTGTCAGAAGGTGCGTGCACCCCTGTGACGGCGGGAGGGGGCCTATGAGGCCCACGTGAACATGATCGAACCTCTTAGCCGGGATGTGAAACGGCTCCAAGGGAGCTCTCGTGTATCTGTGTACCTTGGCTCGTTGACACGCCATGCAGGCTGCTGCCCACTCCTTAATTTGTTTGCGCAGGCTCGGCCATACAAATTTCTCTCCTACCATTTTGACCGATGCGCGCACTCCTGGGTGCGCCAAAGAATGAATCGAGTCAAAAACGCGGCGGCGCCATGCGGCCGGTACCACAGGACGCGGTCGCCCAGTGGAGACATCGCAGATTAGGGGGGGCATACCGTCTTGCAGCACCCTGTTCTCCAGCCTTAACCCTGTTGGTCCAGACTGGAGCGCGTGCACCTCCGCGTTGCTAGCCTGATCCGCGGCCATGGCTGCATAATCTATCCCTACGCGGACTGGGGCCACCACAGCGCGCGAGAGGCAGTCTGCCACTACATTAAGTTTACCCGCCACATGCTGAATATCGGTAGTAAACTCTGAGATCGCGGCCAGCTGTCTCTGCTGCCAGCCTGACCACGGTTCTGAAACCTTGGCCATCGTGAATGTCAGCGGCTTGTGGTCAACGAACGCGGTGAAATGGCGTCCTTCCAGCCAGAACTGGAAGTGGTGAATGGCCAAGTGGAGAGCTAACAACTCCCTGTCGAACGCGCTGTATTTTCGTTCACTATCGCGCAAAGTCCTGCTGAAAAAGGCGAGCGGTTGCCAAGCCCCGGCTACATGCTGCTCCACGACCGCCCCTATAGCCACATCTGACGCGTCAGTAGTGAGTGCTATGCGGGCCGTTGGGTCTGGATGCGCCAACAACGCAGCATTGGCCAGGGCTGCCTTGACTTCCGAGAACGCTCGCTCTCGCTCCGGGGACCATTCGATCTTATTCGCGGGTTTTTGTTTTTTGAGCGCGGCGTACAGTGGTTGCATGAGCTGCGCTGCGTGGGGGAGGAAACAATTATAAAAATTCACCATTCCCAAAAACTCCTGTAAAGCTCTGACCATTTGTGGCTGGGGAAAATTTGCTACCGCGCGCACTTTGTCAGGCAGCGGAACCGCTCCTTCTGGAGAGACGCGATGCCCCAAAAAATCAATCTGCGCCACCCCGAACTGACACTTCGCTGGGTTGATTATTAAACCGTGCTCTTCCAACCTCCGGAAAACTGCTGTGAGGTGGTTTTCGTGTTCGTCTTCAGACGCGCTGGCTACTAAGATGTCGTCCAGGTAGACGAATACGAAAGGGAGATTGTGCAACACCGCATCCATCATGCGTGCGTTGGAACGTCTGCGCAGCGCCTTTAAGCCCAAATGGCATGCACAAAAACTCAAATAGACCAAACGGAGTTATTACCGCTGTTTTGGGTATGTCCTCAGCGCGCACTGGGACTTGGTGGTAACCGCGGACCAAGTCTATCTTAGAAAAAACGCGCGCCCCCGCCAAATGAACGGAAAAATCTTGGATATGCGGGATTGGGTAGCGGTCGTGCGCTGTGGCGTTGTTCAACCTGTGGAAATCTCCGCAAGGTCGCCACGAGCCGTCAGCTTTCGGGACCATGTGAAGCGGGGAAGCCCATGGGCTGTTCGAGCGCCTGATGATGCCCAACTTTTCCAGGTTGGCGAACTCCTCGCTCGCTATGATCAGTTTAGCTGCATCCAAGCGCCGAGCTTTTGCAAAAACGGGCGGTCCGGTGGTAGAAATAAAATGTTCCACCCCGTGTTTAGCGACGGCTGCTGAAAATGTGGGGACCGTGAGTGCTGGGAACTGAGTGAGCAGTGTGTGGAACTTACCGCTTGCAGCTGTGACATTGGCTTGTGCTGTTGGCGGGGCCACTCGGGCTGTACAGGGAATAGAATCAAAAGACAGTGCATTAACCAGGCGCCTGTTAGCGAGATCAACCAACAAACCATGTGAGCACAGAAAATCAGCCCCCAACATATTGAAATTCACTGCTGCTATGACAAAAGTCCACTCAAATGTACGGCCGTGTAGAGACAGAAGCAGAGTCCTCTCACCAAAGGTCTTAATCTCCGAGCCGTTCGCTGCTGCCACCCCAGGACCTCTGGAAACTGCCAGCCGGTCAGCGGAGGAAGGTGTGATGAAACTCAACTGGGAGCCTGTGTCCACGAGGAAATACCTCCTCGAGCATGCATCCTTCAAGTAGAGCAGCTTGTTCTCCTCCCCGAGGGTCGCAGCTGATACCGACCCCTGGTCTTGGCGTTTCCCGAGCGCTTGAATTGGCACGGTGGTATACATTTGCGTGCCTTCTCTGCAAAGCGGCGATGGTAGAAACAGAGGGTGTCTCCTCCGCGATCCTTGGCCCCCGCTGCCGCCGTCATCGGTGATTCTGCTACCGCCATCTCTGGCCCCCTGCCATCTCTGGCCGCCGCGTCGAACTCCGTCGCTGCTGCGGTGGCCGCGCGCTGTTTGCTGGCGTTGAGAATCTGATGTGCCTCCTGGGCCAGCGCGCAGAAGTCCCGCTGGGCCAACAACGGCGAACTGGCCAGGGCCGCTCTCGTGGCCGACGGTAGGGTCCTGAGGAAAATGTGGGTGAAGATGAAGTGGTCGTCGCCTGAGCCCCTCAACCTCAGCATGTTCTCCATCAGGTCAATGGGCGTGCCATCTCCCAAGTCGTTCAGGGCCAGGAGTCTCTCTGCTCTCTCCTCGACTGAGAGAGTGAAGTGCTGGATGAGTGCAGCCTTCAACGCGCCGTATTTGTCGCTGGCCGGTGGCTGCTCCAATAGGCTCTCCACATGCCGAGCCGTGCGGTTATCAAGCTTTGCAATCACATGGTAGAACTTCGTGTCATCTACCGTTATCCTCCGGAGGGCGAACTGTGCCTCGACCAAGTGGAACCAGGAGCGTGGGTTGTCCTGCCAAAAGTCCGGTAGCTGGACCGTAGCGGCATACGCTTGGCTGGGGGCTCCCGATGAGTCTGGCCCCGGGAAATTCTCTTCTTGTTGCATGCTTCGTCTTAGGGTCACCAGTGTGGAAATGTGAAAATGACGAGGCAGAGTTTATCTCTTGAGTCAGGTTTATTCACATCTTCCAACATCAGCAAAGCAGAAAGAGGAAAATCACAGAAGCATTCGTCCTTTATATATCCAGGATTCTCACAGCTCACAGTCACATTGCATTTTAATCACAAGTAACAATGCATCTCCTCTTTAATCCTATAACATCCTTTTAACAGTCTTTGGCACACCAGGAAATCCCCCAAGGCCGTCTCTTGCATACCAAAGACTAAACTTTCACATCCTCCTCTTATCTCCAAGGAGACTCAGTTCTTTGTTCTATTCTGAGATGTGAGGCATAAAGTGATACATATGTGTCCCACAACCTTTGATTTTTTTGACCCCAAACCCATAGTCAGAGGTCAGGATCCCAAGGTGAACCTGTGTGCCAGGGTTGGTGGGCCTAGCTTTACTTGTTTTATAAAAATAGTGCAAATGGAATGCTAACCTTGACCTCTGACCTTCTGACCCCAAAACCATACTTAGAGGACATGATCCCAAGGTGAACCTGTGTATTACGTTTGGTGACCCTAGCTTTACTCGTTAAGCAGTAATAAGGCATAGGGAATGCTAACCTTGACCTTTGAACCTCAAACCCATAGTCAGAGGTCAGGATCCCAAGGTGAACCTGTGTAGCAAGCTTGATGACCCTAGCTTTCTTTGTTGTTGAGATATACAGTGGTGTGAAAAGGTGTTTGCCCCCTTCCTGATTTCTCATTTTTTTGTATATTTGTCACACTTACAGTAAATGTTTCAGATCATCAAACAAATTTAAATATTAGACAAAGATAACACAAGTAAACACAAAATGCAATTTTTAAATTAAGGTGTTTATTATGTGTGAAAAAGTGATTGCCCCCTAAACCGAATAACTGGTTGGGCCACCAACCAGCTTAGCAGCAACAACTGCAATCAAGCATTTGTGATAACTGGCAATGAGTCTTTTACAGCGCTGTGAAGGAATTTTGGCCCACTCATCTTTGCAGATTGTTGTAATTCGGCCGCATTGGAGGGTTTTCGAGCATAAACTTCATTTTGTTTTTCTTAAGCCATTCAGAGGTGGACTTGCTGGTGTGTTTTAGATCATTATCCTGCTGCAGAACCCAAGTGTGGTTATACTTGAGGTCACAAACAGATGGCCGGTCATTCTCCTTCGGGATTTTTTGGTAGACAGCAGAATTCATGATTCCATTTACAACAGCAAATCTTCCAGGTCCTGAAGCAGCAAAACAGCCCCAGACCATCACACTACCAGCACCATATTTTACTGTTGGTATGATGTTCCTTTTCTGAAATGCTGTGTTACTTTTACGCCGGATGTAATGGGACACACGCCTTCCAGAAAGTTCAACTTTTGTCTCATCAGTCCACAGAGTATTTTCCCAAAAGTCTTGGGGATCATCAAGATGTTTTCTGACAAAACTGAGACGAGCCTTTATGTTCTTTTTGCTCAGCAGTGGTTTTCGTCATGGAACTTTGCCATGCAGGCCATTTTTTCCTAGTCTCTTTCTTATGGTGGAGTCATGAACACTGACCTTAACTGAGACAAGTGAGGCCTGCAGTTCTTTGAATGTTGTTGTGGGGTCTTTTGAGACCTCTTGGATGAGTCATCGCTGCGCTCTTGGGGTAATTTTGGTCAGTTGGCCACTCCTGGGAAGGTTCACCACTGTTTCATGTTTTCGCCATTTGTGGATAATGGCTCTCACTGTGGTTCGCTGGAGTCCCAAAGCTTAACAATGGCTTTATAACCTTTTCCAGACAGACAGATCTCAATTACTGTCTTTCTCATTTGTTCCTGAATTTCTTTGGATCACAGCATGATGTCTAGCTTTTGAGGATCTTTTGGTCTACTTCACTTTGTCAGGCAGGTCCTATTTAAGTGATTTCTTGATTGAGAACAGGTGTGGCAGTAATCAGGCCTGGGTGTGGCTAGAGAAATTGAACTCATCTTTCCAAAGATGTGATAAACCACAGTTAATTTATGTTTTAACAAGGGGGCAATCATTTTTTCCACACAGGGCCATGTAGGTTTTGATTTTTTTACCCTTAATAATAAAGACCTTCATTTAAAAACTGCATTTTGTGTTTACTTGTGTTATCTTCATCTAATATATAAATTTGTGAGATGATCTGAAACATTTAAAGGTCTGATGACACGATTTTGACATTTTTTAGCATGTTGTGTAAACCCAAAAGTCATTGGGGATGATCAATATAATATTTACAGTAGCGCCTGCATAAACTAGTTATTATCAAAAAACTGCAGCCACTGACTGGACTGTGGTGCTGCCCACCGAATGAAGGGCGGCAACCCCATGACGTAAACGACAGAACGGACTCTGGTGTTGTTGACAGGAATGACAGCAGCTTTGTAGCTCACAGTTTCTCTGGTTTCTTGTTTTAATTTTATGGCTATGCCTTCGCCTTGTGTCGCAGGCTTAGATAAACAGCAGGCCATGAAAGACCACATCACACACTTCAGCTCCAACTGTCATAAGCCTCCTCGTGCGCTTTTACGCAGGAGGAGCGCACAAGGAGGGGCAGGATTAATGGATTTACGCTCAGTTTTGACCTACTTTCTGTGATTGCATGCTGACGCTCTCCAGTCCGGCCACGTCTCCTCTCTCATTATCACCAGCTGATTACCACTCCCACTGATCACCTTTCCCGGTCCTCGCCCAGGTGCTTCTCATCACACCATCACCAGCAGTGCGTGTACTTAGTGGCCGTTTGTCAGTCATGCACTGCTGGTCCATAGTATTGTTATCTGTGCTGTTAGTCTGCCAGTATTTTCAGCACTCTCACAGCGTGTTAGTCACTCCATGTTCGCCATGGTTCTCGTGCGTCCTTGAAGCGATGTCGGCTCTGGGGCGCACCTGTGGCTAACACGTCTCCTCTCATTCATTCTCTGGGTGATGCCGGCCCCCGAACGCCATCAGTAAGTGTGTTTGTGTTTTCTGTACGTCTTCACCTTTTTGGGAACTGTCTGTCTTTCTGTATTAAATGTGCTGTGGTTAACCCTGCATGTAAATCCTTGTTATCTCATCCTCCCTCTCCATGCCCTGCGTAAGAGCGCATGGAGGGTCATGATGAATGGTTTTATGCGCAGGATTCACCACAGCACATGTATTGAACATAAGAATGATGACAACTGTTCCCAAAAAGGTGAAGACTTACAAAAATAAACAGAAACACTTACAGTTGGCGTTTGGGGCTGGCATCGCCCAGCGAACATGGAGAGGAGACATGTTAACCACGGTTGCACCCCAGGGCTGACATCGCTTCAAGTGGTGCAACAAAACCACGGCTGTGTGGCGTGGCTAACACGTCATGATAGTGTTGGCATTATTGGCTGGCTGACAACACGGCAGGTGATGCACACAAAACATGAACAGCTGACTGTCAAAGAGAGAGGGTGCACGGTCAGACCGGCGAATCTTGGACAGTGCCCACCTGAAAGTGGGTCAAAACGCACATAAAACACAGGTACAAAACAAAAACAACAAGAACTCAAAATGTAATCCATAATAAACTCAATGCCTGAGCCACAGAGAATACACTATGATTTTATTGAAAAATCGGGATTAAATAAATTGTATTTATGAAAAATAATTTGTTGCACTATCTGTAACAAAAGCATAACACTCTGTGTTCCCCTGCCGTGTGTTTGCCACTGCTGCTGTGGTGGGCATGTGTGCCTCTCCACTGTCACTCTTTGAGTCTGACTCGCTAGGCACGATGCCCGCTTGGCACGGCTCAAACCTATACAGTCTGATGCCCCCAGATTCTTCATTGTCATCCCATTCTTCGGAACTATAATCATCTGAAGATTGGACAACACAAACCAATTCCAGATTACATGTGCTGGAACCATCGTCAATGTTTTCTACCGCTTCCATCCTGTGTGTACAATGGGCAGCCAAGCACTGTGTTCTGTCGATGACATTACAACATGGCCAGGGGGTTTTCCAGCCACTGACGCAACTGGTGACGTGGCGCTCATGAAAACGTCGGATATTTGCGTGAAAAAAAGCCTGTTTGACTTAGAACTGCACAGACCAACCTATTTCGTCATATTGTATTATGTGTTGAAAAATTAGATGACGTCAAAAACGTGTCATCAGACCTTTAAGTGTGACAAAACATACAAAAAAAGTGAGAAATCTGGAAGGGCGCAAACACTTTTTCACACCACTGTACTTCCATGAAATAGCTGAATATCACAACAGCATGTAAATGACTAAGATAAAATAAAACAGAAAGCACAGATAAATGAAAGTTCACCTTAGAAGAAGCTGTTCTTTACTGCAACAAATCAGTCACTTTTTCTCTGTGCGGTAAGAAAACTTGCACAGTTACACAACTTACACATTTACACAACTGTGGACATTAAATGCGAGCTTCTTGCTCTAAAAATACTCATGTTAACCGCAGAGGTAGGAGCTGATGTTGGGGGCTACTCACCTCTCAGACAACAGGTATGACAAGTTGCCACCGCCACGGCATTTCTTCCCATCGTGTTGCGTGTGAGCAGGACAGGAAACCGACCCTCTGAGGAGACTGACGGCTGCACCAGCTACGGTAGAATCAGTTTATATTTATTTGCACTAAAAATATCTATCCATATTAATAAAACAAGTAATGTGAGTAACACATCTGAACAAGTTTGAGTAACTGTAACAGATTACTGAATTTTTAAACAGTAATTTCGTTACACAGCATGTTACTGCAAAAGTAGTGGCGTTACACGTTACTCCCAACACTGGTAATAAGGCAGTGGGAACGTTAACCTTGACCTTTGACCCCAAACCCATCACCAGAGGTCATGATCCCAAGGTGAACCTGTGCATCAGGTTTGGTTGTTCTTGCTTTACTTGTTTTATAGTAATAGTAAATTTAGCATTTACCATAGTACAAATGGAATGTTAACTTTGACCTTTTGACCCCAAACCCATAGTCAGGTCAGGGTGTAAGTCATCCAAGATGCATCTTAGATACAACTAGTGTATCGATTTGAAAAGCTTACATCATTTCCTTCAGTAGTTATTGCATTTAGAAGGTTTAGGGAAAATCTGACCTCTGACCTTTGACCTCAAGGTCATCCAATAAAAGTCAAATTGCAGATAGATGGACTGACAGATGAACTGAAACATAAGATAATCCCCCTTGGGCTTCGCCTAAAGGGTCTTTGACCGGCAGGGGCAAAATTAAGGACTGATAAAACTTGCTTGATAACAAGATGCTAGAAAATCCCAATACCTACAAAATCAAACAAACCAAAAAGGGTGAGTTGTGTTTAAAGCACTGTGATTTACTCAACAGAATTGTTTTTATTGTTTTCTGAGTAAAACAGTGTGTCTTTATACTCTGGGTGTACGATAGTAGAATTTTTGCCAATAGTTTGAAAGTACTTACGGTATTGGCGATACCCATATGATATACTATGCACATATTTTTCCCACTTATTTACATCTCCTTTTGTCTTACAGTGATGTTTAACTGGCATACATAAAGACACATTCCCCAAGAAAAATAAGACAATTAGATTAGATTAAATGAAATTAGATTAGATGACTTTATTAATCCCAGAAGGAATTTAAATTGTCACAGTAGCAGAATACAAACAATAGTAAAGAAATAGCAAGATAAAAATACTATACATTGTATGAGACAGACATACATGTGCAAATGAGTCGATTCAGAACAAAATATACTAGTACCAGTGTGAGGTGCTGTTAATCCTAAACAGCATCCTCTGACCTGGCAGACATGAATTCTTATTCCAGTAGGTATAAATGACCTCCTATATCGCTCCCTAGCACAGTGTGGTTGAATGAATCTATTGCTAAATGAGCTTTTAAGACTGCTAAGTGTTTTATGTAGGGGGTGTGAAGTATTGTCACATTTGCCACAATTCTGTCCACCACCTCCTCAACTGTAGCCAGCTTCAGTCCTACCACAGAGCCAGCCTTCCTAATCAGTTTGTTCAGTCTATTGGCATCCTTCGCTCTGATACCTGCACCCCAGCACACCACAGTCTAGAAGATGACACTAGCAACAACAGACTGATAAAATAAGTAAAGGAACCTTTTACAGATGTTGAAGGACCTGACTGTTACGTATGTAAAATACCTCTATAAAGGATGAGGCCACATGGCTGGATGAACTCAATTTTACTGAACATTGATAACACAGTGGACACGCAGTAGACACCAGGCACAGGGCACCAGCTGAAGAGGCCACATAATGGATGCCCTCTGCTATTTATAGGGTGGTGAGTGGTGGAACAGGAAGTGCCTGCCACTACACCACACTTCACAATAAAGGTGTCAAACACCAACACCACATTTCCTCCCCCTCTTAGAAAAGTCCAAGACCACTCATTCAATTACCCAACCCCCCCCCCCCCCCCCCGCAATTTTGGACCCGAATCACACACTAACAAAACAAAAACTGATGTATCTAAATGGCCTAACACATTCACACAACAAAACCTAAAATAGGACAGATGGGTGGACTACCGTCCTGCCCACACGGCACGGTGGATTATTTTGCCACCTTATAAGCTAAAGAAAAGTCCATTAATAAATTAAAATCATTACAGTGTTCCTAAACTAATAAAAACCACACAAAACAATCCCATTTTACAACATATTGTGATGTTGTTCATGGAACGTATTATTGTGTGACACGGATGGTGGCTCCACCTTTCCGGTTCCGCCACCACCCGGGGTATAAGAGGACTGTGGGGAAGAGGGGCGGTCTCTTTGACCACCTCTCTGCCTGACGGGAGCGTCTGTATCATTTGTGTGAGTCCGCAATAAAGTCGTGTTCAGTACCGCCTTCAGCTGTCTGATGGCGCATGGTGGGATCCCAACGAGCTGCGGTGTGCCAAGCAGGAGCAGGAGATGTCTGGACGGTGGCATGGGCCATCCCTGGGTGTGAAGAGAAGAAGGTGTTCCGGAGGGCAACCGTCTGATGGTTTTCCGGGGGGTGGTTTCTCTACTGGGGCAGACTGATGTTTGGGGTGATAATGTGTTATGTCCATAACTCTCGTTAATAAGAAGCAGGCTGGAGGTGCAGTTTTTTTTTTTTTTTTTTTTTTTTGTTACTTATTTGTACCCGTAGGTAGACTTGGTTTGCAGTCTGGTGACAAGCCACCGGCTGCTGGTCGCTGCGTGCGCGAGCGCCCTAAACCTACATGTTTTTGGCAGTTGAATGTAACTTTATTATAAGAACCACAGCAATACAAGGTGCTTCGTACAGGCCAAGGGGTCGACAGCGAAAGAGAATGATCTCTTCTGCATCTGCCCTTTATACCCCAGAGTGACGGCAGAACTGGAAAAGCGGGGCCGTCACCCCCACTACACCCAGGGTGTACCTAACGCCATATTGGTACCCCCCGGTAGAAAAATCCAATTCACATCGATTAGGCCCTCCCAAATTTAGAACCGGACTCATGCACTGAGAATAACAACACACACACACACACACACACACACATATACATACAGTATATATATATATACACCCCTCTGTTAATGAAAGAAAAACCCACAATGGTCACAGAAATAATGAATCTGACAAAAGTGGTAATAAACTAGAAAAGCACTCGGAGAGCACAGACCTCCACCAAGCGGCACAGTTCCGCCCATACAGTGTTTGTGTGTACGTTTTCAGATTCCTTGACCATGAAAACATATGACTAGCAATTGGATTGACAATGATAGGATTAGCAGTTCAGTAGTTATTAACGAAAATGGCATTTTCCGTAATGGCGGCGACAGTTCCCCCCATACAGTGTTTGTATGTACGTTTTCAGATTCCTTGACCATGAAAACATATGACTAGCAATAGCACGGTGATTCTCCGCATCCTCTATGTTATCTCCCTGCCTTTTTTTCTTTCTCATGCACTCTGCACTCTGTTGCCTTCTGTGTTTCACACTTTTAGACTTTGAACGAGGCATGACTTGCAATATCGAGCAGATCTTCTTTTTTTTAAAAAAAATAACCTCCTGGTGGAGGTAATAAGAAAAAAAATAAATAAAAAAAATAAATAAAAGTAAGCTCAACGAGCTTCAATAGCATCTGGGGAAAGCCCTTGCCTGAGTCGCTGCATTTCTTCTCTCGCTGCAGCACGGTGATTCTCCGCATCCTCTGTGTTGAAAATGGCCCTATCTCACAATGTTAAAGAATCCTTTAAAAAATTCCTGGATCCAGACGGTGATCCGGATCATCCCCAAAATTTAATCAGTTCTTCCTTGTACCATTTCCAACAACGCCTGAAAGTTTTATCGAAATCCATCCAAAACTTTTTGAGTTATCTTGCTGACCAACAGACAGACAGACAAACAGACAAACCCCGGCAAAAACATAACCTCCTGGCCTGCGGCCTGGCGGAGGTAAAAATAGTCCATTTGTTTAAAAGAGGCCAAACCAGAACTCTACTCAAAAAAATAAGGATCAACATAGCAAGACAAAAACTCTTCTTCTTCTTCTTCTTCTGTTTTTGGCGGGGGCACCCAACTTAAAGGCACATTACCGCCATCCAGCGTTGGAGTGTGGACCAGACATTGTACCCCAAACACCCTCCAAAAAAACCCCCAAACAAACAAACAAACAAAAAAAACCCTATATCCTATTAATTAAACCCGTATCTTTGAGGTAAACCAACAACTTTCTTACCCCAACCCCCACCATCATGCTTAAGTTAGCATCACCCACCCCTAATTCTCTAATTCCCTCCACTAATCTGTCTCTCTCCTGGGTATACAGTGGGGCAAAAAAGTATTCAGTCAGCCACCAATTGTGCAAGTTCTCCCACTTAAAAGATGAGAGAGGTCTCCAATTTTCATCATAGGTATACCTCAACTATGAGAGACTGAGAAAAAAAAAATCCAGAGAATCACATTGAAGGATTTTTAATGAATTAATTGGTAAATTCCTCAGTAAAATAAGTATTTGGTCACCTACAAACAAGCAAGATTTCTGGCTCTCACAGACCTGTAACTTCTTCTTTAAGAGGCTCCTTTGTCCTCCACTCGTTACCTGTTTTAATGGCACCTGTTTGAACTCGTTATCAGTATAAAAGACACCTGTCCACAACCTCAAACAGTCAGACTCCAAACTTCACTATGGCCAAGACCAAAGAGCTGTCAAAAGACACCAGAAACAAAATTGTAGACCTGCACCAGGCTGGGAAGACTGAATCTGCAATAGGTAAGCAGCTTGGTGTGAAGAAATCAACTGTGGGAGCAATTATTAGAAAATGGAAGACATACAAGACCACTGATAATCTCCCTCGATCTGGGGCTTCACGCAAGATCTCACCCCGTGGGGTCAAAATGATCACGAGAATGGTGAGCAAAAATCCCAGAACCACACGGGGGGACCTAGTGAATGACCTGCAGAGAGTTGGGACCAAAGTAACAAAGGCTACATCAGAAACACACTACGCCACCAGGGACTCAAATCCTGCAGTGCCAGATGTGTCCCCCTGCTTAAGCCAGTACATGTCCAGGCCCGTCTGAAGTTTGCTAGAGAGCATCTGGATGATCCAGAAGAGGACTGGGAGAATGTCATATGGTCAGATGAAACCAAAATAGAACTTTTGGTAAAAACTCAACTTGTCGTGTTTGGAGGAGAAAGAACACCATACCTACTGTGAAGCATGGGGGTGGAAACATCATGCTTTGGGGCTGTTTTTCTGCAAAGGGACCAGGACGACCGATCCGTGTAAAGGAAAGAATGAATGGGGCCATGTATCATGAGATTTTGAGTGAAAACCTCCTTCCATCAGCAAAGGCATTGAAGATGAAACGTGGCTGGATCTTTCAGCATGACAATGATCCCAAACACACCACCTGGGCAACGAAGGAGTGGCTTCGTAAGAAGCATTTCAAGGTCCTGGAGTGGCCTAGCCAGTCTCCAGATCTCAACCCCATAGAAAATCTTTGGAGGGAGTTGAAAGTCCATGTTGCCCAGCGACAGCCCCAAAACATCACTGCTCTAGAGGAGATCTGCATGGAGGAATGGGCCAAAATACCAGCAACAGTGTGTGAAAACCTTGTGAAGACTTACAGAAAACGTTTGACCTCTGTCATTGCCAGCGAAGGGTATATAACAAAGTATTGAGGTGAACTTTTGTTATTGACCAAATACTTATTTTACCGAGGAATTTACCAATTAATTCATTAAAAATCCTTCAATGTGATTTTCTGGATTTTTTTTCTCCTCATTTTGTCTCTCATAGTTGAGCTATACCTATGATGAAAATTGGAGACCTCTCTCATCTTTTAAGTGGGAGAACTTGCACAATTGGTGGCTGACTAAATACTTTTTTGCCCCACTGTACTTCTGGCAGTGGAAAGTGACATGCTCCACATTTTCTTTCTCTCTCACAATAATCGCACATCCCTGTCGGGTGCTTACCTACCAAATACAAAGTTTTGTTTAACCTAGTGTGTCCCATCCTTAGCCTAGATAAAATATTCTCTTCCTTTGTATTTCTTGTCCCCATCCTGCCCTTCCCTCCAACCCCACTCTGGATAGCATACAAATGTCACCCTGTTCCCCCTGTGTCCCAGCTATGCTGCCACTCCTGCCTAATATACTCTTTAATCAGTGTTTTTGCCTCAGATTTACTCAATGAAATATCCCACACCTCCCAGTGCCCCAGAGCCTGAGCCTGTTTAGCCAATTTATCTGCGGCCTCGTTGCCCTTTACCCCCCTGTGAGCTGGAATCCACATAAACACCACAGCCACCCCTTTGTTTCTGAGCCTATGCAAAGTCTCATATATCTCATAGACCAAGTCCTGTCTGCTATCAGATGACCCTGATTTTATTGACAGCAAGGCTGTACTGGAATCCGAACAAAGGACAAAATCCTTGATCGTCAGCTCCTCAATCCTCTGCAATGCAGTCACTAAAGCCAACATTTCGACTGTATATACAGACAGATGGGAAGATGTTCTTCTATTAACAGATATTTTCAAGGCAGGGATATGGAAAGCAAACCCAGTGCAGCCCGTGTCAGGATCCTTTGATCCATCCGTGAATACTGGGGTAAGGGAGTGATATATTGTTCCCAACCGATCCTCTACTAAAACTGCGGTGTTTCCAAATTCTCTACCCCCTCGCATCTTTTCCAAAAAATACAAATCAACAGACACTGGATAGAAAAACCATGGAGGAGTGACTGGCAAAGGAACTGATGGAATATATGTTCTATCACATAGTTTCATATCCCTGGCTACTCTCCCAGCGTAAAATGCAAAACTCTCCCTTTTAACTCTTTCCCCCTCCCAACAAGGCAACATCACTCTGACTGTAGGGTGTTTCTCTTGAGTGTGCCCTTGAAGATTGACCCAATAGCGCATCATCATCTGTTTGCACCTGATATTTAATGGCATTTCCCCCATTTCCACCTGGAGAGCAGCAACAGGAGTTGTTTTAAAAGCCCCAGAGCAGATCCTCAGTGCTTGGGCCTGGATGACATCTAACTTGCTCAACATGGTTTTGCAAGCAGATCCATATACAATACACCCATAATCTAATACAGACCTAATTAACGCAACATAAATGTTTTTCATAGCCGTTCTACTAGCACCCCACTCAGTCCCTGTCAAACACCTCATTACATTCAATACCTTTTTGCACTTAACTGACACCTTCTGAATATGCTCCCTCCAAGTTAGATTAACATCAACCCAGACACCCAGAAACCTGAAGACTTTGACTTGTTCTAATTCCTGAGCGTACATTGTTAACTGGGCATCAGCTACCCTTTTCTTTGTGAATACTACAACCTTTGTTTTCTCAACAGAGAATTTAAATCCCCAAGAATATGACTACCCCTCCACTGCACTTATCGCTTCTTGTATTTTCCCTCTTACATGATTAAAATTACTCCCTCTTTTCCATAATGCCCCATCATCAGCAAATAAAGAACGGGCAATGTCATTGTTCACAACAGAAAAAACATCATTTATCATTATGGAAAAAAGTACTGGGCTTATAACACTACCCTGGGGGGTGCCATTTTCCACCAAGTACCTATCTGACAAGGCTCTGCCCACTCTAACTTGAATATGCCTATTAAACAAAAAATCTTTTTTCCAGTTGAATGTTCTCCCAGAGATTCCTATCATACTTAGCTTTATCACTAGCCCCTCCTTCCACAACATGTCATATGCCTTTTCCACGTCAAAGAACACTGCAATTACCGACTCTCTATTTACTTGAGCCTTCCGTACCTCTGTCTCCAAACACACAACAGGATCCATAGTTCCCCTTCCTTTTCTAAATCCACTCTGATGTAGTGACAAAATTCCCCTACTTTTAAGATAAAAAGCAATTCTATCTGTAATCATTCTCTCCATTATTTTTCCCAAATGCGATGTTAGAGCTATAGGCCTGTAGCTCGCTGGGTCTGAGGGATCCTTTCCAGGTTTTCTTATAGGAACAATCAGTGCCTCTTTCCATGCAGTTGGGAGCTTTCCCTTTTCCCACACTTTGTTGTAGACTTCCAATAGCTTCCTCCTTGCCAAAGTCCCTAAGTGTTTCACCATGATGTAACAGACATTGTCTTTCCCAGGGCATGTTAGTCCTGATTTGTTTACTGCTCTTTCCATTTCATCTAGAGTGAAAGGAGAATCCAAAGAACTACTAAAGTCACATCTTTCCTACAAAACCCCAGGGTGTGCTAAACTCGTCCTACTTCTTCCTTTTTTACCTTCTTCAGTCAAATTGCTTGAGCTATGAATTTGAGTTAGGCTCATTGCTATCATTGTTGCTTTTTCCTCATCAGTTGTTGCAATCACTCCCCCACTTTTTAGTATTGGATACTGCCATTCCCTCCTGACTCCCCTCATAGCCTTGATCATGCTCCACACATCTCCCACAGCTGTTGATCTACCTACAGTGCTACAGTATCTCTGCCAGCTTTCTCTCTTGGCCCTCCGAATAGTTTTCCTGGCTTTTGCTAGCGCTCTCTTATAATTAATCAAGTTTTGCCAATTATGAGTTCTCCCTAGGACCTTAAGTGTCTTATTCCTCTCTTTAATAGCTCTAGTGTACTCCTCTGTCCACCAAGGCACTGCTTTCTTTAACCTTTTCCCTTTACTTTTGGAGATTGACTGATTGGCTGCTTCCAGAAAAATAGTTTTAATATTTTCCTCCATACTTTCAATGCCTTCACTGACCTCTACTAGGGGAAGGTCTCTCTCACAAATAAACTTAAATAACTTCCAATTAGCAGTGCTAAAAACCACCCTGCTCCCATCTATCCCCTTCATCTGAGATAATTGACTCAATATCAACCTCTTACAAGGATTGTACAAATTAACAACTACTAATTCCCCCTCTTTGGTCCAAATTTCAACTACCACGTACTCCAGTTCAGCCCCTTTACCCATCTCTCTAAACTGAATTCCCTCCCTCACAAATGTTGCACACCCACCTCCCATTCCCTCCTTTCTATCATTCCGAATAGAAACATATCCCACTATTTTAAAATCCAGATTGGGTTTCAACCACGTCTCCTGAACACAAATAACATCTGGTTTGCCTGAAAGTTCCTCAATATACCTTTTGAATTCCTGTCCATTTGCCAACAAACTTCTTGCATTCCATTGAATCAATATGACCATTCTCACAATTCCTATCCAGTCGATGCTTGGTCCTGACTTGCCTGGCTACTAAGCCCACTCCTCACCTCCTCCCAAGTTAAACTACTGAAACCAAGATGATTAGCTGCTGCTTTCACTATTATTTGAATTCTTTCAGTTTTAGACTTGACTTCCATTGTGGCATTCACAACTCCTGCTATAAAAATAACCAGTTTCTTCAGATCAACCTGGATTTCCCCATTCTGTACCAGTTCTCTTTCCCCTACAGGCAGCTTCCCCCCAGTCCTGTCGTGTTCTTTAGTTGAACATAATAACGTGGAACAACTGCGTGCTGTTGAACATGAATTTTACTTGGCGCTTGCATGAGAAAAAGAGACAGCGCATATATAATTACGTCACGACGTCAGATGCGTGACCAAAGATCACTAGTTACAGACAAGATAATACTGTGTCGTTTGTTTACACCACATCTCCCTTTTTTTCTTTTTTCTTTTTTTTCGAGAGTATGCGTACATGTAACTAGTATTCAAGTGTACATTTTCTCTGAACTTAGCATGTACTTTTAAACCTTTGCTTATTATTTTCTAAACATTAACAACACCACAGCTAAGAACATTCTGTGTTTGTACATTTTACCATTCTTTAGAGATCTAACTTTTTAGGTTTGACAATAGTTCTTCCCGATCTAGTTCTCACATCAGACTTTACAGGAGTAACAGGAGGTACAATAAGCATTTGTTTCACCTGCTCTGAAGGTTCATCTGACCCACTCTGCTGTTTGGTACACTGTTGCAAAGGTGAGTGTAGAGGAATCAAATGCATGTGATTGCATCTCACTGTCCCCTGTGGTAGGTCCACTGTATAAGATCTCGGTGTTGAGTGACTTTGGATAACAGTGCCTGGTGTTTTAGCATCTGTCACCCACACTTGTTCTCCTGGTGACAAGTTACACAAGGGTTTTGCTCGGTGACGTCTGTTGTAGTTTGAAATGTCCGACATCCTCTTCTCCCTTTCCTTATGAGCAAGAGTGACGCTGTCCGGCAGTGTCGGATCCAACTGAGAGGGAAGAGTCGGTAGTATCGTCCTCAGGCGGTGGCCCATGAGGAGTTCAGCAGGGCTGTAACCATTTTGGAGAGGAGTAGCTCTATAGGCAAGAAGAGCTAAATATGGATCAGCAGCCTTTTTCAGTAAGTTTTTCACAGTCTGTACAGCACGTTCCGCCTCTCCGTTACTTTGCGGGAACCTTGGGCTGCTTGTGATGTGTTTAAAGCCATAGGCAGCCGCAAAGTCTGTGAAAGTCCGACCAGAGAACTGGGGCCCATTATCAGACATCAGGACCTCAGGGATGCCATGACGGGCAAAGAAAGACTTCAGGTGAGTAATGACGTCGTTGGATTTCGTTTTGTTCAGCAGGGCAATCTCAACGAACCTGGAAAGATAGTCCACAGCAAGAAGGTAAGTTTTCCCTCCCAGCTCGAACAAATCTGTACCCACTCTTTGCCACGGGCGGTCAGGGCATTCGGTTGGCATTAATGGCTCACTGTGGTTGTGTCTCTCTTGTATGCATGTTCTGCACTTTAACACCATTTCACTTATCTGTTGGCTGAGACCAGGCCACCATACTGACTGGCGAGCTCGGGCTTTACATTTTACAACTCCTTGGTGTCCATCATGTAGTTTTGTTAAGACATCGTTTCGCATTCCTGAAGGGATAACAAGTCTTGAATCCTTCAACAGCAAGCCGTCTTTCACGGTAAGTGTGGCTCGGTCGGGCCAGTAGTTTCTCAACAGAGGTTCTTGTTTTGCATGTTCAAGCCAACCTTGACTGCACATGACCATTACACGAGCACACACACTGTCCATTTTCAGTTGCTCCTTGAGTGTTTGCATATATGATGAACTGACAGGCATATTTTCAATGATGCTGTCCACATATATGTCTGTGCTCTCCATGAGTTCCTCGTCTGATTTTGTCAGTTTTGTTTTCAATGGTGAGCGAGACAAAGTGTCTGCTGTCCAGAGCGATTTACCTGGGGCATACTGTACATTGTACGAGTAACGCATGAGTCTCATCCTGAAGCGCTGGATCCTCGGTGGCAGTAGATCCAAGGCTTGAGCTCCTAAGAGTGACACAAGAGGTTTATGATCAGTTTCCAGACAGAAGTGTTTGCCTATTAGAAAATCACGGAATCGCTTGCATGCCCATGTGGATGCTAAGGCTTCTTTTTCCACTTGTGCATAGCGTTGTTCTGTTGGAGACAGCGACCTTGAAGCGCAGGCGACTGGTCTCCATCCTTCTTCCCACTGCTGCAGGAGAACACCACCTAGACCATAAGAAGAAGCATCAGCCGATACTTTAGTGTCTCTGTTTGGGTCATACATAGCAAGTTAGAGCATCTTTGAGCGTTTTGAATGCTTTAGCTTGGTCTACACCCCAATACCAGCTGTTCTTCTTGGACAAAAGATCTCTCAGAGCTTTGTCTTTCTCTGCTAAATGGGGGATAAACTTTCCCACCTGATTGACCATGCCCAGAAAACTTCTTAGCTCTGTCACGTTTGATGGCTCATTCATCTCTGTGATGGACTCTGTTTTCTTTGGGTCAGGACTTATGCCAGTGTCCGTAATGACGTGGCCAAGGAAAGTCACTTTGGTCTGTGACAGATCACATTTTTCCACATTCAGAGTTATACCTGCTTTTTCCAGTCTTTGCAGGGTGGTATGGAGTCGGGCATCGTGCTCCTCTTGGTCATGTCCCCATACCAGCACATCATCAACGTGACAGACCACTCCTTCAACTCCTTCGATAACCTCCGACATTTTGCGCTGAAAGTGCTCGGGCGCAGAGCTGATGCCAAAGGGGAGGCGGTTAAAGTGGAACCGCCCGAAGGGTGTTATGAATGTGGTCAGTTTGGCAGATTCCTCCGACAAGGGAATTTGCCAGAAGCCCATGTTGGCGTTCAGTTTGCTGAACACTTTGGCTCCTGCTAGCATCCCAAGACTTTGTTCGACAGAAGGCAGCACAAACTTTTCTCTGCACACATACTCATTTAGTCCGGTAAAATCCACGCACAGTCTCAGCCTCGGACTGTTTTTCTTTGGAACAACGACCATGCCGGCGCACCAGTCTGTAGGTTCCTCCACTCGGGTGATGACTCCAAGCTGTTCCATCCTTTGGAGTTCCTCCTTGACTTTACCAATTAGAGGTATTGGAATCCTCCTTGGGGTTTTCAATGAGTATGGCACAGCGTTTGATTTGAGTTTTATGTGGTAGGGCTGCTGCACTTCACCCAGACCGCTGCACAGTTTGGGGTAGGATGTTTTCAGAGTGTCCATTGAAATAACATCAACTCACACAAGAAGGCCTAGAGCTATGATGGCAGGAAGGCCTAACAGTGGCGTGCTGAGATTTTTGACAATGTAGACCTTTTCTGTTGTCTGTTTTGTCCCGTAGTTGAGCTGAAGTTTTGTGAAACCTGCGACCTCCAGTGGTTTCCTTCCAGGACCCAACAATGGTTTCTCCGGCTGCTGGAGAACAGGCATTTTTGCTCTTGGAAATATTTGTTCCAAGTCTGACTCCGCTATTGCAGTGACATCGGCTCCAGTGTCGAGTTTGAAAGACATTTTAGTGTCCCTCACCAGAATATCAACTGTCCATACCTGGTGGCCTGTTGTGACTGAGCCGAGGAAAAAACTTCGCTCCTCTTCCTCCTCAATACTTTGGACATTCTTACTTTGCCTGCAGACCCGTTGGTAGTGGCCTTTCTTTCCACATGCATGACATTTGGCATCATTTGCAGGGCACTCGTATTTAGGGTGAGGAGAACCACCACATTTATAGCACCATGCGTTTGGTGTACTTTTGCTTTTACTTTTAGACAGCTGGCGTGCGTTCACTGTTTCGCTTTTGAACTTAAACTTTGTCTTGTCATATTTGTCTTTAGTAACTCTATCCACAGAGTTCGCGTTCATCTGCATCACGTTTCCTTCATTCCTCAAAGTTGTTTGTTGCTTTTTGATCTCTTCTGATTGCCTTGCCATATTTACGGCTTTCTCCAAGTCCAAGTCTTTTTCCATTTGCATGCGCTCTGACAGCCTTGTGTCGGCCAAGCCCACTACTATTCTGTCTCTTATGAGCTCATCGTGAAGCTGACCGTAGTTGCAGTGCTCCGCTAATGCATGCAGGGCCGTTACAAATGCGTCTACGGTTTCATTTGGCTCTTGTTTGCGCATATTGAAACATGCACGTTCATAAACAACATTTTTCTTTACAATGAAAAAGCTGTGGAAGCCGTCTCTCACTTTGCTATATTCGAGCTGCTCTGCTTCGGTTAACTTTAAGCCTCTCAGGACATCATCTGCTTCATCTCCCATGCAGTATATTAATGTACTGACTTGATTTTCATTTGAACTTGAAGACAAATTGCTTGCCTGGCGAAATCTTTCGAAGCGCCGAATCCACTTGGTCCATTCATGTGGTTTGGAGAAATCAAAGGGCTCCGGTGGCTGAATGCTAAACGTGGCGCTGGGCGTGCTAGCCGCGATGCTAATTCCTGCTCTCACCGGTTCATCATCTCTGTCTTCGGGCATCTTAGCTCACCTCTCTCCCTCTTCCCACTAGAATGACTTTTAGTGTCTGTCTTCACAGCTACGCAGCACTTCTGACACCATGTCGTGTTCTTTAGTTGAACATAATAACGTTGGACAACTGCGTGCTGTTGAACATGAACTTTACTTGGCGCTTGCATGAGAAAAAGAGACAGCGCATATATAATTACGTCACGACGTCAGATGCGTGACCAAAAATCACTAGTTACAGACAAGATAATACTGTGTCGTTTGTTTACACCACAAGTCCTATGCCCATTCCCTCCTCCCTGGTCCATCCTTTTCACTGCTTTGGCATCCATCCATCCATCCATCTTCTACCGCTTTTCCGGAGGTCCGGGTCGCGGAGGCAGCAGTTCAAGCAGAGAAGCCCAGACTTCCCTCTCCCCAGCCACCTGCTCCAGCTCTTCAGAGGGGATACCAAGGCGTTCCCAGACTAGCTGGGAGACATAGTCTCTCCACCGAGTCCTGGGTCTGCCCCGGGGTCTCCTCCCAGTGGGACGTGCCTGAAACATCTCAAGTGGGAGGCGTCCAGGAGGCATCCTAATCAGATGCCCATACCACCTCAACTGACTCCTTTCAATGTGGAGGAGCAGCGGTTCTACTCTGAGCCTCTCCCGGATGACTGAGCTCCTCACCCTATCTCTGAGGGTGAGTCCAGCAATCCTACGGAGAAAGCTCATTTCAGCCGCTTGTATCCGCGATCTCGTTCTTTCGGTCATTACCCAAAGCTCGTGACCATAGGTGAGAGTAGGAACGTAGATTGACTGGTAAATCGACAGCTTTGCCTTAGAACTAAGCTCCCTCTTCACCACAACAGACCGGTACAACGTCCGCATCACTGCAGATGCTGCTCCAATCCGTCTGTCGATCTCTCGCTCCATTTTCCCCTCACTCGTGAACAAGACCCCAAGATACTTAAACTCCTCCACTTGGGGCAGGAGCCTGTCCCCAACCCGGAGAGGACAATCCACCTTTTTCCGGCTGAGGACCATGGACTCGGACTTGGAGGTGCTGATTCTCATCCCAGCCGCTTCACACTCAGCGGCAAACCGTCCCAGCAAGAGCTGTAGGTCATTGCTGGATGAAGCCAACAGGACAACATCATCTGCAAACAACAGAGATGAGATCCTGTGGTCACCAAGCATGACACCCTCCATTCCCTGGCTGCGCCTAGAAATCCTGTCCATAAAAATTATGAACAGGACCGGTGACAAAGGGCAGCCCTGGCGGAGTCCAACTCTCACTGGGAATGACTCCGACCGAGTGTTGGCAATGCGAACTAAACTCTCACAACGGTCGTACAGAGACCGAATAGCTCGTAACAACAAGCCCGATACCCCATACTCCCGAAGCACCCCCCACAAAAATCCACGAGGGACGCGGTCAAATGCCTTCTCCAAGTCCACAAAACACATGTAAACTGGTTGGGCAAACTCCCACGAACCCTCAAGAATTCTCGAGAGGGTAAAGAGCTGGTCCGATGTGCCACGGCCAGGACGAAAACCACATTGCTCCTCCTGAATCCGAGGTTCGACCAACGGCCGGACTCTCCTCTCCAATACCTTGGCATAGACCTTCCCAGGGAGGCTGAGGAGTGTGATCCCTCTAAAGTTGGAGCACACCCTCCGGTCCCCTTTTTTGAAGAGAGGAACCACCACCCCGGTTTGCCATGCCAAAGGCACTGCCCCCGACCTCCACGCAATGTTGCAGAGGCGTGTCAACCATGACAACCCAACAACATCCAGGGCCTTGAGGTACTCGGGGCGAATCTCGTCCACCCCCGGGGCCCGGCCACCAAGGAGATTTTTAACCACCTTGGCGACCTCAGCCCCTGTGATAGGCGAGTCATCCCCCTCGTCCCCAAACCCTGCTTCCTCTGTGGAAGGCGTATCAGTGGGATTGAGGAGATCCTCGAAGTATTCCTTCCACCGCCCGACGATATCCCCAGTTGAAGTCAACAGTGTCCCATCCGCACCATACACAGTGTGGACGGGGAGCTGCTTTCCCCTCCTGAGCCGCCGAACAGTTTGCCAGAATCTCTTTGAAGCCGACCGAAAGTCTTGTTCCATGGCCTCACCGAACTCCTCCCATACCCGGGTTTTTGCTTCAGCAACCACCCGAGCTGCACTCCGCTTGGCCTGCCGGTACACCTCAGCTGCTTCGGGAGTCCCACAAGCCAACCAAGCTTGATAGGACTCCTTCTTCAGCTTAATGGCCCCCCTCACCACTGGTGTCCACCACTTGGTTCGGGGGTTGCCACCACGAGATGCACCGACCACCTTGCGGCCGCAGCTCTGGGCTGCCGCTTCAACAACAGAGGTGGAGAACATGGCCCATTCAGACTCCATGTCTCCAGACTCCCTCGGAATGTGGTTGAAGTTCTTCCGGAGGTGGGAGTTGAAGACCTCCCGGACAGGGGCCTCAGCCAGACGCTCCCAGCACACCCTCACTATACGTTTGGGTCTACCAGGTCTGAATGGCTTCCTCCCCTGCCATCGGATCCAACTCACCACCAGGTGGTGATCAGTTGACAGCTCTGCACCTCTCTTTACTCGGGTGTCCAAGACATACGGTCGCAGGTCTGATGATACGATAACAAAATCGATCATCGACCTGCGGCCTAGGGTGTCCTGGTGCCAGGTGCACATATGGACACCCTTATGCTTGAACATGGTGTTCGTTATAGACAGACTGTGGTTAGCACAGAAGTCCAATAACTGAACACCACTCGGGTTCAGATCGGGCAGGCCGTTCCTCCCAATCACCCCCCTCCAGGTTTCACTGTCGTTGCCCACGTGCGCATTGAAGTCCCCCAGTAGGACAATGGAGTCTCCAGGAGGAGCACCCTCCAGCACCCCAGTCACAGACTCCAAAAAGGGTGGGTACTCTGAAACATCATTTGGTGCATAGGCACAAATGATGGTCAGGACCCGTTTCCCAACCCGAAGGCGCAGGGAAGCAACCCTTTCGTCCACCGGGGAAAACTCCAATATAGAGGCAGCAAGGTGGGGCGATACAAGAATACCTACCCCTGCTCGTCGCCTCTCGCCCGGGGCAACTCCAGAAAAGGCCAAGCTCCAGCCCCTCTCCAGGAGACTGGTTCCGGAACCGGAGCTGTGTGTTGAGGTGAGGCCAACTATATCTAGCCGGTATCGCTCAATCTCGTACACCAGCTCAGGCTCCTTCCCCACCAGAGAGGTGACATTCCACGTACCAAAAGCCAGTTTAGAAAGCTTGGGATCAGTCCGCCAAGGTCTCCGCCTTTGACTGCCACCTAATCCACATAGCACCGGACTTCCATGATCCCTCCTGCAGGTGGTGAACCTACTGGAGGGCGGACCCATGTAACTCCTTCGGGCTGAGCCCGGCCGGGTCCCATGGGTGGAAACCCGGCCACCAGACGCTAGCCTTCGAGCCCCTCCCCCAGGCCTGGCTCCAGGGTGGGGCCCCGGTAACCCCATACCGGGCGGGGTACACTGAATCCTTGATATACAATTTATCATGAGAGTCTGTTGGATCGTTCTTCGTCTGGCCCTTCACCCAGGACCAGTTTGTCTTGGGAGACCCTATCAGAGGCAAATTGCCCCGGACAACATAGCTCCTGGGATCACTGGGGCACGCAAACCCCCCCACCACGATAAGGTGACGATCCATGAGGGGGTGCTTATGCTTTGGCTTATGCTTATGCTTTGGTGCTTATGCTTTGGCATAAAAAACTTTATTCTGCACTCTGACTCGCTGAATTTCCCTTTCTCTCATCATTCTTTCACAGCCTCCATAGGCCACATTATGACTCCCGCCACAATTACAACACTTTGGCATTTCTTGATCACATTCTCCATACTGATGGTTGCCCCCACACCTTGCACATCTTCTTCTCCATCTACAAGCATTAGCTATGTGTCCAAATCTTTGGCAATTATAACACCGAACTGGATTAGGAACAAATTCTCTTACCCCATACCTCACAAAGCCCAAATTTACACTTTTGGGGAGCACCTCTCCTTCAAACTCAATTACCACACCCTCAGTGTCTCTCCTCTGTCCTTCCCGAGTGGCCTGTAGTCTACGAGCTGCTTTTACTACTCCCCCTTTTAAATTAGCTTTAATTTCTTCCATTGTGACTCCTATTGGCACCCCCCAAATTACACCCTTGTTCCACTTTGATCCGTTATCAATAAAGCTTGTACTTTTCACTTTGAACCGCCCAATCTCCCTCATTTTGTCAGCTCTTTCCCTTTGCTCCTCATTCCTACATACAATCAGCAGATTTCCATCCCTCAGTACCTTTGCCATGAGTATATCTCCAACCTGGTTTTTCAATATTGTTGTCAGTTTAACCGGGCTCATTGTAGATATCCCCTTTTCATCCTTGAACCTTACAATAATTTTGAATTCGGCTCCTTCCGGCCCTCCTCCCTCCACATCACCACCACTTCCACTACTTCTAGCCTTCTTTGCATTATTTTCAGGAAAGTTATTCTCCCTTTTCTCTCTCCCTTTCCCGCTTCCCTGCCCGGTATTCATACTGTCTTCACTATCCCACAAATAAGAATCTCCCCAGTCTGGTCATTCACATCGCTGCTGCGCCGACCCGCCACACCTTCCTTTACCACGCTTCTCCTCCTCATTTTCCCATGCCCGCAAACTCCAGTCCCGTCACCTGACCTCCTTGCCAAACCAACCGACAAATTTCTCTGGTCCTCTCTCGGAGATCTAACCATCTGACGCTGCGGACCAAAAAATTTCAAGTCTCAGCACTGTTCGAAAACTCTTTTCAACAACAGCGTTTGTCTAGCGATGAGTAGTGATGGCAAAATCGAAACAGTGTTTTGGAACATACCGGAACCTAGGCGGAACTTGTGATTCGAAACGCTGTTCCGAGGTCTGTATCAGAAGGACGGTGTCACATGACTGTTCCATATCGCGTTCCATTTCGCCCCCAATTGTTTTGAAACGTCACAGTCGTTTTTGTTTCAGCAAGTGAATACAAATCCGTGTATGGTTCCTTCATTTGTAATTCCAATTCAAAATAAAATCAGAAAAAACAAATTTTTGGTCTCATTTTTGTTTTGTCCTTTCTAAACTTAGGTAGAAAAAAAAAATATTATCAAATTTTTGGACATACCTGTGTTTAATTTTGCTCTTATTGTTTTATAGTCAAAACAAAAATATTAAGTTATTATTTTGGTTTATTATTTTGCGACACTGGAAGTGTTAGTGTTAGTGTAGGTGATGAGTTTAATCAGTTATTTAAAGTGTCTCTAGTTTTATCTATGATGTCTGACCTCCATTACACAAAATTAAAATGCCTATTATATGAAAACTAGTGATGGCAAAGTCAAAACAGTGTTTTAGTGCGTACCGAAACCTAGGTGGAACTTCTGAATTGAATCAATATAAGCAACTGAATTGCAATATAAGCTGCAGCTTCAGCCGTCACCCATTTCGGATAACTTATGTTGAACTGTATAATCAGAGGAGTTATTGTTTAATTTGACCTTGTTGGATTTTTTCCCCTTTGTTATATTATTCTGTTTCTTTTTAATCTTTACTTTTAATCTATCCGAATAAATAAAAATCATTGTTCCGAGGTCTGTATCAGAAAAAGGATGTCACGTGACTGTTCCATTCCGCGTTCCATTACGTCACAAACTGTTTTCAAACTTCACCGTTGTTTTATGCAGTGATTGTGTTATCCCGTTTCTCAAATGAAATAATAAAATGCTGCCATTACACAATATTAAATTGCCTATTCTATGCACAATTTATGTATTATATAAATACTTTATATGTAAAATACTAATTTCTCGTGTCCTTGCCTGATTGGCTGCTGATTCATCAGCCCACATGCCTGAAACATTTAAAAGCTCCTCTGAAGTGCAGTTTGTTTGTGCAGTCTTGCCTTTCTGAGTGTCTTGTACTGAGCTGCTTTTGGATTTACATTATTTGGAAATGGATGGGGGTAGAAAGCGTCCCAGGTCAACTGTTTAGGATCACTATGACCTTCTTGAGGGGAAAAAAGTTAAATGTATGCACTGTATGCAACATCTTGCATTTTGTAACAATACAAGTAGGTGGAGACACCTACGGACAAAACATCCTGACGCCTGCATTCCTAGCACAACACAACCGAGTGCTGAATCAAGCCATGGCTAGCGTAATGTTTATGGTATGTATTCATGTTCTTTTAATACACATACGAGTATACATTTATTATTTATACACCTTTATTATTATTTACAATAAATATAATTATGCATTTGATCACTAAAAGAAGCCATATTGTTGTACATTTACATATAGTTATATATTTTACATATAGTTACAATATATGAAGTTGCATGGCAGCATTCCTCCTAACTCAGTCTTTTTGTTGTTCGTTGACAGGAAGGCAAAAAGAACTGAATGTACACAAGCACCCCCTAAAAACAGTGACTGATGTCTATTTTGTAAACAAGCACCCCCTACAAATACTAATTGAAAAAATATATATTTTCAGACAAATAATACTAGAAACCCAAACAAAACATGAAACGTTGAGATAAAGACCCGAAAACACTTGACTGGTTCAGTATAGAATTATAACATTTGGCCACCAGATGTCGCTGTGGGGAGATGTTTCAAATGTTCCAAAACATCAATTCTTTTTCTGAATCAGTTGTTCCAAATGATTCGATCTCTTGATCGTTCCATTTCTGCCACCACTAGCGATGAGCTGCTTCAAAAACTGAGTGTCTCCCCCAAACTGTGTCTACCCCACTGGCTGCACGGTGGCGCAGTGGTTTAGCACTGTGGCAGCGCAGTTTTACCCTCGGCCGGGGGACCGCGGGGATCATGAGATCGTGGGTTCGATCCCAGCCCCCGACCAACAGTGAGCTGTGTGGAGTTTGCATGTTCTCCCCGTGTTGCGCGGGTTTACTCCGGGATTTCTCCGGTTTCCTCCCGCACACCAAAAACATGTAGGTTTAGGGTGCTCGCGCACGCAGCGACCAGCAGCCAGTGGCTTGTCACCAGACTGCAAACCAAGTCTACCTACGGGTACAAATAAGTAACCAAAAAAAAAAGACATAAACTCAACAAACTGACCTAAGTAAATGAGGACAAACTCAACCTATATACCAGCAGAATAAACCACCTTAAATTAAAGGGTAGAAACTACAGAAAAAACAGTGGAATGCAATACAAAGTAGCTCCATTTTCCCCCATGCTGTCACGGCAGATGGTTCAGCCACTTTATTGGCCTCTGCATTTAAACCAGCTTCACCCGCAGCCTCCTCAGACAGGAAGGAGTGAACCAGCAGGTAACTCAGAAAATGGAGAAAAATATAATTAATGCAATGTATATAAATTAATGGCAAAACAAAACTAATGTCCATGTCACTGTTTAAAGCAGTATAATGTCAAAACATTGTTTTAGTTTAAGTGACTGCAAATTAAATGTGAAATGATGTAAAGAATATATCTAAATGATGTGTTAGTTGGGTGAATATTACCAGCTTATCAGTTCCATTGTGTGGCTGTTGATACAGCCATCACAGCCAGTGATCACAAACGCTTGACTGCAGTTGTTTCTGCCAAGGGTGGCACAACCAGTTATTAGGTTGAGGGGCCAATTACTTTTTCCACATAGGGCCAGGTAGATTTAGATAGCTTTTTTGCCTTAATAAATGAAATCATTATTTTAAAAATGCATTTTGTATTTACTCAGGTTATCTTTGTCTAATATTAAAATTTGTTTGATGATCTGATGCAAAACTATATCAGAAAGTGGCAAATACTTTTGCACAGCACTGGACTTGTATAAAGATGTAGTATAAAGAAGAGTTGTCACTTTAAATTACAGCAAATGTTATTTGTGCTCAGTAGTCTTCATTTCTGCAGCGAGTAAAATACGCATGTGCTCCTCCATTTAGAAAGCATCAGATGGAGGAACTGTCTTGTTGAATTGCCTTCACCACTCTAGACAGTAAGATGACCAATTGACCTTTGATGAATAGCTACAAATTTAAAGTGCTTTCAGAAACCCTTACGTTTATGATGTCTACTGTCCAGTATACATATGTATATATATGAGGTGTTTTACTCCCTACTCTTCAGAAGCTCAGCTTTATGTATCGTTGGCTTCCACACTATAAATAATTTGGGAGACAAAAAAAAACACTATGTGGAGCAATGAGAGCCTAGGTATGAGATGTGATCCATTTGCCATCAACTACTTAGAGCAACTAAAATGAAGAGTGGGATTTAAAAAAAAAAAACTATCCCGAAAATAAAAAAAGCAGAAGAAAGGAAGACTTCTCATCCTGACATCAGTTGGCAGGAAACCTCCATCCTTCAGTACATTTTAATTTATTCTCATCTTATGTACTATTGGTACTATGGCTATTTTACAAAAAAGAACATTTACATGTTGCTCTAATATATTTCCAAATTCTTGGGACACTAAAAACTGCCTCAAACAAAGTGATTTAAATAATATAGTGTCCAGCATTGTAGCTTGTTCCTGGAATAAGAGATGTGCAGCACTATGTATGCCTTGCATATCCTTTTTTAAAAACCTGTCCTGTCCAGCAGCTTGGCAAGCAGAGCAGACATCTGACTGTCTTGTTGTGTCACATTTACTTTGTTAAAAGGCACTCTGCACATATTTGATGTACAGTACACATATAAAAATACTGGAGTGGTGGACCAGTTGGTAGAGCATCCGCCTCACAACTGGGAAGTTGTGGGTTCAAATCCCTGCCGGGTCATACCAAAGACCATATAAAAATTGTACTTTCCACCTTCTAGCTTGGTGCTCAGCATAATAGAATGGGGAAAGGAAAGTTAACGCACAGAGCTGCCAGAGGACTGACCTCCCCCGCCTCCGACTGTAGCTTTCACTACTTAGAGTAGCTGTGTGTGGCCTAGGGTCAGAGAAACGGAGATAGGTGTCGCCCCTATACACCACATGGTGTCCCACATGCTGTGGAAGGGATTAACTTAATTTAATACATATAAAATAGTATTTATAGGCTCCTCTTGCTGTATAATACCTTTAATACTTTAAGTTGTTTTACTTATACTGGACCTGACGGAAGAATGGGAGAGGGAGTTGAGGGGGTATGAAGTGGTCAGAGTCGGGGTGGAGAGGGAGAGAAAAAATAAGAGAGAAAAAGACAAAAAGCAATTGCTGCTACTGATGAGTTCTCAGCAACAAGCTTGACATCTGCACCTGAGAGAGAGAGAGAGAGAGAGAGAGAGAGAGAGAGAGAGGTTTGTCAGGAAATATATTTGCCTCCCACCCCCCACCCCCTTCCTCCACGCAGGCTGCAACTCCTACTGACACTGCAGTGGACATGTAATAGAGTCTTCAGGGAGCTACATGGGTTTATTTGTTTCGTGTCCACACCTGGGAATGCATGCTGGGGTGACCACCAATCCTTGTGTGGGACTGGTGTTTATTGTGAAGTGCGGTGTGATGACACCACCTTCCGGTTGCGTCATCATACCGCCCTATAATATGAGGCGTCTGCCATTCGGGCTTCCTCTTTGCCCAGGATGACTCTGCATGCTGTACATTTACTGTAGTGCAACCATCTTATTAATAAAGTGTAGTTCCAGTGCAACCTCCTCGTCCACCTCCTTTTATACCAGATTTGTGGACATAACATTTGGCGACTGAGGATTAAACCATGGAGGCGTGTGTTACACCACTGCGGCCCTTCCTGGAGCTTCCCGGCGAACTACCAGTGCTATGGTCTCGTTGGTCAGAGGCCTTTAAAACCTACATCACGGCCTTGGACCTCGGGAAGCTAGACAAGGTACGGACACAAGTGCTCCTTGTCCACAATCTGGGTATCGAAGGCCAGAGGATTCTGCGGATGCTTGGCGCGACGGACTCGTACGAGGACGTCATGGAGCTACTAGCTAACCACTTTACCATGCCGGACAGCATGACAGTGTGACAAATTTACTTTGGGCAGAGACGCCAAAGGGCTGGTGAGCCAGTTCAACAGTTCGTCGCTGACCTCAGACAGTTGGCTAGTGTGTGCCATTTTGGGCCGTTGGAGGACGAGATGGTGCGGGACCAATTGGCCGAGCACACGTGTAACGCTGGGCTACGTGCTAGGTTGCTGATGGCACCCAATGACTTGACGTTAGCTAGGGCTGTTGAGCTAGATGTCCAGTTGGAGGCTGCAGATAAGCTAGCTTCGGAGCTAAACTGGCGCCAGTCACAAAAGCCGCTGGAGACAATGATGACATCGGCGAATGTGGTGGATCTGGAGGATGATGAAAGCATGGACGAGGACTATGAGGCTTATGCTGTGAGCCGAAGGTTTGTCCCAAGAGGCCCCATTTGCAGGGGTTGTGGGTCCTCAATGCATCAGTTTAAAGCGAGAGTGTGCCCAGCAAGAGGGAAGCGATGCAGTAAATGTGGGTGCTTAAACCATTTCGCCAGAGTGCACCGGTTTCCAGTGCCATGAAGCCCACCGAAGAAGTCAGCCCGCCCGCCTACAATGACAATTCAGTTGGTGAGTCCCAGCACCAACGGGCATTCTTATTGTACGGTGGAGTTGGATGGTGTGGCTTTGACGTTACTGCTCAACACAGTGGTGGTGTGGTCGATGCTGAATTGGGCCATGGTGAAAAAGTTTTTCCCACATCACAGGATCAGGAGTAACCCAGCGCCGTTGTACAGCTATGGCAGTAATAGACTGTGCAATGTCGGGACTGTGGAGTTGACTGTTTGCTACAAAAATGAAGTGATGCACGACTTCACGTTCCAGGTGGCAGCACATGGCAATAACATCATGGGGTGTGATCTGTTCTACGGACTAGGTTTCACCATCAGGGACAGCGCTGGGTCTGAATGGTCTGGGTGTGAATGCTGGAATTCGCTGGCCCCGGTGGATGACGATGTTGTGGTTTGGGATGAGGTGCTTTCGGACAGTGCTGGCACCGGGGCGCTTACTCCTAGCTCAGTAGAGGAACCAGATGGTTTCAGTACCCGCGCTCGGCTGGAGGTAGTGGTGGGGGCTGAGTGGGTGTGAGGCCCGACGAGCGACACCAGGGAGACACCGGACATCTTCAGTGCCCATGTTGGATTTTGGCCAAAAATGGGTGAGGGGTCTGCTGCTACGGAGGTGACTGCTGCATCACCACGGTGTAACAACGGGGCTAGACAAAAGGTAACCATGGAGCTGCCACAGACACAGCAGCATGTCAAACCAAGCAAGGTGCCACTCCAGGTCATGGACTGGGTTTGGGCCAATGAACGACCAGGGCAGCTGTCAGCCAGACAGGATTGTGGCAAAGTTGGGAGTGGAGTGTTTCTGGCTGATGGATGGCTCGATCTGCCATGCGAACCAGCTGCGGGGTGTCCGGGTGGACACTCCGGGTGGCGGGGCTACCCAGGAGTCAGCGAAGGTGGTGTGGGATTCGGGCTCCTGTGTTCTGAAGATTGGTCCTTGCCCCTGGGATCTGCCTCCTCCAGGGGCGTGCCTACAGCGGGGTTGCTGTGGGCACCAACCCACCATCGCCATGGGGGACTGTTCAAAAAAAATTAAAATTGTTTAGTTAAGAGCACAGCTGTTCTACTACGAGTGGCAGAATAAACCACTTTGCCGTGCGGACCATTTGGCAGTCTACCCACCGGTCGTAGCTTTAGTTTGTTTTGTTTCTTATGGTTTTATGTTTGGAGTTTGTGTTCCAAATTTGGGTGGGTTTACTTGGCTGTGTTTTCTGATTTTGTAAAGGGAGGGGAGAATGTGGGATCGATGTTTATTGTGAAGTACAGTGTGATGACGCCGCCTTCCAGTTGCGTCATCACACCGCACTATGATACGGGGCGTCTGCCATTCGGGCTTCCTCTTTGCCCAGGACAACTCCACATGCTGTGCGTTTACTGTAGCACAACCATCTTATTAATAACGTATAGTTCCAGTGCAACCTCCTCGTCCGCCTCCTTTTATACCAAGTTTGCGGACATAACACCTTGATGTTTATCATGATCTCATTTATGTCATTTTCTTATTGTTGGTCCAATGTCACCTTGGTAAATACTGAAAATAAAATCATTGCTTTTATCTTTTATGGTGACATTGGTTTCATGTTGCATCTCTTGGGCTGGTCAGAGCAGCACAGATACAATCAAACAAAAACCCTCTTTTTTTTTTTTCTCCTAATAAAGAGTTGAATTATGCACCGGAGGGAGTTGGGACATCCTGTTCACCCCTCACTGTTCAGTACAGGAACAGGATGGAAAAACCAACAGTACCCTGAATGTAACACACACACAAACACAGAGCTTGGCGTGGACTATAGGTGTGCTATTCTTCCATCTGTTCACCCTGCACAATAACACACTTCCTAAACCAGGTCCATCCTGCTAAAGAAAAATAGTGATAAGGAGCATTTCCTTATCTTTATTTTGTTAGAAATATGAGTTTGTGTGCATCTCTGTGTGCCAGGGTGGTAGGCAGTTACGGAAGCAATTTTGTTCTGCTCTGTTTGGCAGAGCATCACTGAACATTTGTCTGTTTCTCAATCTGCACCCCTCTGCTTAGCACTCACCAATCTCTGTCAGCCCCTGAATTCCATCATCTTTACCCCTCTCTACTGTGACTCTCTCCTCCTTGTTTCCCCCTCTTCCACCATGTTTGCTCCATCCTTGATGGAAAGAACAACATTGTGTGTTTAAAGATCCTTTGTACGTGACATTGTGTATATTGCACTGTATGTGAATGATAGGTCTTTTTCTCACCGTGTACATCATTTGTAATATGCATGGCACCTGACCCTAACCAGTCATGTACAGCCATCATGTATATTGCCAATGCAATCTTTGATATAAAAATCCCACTTCTTTGTTATCAAGAGCATGGACTGAGGTATAAATCCTGTTCAGACAAGGGAATTTGACAGAGAATACTAGGTCAGTGCACACAGCAGGGGGCTACAAATCAATTCGATTCATAATTTAGGCCAATTTGTCCACGAGGAGCTGTGCACTTGGTCTTAATAGTGTAATGTATTTGACATAATCCTATTTAAGAGTCTTTGTGCAGGCCATTTGGTTTGTTGTTTGTAACTGAAATGGAGAAACAGACATATTAATGCAGTGATAGTAGCAGATCTTATTTAGAGCTGTGGGAGTTGCAAAACTGGGGTGAAAAGCAATGCATAAAGAGTGTATTAATGATGATGGGGGGGGGTCAGTGTGTGCATGGGAGGTCTGGTGGTGGCTGGGGGTCAACAGCAGTAGATGCTATTGTCTGGAGCCTCCTGTATATCTCAGTATAACAGTAAGAGGATTAACTGGCCACCGTGCTCACACTCAAAGACGCGCACACACTTCTCTCAGTCTGTCGGCAAAATGCAAAGTGCAGCGCCCATCTAACCCCCAGGAGCGCGCGCGAGAGAGACGGGGAGCGCTCACACACATTATGGGGCGTATGACGCGGAGCATATTGACTCCCAGTACAAACGGTTTCTAAATCCGCCCTCTCACCCCCATTCCACAAAAGCCGTAGATGGAAACGAGACTGCGCGCGCGTGTGTATGTTTGTTAGCGATAACGCACGGTGCGCGCCCCGGTGTAGCCACCGGGGAACGGCCTAACGGATCGCAGGAAGGCGCATGGGCAGCGACAGAACCAGCGCCTTTAAAAATACCGTCTGCAGATTCCCCCCCCCTCCCCGTGGTCGCGGGCACTATTACTACTACAACTCCTCCCGGTGTAACGGTGACGCGTGCGCCGTCGACGGAACCCGGGTGCGCAGTGACACGCGCGCCAAAGCCGCGGAGTACAGGCTACAGGAAGAACCCACCCGGGACAATGGAGCCGAACCCGAGTCGTTAAACGGCTGACACACGCGCACGCACACGCCGCAAGCTGTGACCGGATAAAAGGCGACATGGCGAAAAACTGACGGGATCTGAACTTTGAAGGATTACTGTGCAGCAGCCCACAAATCTCAGCCGTCAGACCAGGCGAAGGGGATCAGAGTTTGCGTTGCGTGCGTCAGGAGGAATCACCCACGCCATGACCCGCCGTGACAGCCGCTTGGGCACCTGGCAGCTGCTGCTGACCATCTCCGTGGTCGTCGCCGTCCCTCTGTGCGCCCACGGTAAGTCCACTGCACTGGAACCGGCGTCCCACCCTGCGCGTGTGCATGTGGCTGTAATTTATGCGCACGTGCATGGATTAGGATAAATCACACCTGCATTGGGGGGAAAATGACAAATGCTATATGGTCCCTGTATGCAGCAGCATGGGTGCATTTTAAATTTTTGCAGGTGATTTTACTGCCAGTAATGAGAGCCAGTAAGATTATTGTCGGTGACACGCTGATGCTGAAATCTGCTCTGGATTCTCATTACATTTAGCCACAATAATGTCTTTTTTAAAAAAAAAAAACGTACTGCATTAGAAATTGCAATAAAAAGGTAGCCACCCTGCCTCGCAAATGAATCTGCTGGTGTGATTTAATTTTTTTTTTTTGCCCCTCTCATCCAATGGGCTTCTTTAATTGCTCATTAATTACCCTTAAACCACGGGCCAATCATCTCAAGACAGGGTGTGAAGAATAAAAGACTCTCCATCTTGCAGCAAGGGTGATCAGAATATGGACTTTAAGATAACACAGACAGTCGTTATGAAACGGTTGGGGGAAAAAATGTATGCCAGTGGGTGAGCAGAGCAGAAGAGGTTTGACAGTCCAGCTCTGCAGCGGCGGCGCGCACCCCAGACAAGGCGGGATCAGGCGCACCGTGGTCGGGCTACAGGAGGTCCATTCAGGGCTCTGAGGGGCCTAATTCCTCCACAGGAGCCCGAGACGGCCCTCTCATTTCACGCTCTCTCCCATGAGACGCGCCCATTGGTGCTGGAGCGAAAATGTGACAGAACCAATCTTGCCGTTTCTGTCTTCTTGCGTGCGTGGCACAAACGATCGCCCGTCGTGGGGAGGGAAAAAAAAATGGATAAAACCTAGAAAACGTGGAAACGAGCGCTGCCCAGCAACAGGGTGGGCCGTGCGCGCGAGAGGGTCGTCGGGGTTCACCACGCGAGCACGCGCAGCAGCTGTACCCCCGCCCCCCCTCCGCCCCACTTGTCGCTGCATCTCGCGCCCTGAATGTGAAACCAGGCGTTAACACTGTGTCACATTGACCGGTAAATACACGCCCGTCTCTGGCGTTTTAAAGCACACATGCCCGCGGATGTGCGATTAATCAGCATTGCAGCCTGCAGCTGATTCTGACTCCACTGGCCCCCTGGGGTGGCGGTTCCGATCCCATCACCGAACAGTGATGGACCAAACACAGAAAAGGGAAAAAAGTCGTACATCACATGGGGAATTATTAATATTCCTCTCATGTCCCTGCTTAGCCACATGGTGAGTCAGTAGTACTCACTATGACAACCTTATTTCCATGGGAAACTCATGCATTTAATGTTTCTTTTATATTGCTTTCGTGACATTAATGCAATAACCAAATAAGAAGCAGATCACTTTCAGCACCAATTACCCAACTGTAAACTCCTCATAAGCACTGATTTAACCGACAGATTATTTCAGCACAAACTCAATCAATCCACACATGCATGCATGCACACACTTGAACATATACACACACAGATATGCAGGAATACATTTCCCATGTTGACCCTGTAAATGATACAATGTGGATTTAGCTTGGATCCCTTGGTGCTCTGTCACGTGAGCGTGCAGTGTGTGCCCACTGCCACACTGAGAGCATACTGTGAGGTCCATCTGCCCTGCAGCCCCACGGAGCTCATGATATGTCACAAAGGATCGGATCTTGTGCACCTTCCTGAACTCCTTTCTTGCATGCATACACCCAAAATGGGGTGGGTGCTATGACAGATTAAAATGTGCCAGCTCAAAGGTTTTAATTTGCATTCTGGGGGGAATATAGTGGGTGTTGTCACTGTCCATGAGCAGGTTTACACTGGTGGACAATGGGTGGTTCCATCCAACAGCAGGGTGCAAGGTTTCTTCCCACTGGCAACAATACTCGGAGTCTGCTCTCTAGTCTAGCCAATCACAGTGACCCCAGGTAAAACTTGTTTCCATGGTGATGCGCTCGGGTGTGATGCCAGAGGTTAACAGCTGAGCGGCAGCTAAAACACAGCACATCATTTCTGCAAAGGAAATCAAAGCGCAAAGCAAGGGGCTGTGCATTAGGTTTGATAATCTCGCACTTGTAATCTCTTCTTCATGTTCCCCTTTGCTCCTGAAATCGCTGCCAAGTCTTCCAGCTGTTGACAGCAGGTAGCATCAACAGAGGACAAATTGGCGCATTTGGCCTTTAAAGGAAATACTGAATCCACTGTGACCAGTTTTAATCAGCGGAGCATGTCTCTTTTACAAATTGTGAGGCGTTCAAGTTGACTGCACCTCAGTTTTCCCAGAGAAGGAGTTGGCATAAAACACCTTCTGACTGGCTGGCTGATTGATTGAAAAACAAGGGAGTGAGCGCACTAACACTGGAGTCTCTGTTTCCCCTGCAGCTCCCTCACTTCATTCCTCCTTTCAACATGGCACCTCTTTACATCTCACCATGGCAACTGCACAACTGTGTGTGGCTCTGTGTGTATGTGTGCATGTGAGGTGGATCTCATCGTTCCTCAGCCACCACCAGTCTTCGTGACTCCAGGCACGTTCAGATGGTTTTTGTGTTAGCCCTGAATGAAGTGCCAGACAGCGAAAGCAGCAACCTCATTGGACAGGGTGATCTTTTTTTAGGGTGGCGGTGGAAGAAAAGCCGTCCAGAAGCCATCAAAATATCTGGATGAGTTTGGCACTTGGGCAGATGAACAAGGCCAGTGGAAAAGTGGGGAAAAAAAGTGACCACAAGAACATTACAGCTAGCACTTAGCCAAAAATCTGTCTCTTTCAGAAAATTCCATGTGCAGTTTCTTTGTGTAAATTTTCACTTATCCCATTAGTAGATTATGGATTTTTCTTTTAACAGAAAGAAGCTAATTCAAATGTTATTAACTTTTTATATTTAGAAGTTTAGAAACTTCTAAACTTCTAAATATAAAAAGTTAATAACATTTGAATGTTATTAACCCAGAGCTGCGGCCGCAAGGTGGTCGGTGCATCTCGTGGTGGCAACCCCCGAACCAAGTGGTGGACACCAGTGGTGAGGGGGGCCATTAAGCTGAAGAAGGAGTCCTATCAAGCTTGGTTGGCTTGTGGGACTCCCGAAGCAGCTGAGGTGTACCGGCAGGCCAAGCGGAGTGCAGCTCGGGTGGTTGCTGAAGCAAAAACCCGGGTATGGGAGGAGTTCGGTGAGGCCATGGAACAAGACTTTCGGTCGGCTTCAAAGAGATTCTGGCAAACTGTTCGGCGGCTCAGGAGGGGAAAGCAGCTCCCCGTCCACACTGTGTATGGTGCGGATGGGACACTGTTGACTTCAACTGGGGATATCGTCGGGCGGTGGAAGGAATACTTCGAGGATCTCCTCAATCCCACTGATACGCCTTCCACAGAGGAAGCAGGGTTTGGGGACGAGGGGGATGACTCGCCTATCACAGGGGCTGAGGTCGCCAAGGTGGTTAAAAATCTCCTTGGTGGCCGGGCCCCGGGGGTGGACGAGATTCGCCCTGAGTACCTCAAGGCCCTGGATGTTGTTGGGTTGTCATGGTTGACACGCCTCTGCAACATTGCGTGGAGGTCGGGGGCAGTGCCTTTGGCATGGCAAACCAGGGTGGTGGTTCCTCTCTTCAAAAAAGGGGACCGGAGGGTGTGCTCCAACTTTAGAGGGATCACACTCCTCAGCCTCCCTGGGAAGGTCTATGCCAAGGTACTGGAGAGGAGAGTCCGGCCGTTGGTCGAACCTCGGATTCAGGAGGAGCAATGTGGTTTTCGTCCTGGCCGTGGCACATCGGACCAGCTCTTTACCCTCTCGAGAATTCTTGAGGGTTCGTGGGAGTTTGCCCAACCAGTTTACATGTGTTTTGTGGACTTGGAGAAGGCATTTGACCGCGTCCCTCGTGGATTTTTGTGGGGGGTGGTTCGGGAGTATGGGGTATCGGGCTTGTTGTTACGAGCTATTCGGTCTCTGTACGACCGTTGTGAGAGTTTGGTTCGTATTGCCAACACTTGGTCGGAGTCATTCCCAGTGAGAGTTGGACTCCGCCAGGGCTGCCCTTTGTCACCGATCCTGTTCATAATTTTTATGGACAGGATTTCTAGGCGCAGCCAGGGAATGGAGGGTGTCATGCTTGGTGACCACAGGATCTCATCTCTGTTGTTTGCAGATGATGTTGTCCTGTTGGCTTCATCCAGCAATGACCTACAGCTCTTGCTGGGACGGTTTGCCGCTGAGTGTGAAGCGGCTGGGATGAGAATCAGCACCTCCAAGTCCGAGTCCATGGTCCTCAGTCGGAAAAAGGTGGATTGTCCTCTCCGGGTTGGGGACAGGCTCCTGCCCCAAGTGGAGGAGTTTAAGTATCTTGGGGTCTTGTTCACGAGTGAGGGGAAAATGGAGCGAGAGATCGACAGACGGATTGGAGCAGCAGCTGCAGTGATGCGGACGTTGTACCGGTCTGTTGTGGTGAAGAGGGAGCTTAGTTCTAAGACAAAGCTGTCGATTTACCAGTCAATCTACGTTCCTACTCTCACCTATGGTCACGAGCTTTGGGTAATAACCGAAAGAACGAGATCGCGGATACAAGCGGCTGAAATGAGCTTTCTCCGTAGGATTGCTGGGCTCACCCTCAGAGATAGGGTGAGGAGCTCAGTCATCCGGGAGAGGCTCAGAGTAGAACCGCTGATCCTCCACATTGAAAGGAGTCAGTTGAGGTGGTATGGGCATCTGATTAGGATGCCTCCTGGACGCCTCCCACTTGAGGTGTTTCAGGTACGTCCCACTGGGAGGAGACCCCGGGGCAGACCCAGGACTCGGTGGAGAGACTATGTCTCCCAGCTGGTCTGGGAACGCCTTGGTATCCCCTCTGAAGAGCTGGAGCAGGTGGCTGGGGAGAGGGAAGTCTGGGCTTCTCTGCTTGAACTGCTGCCTCTGCGACCCGGACCTCCGGAAAAGCGGTAGAAGATGGATGGATGGATGGATATTTAGAAGTATCAAATTTCACATTCGCTCATGGCAAGACATTGAATACATATAGTTTTAAATGAAATGTAGTATGGTTAAAATAAACATTTTGCACACTGTTTCAAACTATGATATCCTTGCTGGTTCTGTGGCTTAGCTTAAGTCCTGCTCTCCCACTTAAGTCTGGGCTATTTTAACAATACACAGGCAGTTTTACAGTACAAATTGGGTTTGGGAAGAATGCCAACCTCCAAACATAGGCTCAATTCAAATGATGAATTGAGCTTCCAAGGTCTAAAACAGTGAAGCCAATGCAGAAGTGCCTAAATTCTGCAGTATCTAATGATTTCCAGATGGCTCCATTTGTGGGTGCATAGGAAGTTGAGCTTTATAGCATGATTAATAACATCATGACACTTACCTAATGACCTCCATCATAATTTGTAGAATTTTATATGACGCTCTCTAAGCAGATGATTTCTGATCGGTACCTACCTGGAGACTGACAGTTTGCGGGTTTGTAAACCCACATCATCACATCAGATTTCAAAATGACAAGATGGTGATAGCAGGACCGCTCAGCTTTGGGTTTCATATTGGGTCTTTGACAATCAATGGATGACATCATCTCATGTGAACAATCTGTGGCTCCACAGAGGGCAAATCTAATACATCACACTGCTCAAACATGGTCCAACGACTTGTGAAAAATCACTCTAACTTATATATTATGATACACAGGAACATGGGAGGTATGGGGACTTTGAAATTTGACATTTATTATGTATCTTTCCCTTGCTGCCCATGCTAATATAACAGGTTAGAATTTGTTATAATTTTGCCCTCACAGGAAAAACTTTCCACGTGATTTCAAAATTGGAGTTCAGTGGGGTTTTTTTTTTTAACACATCTGGCTAAACAACATGTGAAGAAGATCTAAAGGGACTGGGAATGTGTAATGACTGTAAGACCAATCGCTAGTCTGCTGCATGTTCAAAGTCTTTAAGAATTCTTGTTTGACTATACCGCTCTGTCTCCGAGGCCGTGGGAGGACATCTTTAGCTACTGCCAAGAGCAGGGGAAGTGGCTGACCACTCAGCCTCTAACCTATAACTCTAAATCCTAATCTAATCCTCCCTCAGTCACTAGAGCACATGAGTCAATCACTTGATGTGTCTAATCCTACATCCCTAAATTCTTATTACTCACTCAAGACATGAGTCTGTGGTTCTTGCTCTCATTTCTTGGACAATTAATCACAAACCCAGATTTATTGCTGAGCCACCTTTTTTTTATTGTGAAATGTTTTATGTTTTTAATGTTTTAAACTATTGTGGTATGGCACACAACCGAAATATACAATTGGGTCTTAAATTCTTCAAACAAAATGGGGTCAACACCTTTGAAACCCATCCATCCATCCATCCATCCATCGTAGCTCAGACTGTCGCCTGGTTCACATAGCACCATGATCCTCATGATCCCTCCTGCAGGTGGTATGCTCACTGCAGAGCAGACCCATGTGGCTCCTTTGAGTACACTGGGTCATTGATATAACTTTTTTCATAGAGCTGTACTGGACCGCTCTTGGTCTGGCCCTTCAACCAGGACCAATTTGTCTTGGGAGTCCCTGCCAGGAGCAAGCAGCACCTGAGAGCATAGCTCCTGGGATCATTTGGGCACGCAAACCATTCCACCACAGTAAGGTGGCGATCAACAAGAGGGGCTTTGAAATCCATATACAATTATTGGTCTTTCCTCACATTTAGATATGATTACAGAAACTAACAGTCAAAACATTAAATTTTACCTGTCACTTTGAGGGTTTTGAATTCCAATCTGTGCTAATAAACCGCTGAAGCGTCAAGCTTAAGGGTCAGTTACACAGACTGCACCTGTGAATACATGTGAATACCAGAGAAAAAAGTGATGCCAGCCGGATGCAGGTGGACTGAGGTCGTGATGCGTAAATGCAACTGTATATGAGTGCAGCACACAGAGACCCAGACAGCATGCAGGTGTAGACAGGTGGATACAATATAAAACTTTTAAAATCTGTCTACCCGTCCACACCTGCATACCTCTTAAATCAGTGTGTGTTGCACTTCAATATACAGTGGTGTGAAAAAGTGTTTGCCCCTTCCTGATTTCTCATTATTTTGTATGTTTGTCACACTTAATGTCGTGATTCCGAGCGTGGGTAAGAACCGTGCTCGGATCTTGAGGTTTTGCTGGTATTTTTTCCTGTATATGTATTTGTTCTTGATTTCCTTCCATTTTGGTTTGTGCTTTTATTTTGACAGCGCCAGTTGGTTACTTCCTTCTGTCAAATCTGTTCGGGCCTGTCACAGCTGTTTAGTTGTCCTTAATTATGTTCTCACTCATGCATCCACAGCTGTTCCACATTTGGTTTCTCCCCAGCTGCCTATTGAAGGTTGCTTGCGTGCGTCATTTCTCGCAGCAATCTTCTCTGTGCTCAGGCAGAAATTCCCGCATTTTGATTCCTGTTTATTCTGCTTAGTCTCAGTCTCGTCTGTCTATTGTAAGTTACCCTTTGTGGTTATTTTTTGTCTTCTGTAAGTTATGCTTTGTGCTTGTTATTTGTGTTCTTTATCATTAAATGTGCAAACTCACAGCAGGCAATTGGTGCCTTATTTCTGCCCAGAAAGAGCTGTTTGACACGTAAATGTTTGAGATCATCAAACAAATTTAAATATTGGGGAAAGATAACCCAAGTAAACACAAAATGCAGTTTTTAAATGAAGGTGTTTATTATTAAGGGTAAAAAAAAATAAAAATCCAAACCTACATGGCCCTGTGTGGAAAAAGTGATCCCCCCCCCCCCCCCGTTAAAACATAAATTAACTCTGGTTTATCACATTTTTGGAAAGCTGAGTTCAATTTCTCTAGCCACACCCAGGCCTGATTACTGCCACACCTGTTCTCAATCAAGAAATCACTTAAATAGGACCTGCCTGACAAAGTGAAGTAAACCAAAAGATCCTCAAAAGCTAGACATCATGCTGCAATCCAAAGAAATTCAGGAACAAATGAGAAACAAAGTAATTGAGATCTATCAGCCTGGAAAAGGTTATAAAGCTATTTCTAAAACTTTCGGACTCCAGTGAACCACAGTGAGAGCCATTATCCACAAATGGCAAAACATGGAATGGTGGTGAACCTTCCCAGGAGTGGCCGACTGACCAAAATTACCCCAAGAGCACAGCGGCGACTCATCCAAGAGGTCAGAAACGACCCCACAACAACATTCAAAGAACTGCAGGCCTCACTTGCCTCAGTTAAGGTCAGTGTTCATGACTCCACCATAAGAAAGAGACTGGGCAAAAATGGCCTGCATGGCAGAGTTCCAAAACAAAAACCACTGCTGAGCAAAAAGAACATAAAGGCTCATCTCAGTTTTGCCAGAAAACATCTTGATGATCCCCAAGACTTTTGGGAAAATCCTCTGTGGACTGACGAGACAAAAGTTTGCTTTTTGGAAGGTGTGTGTCCCATTACATCCGGCGTAAAAGCAACACAGCATTTCAGAAAAGGAACATCATACCAACAGTAAAATATGGTGGTGGTAGTGTGATGGTCTGGGGCTGTTTTGCTGCTTCAGAACCTGGAAGACTTGCTGTGGTAAATGGAACCATGAATTCTGCTGTCTACCAAAAAATCCTGAAGGAGCATGTCTGGCCATCTGTTCATGACCTCAAGCTGAAGCGCACTTGGGTTCTGCAGCAGAACAATGATCCAAAACACACCAGCAAGTCCACCTCTGAATGGCTTAAGAAAAACAAAATGAAGACTTTGGAGGGGCCTAGTTAAAGTCCTGACCTGAATGTGATTGAGATGTTGTGGCATGACCTTAAAAAGGTGGTTCATGCTGGGAAACTCTCCAATGTGGCTGAATTACAGCAATTCTGCAAAGATGAGTGGGCCAAAATTCCTCTACAACACTGTAGAACAGTGGTCCACAACCTTTTTTGTACTAGCGGCCAGTTTCATGCATGAAAATTTTCCGCGGACCGGGTAGAGGTGCGGGGATTCAAATAAAAACCTTTGTCAGTTCAGAGCATGTAATCTGAAACAGTTACACTTTATATTAGGCAATTACAATGATTCTACAGCATAATATCAACTCACCATAATCAGTGGGAACTCTGGGCTCATTTCCCTGCAACTAGAATTTTGTTTTTGGCTCATTTTTTCAAGCGTTAGCTTGTGTCACTGATGCATGAAACGTTGCGCCAGAGTCAAGAGCGGTTGTGAGGCAAGGGAGGAAACAGTTGTTTTTCAAAATAAAATATCCGCAAGACTAATTGGAAAAAAAAATAGCTTTAATATTAGCCACATTTTTTTTTATTTGCGACCCAGTACCAAATGATCCATGGCCCAGTACCGTTCCGGGGACCAGAGGTTGGGGACCCCTGCTGTAGAAGACTCATTGCCAGTTATCGCAAATGCTTGATTGCAGTTGTTGCTGCTAAGGGTGGCCCAACCAGTTATTAGGTTTAGGGGGCAATCACTTTTCACACAAGGCCATGTAGGCTTGGATTTTTTCTCCTTAATAATAAACACCTGTGGGAATCATGAAATGATGAGACTGGATGATTTCTCAGTATTGGTTTATTCCATCTCACGTCCCACAGCTCTTTTTCTCAGTCAGGAAATCAGAGGAAGCGCTGCAGTCAACCACAAACATTTATACCTCCACATCAAACACAGAATCACATTTACATTTAATCCCCCCATTGTCCTCTCGGCTCCTCTGTCTGACCCCAGGAGGTCAGACAGTCCTTTCAGGTTCTCTCTCCAGTTCTTCTCACTTCCTTCCAAGTTCGCAGGTGGTCCAGACTCATTGTCCATCTGAGGCGTGATGTCAATACACACCGCGAGCTTAAAGTACTTTTATGCTTGGGTCTCTGCAGCGGAATATGTGAGCTACATAATGTTATGCCACATCACTCCCCCCGAAACGCCAAAGAATGGACACACACCAACATTACCCTAATGGCCATAAAACATATGTCACCCCCCCCTTTGCAGGATCTACAGCACAATCTACACGGGTTGATCAAAACACACATCACTCTGCCCGTAGTCTAGGCTTCAACCTCCTCCCGAATCTGCTGTACGCAGGTTTCGCAGCCTGTGTTGTGCCATCCTGAGGCGCACCTGTGGAATGAGGGGGAGAAGGGTTAATTGCCCCCTGCGGGGGATCCAGGGGCCGTTCCCTGGGAGGTCTGCCGCGTCGAGGCGCCCCCGCCGGTCGTACAGATTCGTCACGCAACACAAAAGCAGGCTTTAATCTGTCAACACTGATTGTTTCTTTCCTGCCTCCCAAATCTAGCACAAAATATTTCTCCCCAGTTTCCAGCACTCGAAATGGACCGTTGTAAGGTGGGCGGAGGCTGAGACGCTGAGCGTCGTGCCTGACAAAAACAAACTCTGCGTTTTGTAAAGCCTTGGGAACAAAAACACGCGGGAAAGTGTGATGAGCGGGGCCCGGGAGCATTTCTGCTTCCGTGCCACTTAGAGGTCCCCGCACCGGGGGGCGCTCTGGTGCCGCATGGGCTGGCAGGAACTCTCCGGGCAGCCTGAGAGGTTGAGTAAAAACTAATTCAGCGGGTGAGGCATCTAAATCCTCTTTGGGTGCCGAACGCAACCCCAATAAAACCCATGGTAGTTTGTTTACCCAATCTGTATCCGTGAGCGACGCTCTGAGGGCTGCCTTCAACGACCTGTGAAAACGCTCGCATAAACCGTTGGCCGTTGGATGATAAGCGGTAGTGCGGTGGGTTGCCGCTCCTAAGCCGCTGGCCATTGCTGACCACAGCTCCGACGCGAATTGCGGACCCCTATCAGACGTAATATCTGACGGGACTCCGAACCGCGCTACCCAGGCTGTTAAAAAAGCGCGAGCCACCTCTGCTGCTGTGGTCGATTGTAAGGGGACCACTTCCGGCCAACGTGTGGTCCGGTCCACCATTGTCAAGAGGTGTGTGAACCCTTGTGACGGCGGTAGGGGTCCCACTAGGTCTACGTGCACATGATCGAATCTCTTAGCCGGAATGTGGAACGGTTCTAAAGGGGCTTTCGTGTGCCTGTGAACTTTGGCCCGCTGGCAAGACATGCAGGCTTTCGCCCACTCCTTCACGTGCGGTCGCCCGGTGGATACGTCGCAGATTAGAGGGGGTGAACCGATTTGTAAACTTATGCTCTCCAGTCTTAACCCTGTTGGTCCAGACAGGAGCGCGCGCACGTCCGTGTCTTCGCTCTGCTCCGCTGCCATGGCTGCGTAATCTATCCCCACGTGCACCGGAGCCGCGTGCGCGTCCGCGCTGTTACCTCGCTCCGCGTCTGCGGCATTACAGTCCGCATCCGCGCGGACAGGCGCTGCTACCGCTCGTGAGAGGCAGTCCGCTACTACATTAAGTTTACCGGCTACGTGCTGTATATCAGTGGTGAATTCTGAAATTGCGGCCAGCTGCCTCTGCTGTCGGCCTGACCAAGGTTCTGAAATTTTGGACATTGCAAAAGTGAGCGGTTTGTGGTCGACAAACGCGGTGAAACGCCGCCCTTCCAACCAGAACTGAAAATGGCGAATGGCCAGGTGGAGCGCTAGCAGCTCCCTGTCAAACGCGCTGTATTTCCGCTCAGCATCATGTAGGGACCTGCTGAAAAAAGCGAGTGGCTGCCAAACTCTGGCGACCTGCTGCTCCACAACGGCCCCTATGGCCACATCTGATGCGTCTGTGGTTAGCGCTATTCGGGCTGATGGGTCTGGGTGAGCCAGCAGTGCTGCGTCTGCCAGCGCTTTTTTAACCTCTGTGAATGCGCTCTCCCGCTCTGGGGACCACTCGATCACATTGGAGGGCTTCTGTTTTCTGAGCGTGGCGTACAACGGTTGCATGAGCTGCGCCGCGTGGGGTATGAAACGGTTATAAAAATTTACCATTCCTAAAAATTCTTGCAACGCCTTTACCGTTTGTGGCTGGGGAAACTCCGCCACTGCGCGTACTTTGGACGGCAGAGGGACTGCTCCCTCTGGGGAGACGCGGTGCCCTAAAAAATCGATTTGCGCTGTGCCAAAATGGCACTTGGCCGGGTTGATTATCAACCCATGCGCTCCCAACCTCTGAAAAACTGTCGTGAGGTGTTTTTCGTGTTCCTCCTCGGAGGCGCTGGCGACCAAAATGTCGTCTAAGTAGACAAAAACAAAAGGGAGGTCGCGCAACACGGCATCCATCATCCGTTGGAAGGTTTGCACGGCGCCTTTAATGCCAAAAGGCATGCGTAAAAACTCAAAAAGCCCGAACGGGGTTATTACCGCTGTCTTGGGAATGTCCTCTGGTTGGACCGGGACCTGATGATAACCGCGGACCAGGTCTATTTTAGAAAAAATGCGCGCCTTCGCCAAGTGCACCGAAAAATCCTGGATATGCGGAATTGGGTAGCGGTCCTGCGCTGTGGCATTGTTTAACCTGCGGTAATCGCCACAAGGTCTCCACGAGCCATCAGCCTTAGGCACCATATGCAGGGGGGAAGCCCAGGCGCTCTTCGAGCGGCGAATTATGCCCAACCTTTCCAGGTTGGCAAACTCCTCACGCGCAATGGAGAGCTTAGCTGCATCCAAGCGCCGAGCTTTCGCAAAAACTGGTGGGCCACTTGTGGTGATAAAGTGCTCCACCCCGTGCTTCGCCACCTTAGCTGAAAATGTGGGAACTGTGAGTGCTGGAAACTGGTTTAGAAGAGTGTGAAACTTACCGCCTGCTGTGGCGACGTTGGTCTGTACTGGCAGTGGGGACACTCGAGCTGCACAAGGGATGGAACAAAAAGAGAGTGCATTAACCAGGCGTCTATTAACCAGATCTACCAACAAGCCATGTGAGCACAAAAAGTCAGCGCCTAACATGTTGAAACTCACCGCCGCTACTATGAAGGTCCATTCATAGGTGCAGCCGTGCAAGGACAGGCGCAGAGTCCTTTCGCCAAAAGTCTTGATCGACGAGCCGTTTGCGGCCGTTGCCCCGTCTCCGTGGGGGCCAGCCACCCGATCCGCATAGGTCGCGGTGATGAAACTCCTCTGTGCTCCGGTGTCTACGAGGAATTGCCATCCGGAGCTCGCGTCTGTCAGGTACAGCAGCTTGTTCAGTTCACCGAGAGTCGAAGCTGCTAACGACCCCCGGCTCGTGCGTTTCCCTGTTTCTTGAAGCTGCATGGTGGGATGCATCTGTGTGCCTTCTCCGCGAAGCGTTGATGGTAAAAACAGAGGTCGTCCCCTCCTCTGCTTCGGGACCGCGCCGCTGCCGTCGTCGCTGGGGTTGTTTCTGCTGCCCCTGGCTCTCCACCGCCCTCGGCCGCCGCGCCGAGGTCTGCTGCTGCCACTGAAGTCTCCTGCTCGTCGCAGGCGTTGAGGAGCCGCTCCGCTTCCATGGCCAGCGTGCGGAAGTCCTGCTGGTTCACACACCTCATGCTGGACAGGAGACCCCTCATGTGTGCTGGGAGGGTCCTCAAGAAGATGTGTTTAAACAGAAACGCATCGTTGTCCACCCTGATCATCTGCAGCATGTCCTCCATGAGGACGGTCGGCCTGCGTCCTCCTCTGTCGTGCAGGTCCAGAAGTCTCCTGGCCCTCACCTCGGCTGATGGCACAAAACTCCGAATGAGGGCGGCTTTCAGGGCGTCGTACTTGCCGGCAGCGGGCGGCTGCTGCACCAGGCTCCGCACACATCGGGCTGTGCGGTCGTCGAGTCTTGCGATGACATTATGGAACTTGATGTCATCTGCTGATACCCCATTGAGCACGAACCACGATTCCACGTGTTGGAACCATGAGTGCGGGTCATCTTGCCAGAACTCGGGGAGTTTAATTGAGCTTACGCCCGTGCGGGCGGTCCCCGGTGAATCCGGGTCGGAGAAACGGTCTCCAAGCCTTTCCATATATCTCACGTGTGGGTCACCAATGTGGGAATCATGAAATGATGAGACTGGATGATTTCTCAGTATTGGTTTATTCCATCTCACGTCCCACAGCTCTTTCTCTCAGTCAGGAAATCAGAGGAAGCGCTGCAGTCAACCACAAACATTTATACCTCCACATCAAACACAGAATCACATTTACATTTAATCCCCCCATTGTCCTCTCGGCTCCTCTGTCTGACCCCAGGAGGTCAGACAGTCCTTTCAGGTTCTCTCTCCAGTTCTTCTCACTTCCTCCCAAGTTCGCAGGTGGTCCAGACTCATTGTCCATCTGAGGCGTGATGTCAATACACACCGCGAGCTTAAAGTCCTTTTATGCTTGGTTCTCTGCAGCGGAATATGTGAGCTACATAATGTTACACCACACACCTTCATTTAAAAACTGCGTTTTGTGTTTACTTGTGTTGTCTTTATCGAATATTTAAATTTGTTTGATGATCTGAAACATTTAAGTGTGACAAGCATACAAAAAAATGAGAAATCAGGAAGGGGCAAACACTTTCATACTACTGCACTTGCATTTATGCATCACCACCTCTATCCACGTGCATTCCACCTGTAGAGCAGATACACAGAGGTATTCACACGTGCAGTCTGTGACACACCTTCATTTTGCTTCGGTCTTGTAGACTACAGATTGTGTATATATAAAGGCTAGCATTATGGACTTAATTTTCTCTAATCAAGAAAAAGGATCCAAATTTACCTTTTTGCTGAAACAATTCTGACAAATCCTTTACTCTTTCTACTGTAAGTTTTTGAAAGAGCAATGCTAAATCGGTGGACAGCCTCGTAAGCTTTTTTTGTGCCTTTTTGACAGGGAGGCATTCACTGGCCAGACGCCATCATCATCATCACAACCAGTCAACCATCAACAAGGAGGAAGTGGACACCAGGATGGTGCTCAGTGATGATTCGGCTGAAAGAGACCACCTGATTGGGCTCGGTGCTAAACCTCCTACCAGCTCTATCAAACGTCACCATTTCCATAAACATGCCCACCTCGATTTTGTAGAGGAGGACCCACCCGTGGTGGAGGAACTGACTGCTGGAGGAGCAGGTCCAGATCAGCCGGGGAACCCTTTAACTGAAGATATAATAACTGTGGAGTTTCACAGTCCTGCACCCGATATCATACCCTCTGACGTTGCTCTGGATTTGGAAAAGGCCCCCAAACCTCAAAGACAGAAAGGGGGACCCCCTACTCCATGGACGGTTTCTGATTTTTATGACTACTTGTCTCCCGTAGATGAAATCTCGGCATCAGATACAACCCCAGAACCCGAGCCCAGCCCTTCACCTCCAGCTGAAATGGAGGATGAGAACCCGCTCCTCTCCGGTTCCACAGCTGTTCCTGGCAACCCAAAGGACAAAATAAAAAGTGGACCATCCTTACCAGCTCTGCCAGTGCCTGGGCCACCTGATCAGGATGGGGAGCTTAGCTTGGGCGGCGCGGCAGGTCCTGATGGCTGTAGGTTGGGCTTTGTGTTGTCTGGACCTGGTGTTTGTGTCTCCCAGTGTGATGTTGATCCCAACTTCTGCTTCAATGGAGGGGTGTGCACAGTAGTGGCAGGGATGGGAGCCTTCTGCAGGTGAGAAACAGAAATGTTTTAATTCACAGATATGCTGTAATTACTGATTTATTAAGGTTAAGTAAGCGTTAGGGTTTGTATTTTTGTATTTTGGGTAATTTATAAGCTTCTTTGAAGAAACAGGCACAACTGGAGTGTTAGAGGCCTTTAGGTGGAACTGCCCCAATAATGAGCAGTAGGGTTCATCTATTCTCCACGGCAAAATTTAGCGGGCATCAGTCAATCACGGACATCAAAAAGACATACAGCCCAAAGACAGAAGGCTGTGTCATGAGGGTTCGTCAGGATCTCAGCAGGGACTCCAAAAGATAAGCCCTGTTTCTGGAGGCAGGGGGTAAAGCCTGCATGTGTTGGCTGGCTTCAGACAACTGATGTAGATAAGCACAGCATGCACAGATAAAAAAAGTATGAGAAGAATGACAATACAGTAACACACACTAATCAAGCATATAAACACACCTTTCCAATGACACACACGTGGCCTCCTCCTTGACTGCACCATCTGCCCTACCCTGCAGCCTCGCTGTAAGCTCAGAGGTAAACTGTTGCTCATTTTATCAGACCTGCTGAGTAATGCTGCGCAAACACAGGCACATATCAGCACAGAGAGACGCATACATATGTTCAAACAGACAGTTCAAAAAAACTCGCAGGTAGCTGCACAGAAAGTTTGGAACAGGGTAAAGATGCTGTTGCACACACACACACACACACGTGTGCAGGCACATGTCCTGATCCTTTGATCTCATTAAGGGCGAGGCTGCAGGACCAAATCCCCGCTTTGGTGGACAGAACTCATGGCACTAATGTCACCAGCTCTGAGTACCATTTTACATTCTTAACACAATCCTGAATGTAGTAGTGATACTGCAGCTTTGGTAGACATGCTGCGGAAATGGGCATATCTAAAGGTTCTTAAGAAGCTGTGTTTGAAGTGTTTAATGATAATAAAGTCTATATTTCTTCTCTATCCAGGTGCAACGTGCAGGACTATGTGTGGAACAAAGGCTCACGCTGTGACTGGGCCATCACAGAGTTCCAGGTGTTGTGTGTGGTGGTGGGTGTGGCCTCTGTCGTTCTCGTCCTGCTTTTCATGATCATCGTGTTCTTTGCTAAGAGACTGTACCACCTCAAGAACGAAAACAAGCGCCTCCGCAAACGCAGGTGTGTGCGCTGGTGTTGGTGCAAAGATTGGTGGCTCTTGGCATAACCGTCTGGAGGAGTTAGAATCTAATGCAAGACAAAACATGACGAAGTAGTCAGTCACATCCGAGCAGAAAAATGACCCCAGGGATCTGCAACCTGTGGCTCCAGAGCCACATGCCACTCCTTTGACCATAACCAGTTGGACTCTGTGACTTTGAAAAAAAAAAAAAAAAAAATCACAAAAAACTAATTTTGTACATTTAAGAGAAAAGCTGCAAATTGATGAGAACACGTCACAATTTTATTAAAAATGTTCAAGTATAAAGAAAAGAAACGTTTCAAATTTATGGACAAAAACTAAAATTCTGAGGAAAAGTTGCAAATTTATGAGTAAAACCTCTCAAATGTTAAAGAAAAAAACAAATTTACAAGAAAAAGTCACAAATTCGTTAGGAAAAAAAAAATCAGTTTTTTCATGATTTCATGGAGACATTTTTTTTTTTTTTTTGCCAAAAATTGCTCAAAAAGACCCCTGAAGTAGATGGAGACCAGAGTTTAACCTCTTTTTAGCAAGACATTCACACTGATGCCATATTTTTGCACCCGAGTTTGTGTGCACAGTGACCATGTGAATGTGGAACTGGAGATGCAAACGCTAATAAAGAGAGAGCACGACATATTGCTGCAAATGTTTATCACACAAATCTGTCTCTCTCCCTCTGCCCTGCAGTAAATATCGCCCACAGAGCAGCGAGCCACAGACGGACGGCCTCTCGGTTTCCACGACAGCCGACGGCTCCCAGCCAAATGTAAGGAAACTGTGTGACACCCCTCCGCCCGCTCCCCAAGCTCATACTCACAACCTGGCGTACTATGACAACATTATCTGTCAGGTATGCCCCAATTCTCCTCATGTTTGCTCCTTTTTTCTGTCGTCTGTTTTCTTTAAATATGTCTGTTCATTATGTTCATCCCTATGTTGCCCCCGCCAGCTGATTAGGTCTAGTGTATGTCTCCAATTTAGTGATGTCATGGTTGTGTGCATTGCCAGCTATTTTGTTGTACACCACACAAATAGCTTCAGTTTGCAAACACACACTGAATCACAATGTCAATGTTTAATGTTTTTCACACCCACCAATCCCCTCAGAGGCCATCAACAGCCAGCTATACCTGGGACTATAAACCCAGAAACTCTTATAACCATTTCCAGGTAAGCGCAGTGGTGACGTCCACATTGCCTGCAGTAGTCTCCCTTCCCTGGCTTTGCTATGAACTTGCCCACTTATGAGCTCCATTCACTGCCAAACCCCACCGCTACCACAACCCCCCCCCCCCCCCCCCACCACCACATCTGATCCCACATCAGCTGTGTTCCATGTACACTTTTGGTGAAATGATTAATCACCACCTGCGAGGCTTCCTGCAGCCAGTTGTTGTGTAGTCAGTGCAGTGTGAATAAATAGCGGGCCCCCTCATGCACTGCCTCTCTTCACCTGTAACTCTGCAGCTTCCTGAGAAGCTCAGACAGGAAACTGAGCCGCCATTTTGTTTTTAGCTGCTCACCGCTAGCTCCCCCATGCAGCTTGAACAGCCATTTTAGTTCCCCCATGCAGCAGCTTCCTTCTATTCTACCCACTTCCCTTCCACAGGTTCTGCATGTAGTGCTGCTTTATAGTACGCTGCACCCCGTAGAAGCAGCATGTAAGCCTGTCAATATGGATTTGTTTACACTGATGCATTAATTTTGGTCCACATTTTTTTTTTTTTGTATGGGGGCGAGTTTAGTTTGCAGGCACATTTGTACATTCCCCCATTTGTATTTATTAATCATACTATGGCTACTGGGTTGCTGCACTAATATATAAGGTTACTGATGTGTGGTTAAAGTCACACTCAATATCAATGGGGATTCTTGATAATAGAGGCACATCCAAACAGTGATTAACCAAAAACTGCAAACATGGTCTGATATCAGCAACGAGGAAATGAAAGTTTTGCTGTGGAAGGACATTTACTGAGTTGCATCCAGCAGTAGCCAGTACGGCTGATCAATGGTGTCCTACTTCGTGTCTGTAGTGCCTCTGACCTTCAGTTTTCTGTGACATGCCAATCAATGGATAGCTCAAACTGACACAATAGTTTTGCACTTGTACAAACAAGCCTCTCTGACTGATGATTTAACACCAATGTGCAAACCCAATTAACCTCAGAAAAAAACTGACTTTTTGAATTTTTTTTTTTTTGTAAGCCACTGCTGCTTTGAGAGATGCACTGGCATTTTGGTACAGTAATTATAGATATATATTTCTGTGCCTTCTGGATACTCTAAATGTCAGGCTGAGAGGCTAACAATACCCTGTAGGCACATGGCCTGCAGCAGAATTTTTTTTAAACGTCAAATTTTTTTTAAACTAAGGTTTGTTTAGTTGATTAGATAATAGGCCTACCATGAATGTATATGGAGACTTATATTTGAAATATGACCATTTTTAACAAATATCTTTAAAAAAAAAAGTATGCAAAACAATCTGAAGATTCTCCAAACAAGGAACAAGACTGGTTCCTTTGTGATTTGTCTTTGTTGACAACATGACCTTGTCCACAATGTCATCTGCAAACATCATAGTCCACAGAGAATCCTGCCTGACCTTCCTCTCTTGGAACCCTATCATCTGCTTTCTCTAGATGGTAGTGGCCCAGGAGGTAGAGCAGGTTGTCCAATAACCGGAGGGTTGGTGGCTCAAATCCTGCTCTCCCCACCCTGCCATTGTGTCCTTTACCCACCTGGCCTCCAGTGTGTTCATGACACTGGTGTATGGATGGGAATAAATGTTCGGTGGCGGTCGGCAGCCACATTTCTGTCAGTCTGCCCCAAGGAAGCTGTGTCTACAGAAGTAGCTTACCTCTGTCTGTGGAGTGAATGAATAATGGATTGCAGTCAATTATTATTATTATAGATCCACAAAGACACAGTGCAGTTTCTTCTGACCTTCTCTACACTTCTCCATCAACACTCTTAAAGCAAGCATTGCATCTGTAGCACTCTTTCATGGCATGAAACCATACTCCTGCAACTGACTGCCACCTCTCTACTTAACCTGGATTCAACAACTCTTTCCTATATCTTCATAGTGTCGCTGATCAACTTTATACCTCTGTAGTTGCTACAGCTCTGAACATCACCCTGGTTCTCGAAAATTGGTACCACTTCACTTCTTCTCTACTCCTGAGGCATCCTCTCACTCTCCAAGATTGTGTTAAAACATTCTAGTAAAAAAAGTCTACTGCCATCTCACCTAAACATCTCCAGACTTCCACAGATATGTCATCTGAACCAAATGCCTTTGTCATCCTCTTCAAAGCTGACCTCAATCCTGCCTTGCTAATCTTCGGAACTTCCTGGTTCATTTTCTTTCCCACAAGCATCCTCTTCTTTCTCATTTTCTTCATTCATCAGTTCCTCAGAGTACTTCTTCCACCTCCTCAACTAGGGCTGTCACGATAACCGCAATTATGTAGTACCGCGCTATGGACAAGCCTACCGGGAGGATAACGAGCAACCGCAACAACTGCGGTGTTCACTTTTTTTGTGTGTGTGGCTAAATCTCGTTGTTCACTTATGTGCCCCTATTGATTATTACATAAACTGTTAAATGTTAAGTGTATTTTTATTGGCAACAGCATGTTTGCACCCGGTACTGTCAGTACCAGGTGCTGATGCCACCAGCACTGTGTGGGGTCCTCTCTCTCCAGGCAGACTCCCACAGGCAGTTAGTGGCAGAAGTGTTTGGACGAATTGCTAAATGCAGCTATGACAGTGAGCACTGAAAGGGCACAAAGTGTGTTATTTCCTTCTGAGCGGAGTGTTTATGATCCTGACAATTGAGCTCCATGAGCAAAACAACTACTGCATAGTGCATTGCTTGTTTGTACGTGATTTTTTGGACAGTGCCAAAAATCCAAAAATGGAGACAAATGCCACGCAGGGTTCTGTACAGAGGCTGTCCTGTTTAAATAAGCTGAATGTTGCTGCGGTACCCAGTCCACACACCCTGTAGTTGAAATACTGGAGTTACTGCCACTACTTTATGAAAATGATCGTTTTTTTTTTTTTTTTTTTTAACAGAATCAACAGTTATGCCTAGTAAGACTGGAGCTCCTCACAATTGCCACACACAAACATAAAGTTGAGAGCAGAGCTACAGCGAGTTTCTCACAGCTTCCATCGTTTGCCACATAAGTTATGAACCCTGTTTAAATTACAAGACCACGGGGTCCTAAATACATTTGCAATAATACCACATAGTATCATGGTGTTGAGCTATCCACCATCACTGCAGGGGAAATTCTGCCACCGTGACAGCCCTATTCTCAACACACTCTCCTCACTCGTTAGTGCATCACCATTTCTGTCTTTAATCGACTTAACCTGCAGCACATCCTTTCCAGCTCAGTCTTTCTCTCTAGCCAATAGATTCAAGTCCTTTTCTCCTTCCATAGTGTCCAGCCTCTCATACAGCTCACTATATGCCTTTTCCTTTGCCTTTGCTACCTCTCTCATTGCCATATGCCTAGACTTCAAGTACTCCTGTCAATTTTCTTCATCTCCCAGACTATTCCACTTTTTCTTTGCTAACCTTTTCCTTTTAAATACTTTCCTGTACCTCCTCATTCCACCACCAAGTCTCATTGTTGTCTTTCCTCTGTTCAGAGGATGCACCAAATACCTTTCTAGCTGCTTCCCTCAAAACTTTAGCAGTACTTGCCCAGTCACCTGGTAATTCTTCCCTACCACCCAGAGCCTGTCTCAACCTCTTCCTGAACTCTGTGTGATCTTCTTCCTTCTGCAACTCCTGCCATTTGATTTTTGGCTCTGCCTTCACGCTGTTCCTCTTCTTGCTCTCTAAAGTCACCCTACAGACTACCATCTGATGCTGTTTAGCTACATTCTCCCCTTGACACCACCTTGCAGTCTCCTATCTCACTCAGATTGCTCTCTCTGCATAAGATGTAGTCCACTTGTGTACACCTTCCTCCAGTCTTGTAAGTCAGCCTATGTTCCTATCTCTTCTTGAAATACATGTTCACCTCAACCATTTCCGCCCTTTTAGTAAAATCCACAACCATCTGTCTTTCCACATTCCTCCTCATCACTTCTGTTCCTTTCACCTACATGCTCATTAAAGTCTACTCCAATCCGGTCTCTCCCCCTGGAACACTCTCTAGTAATTATCCAGATTACTCCAGAATTCCTCTTTCTCTTCGACCTGACACCCTACCTGTTAGTGCGTATGTAGGGCATACACACTGACAACATTCAACATCACACCTTTGATTTCTAGCCTTAAACTCATGATCCTGTCTGACCTCTTCACCTCTAGAAGACTCTTCACATACTCTTCATTTAAGATTGCTCCTACTCTATTTATCTTTCTGTCTACATCATACTTCCCTTCCAGCTGGTTTCTTGAACACACAGTACATCTACCTTCCTGCTCTCCATCATATCAGCCAACTCTCTCCCTTTACCAGTCATAGTCCCTACTCTCACCTCCACACACCTACCTTTCCTTTTGTCTCTCTGCCTCCAAGCACACCTTCCACCTCTCCTCCTCCTCGATATTCAACCAACAGTAGACCAATTTCCACCGGCACCCTGTCGGTTAACAGAACCAGTTAACCCGTGCCTCAACCAGCTCGGTATGGAAATCTCATTCGTGATGATCCACATGTTTGATTTGGCAAAGGTTTTATGTTGGATGCCCTTCCTGACACAGCCCTCCCCATTTACCTGGGCTTGGGACCGGCACTATTAGTATACTGGCTCATAGGTAATTTTTCAATATTATGAAGTAGAAAAACAACAAATAGCTTCTTTATGCTGGTTTACTCTAAGTGTATAAATCACAGCAGCAGTTTACACTTGAACACATCTGATAAGACATGCAAAAATCAAAGTGATGCACGGCTTATAGGTGTGTGTGTGACCAAGTGTGTTTTTGTGTGACGTGTAAAGGGGAACTGCCTTTTCCCACAGGATGAGCCCCAGAAGAAGGATGACCAAGCCAAGTCCCCCCAACCCAAGCAAGAGGGATCTATGAACATCCTCAACTCTCACTCCCCTAAGCATGAGAATAACCGCCCGGTGTCAGGCGTCCATGACCGCGGCCTCACTCCTAATAACACGGAAGAAAACGCCGAGGTAAACATGCTCCAGAACAACCTGGTATAGAAATGTATCCTCTGTTGAAGTGTGCACACACACAAAACAACAAAGCTCCAAGGCTAACGTTGTTTACACTCTGCAAAGTGCACATTGTGAATTATAACAATGTACAAAAGTAAGCACAACATAAATTTAGAGCTACAACTCCAGAAGCACAATAGTCTTGTTTACAAGGCTGCCATGCCAACACTGATCACATAGTGGTGCCGCTGCCTCCTTCCTTTTATCCGCCTCTTTCGCTGGACTAAAATCTCTGGCTTTGGACCAATTACTGACTGATTTCCTCTATTCCAATGCCCTGCCTTGGTCTTTGGCCAATGAACTCCATTGCCTTTTCCCCTTTACCCCCTCATCCTGCCCTGCCCTGTCTTCTGCTTGCCCCGCCTTACTGTCGCTCTCTGCCCGCATGCATTGGTGTTATCGACAAAAAAAGTGTCTGAAAATGTAATATTTGCAAAAGAAGTATGTGGAAACTAAGTGGATCTGTATTTGCAAAAATATTAATGTTAATAAGTGGATATGTCTAGATTACATGAGGTCAAAGTAAATGCTTGGAGTTGATATTTGAATCTATATACAATACATATACATATATATTACACACGCTGTGGCTTGGTTCTCAATGTGATTTATAATACTTTCATGTACTTGATATTCTTTTGTACTTTTTTGGGTAAACATTGGAGGATTACAGTTCTCAGTTGTTGGAATAAATCTTTTTAATTTTATCCCTGTGTCCCAGTGTCTTGCTGCTCTCTTCCTGAAGGCTACTTCTCTCTCTCTCTGCATGTGTGCTCACGGTGAAGCTAACTGCTGCCCAACTGCTCTCCCGCTAATAACTGAATGTATGCCTCACCCTGCTTTTGTGCTACAGTAGGCTGCTCACAGACTGCACCACACACACACATTCTCTCTTTCTCTCTCCTCCATTCAGAACCATGGACAGCTCTGTAGAATGACTTGTTCTACCGTAACAGGGATTTCACAGGATTTATTGCTAACAGGTCTTGACATCCTGTATTTTTTTTCTTTCGATTATTGACTGGACACAAATGTAAAATTACTTCCTGCACTAATTAATTTGACATTTAAGAAATTGTTACATTTATTTTGCAGCCCACTAAAATTGCATTATTTGACAACCACGGTTGTGGGAAGAACCTCTTTGCAAATCTTCATGAAGATGCAAAACATTTTTGAGTCTTAGAATAAACATAAAATCTGCTGGTGATAAGCACAATGTTGTCTTTTGCAATATTTGTAATAATTTAGTAGGTAATTCTAAGAGCAAATTTACTGTAACTGATTTTTTTTTTTCCTCTTAAATTTGCACCTTTTTTTAAAACCTCTTACCATTCTGGTGTCCCTCTCATGGGATGTTTTACATTGGCAGGAATGGAAATGGGTTAAAATGTACTACATTTCGTTATAAATTTGCAATACTTCCTTGCACTGTTTTTCTCTTAAATTTGCTGCTGATCTCATAATTTGGAGGAAAAACAGCCACTTAAAAAACCTGCTATCTTTTTCTCATAAATGTGAAGCAACATTTTATCATGCACAATACATCCAGAAAGTATTCACAGAACTTCACTTTTTCCACATTTTATGTTACAGCCTTATTCCAAAATCGATTAAATTCATTTTTTTCCAAACTCTTTTTATTCTTTTTAAATACCATCACAACTCACAGTACAAATCCAGTTTCCGGGATTTCCACAGTGCCTGTCAAGAATCGAATATAAAGTGTCTTCCCAAGCATCAAAAATAATGTGGCAAACAGAGCCCAAAACACCAAAAACAAGGTCCCAATACTAAACCATCATTAAGATCAATAGCACCATGAAACAGAATTACATATTCAAAACAGTGAAAAAGAAAAAGGGGAAAAAAACACAAATAAGGGGTAAGGGGCAGCCAGCTTCACTGAGATATCGACGAACTGTGATGCCTTTATGTACTTAAGGAGAGGTTTCCATGTCATGGAAAATTTTACAGTTGAGTCACGAAGACTATATTTTATCTTCTCCAACTTACTAAAGTAAAGAACATCTCTAACCCAGGATTCATATGAGGGAGGAGAGGGTGATTTCCACCTCAATAAAATCAATCATCTGGCTAACAAAGTTAAAAAAAGCCAAGAAGTCTGCTTTGAATTTTGGCAAAGTTATTTCAGCAGGCGAAACCCCAAATAAAGCAACTAAGGGAGTTGGGTGTAAGTGTACTTTAAGTAAGACCATGAGAAACAAAATTCTCTGGTATGATGAGACAAAGATTGAACTTTCTGGCATGAATGCCAGACATCATGTTTGGAGGAAACCAGGCACCACTCATTACCAGGCCAATACCATCCCTACAGTGAAGCATGGTGGTGGCAGCATTATGCTTTGGGGATGTTTTTCAGCGGGAGAAACTGGGAGACTAGTCAGGATCGAGAAAGATGAATGTAGCAATGTACAGAGACATCCTGGATGAAAACCTGCTCCAGAGCACTCGACCTCAGATTGGGGTGACGGTTCATCTTTCAGCAGGACAGCGACTCTAAGCACACAGCCAAGATATCAAAGGAGTGGCTTCAGGACAACTCTGTGAATGTCCTTGAGTGGCACAGCCAGAGCCCAGATTTGAATCCAATTGAACATCTCTGGAGAGATCTGAAAATGGCTGTGCACTGACACTTCCCATCCAACCTGATGGAGCTTGAGAGGTGCTGTAAAGAGGAATGGGTGAAACTGCCCAAAGATAGGTGTGCCAAGCTTGTGGCATCATATTCAAAAAGACTTGAGGCTGTAATTGCTACCAAAGGTGCATCAACAAAGTATTGAGCAAAGGCTGTGAATACTTATGTACATGTGATTTCTTAGTTTTTTTTTTATTTTTAATCCATTTGCAAAAATCTAAAAAAAACCCAACAACAAAAAAAACAACTTTTTTCACATTGTCATTATGTGGTATTGTGCAGACTTTTTTTTTTAATTTAAGTTTTTGTAAAGGGTATACACGTCATTACAGCATTGCATTGTTTACATTTTCATCACATGTTCCCTTATTTTTTGTTATTTGACAACATTGGAAGAATAATTATTACAACACCCCTTTTTTAAGTGAAAGAAAAAGTGAAATTAAAGAGAACAGAAAAAAACAAACAAACAAACAAAAGAGCAAAAAACGAAAAAAAAAAATAAATAAAAGAGCATCTGAGTAGCGTTGGAACAAAGAGCGGTGCCATCATTGAAATGGTATTTGTCAAAGATTAGATCTAATGGAAGACACATATGCGGTCCAGGGTTGCCAAAAGTTCAAGAACCCATCCATGTCCTGTCTCAATGTGAATGTCAACTTTTCCATCGAGTAAATGTCTTGGATCACGTTAGACCAATCTTCAGGTGTAGGACAGTCCTTCAACATTCATTTTTTAGTTAGGGCTTTTTTACTTGCCAATATTAAAACAGTGAATAAGTATTTTTCTCCTCGTCTTTCCAGTGAATCCGGCAGTAAACCCAAATACAAAGTTACAAAAGAAAAGGGGACTGTTATTTTGAATATTTTCCCCAATATTGTCTGTACATTGGTCCAATATTGGTGGATAACGGGGCATGACCAAAATACATGAAAATGATTTGCAGTCTCTTCACCACACAAGCGCCAACAATTCAACCCCTTACGAGTAAATTTGTTTTGTGCAGGTGTTCTGAAAAATCTTACCAAATTTTTCCATCCAAATTCTCTCCACTGCAGGGATGAGGTACTTTTCCATTGCTGTTTATTTAGCTTTTCCCATGTTTCCAGTTGTAAAGTGAAATTCCCCTCTTTTTCCCATCTCTCTTTTATATATGATGTGTTGTCTCCTTTTAAGTCTTGAAGACCTTGGTATATTTTAGAAATATATCTGATCCCTGGGATCCCTTTATATGCCATTAAGAAGACCTTCAGAACACCTGACTGGGCCCTTTCCAAATCCTCCTTTTTAAGTATATTGTTTATGTGGTGTCTAAGCTGAAAGAACCTGTAAAGGTCTTGATTTATTAGACCTTGTTTTTTCAAGTCTTCAAAACTTCTTAAAATTTGCCCTTTAAAAAAATTGTAATATATTATCAGTCCGTTCTCTTTCCACTCTTTAAATCTAGTGTCTGTTTTATTAGGAGTAAAGTCTTGATCATAGGCAATCCATTGCAGAAATTGATAGGGCTCCTTAGTTTGATTCTCTCTGACTATCTTAAACCAAATTTTTAGCGGGGTCTCTATCCACGGATTGGTGTTATTCAAAAGTTTAGGTAAGGCATTGTTCCCTATTATCGCCTGTAGGGGGAATTGCTCAGACTTTTGAGGGAAAAATGAATTTAATCCCTTTTGGAATAAGGCTGTAAAATAACAAAATGTGGAAAAGTGAAGTGCTGTGAATACTTTCCGGATGCACTGTATATTTGCAGGGGTTTTTTTGGTTCAAAGCCCGGATGAGACGGAGGTTATGGGCGTGGGTGTATAACAGATGAAAAACCCTTATCTCCACTTTTGATGACTTTTTACTCTTTTATCGTCGACTGAATGTGCATATTCACTTCTGACCAATATTAAAACAAGGTACCAAAGTACCCAAATGAAAAGCTGTACTAACTATCAATCTGCATCAATCTTCTTTTCTTTGTTTCATCTTCTAAACAGTTTGGGACATTAAGCGTTTTTTTTATCCAACTGCTATGATATATTACAACCTATTTATATATTACGACCTAAGTTTCTATAAAGTATTCTAAAACAGTATTAAAAACATTCTAAGTGCAGGAACCCTAATGCCCTTTTACAATAACAGCCAAGAATTGCCATTTAACTCTGAGCATCTTTAGGCTCTTCGTTTTAGTTCTATAATCAGGAACTTTACAGTTTAGGTTCAGTGTCGTTCTTACAAATTTTCGAACAAAAAGACATAACCAAAAATCAGGCTAATATAAGAGAATATTGAACCGTTTAACAGGCGGTCAGATAATTGTCTGGTCTGATCCTACAAGTCTGGTGTAATAGAGTGCACCCATGGGTGTATTTTTTTTGTGTGTGTGTCTTTTATTTCATTGTTTTACCTCTGTGACTCTCCCTACATTCTTGCATCCTTCTCTTCTTACAATATTCAAACACCAGGATGGAGTCACGATTGGCCTGGAGGTGCTTCTCCCAAAAGAGGCCAAACTTCACCCCGAGACCAGAGCGCCCCTTCAGTACGATGTCTTCCTCTACAAGGTTGACAGCAACGGAGAGTCTGCCTCTCACAGCCAAGCCCCTCCTCCTCACTCCTCCAATTCCTACTCTGCCTCCCATCCTGTTCCTCGATCACCCAAAACACCTAAGGCACCCAAGTCCCCCAAACATGCCAAGGAACCCTTGTGTGGGAGGCATTCTTCGCCTGGCCATCACCACTCGTCGGGCCGCCACCCCTCACCAAGTCGCCACTCAGTGCCTGGTTGTTATTCATACCCCACCTGCCATATGTCATCCCACCACTCTCCCTCTCAGTGCAAGTGCATGCCCACATGCTCCTCCACCCCACCTCAGCTACGCAGGCCCAGAGGCCGGTCTCAGGGTGCGGACTCAGAGTATGCAGACATGAGGAAGCAGTACCAGTACGGGCACATTCACCCGTCACCTTCATCGCCTCATCTTACACAGCCTCCTCCATCACCACCAAGGGGGAAGTACTGTCCTGTCAGCACCCGATCCCTGCCGCCGCTGTCCTGATCTCATCACACCATCTGTTCAATTATCACACCTGCACAAACGCACAAGCATCTGTTTTTTTATCTAATCTATCCAGTGATCTCTCCAATGTGACTTTAACTTTTTTGTGTGTGATTTATAGATGTTTCATTCATTCATTCTTCTGTGCACCACACGTTTAAACAGCACCTGGTATTGGACTGGAAAACTGGGACACAACTCAAACACGGATGCCCCAAAATACACAACTACATTCCTGTGTAGTCCCAGCAGCTGCACATTCGCACCTTTATGTAAATACCAACCTCTTAAAGCTCAGGACTCTGCTTATTCAGGGCCAGAATGAACTATTACAGTGCCAACATCAGCAACTGCTGAGGATAATGTCCATAAAGATTTCATAGAAGTTTACAGTAGCCTTAGTCTTATCAATGGTTTATATAAAACTTTTGCTATTTGATGTTTAAGAATGTTTCATGTCTGATGGGCTTTTTGAATGTTTTTAAATGATTCTAATCCTCAATAAATCAATGTAACAAAAAATGTGCAGCATTGTGTCCCGAGGAAGAAAAATGACACAAAAGAATGTAAGCTCCGACTAGCACAGTCTCAGTCCCTTCCTAATGCAGCACTAAGTTTAGAGCTGCCATATTTGATCCTGTGTCCTTGATCCTGCTCAAGTTCAGCCTGAGGTGATGGTGAGCTCCTTTTTTCTGATCAAGTCTGATTTGGCATATGTCTAACAAGTACTTCCAGACCACGAAGTTGATATTTTTTACTCATGAAGATGGGCTATCCTTTACAAGACAAACTTGTTTGTACATAAACTCAAAGATGGCTGTGTTCATTTGCCATGCAGTAGTGTAAAATGTCCTATTTATCATCACTCCTGCAATATCTGACTTTTCTAGTTGGTCCTACACATAATTATGACCAACTTCTAACTTTGAACACATCACTAGTGTTTATATACATAAATTACTGCTCAGCTCACCTGACCACTGACCTTGAGCACAGCCTGCAGTCCCACTTGAAGATCATTATGCAGGAGTTTGGCAAATATTGGGGCAATTACTTAGGAGTACCGATTTCTGTAAAATCATAGAGCTCAGATCTGACTTTTGACAGTGACCTTGAATTTGAGCTCAATCTGGATGCAGACCAACCAAGTGATCATTGTGAGTGAGTTTGGTAACCATCAGAGCAATTGCCAAGGAAGAGTAGCGATTCCCATGAAATGTCAGTGGTCGGTCAGACGGATGGAGGACGGATGCCACACCATTGCACTGGCTCCTTTCAGCTTCACAGGAATGAACCAAAAACTAATTTGAAGTGCAGTTTATAATTTACGAAACGAAGAGTGAAATTTCTTTTTACAAACTAGGTTAGATCAGCCAAATGGTGATCTCAGTTAAATCTTCCAGAAAACACTAAAAAGGAATGCTGCAAACTCAGACATGACGTAATTTCATCAAGGGGTTCTCACCCTCAGACAGAAAATGAAAGCAGGAGAGTTTCTAAGGTCTGGTTTGAAGACATGTTAAAGAACTACAATGGGCTCTGCTGCCATCATGTGGACAATACCAACATCACAAATTTTCATTTGGCGATTGGGGTTCCAGTAGGGGGAATCACATGTTAATGTAGCAAATAGGGAACATAAAATGTGCTCTTAAGCTTATGAATGTGATTCACAACTCAAGTGTGTGTGCTCCTTTGAAGTGATAAAAAAAATCAAACTGCTTTTTGAAATTTATTGTGGATGTTTTTGTTATTACAGACATGGACAAAATTGTTGGTACCCCTCTGTTAATGAAAGAAAAATCCACAATGGTCACAGAAATAACTTGAATCTGATAGAAGTGGTAATAAATAAAAAAATCTATGAAAATTAACCACTGAAAATCAGACAATACTTTTGAATTGTGGTTCAACAGAATTATTTTAAAAAAACAAACTCATGAAACAGGCCTGGACAAAAATGATGGTACCCTTAATAATTTGTTGCACAACCTTTTGAGGCAATCACTGCAATCAAACAATTTCTGTAACTGTCAGTGAGACTTCTGCACCTCTCAGCAGGTATTTTGACCCACTCCTCATGAGCAAACTGCTCCAGTTGTCTCAGGTTTGAAGGGTGCCTTCTCCAGACGGCATGTTTCAGCTCCTTCCACAGATGTTCAACAGGATTTAGATCAGGGCTCATAGAAGGCCACTTTAGAATAGTCCAATCTTTCGCTCTTAGCCATTCTTGGGTGTTTTTAGCTGTGTGTTTTGGGTCATTATCCTGTTGCAAGACCCATGACGTGCGACTGAGACCAAGCTGACACTGCGCAGCACATTTCTCTCTAGAATACCTTGATAGTCTTGAGATTTCATTGTACCCTGCACAGATTCAAGACACCCTGTGCCAGATGCAGCAAAGCAGCCCCAGAACATAACAGAACCTCCTCCATGTTTCACGGTAGGGACAGTGTTCTTTTCTTAGTATGCTTCATTTTTGTGTCTCTGAACATAGCGCTGATGTGCCTTGCCAAAAAGTTCCAGCTTTGTCTCGTCTGTCCATAGGACATTCTCCCAGAAGCGTTGTGGCTTGTCAACATGCAGTTTGGCAAATTCCAATCTGGCTTTTTTATGATTTGTTTTCAACAGTGGTGTCGTCCTTGGTCGTCTCCCATGAAATCCACTTTGGCTCAAACAACGATGGATGGTGCGATCTGACACTGATGTACCTTGACCACCATTCAGCTCACCATGAATGTGTTTAGAGGTTGTTCTGGGGTCTTTTGTTACCATTTGTATTATCCGTCTCCTCCTGCAGCCACGTCCAGGGAGGTTGGCTACAGTCCCGTGGATCTTAAATTTCTGAATAATATGTGCAACAGTAGTCACAGGAACATCAAGCTGCTTGGAGATGGTCTTATAGCCTTTACCTTTAACATGCTTGTCTATAATTTTCTTTCTAATCTCCTGAGACAACTCTCTTCTTTGCTTCCTCTGGTCCATGTTTAGTGTGGTACACACCATGTCACCGAACAGCACAGTGACTACTTGTCACCCTTTAAAAAGGCCGACTGACTGATTACAAGTTTGTAGACACCTGTGATGTTAATTAGAGGACACATCTTGGTTGAACATGTCCCTATGGTCACATCATTTTCAATCTTTTCTAGGGGTACCATCATTTTTGTCCAGGTCTGTTTCATGAGTTTGTTTTTTAAAATAATTCTGTTGAACCACAATTCAAAAGCATTGTCTGATTTTCATCGGTTAATTTTCATAGAATTTTTTATTTATTACCACTTTTGTCAGATTCAAGTTATTTCTGTGACCACTGTGGGTTTTTCTTTCATTAACAGACGGGTACCAACAATTTTGTCCACGTCTGTAAATGCAGAGAAACAACAAACAGACAAAAACAAAGAATGATCCTGCAGACACACAAAACCATACAAAGGGAAACTATAATATCCAAGTAGTTACCTCTGCCAAGGAGGTTGTTTTTGTCTGTTAGCAGGATTACACAAAAACTAAATTTGGTGGAAGGGTGCTGCTTAGCCTACAGAAAAACCAGTGAGGTTTCCTGGATGAAAATCACCTTCTGCTTTCAGAGCTATAAAATGAGGGTGAAGTTTTCCTCCTGGCTAGCTCATTTAACAAGAACGGGCATCAAAAAGAAAATGGCAGACTTTAAAGTGGTTTCTATATCTTTTACAAGAGTTCTGCTTCACATAAGGTATTAATGAACCCCCCACGTCCCTTTGTTGTCTAGAAAAATCTAGAAATGCCAAAATATTTTCAGAAACAGGAAAGTTCTTTTTAATATTTGAGAATGTGCCTCTTCAAGGCTGCCTTAATGAATGGGCTAGGCTGGGCTGACGAAAATCAGGGCCTATCAAAAGCCTATGAAAAAGATCACATTGTTATTAACTGGTCAAATTCTATATCCATCACTTGATATTCATTTGTGGCTGCTGATTGATCTAATTTACAAGTGCCTCACGTGGGTACCAGTAACAATAGCCTTTCAGAATTGTTTTGGCATGTGACTATGCAAGCACCAGTGACAATAAGTAATTAGATCAACCAAAATGTCCAGAAAAAGTTTGAAAGAGGTGCTCATAAAATTATTGAGAGGAAAAGAGCTTAGGGAAAACGAATTGCTCAAAAATCCCAAAGGGTAAAGTATTTTTCTTAGCCGGAGCATTGGGTGAAGGAGGCTGCCAATTACTGCGCGGAAGAGACAAGTGGGCCATGAAAGAACTCACCTGGGCCGTTTCTGAATACCAAGTTCGGTCTTGTAGATTTGGGAGTTTGGACATGTCAAGTTCAACTTGGAAGTCGTGACTCTGGGAGAGGGGAGGAGACCGTTCACTGAACTTGGCATTGGAATGGCTGTGTTCTCGTTGACGTCGCGCTTGGATCAGCTGGACTCAGATGAACTTGGGTCTACAGTCTGTCCTGCATTGCTCTTGTATCTTTACTCAATACTAAAAAAAACAGTAAGTATAACCAAAATCATTTGCCTGTGTTTATCTTCATATTTAAAAATATAAACACATAAAAGGGCCAGTGTGGGGAAAATATTTGTGCGTTTATGTAGTTGGAATACTTATTGCTTGATTGGCATTTACACCCCCCCACCACACACACACACAAACACAGCCACGGATGGTGTGGCGGTCGCTCTGATCCCTGGTATCCTTTATCATCAAGCTGAGGAGGAGGCGACGGAGATAAGAAGGTGTATACGCCAAAGAAGAGCTGCTTTGTTCATCTATTGTGAACATCGCTAGTGGTGTGAAAAAGTGTTTGCCTCTTCCTGATTTCTCATTTTTTTGTATGTTTGCCACACTTAAACGTTTCAGATAATCAAACAAATTTAAATATTAGACAAAGATAACAAGTAAACATAAAATGCAATTTTAAAATGGTGTTTATTATTAGGCGAGAAAAAAATCCAAACCTACATGGCCCTGTGTGAAAAAGTGATTGCCCCTAAACCTAATAACTGGTTGGGCCACCCACCATGCCTAAGGTCTGGAAAGATGCTGTGGTTGTCCCTGTTCCCAAATCCAGCTGTCCTAAAACGGTAAATGATTTTAGACCAGTTGCTTTGACTTCAATTTTAATGAAAACTTTTGAAAAACTAGTCAGATTTGAGGTCCTAAAGCAGACTGAACATGCATTGGATCCTTTGCAGTTTGCCTATAGGCCTCACAGAGGAGTGGAGGATGCCACTGTCACTCTGTTTAACATGCTTTTTAAACATCTGGATTTTAATGGGACACATGCCAGGCTTTTATTTGTGGACTTTTCTTCTGCTTTTAATACAATCCAACCTCATATTTTAGTTAAAAGGCTCCTGCAGCAATTTGATTTGAGTAATAATCTGGTGGGTTGGATTCTGGATTTTTTAACCAACAGGACACAGAGCGTAAGGGTCAATGGTACATTGTCTGACCAAAAGTGTTCTACTGGCTCTCCTCAGGGGTGTGTGTTGTCACCACTACTCTTCATCCTGTACACAAACGTGTCAGAGCAGACATGACAACAGACACATTATAAAGTATGCTGATGATTCAGTTATTGTCAGTCTCCTTCAGGATGGTGAGAGTGGCCACGGCCCAGTAGTTGATGATTTTGTTCACTGGTGTGAGGATTCCTACCTGCAGCTGAATACGACAAAAACTAAAGATATGATTATTGACTTTAGGAGGAAAACTCCCAGGCACGAAGTCACTGTACTAAAAGGCCAGACCACTGAAAGTGTGCAATCTTACAAATATCTTGGGATGATTATTGATAGTAATTTAAACTTTGAAGAGAACTGTGAAAGGGTGTGCAAAAAGGGTCAGCAACATTTGCATTGTTTAAAGAAACTGGCACACTTCCAAATGGACCAAACCATAATGACAATGTTTTATCGGGCTTTTATTGAATCTGTTTTATCCTTTTCTTTAGTGTCATGGTTTGGTCAGATAAAACTGAAAGAGGAAATCCTTAGACAAAGTAGTTAGATGGTCCAGTCGTTTGCTTGGCGAGTCACAGCTGAGCCTGACATCCCTGTACACCAGACAGGTACAGAAGATTGCTACCTCCATTTCAAATGATGACTCCCACCCTTTGCACGGCCACTTTCAGCTTCTCCCCTCCAGACGGAGGTTTGTCGTCCCAAAATGTAAAACCCAGCGCTACAAAAACAGCTTTGTTGCTGATGCTGTCAAAGAGTTGAACAAGATGTAGCAATATATTGCACATAATTTAGTTATTAATTTTTATTTTATATTTGATTATTTTTGTAGGTTTTTTATTTGGGTTTTAAATCTTTTATTGGGTTTTAGACTTCAGACTTTTGAGTTTTTAGTCTCTGACTTAGTTTTTAACTTTTTTAATATGACCCTTCTCTCTTATCTTTGGTTTTTCTGTCATCTCTTTGTCTTATATCCTGATTGGTGGAGCCTTGAATACTTTTATCGTGTTTATAGTCAGCTTCATGTGTGCCTGTGTTTGTGTTCATGTTGAATGTAATTGTGGTTTGTAAATATGTGTCTAAAAGGATGTCACCTGACTGCAAAACAAATCTACCTACGGGTACAAATAAAGTAACCTGAACCCTTAGCAACAACTGCAATCAAGCGTTTGCGATAACTGGCAATGAGTCTTTTACAGTGCTGTGGAGGAACTTTGGCCCACTCATCCTTGCAGAATTGTTGTAATTCAGCCACATTGGAGGGTTTTCCAGCATGAATCGCCTTTTTAAGGTCATGCCACAGCATCTCAATCGGATTCAGGTCAGGACTTCAACTAGGCCACTCCAAAGTCTTCATTTTGTTTTTCTTAAACCATTCAGAGGTGGACATGCTGGTGTGTTTTGAGTCACTGTCCTGCTGTAGAACCCAAATGCGATTCAGCTTGAGGTCATGATCAGATGGCTGGACATTCTCCTTCAGGATTTTTTGGTAGACAGCAGAATTCATGGTTCCATTTACCACAGCAAGTCTTCCAGGTCCTGAAGCAGCAAAACAGCCCCAGACCATCACACTACCACTATCATATTTTACTAGTGGTATGATGTTCCTTTTCTGAAATGCTGTGTTACTTGTACGCCGGATGTAATGGGACACACACCTTCCAAAAAGTTCAACTTATGTCTGGTCAGTTTCAAATATTTTCTTGAAAGTCTTGGGGATCATCAAGATGTTTTCTGGCAAAACTGAGACATGCCTTTATGTTCTTTTTACTCAGCAGTGGTTTTCGTCTTGGAACTCTGCCATGCAGACCATTTTTGCCCTGTCTCTTTCTTATGATGCAGTCATGAACACTGACCTTAACTGAGGCAAGTGAGGCCTGCAGTTCTTTGGATGTTATTGTGGGGTCTTTTGTGACCTCTTGGATGAGTTGTGGCTGTGCTCTTGGGGTAATTTTGGTTGTCCGGCCACTCCTGGGAAGGTTCACCACTGTTCCATGTTTTCACTATTTGTGGATAATGGCTCTCACTGTGGTTCGCTGGAGTCCCAAAGCTTTAGAAATGGCTTTATAACCTTTTCCAGACTGATAGATCTCAATTACTTTGTTTCTCATTTGCTCCTGAATTTCTTTGCATCGCAGCATGATGTCTTATGATCCCTTGTGCACCATTACGCAGTGCACAGAGGGAGGAATGAAAACCCACTTGCAGAGTATGATGCGTGCAATTTATTGAACAAAAATGGAGATTCAATCCAGCAAACAGTCATGATATAACCAGGAGTAAGAGTTACAGTAATGGATAACACCAGGAGAGCAGGACGCCTCCAAGATGCTCAACAGCCTGAAGGGGGAGAATGCCTAGTGCCGCAGAACAGCTGACAGCAAAAGGAAAAAGGCAAAAATAGACTTACAGGCTGGAGCGGTCCAAGGCAGTCCGTGCTGTCCGGTGTAAGCAGGCAAACAGGAACAGCCGCTAACAACAAGTAACGAACAGGCGTCAGGTGATGTTAGAGAAGACTAAAGCAGTCAGGCTGAAAGTATAGTGCAAGAAGTGGAGGCTAGCATACACAGCGGGGGAAAACGACTGTGTACAATGCGCAATGATCCAGCGATCTCTTCCCACTCAAACAGAGCTTAAATAATGACAATACTAATGAGGGAAGAGACCGCCGGTGTGGAAATGCGTGGGCTAGACTGAATGGAAAACAGGTGTGCATGAGTGAGTGAGCATGTGAGTGGAGATGAATGGAGGCGTGTGTGTGTGTATGTGTGCAGGAGAGTGCATGTGAGTGAGAATGAGAGTAAGAGTGTATATGTGTGTGTGTGTGTGTGTGTGTGTGTGTGTGTGTGTGTGCGCGCGCGTAAGGGAACTCAATAATAAGAAACAGCTGGTGCTACTGACAGGAGGAGGAGGTGTGGCCAAGCTGTCAGGAAGCAAAGAACCCAAAGGGCTCCCTGAAGTGCCTGATGGAAAATAAGCATACAATACCCAAAATGGTCAAAATAGCCACAGTGTCAGAACTGCGTTTGAGACCATCAAATCCAAGTTCATGACAGATGTCTAACTTTTGAGGATCTTTTGGTTTACTTCACTTTGTCAGGCAGGTCCTATTTAAGTGATTTCTTGATTGAGAACAGGTGTGGCAGTAATCAGGCCTGGATGTGGCTAGAGAAATTGAACTCAGCTTTCCAAAGATGTGATAAACCACAGTTTAATTTATGTTTTAACAGGGGGGGGGGGGGTCACTTTTTCCACACAGGGCCATATAGGTTTAGATTTTTTTTACCCTTAATAATAAACACCTTCATATAAAAACTGCATTTTGTGTTTACTTGTGTTATCTTTATCTAATATTTAAATTTGTTCGATGATCTGAAACATTTAAGTGTGACAAACAAAAAAAAAAGAGAAATCAGGAAGGGGGCAAACACTTTTTCACACCACTATAAATTGACAAAATCTCTGTGTGTGTCTGTCTGTTCCACGCATATCTCTTGAACCGTTCGTCAGACTGGCCTCAGATGTTATAAGTGCTTTGCTGAGGTTATGAGGGTGTGCATCCCCGAGTATGGAGTTGCTCAGTCAAAATATATAATTTTTTATCAATAAAAGTTTAGCCACCGCTGTGTCACCACTCTCTTTCTTCATGCCCTTCAGTGTGTGCAGGGTTTTGGATTGACTCTGTGCGGATTGGATAATATGTGGCATCACGGCCATGCTGACTGGATAATACACGCCGTCATGACCATACTGATTGGATAATACGCGGCATCATGACCATGCTGATTAGATAATACACGGCATCACGACCCGTCAGTCACCACAGCACTTCACAAACAAAAAAGCAAGTGAAATGCCACAAATCTGACAAGAAAGAAAGAATAGGGAAGATGTAATGCTTAAAATATTATACTATAATGTTGCCGTGATTGCGTACGTATAAAGGATAATTCGAGGAATGCCAGCAGGGACCCGGGGTCTGCCTAAAGAACACCAGTGTTGGAGAAGCAGCGGGCGGAACGTGATCCTTCACAGGGAAGAAAGCCCAGCCCACCCCGTCAGCGGTAGATGGGAGTCCCGTTACATGACCACGACTCGCCGTCGCCGATGGCACTCCTCTCAGTGTGCTCGCACAGCTATCTAAAAATTAAAAGCTAATAATAAAACCACCATGATCGTGGAGCAGAATACCCAGATCAACTGCATATCATATGTGGCCACATGCACGGTTTGACTAAACAATGACCGTCACCAAACTGGACACAAAAACACTCAAATAATGAAATAATTTTTATTTAAATATTTAGTGACAAATGGGCAACAATGACACAACAGTTGCAGCCAAACAGGTCATTCTGCTGTGTATAATATCGGTGTTTTGTACTTAAAATATTCCTAAAATATAAAGGATACCAGCCCCTGACCAACAGTGATCTGTGTGGAGTTTGCATGTTGTCCTCGTGTCTGCGTGGGTTTACTCCGGGATTCCTCCAGTTTCCTTCCACATGCCAAAAACATGCAAGTTAGGTTAATTGGCATCAAACTGGGGATTCTAACTTGTCCTTAGGTATGACTGTGAGAATGAATGGTTGCCCGTCTCTCTGTGTTGGCCCTGCGACGGACTGGCGATCCGTCCAGGGTGTACCCTGCCTTCCGCCCAAAGATGATGGAATAGGCTCCAGATCCCCTGTGACCCAAAAAGGATTAAGTGGAAGAAGATGGCTGGATGGATAAAAGGATGCACTAGAATGGGTTTCAAATATTTGTAAACATGTCCTGTTATAGTACTGCATGAGTTAAATGACGATAGACTATAAACTACACATACGTATTGTCATGACTGATATAGTGATTCAGCCCACGTGCGAGATGCAGCAACAAAGAGAATCAAACAATAATACACATCTGAGGTTTCTTTATTAAATAGCAAAATCCTCGCACAGCTACAGAAACAGTCACTCGCCAGAGGAAGGAGCCTGTGGAGAGAAGACGAGAGCTGTGAGAGGAGGAATGGAGTAAGGGGAAATGGGCAAGCCAATTTACCACTTACGTGGGCTCCGAGGGAGCACCGGCAGGACTCCAGCAGGGAAAAGACGAATCAGCAGGGTGTAGGGAATGGAGCTGGTAGTGCCTGACCAGGTGGAGGTTGGCTGTTGTTGATGTGGCAGGAGAGCATGCACAGTCCCAGCAACACACCCGCACAATGGCAGCAACCTGAACAGAGAGAAAAAGCACACAGGTTAATAATTTTCTTTCACTAGTGTGAACATGACTTTCTGTCTTATGGCAGTATACCCAGACGAGCCAGCGTTGAATTACTGAAGGATGCCTCCTTACGTACACTGGCTGATGAAAGGGCACAGGTATGTCCTCTCACTCAGGAGTGCTGATGAGCTGAGGAGAGATGAACAAGAAGGAGGGGGCGTGCTCTCGCTGCCCATGACGCGTATAAACTAAAACAGTTATAATGATGACTGAACAACTCCCATTCCCCACAGTGCAAGCTACAACACCTATGAATATGTCATAAAAGATCAGACAAATGAGTGATTTGACAAAAAATAAACACGGGTTCCTAAACAGTCGCTAATACTGGATGTCCCATTCATTTTGATTTCTGATTTTTTTGATTTTGTAAACTTTATTGATCCCCAGAGGGGAAATTGAGGGCATCCACCTGGATGGATGACGCAGCCACGGTACGGCACTATCCCTTAACCATTCACACCTAGGGCCACTTTAGAGTCTCCAATTAACCTAACCTGCATGTTTCTGGCCATATTTTGGATACCAATCTGGGCCAACAGCCTCTCCGGCCACCACTGAACATTTATACACATTCATACCCAGTGTTATGGATACTGGAGGCAAGGTGGGTAAAGTGTCTTGCCCAGGGACACAACGGCAGGATATCTGGGGAGAGCTGGATTCAAACCACCTACCATCTGTTTATTGGACGACCTGCTCTACCTCCTGAGCTACTGCCGTGCATATGGAACTTACAATTTGAAGTACTGTACAACCAAGGCTTGAATGTTGGAATATTGGGCCAGTTGTGGTCCCACCCAGATGTTCTGTATTTGGACTTTTTAGTGGTGTCATCCTTCTCTCCTTCCTCTGCTCTAACCTCTCCTGGACCCGCTGCCTGAACATTTTCCTCTCCATGGCTTCTCTCTTCTGTCTAATCTTGTCCTCTCTGAGCTCTGTCTAATTCAGGTTCTCTCTCTGTCTATAATGGTATACAAACAGGTTAGAAAATACCAAGTGCCATGTAAATTAAAGGAGACAACCAAATTTTTAGTTAAGGGTACAAAGAGCACCCACTTAAAACTTGAGTCATGACTTCAGTCTTGAAGGTTTGAGGTTTTTCTCCAAAATTTATAACAATTTTCTTATAATTTTCTACTTTTCTCTGTAAATTTATCTAAATTTGAAACCATTTTCCTCAAATTTGTAATTTCCTCTTGCAAAATTGACTTTTCTTGTACATTTGAAACTTTATTATAAATTTGTGGATTATTTTATGGTTTATTGTTGTCTGTTTTTAATAAAATCCCTGTTTTTTAAATAAATTTGAAACAGACTGTGGTATTTTTTTTTTAACTTTTTCCTGATAATTTATATTTTTGACCATAACTTTGCAGTCAGAACAGAACAATAATTTAACTCTCATTACAAAGAAAAAAAATACTAATAAAATTGTATTTAATGATTTAAATTAACTTAAATGACCAAGGATGCCGTTATTTCTGTTATAATATTTCTATATACAGCCGTGAACAAAATTGTTGGTACCCCTCTGTTAATGAAAGAAAAACCCACAATGGTCACAGAAATAACTTGAATCTGACAAAAGTGGTAATAAATAAAAAGTCTATGAAAATTAACCAATGAAAATCAGACAATGCTTTTGAATTGTGGTTCAACAGAATTATTTAAAAAAAAACAAACAAACTCATGAAACAGGCCTGGACAAAAACGATGGTACCCTTAACTTAATATTTTGTTGCACAACCTTTTGAGGCAATCACTGCAGTCAAACGATTTCTGTAACTGTCAATGAGACTTCTGCACCTCTCAGCAGGTATTTTGGCCCACTCCTCATGAGCAAACTGCTCCAGTTGTCTCAGGTTTGAAGGGTGCCTTCTCCAAATGAAATGTTTCAGCTCCTTCCACAAATGTTCAATAGGATTTAGATCAGGGCTCATAGAAGGCCACTTTAGAATAGTCCAGTCTTTCGCTCTTAGCCATTCTTGGGTGTTTTTAGCTGTGTGTTTTGGGTCATTATCCTGTTGCAAGACCCATGACCTGCGACTGAGACCAAGCTGTCTGACACTGCGCAGCACATTTCTCTCTAGAATACCTTGATAGTCTTGAGATTTCATTGTACCCTGCACAGATTCACGACACCCTGTGCCAGATGCAGCAAAGCAGCAGCACAACATAACAGAACCTCCTCCATGTTTCACAGTAGGGACAGTGTTCTTTTCTTGGTATGCTTCATTTTTGCGTCTGTGAACAGAGCACTGATGTGCCTTGCCAAAAAGTTCCAGTTTTGTCTCGTCTGTCCATAGGACATTCTCCCAGAAGCTTTGTGGCTTGTCAACATGCAGTTTGGCAAATTCCAGTCTGGCTTTTTTATGATTTGTTTTCAACAGTGGTGTCGTCCTTGGTCGTCTCCCATGAAGTCCACTTTGGCTCAAACAACGACGGATGGTGTGATCTGACACTGATGTACCTTGACCTTGGAGTTCACCATGAATGTGTTTAGAGGTTGTTCTGGGCTCTTTTGTTACCATTCGTATTATCCGTCTCCTCCTGCGGCCACGTTCAGGGAGGTTGGCTACAGTCCCGTGGATCTTAAATTTCTGAATAATATGTGCAACTGTAGTTACCTTTAACACGCTTGTCTATAATTTTCTTTCTAACCTCCTGAGACAACTCTCTCCTTTGCTTCCTCTGGTCCATGTTTAGTGTGGTACACACCATGTCAACAAACAGCACAGTGACTACTTGTCACCCATTAAATAGGCCGACTGACTGATTACAAGTTTGTAGACACCTGTGACGTTAATTAGAGGACACGTCTTGGTTGAACATATCCCTATGGTCACATTATTTTCAATCTTTTCTAGGGGTACCATCATTTTTGTCCAGGCCTGTTTCATGAGTTTGTTTTTTAACATAATTCTGTTGAACCACAATTCAAAAGCATTGTCTGACTTTTATTGGTTAATTTTTGTAGAATTTTTATTTATTACCACTTTTGTCAGATTCAAGTTATTTCTGTGACCATTGTGGGTTTTTTCTTTCATTAACAGAGGGGTACCAACAATTTTGTCCACGTGTGTATTTATAGTTTTTTTTTTTTTTTAAGAAATCTCTTCACCGCCAAGAAAAACCTCCCTTATTTTGAAATCCAAATGCTGGCACGTTCAGTTTGTTCTGAAGGCTGCTGACAGATTAAAGTCATTGACTTCGTGAATTTCGGTCATCTTAACTTGTCAGGTACATAACTGGGAATATAACTTAATATTGTAGTGGCTGGTGAAATTGTCAGGTCAGGCACTGGCTTGCTTGCTACCGGATAACTAACTAACTAACTAACTAACCTGCACTTATATAGCGCTTTTCTAGTCACAAAGACCACTCAAAGCGCTTTCATTAGTACTAACCCTCTATTCTAAGGGCCCATGAAAACCGGTACTACCTGTCTCATGGGTCGGGCCGTCAGCGACTCAACCGGCATCCCTGCCCTTCCGAGGGCGTGGAGGGTGAAACAGGGCACCCTGGCAGAATTAAAAACAATATCTGCCACAGGTCTGTGGTGGACCACTCCCAGTTACACGGGGTGAGACTGGACATCCTGGCAGATAAACACATCTGTCGCAACGTCTGTGGTGGACTGTGCCAGTCGGTGCATTGTGATATGCACTACACAAAGAGCAGAGACAAACAAACCTATCATCTGGTCAGTCACTGCAACAGATACTTGAGTTAGTTTGTCTTGGCTTGTCCTTGCCACTGAAAATACCTTTATCTGCCAAGAATGTGCTGCTAGTCCAGCAAAAGCTAGCAGTACTCAAATACTTTGCAAGCAGTTTCATGAAATGGTCAATCAGAAAGCAACTCATACCGGCTCGGATGTCGCCCGGGCTTACAAGGTCCGCGCTGATCTGTTCACACTCTGACAGGCAGCGAAAAGTAAGCTAGGAGCAGGAAGACAAAAGAAGAGGAAAACAGCAGCCTTGTGTGTAGCAGAATGGACTACACGCACTCTGTTGGACAGAACAACATCACAGTGCCCAGAAAGACAGACCGCGCTTGTGGCCCTGGAAATGAACAGGTACAATGTAGACATAGCTGCACTTAGTGAAACAAGATTGCCTGAATATGACAGCTTGGAAGACCAGGGGTACATCTTCTTTTGGAGTGGGAGATCAACTCAAGAAAGGAGAGAAGCAGGAGTAGGCTTTGCAGTTAGAAAGGAGATAGCAGCAATGCTTGATGAGGAACCGGTGCCAATCAACGACAGGATAATGACTATGAGACTCCCACTACAGCGGAAGATGTATGCCACACTCATCAGTGTATATGCCCCAACAATGACCAACACAGAGGAGGTGAAGGAAGAGTTCTACAGTGATTTACGTGAGACTATCAGGCGTGTACCGACTGATGACAGGCTGATACTTGTTGGAGATTTTAATGCCAGAGTTGGTTCGGACACTGAGAAATGGAAAGGAGTGCTAGGCAGTCATGGAGTAGGCAAATGCAATGCCAGTGGATAACTTCTACTTGCACTATGTTCAGAGTACAACCTTGTGATAACCAACACTCTATTTAAGCACAAGGACACACACAAGAAGACATGGATGCACCCAAGATCCAAGCAATGGCACTTATTAGACTACATCATAGTCAGGCAGACAGACATAAGGGATGTATTGGACACCAGAGCAATGAGAGGTGCAGACTGTGGTACTGATCATGTTATGCTGAGATCTAGATTAAGGATTTGCAGATGAAAACAGCACTGCAGGATGGGTGCGAAGCCACCATGGAAGCTAAACACTAGTGCACTGAAAGGCCAAAAGAAGCAGGAAGAACTTACACAGGAAATGGATGAAAACTTGAAAGACTGGGACAGCAACAACTCAGAGAATGACATAGAAGAGAAATGGGCAACACTGAAGGATACGGTGTATCAGACTGCGAGTGATGTATTAGACCACCCTGAGTGGAAACATCAAGATTGGTTTGATGAGCATGACGAACACCTGAAGAAACTACTAGAAGTGAGGAATACAGCTAGGCAGGAAAACCTACAGTGTAACACAAGGTCGAAGAAGAAGAAATACTCAAAGGCTCCGAGTAAGCTACAGAAGTACACCAGAGAGATGAAGTCCAACTGGTGGGATGAAAAAGCGGAGGAACTTCAAACTGCAGCAGACAGGAAGGACATGAAAACATTCTTCACAGGTTTGAGAGAAATCTACGGCCCTAAACCAAGAGGACTGATCCAACTAAAGGCTATGGATGGTGAAATGGTTTTGCAGGAGAAAGACAAGATCCTGGACAGATTTGCAGACCACTTTGACCAACTACTAAACAACCCTGGAGAGCTCACTGAAGAGGCTAAAGAAGCTCTAGTGCAGCGACCAGCTGTATCAAGTCTGGATGAACCACCAAATTTTGATGAACTAATGGCAGCTATCAGGACAACACAGGATGGTAAAGCTCCAGGAAGGGATGGAATTCCAGCAGAAGTGTGGAAATTTGGTGGTGTTCAGCTGACCAACGGCCTGCACAAGCTCATCCAAGAGATATGGGATGCCCAGAAAGTACCTCAAGACTGGAAGGATGCAAGTATTGTGCCTTTGTTCAAGAAAGGTAACAGAAAAGATTGTGGAAATTACTGAGGTATATCACTGCTAGCCACTGTTGGTAAGATTCTCTCACATGTACTACTGAACAGACTCAATGAACACATCTCCCAGAATGTACTACCAGAAACCCAGTGCGGCTTTAGAAGTGGAAGAAGCACAATGGACATGATTTTCTGCTTGAAACAGGTTCAAGAGAAGTGTATCGAACAGAACATGCCGCTTTATGTAGTCTTCATAGACTTCAGTAAAGCCTTCGATACTGTTTTGTGACAAGGACTTTAGCAGGTACTCAAGAAATATGGCTGTACAGAGAAGTTTTGTCAGCCTGATTGAGGCACTCCATACAGATATGCAAGCAAACGTGGCAATGAGTGGTTCAGTATCTAAAGACTTTTCAGTAAGCAATGGGGTGAAACAAGGGTGTGTGCTGGCGCCTACACTCTTCTCGCTATATCTGGCAGCCATGCTTGAGGTGGCCTTCAAAGACACTTCAGAAGGGGTATACATTCATACAAGGAAAGAAGCAGACTTGTTCAATGTGGCACAGTTTAAAGCCAAGAGCAAGACATCGATAAAGGTAGTAAGAGAAATGCTCTTTGCCGACGACAGTGCTCTAGTTGCACACAGCATGGAAGATATGCAATCTTTAGTGGAGAAATTTGCAAGAGCAGCTAGCCAATTCAGCCTCCAAATCAACATCAAGAAGACAGAGTACCTTTATCAACCACCAAAGTTCCAATTATCAACATCACTACCAGAAGAGATCAGCATTGGTACAGAGCCACTAGTCAAGTGCAAGACTTTCAAGTACCTAGGTAGCACTGTTTCAGAGAATGCTAGGCTAGAGGATGAACTATCTCTCAGAATGGGAAGAGCGAGCGCTGTGTTTGGAAACTTGAGGGAGAGACTGTGGAACAATTGACATGTGTCTATCCATGTGAAATGCAAAGTGTACAGAGCGACAGTACTGGCTACTCTATGGTACGGTGCTGAAACTTGGACTGTCTACAGAGTGCAGGTGAAGAAACTCCATGTGTACATGATGAGACACCTTCAAGCCATAATGAACATCTCATGGAAAGACAAGATAACCAACATAGAAGTGTTGAAACAAGCTGGACTACCATCAATGGAGGGCATGCTAATACAGATGAACCTGAGATGGTTCGGACATGTTGAGAGGATGGACCACCAGTGTCTCCCTCTGCAGTTACTCTACTCACAGTTATGCGAGGGCAAACGCAATCAGGGTAGACCAAGGCTCAGATTTAAAGACACTGTAAAAAGAAACTTGAAGAAGTTGGACATAGACAGGAGTTCCTGGCAGCGGAAGGCTAAGGACAGAGCTGTGTGGAGGAATCTGATCAGACCTAAATGAAACAAACAGTCATTGTCACCCACGACAGACTGCTATGATGATTCATTTTCAATAATTTGGTAATTAATATTCACACAAATAAATCTTAGTGTCGTTCAGTCACTTTTATATTTGCCAAAGTCTAATGTGTGAGTGTCTACATATAGGCTACATCTCTTTGTATTCCACTTTCAAACACAGCCTACATTTGGGCCTGTGAAGTCTAATTGGGCTACCTGTTTTCAGACAAGAATCCTTCCTTTCTAGGCAGGAGCAACTTGATAGTTGAGTGCAGGGCCAAGTACGGAAATACAACAGGCCCCAAGCTACATGTTTTTGTTTTTGGGGGGGAGAATTTAAATTACCTTAAACTTTTTTCCTCATAAATTTTGTTTTATTTTTTATTTTAATGATTTAATTTTACAGGGACAATGCACATTAATAAACATTTCTGTAAATGTGCCAGTTTAGCCAATTGGCTAATTTTCAACTGCAGTCCCTGGGCAGGTAAAACACAAATTCAAGGGACATCAACACTGCACATGTCACAGGACACATTAATTAAAAAAAAAAAAAAAAAAAAGGACAGCACCTACATAAAAACAAGACAACAGTAAAACAGTAAAAAACCATATGTACACTTCAGAACGCTCAGACAAAATTACACAGAATGGTCACATATCTGATTGTGTTTTAACCATGATTTTCAGCTAATCTATCTATAAATGCACAGAATCTGTGTGTGTGTGTGTGTGTGTGTGTGTGTCTGTCTGTCTGTTCCACGCATATCTGTTGAACAGTTCGTCAGACTGACCTATTATTTTATACGTGCTTTGCTGAGGTTACGAGGGTGTGTATCCCAGAGTATGAAGTTTTTCATTCAAAATATGTAATTTTTTATCATTAAAAATTTAGTCATCCACTCTCATCTCATGCTCTGGCTTCGGGAGGTGTGGGTGGGGTTTTGCATCGACTCCGTACTGATTGGATAATACGCGACATCACAGCATCAGTAACCACAGCGCACCATGAACAAAACAAGGAAGCAAAAAGCGACAAATCTGACTAGAAAAAGACAATACTAAAGATTTAATGCTTAAAAAATTATACCATAAAGTTGCTGTGACTGCGTAGGTCTAAAGAATAATTCGGCATACAGTGCGTTCGGAAAGCATTCACAATGCTTCACTTTTTCCACATTTTGTTATGTTACAGCCTCATTCCAAAATGAGTTAAATTCATTTTTTCCCTCAAAATTCTACACACAATACCCCATAATGACAACGTGAAAAATGTTTTTTCTGAGATTTTTGCAAATCTATTAAAAATAAATAACTAAGAAATCACATGTACATAATTATTCACAGCCTTTGCCACAAAGCTCCAAACTGAGCTCAGGTGCATCCTGTTTCCACTGATCATCCTTGAGATGTTTCTACAGCTTCATTGGAGTCCACCTGTGGTACATTCAATTGATTGGACATGATTTGGAAAGGCACACACCTGTCTATATAAGGTCCCACAGTTGACAGTGCATGTCAGAGCACAAACCAAGCATGAAGTCAAAGGAAATGTCTGTAGACCTCTGAGACAGGATTGTCTTGAGGCACAAATCTGGGGAAGGGTACAGAAAAATTTCTGCTGCTTTGAAGGTCCCAATGAGCACAGTGGCCTCCATCATCCGTAAATAGAAGAAATTCAGAACCACCAGGACTCTTCCTAGAGCTGGTTGGCCATCTAAACTGCGCGATCGGGGGAGAAGGGCCTTAGTCAGGGAGGTGACCAAGAAGCCGATGGTCACTCTGTCAGAGCTCCAGCATTCCTCTGTGGAGAGAGGAGAACCTTCCAGAAGGACAACCATCTCTGCAGCAATCCACCAATCAGGCCTGTGTGGTAGAGTGGCCAGACGGAAGCCACTCCTAAGTAAAAGGCACATGGCAGCCTGCTTGGAGATTGCCAAAAGGGACGTGAAGGACTCTCAGACCATGAGAAACAAAATTCTCTGGTCTGATGAGACAAAGATTGAACTCTTTGGCGTGAATGCCAGCCGTCCTGCTTAGAGAAAACCAGGCACCGCTCTTAACCACGGCAATGGTGGTGGCAGCATCATGCTGTGGGGATGTTTTCAGCGGCAGGAACTGGGAGACTAGTCAGGATGGAGGGAAAGATGAATGCAGCCATGTACAGAGACATCCTGGATGAAAACCTGCTCCAGAGCACTCCTGACCTCAGACTGGGGCGTCGGTTCATCTTTCAGCAGGACAACGACCCTAAGCACACAGCCAAGATATCAAAGGAGTGGCTTCAGAGCAACTCTGTGAATGTCCTTGAGTGGCCCAGCCAGAGCCCAGACTTGAATCTTATTGAACATCTCTGGAGAGATCTGAAAATGGCTGTGCACCGACGCTTCCCATCCAACCTGATGGCGCTTGAGAGGTGCTGCAAAGAGGAATGGGTGAAACCATCCAAAGATAGGTGTGCCAAGCTTGTGGCATCATATTCAAAAAGACTTGAGGCTGTAATTGCTGCCAAAGATGCATCAACAAAGTACTGAGCAAAGGCTGTGAATACTTGTGTACATGTGATTTCTTAGTTTTTTATTTTTAATAAATTTGCAAAAATCTAAAACATTTTCATGTTCTCATTGTTGTATTGTGCATGAATGTAATGCATGTCAGGTTTTATTTGTAGAACCACCTCCTTACCGCAGGGTGTGCATTGAGCCATATAGGGATGTACATCACGGTAACTGGGGCAGTGATAAAGTTGTACATGAAGGATAAAAAAAAAGGCAGCATGATAGCAGCTCCCATAACTGGTGTGTGGCTAATTTTATATTAAACAAACCCACAAAATATTACATTGTGTCAGAAGCCAACCGAGCTGACAGCCAGTGAGCAAGAGATAATAATGAACTCCTCAGGTGTTCCTGCACCCTGCATGGAGTGGGACTTCCCCAACCTTCCAGACGCATGGCGGAGGTTTATCCAGCATGTGAAGCTAATGTTTTCCAGGCCGCTACATGACAAAGATGAGGCAATCCTGTGCAGTTACCTCCTTTTTTGGGTAGGTGAATGTGGCAGATATACAGTATATAACACATGGACAGCTGATGAAGCCAAGAAGCTGCAGACATACAGGTGCATCTCAAATTAGAATGTCAAAAAAAGTTGACTTATTTAGGTAATTCAATTAAAAAAATACACTTCTATATTATATAGATTCATTACACCGAGAGTTGATATCTTTCAAGTATTTTTTTTTTTTAAATTTTGATGATTATGGCTTATAGCCAATGAAAACCCCAAAATCTGTTTCTCAAAAAATTAGAATATTAGATAAAATTACTTTTAAAAAATAGATTTTCAATAGAAATGTTGGCTGTTTGAAAAGTATGTCCATGTGCACACTCACTACTTGGTCGGTACTCCATAGATTGTCTATGGGGTTTAGGTCAGGAGAGTTTGCTGGCCAATCACACACAGTGATGCCATGGTCATTAAACCAGGTTTTGATACTTTTGGTAGTGGGGTGGGGGGGTGGGGGAGTCCTGCTGGAAAATGAAATCAGCTTCTCCATAAAGCTCGTCAGCAGAAGTGCTCTAAAATTTCCCGGTAGACGACTATGCTGACTTTGGTCTCGATAAAACACAGTGGACAAACACCAGCAGATGACCTCTGTTCAGATAAAAGTAAATTTTTGCATTTCATTTGGAAATCAAAGTCCCAGAGTCTGGAGAAAGAGTGGAGAGGCACAGAATCTAAGTTGCTTGAGGTTTAGTGTGAAGTTTCCACAGTCAGTGATGATTTGAGGAACCATGTCATCTGCTGGTGTTGGTCCACTGTGTTTTATCAAGACCAAAGTCAGCACAGTTGTCTACCAGGAAATTTTAGAGCACTTCATGCTTCCCTCTGCTGACAAGCTTTATGGAGAAGCTGATTTCATTTTCCAGCAGGACTTGCCCCCCCACCCCCCCACACACACTGCCAAAAGTATCAAAACCTGGTTAAATGACCATGGCATCTAGGCTAGCAAACTCTCCTGACCTAAACCCCATAGAGAATCTATGGAGTATTGTCAAGAGGAAGATGAGAGACACCAGACCCAACAATGCAGACGAGCTGAAGGTCATTATCAAAGCAACCTGGACCTTCATAACACCTCATCAGTGCCACAGGCTGATCACCTCCATGCCACGGCACATTGATAGAGTAATTAATCCAAAAAGGAGCCCCGACCAAGTATTGAGTGTGTACATGGACATACTTTTCAGTCGGCCAACATTTCTATTAAAAACTATTTTTTTAAAAATTAATTTTATGTAATATTCTAATTTTTTGAGAAACTGAATTTGGGGTTTTCATTGGCTGTAAGCCATAATCATCAAAATTAAAATAAATTCAATTCAATTCAATTCAACTTTATTTATATAGCGCCATTTCACAACAACAGTCATCTCATAGCACTATCAACTGTAACCCCCACAGTTGCAGAAAGACCCCAGCAATCAGGCGATCCCCTGTGAGCAAGCACTTGGCGACGGTGGAGAGGAAAAACTCCCTTTTAACAGGAAGAAACCTCCAGCAGAACCAGGCTCAGGGAGGGGCAGTCATCTGCTGCGACTGGCTGGGGGGTGAGGGGATAGAGAAAAAGAAAAGAACAGACATGTAGAGAGCAAACAGCACGATGGGGACTCAATCTATGGGAGAGAACAAACAAATGTTAATGACCAGCAAAAAAAAATATTTCATAGAGAGTGAGGAAAGGAGTGAGGCCCAGTGCATTACTGGAGGTCCCCCGGCTGACTAAACCTATTAGCAGCATAACTAAGGGAGGGTTCAGAAACACATGATCCCTCCCTAATTGTAGGCTATATCAAAAAGGTAGGTTTTAGCCCTATTCTTAAAAACAGAGATCGAGTCTGACTCCCGAATCCAGATTGGCAGCTGATTCCACAGGAGAGGAGCTTGGTAACTGAAGGCTCTGCCTCCCATTGTACTTTTGGAGATTCTAGGTATTACAAGTAATCCTGCATTTTGGGAGCATAGTGCTCTGTTAGGATAATACGGTAGTATCAGATCTTTTAAATAAAAAGGAGCCTGATTGTTTAGAGCTTTGTAAGTAAGAAGAAGGATTTTAAACTTAATTCTAAACTCTATGGGAAGCCAATGAAGGGAGGCCAGAACCGGAGAGATATGATCTCTCTTTCTAGTACCTGTTAAAACTCTTGCTGCAGCATTTTGGATCAGCTGAAGACTTTTTAAAGATGTTTTAGGACAGCCTGATAATAAAGAATTACAATAATCTAATCTCGAGCTAACAAAAGCGTGGATCAGTTTCTCAGCATCACTTTAAGACAAGATGCTCCTAATCTTGGCAATATTACGCAAATGATAGAAGGCAGTCTTAGAAACAAATTTAATATGTGAATTGAAGGACAAATCCTGATCAAAAATAACTCCAAGGTTCCTCACAGAGCTATTAAGAGAAAGAGTAACCGCATCCAAACTGAAAGTTTGATTTGGAAAGGAATTTCTAAGGTTTTTTGGACCAACAAGAATGACTTCAGTCTTATCTGAATTTAATAGCAGGAAATTACAAGTCATCCAAGCTTTGATTTCCTTAAGACAGGCTTCTAACTTGGCTAATTGATTACTATCATCAGGCTTCATTGACAGGTATAATTGTGTGTCATCTGCATAACAATGAAAATGTATACAGTGCTTTCTAATAATGTTGCCTAACGGAAGCATATATAAACTAAAAAGAGTAGGGCCTAGCACAGATCCCTGTGGAACTCCATGACTAAGCTTTGAGTTGAAAGAAAACTCATTGTTTACATGAACAAACTGGAACCTATCAGATAAATAAGATCTAAACCATTGCAACGAAGTTCCATTAAGTCCAACATAGTGTTCTAATCTATCAAGTAGAATATTATGATCGATAGTATCAAAAGCTGCACTAAGGTCTAAAAGGACAAGTACAGAAACCAGTCCATTATCAGATGCAATGAGGAGGTCGTTAGTGACCTTCGCTAAGGCTGTTTCAGTACTATGATGGATTCTAAACCCAGATTGAAACTCTTCAAGTAAACCATTTCCCTGCAGGTGGTCAAATAATTGCGTAGCAACAACTCTTTCTAAGATTTTTGAAATGAAAGGGAGATTAGAGATTGGTCTATAGTTAGCTAAAGCTCCTGGATCTAGCGTTGGCTTTTTGAGTAAGGGTTTAATTACAGCCGTTTTAAAAGCCTGCGGTACATGGCCTAAAGTTAATGAAGAATTGATTATATGAAGAATAAAGCTACCAATAAGTGGGAAGACTTCTTTAAATAACCTGGTAGGAATAGGGTCTAAAAGACAAGTTGAAGGTTTGGATGAGGAAACTATTTTGTCTAACTCACAAAGGTCGATTGGAGTAAACTCATCAAGACAGACATCAACAGAAGGAGTTGTAGTAGTTACAGTATTTAAGTTAACTGTGGGAAGAATCTGATTGATTTTATCTCTGATGGATGAAATTTTATTATTGAAAAAGTTCATAAAGTCCTGACTAGTAAGCTCTAAGGGAATGCTAGGATTGACAGAGTCCTGACTCTTTGTCAACCTGGCTACAGTACTGAAAAGAAACCTGGGATTATTCTTGTTCTCTTCTATTAATGCAGAATAATAACTCGTTCTAGCTTTTCTAAGAGATTTTTTATAAATTAAAAGATGATTTCTCCAAGCTAAATAGATTTCATCTAAATTAGTAGAGCGCCATTTTCTTTCTAATTGACGAGTCTTCTGTTTTAAGGTACGAGTTTCTGTGTTGAACCAAGGAGTTAGAAATCTCTGATTAGACTTTTTCTTTTTTAAGGGGGCCACCAAGTCTAGAGTCTGATGCAGAGAAGCTGAAACACTATCCACCATGTTATCAATTACAGAAGGAGCAAGCTGTCTATAGCTTATTTCCGTTGTGTTGACACATGGCATAGAGGAAACAATCTGCATAAATTTGGAAACAGCATCATCTGAGAGGCATCTACTGTAATAATATTTTTCTTTAGGAGCCAAATAGTCAGAAATAGTAAAATAAAAGGTTAACAGACAATGGTCTGACAGTACAGGGTTATGAGGAGACACTACAAGATTTTCTATTTCTATGCCATATGTCAAAACAAGGTCCAATGTGTGGTGGAGGTAATGAGTAGAATTTCCTACTTTCTGAGAAAACCCAATCGAATCTAATATTGAATTGAATGCCACATTAAGGCAGTCACTATCTACATCCACATGTATATTAAAGTCCCCTACTATAATTATTCTATCAGATTTCAGCACTAAATCAGCTAAGAAATCAGCAAATTCGGATAAAAATTCTGAGTAGGTTGATGGGGGACGATAAACTATGGCAAATAAAATTGGGTTTAACCTAAAATTGCTAAAGTGCCCAATATTGAGGACCAGGCCCTCAAAGGAATTATAACATGTTTTTTGCTTTACATTAACTAGTAATTTGGAATGGTAAATTGTTGCTACTCCTCCTCCACGACCAGAGCTTCTAGGATTTTGACAGTTTAAATAACCAGAGGGAGTTGATTCATTTAAACCAACATAATCCTCTTGTCCTAACCAAGTCTCTGTAAGGGAAATTAAATCAATCTGATGATCAATTAACAAATCATGGACTAACAGAGACTTGGGAGTTAGAGACCTAATATTTAATAAACCACATTTAATTTTTAAATTATGAGGAGGAACAGAGGCCAAATCATTCAATTTAGGGGCTTTATGTTTAATTTGAGTTTTACCAATATTTTGCTTTATCACTTTGGGATGCTTATACATTATATTTTTATTCACTTTGGAGGGAGAAGACAACGATTCTCTGATGGGGAAGTCAGGGGCTAAGCTGAGGGGTGGCGGATGAAGAGGAGCTGCAGAGAGGCGTGTAAGACTGCGACTCTGCTTCCTGGTCCCAACTCTGAGTAGTCAGGGTTTTGGAAATTTGGATAAAAAAATAAACACTTGAAATGTATCACTGTCTGTGTAATGACTCTATAATATAGAAGTTTAATTTTTTGAATTGAATTACCTAAATAAATCAACTTTTTGTTGACACTAATTTATTGAGCTGTACCTGTATTATGATAAGTTTGAACAATAATAATAATAACTCATGCCAAAAACAAACACCATATCTGCGAGGTACAAATTCAACGAGTGTCTGCAGGGGGAAGGTGAATCCTTTGAACATTTTGTAACTGAGCCAAAGCTCCTCGTGCAGCAGTGTGGCTATGCAGACAGCGATGAGATGGTGTGAGACAGAATTGTATTTGCCACCAGCTCCCCACAAGTAAGAGAAAAACTGTTAAGCCAAGGCTCAGGCCTGACATTAGAAAAAGCCATAGACATTGCACAATCATATGAGATTGCCCAGGACCAGCTAAAATCTATGGTCGTATCTCGCCCTAATCCACAAGCAGGTGCAGCAGCACACAACGTTTATTGCAAACACACAACAGAAGACGGGGAAGTGGATCGTCCTAAAAGTACCAACAACAACACAGCTAAATTCAGAATATGTGGACGATGTGCACAGCAGCATAGTGACACAGATGCCTGTCCTGCAAAGGGGAAAAAGTGCAAAAAATGCAACAAGTTGAATCACTTTGCCAAAGCCTGCCGCAAAGACCAGCCACGCAAACTAAACCCAGTCTACACTAGAGAACCACATGGACTCCGTGCAACAGAACAGTTATTCATTGACTTCATTACAAAAGTAAATGAAGGGGAAACAAATGAATAAGCATTTTCATGTGTTGAAGTAGGCCCACAATCACACAGCATAAAATTCAAGCTGGACACAGGAGCCACGGCTAACATATTCCCGCACGTATTTTCAGAAGGCTCTTCAAAGGCACTGAATTGAAACCACTCACACGTCTGCTATCAGGCTATGGAGGCGAAAGTTAGACATTAAAGGCACATGTCCGCTTCAATGTCAGCGCAAAGACATCATCAAGACACTAGAGTTTGACATTGGGGAAACAGCAGCCCCTCCTGTATTAGGACTGAGAGCTTGCCTTGACATGAACTTAGTCAAAATAGTGTTGTCTGTAGAAAGCAACAGCATTATGGAGGAGTTTGCTGATGTGTTCAAAGGCATTGGAAAATTTCCAGGTGAATGCAGCATCCACATAGATCCTGATGCCGTCCCTGTTGTATACCCACCAAGCAAGATTCCATTTGCATTGTGTGACCGCCTGAAGCAGGAACTAGATGCTATGGAGAAAGATGGAATCATCACAAAAGTAACAGAGCCTACCCCATGGGTGAACAGTTTGGCAGTAGCCGAGAAACCCCGCACAGGACAACTTAGAGTGTGCCTAGACCCAAGAGACTTAAACAAAGCTGTGAAAAGACCACATTATCCACTCCCCACACTCGACATTACACCCAAGCTTACCGGGACAAAGTTTTTCAGTGTCCTAGATGCACGCTCGGGATACTGGGCCATCAAACTAACACGTGACTCCTCCTTACTCACCACTTTCAACACTATCTTTGGCAGGTACGGGTTCCTCTGACTCCCCTTTGGAATATCAGCCCAGGATATTTTTCAAAGGAAAATCGATGAGACATATGAAGAGTTCTTTTGCAAAAACAGATAAGTCCAAAGGGTTTAATATTGAGAAAAACAACATTTTCATCTGTTGGTTTATAGGTGTTCATATTTCCAATTCAGCTTCTAAGACATGATCACTTGAAATTTGAATATCTCAGACATAATAAAGCAAAAAATCGAAAATCAACTCAGTTACTTTTTGGCAATTTATAAGTACTTTTTTTTGCAAAAACAGATACAGTGGGGTAAAAAAGTATTTAGTCAGCCACCAATTGTGCAAGTTCTCCCACTTAAAAGATGAGGTCTCCAATTTTCGTCATAGGTATACTTCAACTATGAGAGACAAAATGAGAAAAAAAAAATCCAGAAAATCACATTGAAGGATTTTTAATGAATTAATTGGTAAATTCCTCAGTAAAATAAGTATTTGGTCACCTACAAACAAGCAAGATTTCTGGCTCTCACAGACCTGTAACTTCTTCTTTAAGAGGCTCCTCTGTCCTCCACTCGTTACCTGTATTAATGGCACCTGTTTGAACTCGTTATCAGTATAAAAGACACCTGTCCACAACCTCAAACAGTCAGACTCCAAACTCCACTATGGCCAAGACCAAAGAGCTGTCAAAGGACACCAGAAACAAAATTGTAGACCTGCACCAGGCTGGGAAGACTGAATCTGCAATAGGTAAGCAGCTTGGGGTGAAGAAATCAACTGTGGGAGCAATTATTAGAAAATGGAAGACATACAAGACCACTGATAATCTCCCTCGATCTGGGGCTCCACACAAGATCTCACCCCGTGGGGTCAAAATTATCACGAGAACGGTGAGCAAAAATCCCAGAACCACATGGGGGGACCTAGTGAATGACCTGCAGAGAGCTGGGACCAAAGTAACAAAGGCTACATCAGAAACACACTCCACCACCAGGGACTCAAATCCTGCAGTGCCAGACGTGTCCCCCTGCTTAAGCCAGTACATGTCCAGGCCCGTCTGAAGTTTGCTAAAGAGCATTTGGATGATCCAGAAGAGGACTGGGAGAATGTCATATGGTCAGATGAAACCAAAATAGAACTTCTTGGTAAAAACTCAACTTGTCGTGTTTGGAGGAGAAAGAACACCATACCTGCTGTGAAGCATGGGGGTGGAAACATCATACTTTGGGGTTGTTTTTCTGTAAAGGGACCAGGACGACTGATCCGTGTAAAGGAAAGAATGAATGGGGCCATGTATCGTGAGATTTTGAGTGAAAACCTCCTTCCACCAGCAAGGGCATTGAAGATGAAACGTGGCTGGGTCTTTCAGCATGACAATGATCCCAAACACACCGCCTGGGCAACGAAGGAGTGGCTTCGTAAGAAGCATTTCAAGGTCCTGGAGTGGCCTTGCCAGTCTCCAGATCTCAACCCCATAGAAAATCTTTGGAGGGAGTTGAAAGTCCGTGTTGCCCAGCGACAGCCCCAAAACATCATTGCTCTAGAGGAGATCTGCATGGAGGAATGGGCCAAAACACCAGCAACAGTGTGTGAAAACCTTGTGAAGACTTACAGAAAATGTTTGACCTCTGTCATTGCCAACAAAGGGTATACAACAAAGTACTGAGATGAACTTTTGTTATTGACCAAATACTTATTTTACCGAGGAATTTACCAATTAATTCATTAAAAATCCTTCAATGTGATTTTCTGGATTTTTTTTTTCTTATTTTGTCTCTCATAGTTGAAGTATACCTATGATGAAAATTGGAGACCTCTCTCATCTTTTAAGTGGGAGAACTTGCACAATTGTGCCCTTCAGAGGTAAAGTGGGCTATCCCACAAAACCATTATTTTGAGAAAATGAGCTCTAAAGTTTATGTGATTTAAATATATTTTCATATTTAAGTCACACCTTGAAGGTAATTATAGGGGGTAACTTTTTAATGATATAGGCACACTGATTTTTTGAGAATATTTCAACTTTAGAGCTCATTTTCTCAAAATAATGGTTTTGTGGGATAGCCCACTTTACCTCTGAAGGGCACAATTGGTGGCTGACTAAATACTTTTTTACCCCGCTATAAGTCCACAAGCCATTCTTTTGCAAAAACAGACATGCCCCGAAAACCATGCTAGTTTGTCTGGAACATACTTGAATGTCTATAAGCATCAATGTAGTATGACTGACACACTGATTTAGGGATATCCACTCAGTAATCAGTCAGTAATACTTGACTAGTATTACTCATTATTATTATTATTATTATTATTATTACTTATTATTCTACACTTATTGCATGTTTTTAGTCTTTTAGTTTTTTAGTTTATCTCTTTATCTCTTCATGTTTTTAATGTTGCAGCATGGCACCGAGACAAATTCCTAGTTTGTGTACTACATGAACAATGGCAATAAATCTGATTCTGATTCTGATTCTGATTCTGATTCTGATTCAGTAAAATGGTATAATATAGGTATAATAAAGATATAATTCAAGATTCAAAGATTTTATTGTCAATACTATTATACGTACAGGACATACAGGAGAACTGAAATGGTGTTTCTCTCTTTTCATTGGTGTGCACAGTATAAAAAGAAAAGGAATAAGGCTGGAAAAAAGAAAACAACAACAGCAGTCTAACATACATTATGTACATTAATGCAACCCGTGGTGCAAATGGTGACAAGAAAGATCCAGACCTCCCACAGTGCAAAATTGAGATAAATGATTAACGATGATAAAACCCAGCAATCCTATATACATACAACTAGAGATGTAATACCTGTAGTTGCAGTTCAGTGTGGTAGTGTAGGTGCAGATAGTAATAGGACTGCACGTGATCAGTATTGCAATGACAGACGGCAGCAGATATGACATTTGTGCAAATGGTTGCAGTTAATGTTAATGTGCAGACACATACAGCAGCAAAGTAGCAACAATTGTAATAGAAGATAATAGTAGCAAGAATTCTGAATATTGCTCGCTGTTCCGTCCTCGTTTGCGCCCTACTGGTGAACGCATCACTGGTTTGTCTGCTTCATCAAAATTATCCATATTTGACATAAAATGCAACAAAATTGTAAAAAAAAAAAAAAACTGGCAGGGAAATCACTCACAGCAAGCAGGTGCTGTGTTAGAAATGCTCACTCCTTCCCCATACAGTGTACTAGTGAATGTGCAGCCAGCGGAGCAGTGAGAGAAGAGCTTCACATCACAACATAAACTACCTTAAGGTATTTATATTTAATAATTAAGCAAAAACGATTTAATACATATTTACTACAAATTACATGGAGGTATTATTATTTTTTTTTTACCACCATTAGTCTGTTGTAGAAGCATGCTCAAATAACGAGGCTGAGTTTCAGTCATAAAACCAGCTTTATTTGACAGAACACAGCTTCTAGCATTCTCAAAGCAGGAAAGAGAAAGAATCATACTTCAACACCCTTTTATACATTTCCAGCATCAGAATTCAAGTCACATGGTGTCTTCAGTCAACATACAGTTACAAAGCATCCCTTTGAAGCTTCACCATTGTCTCTCATTTCCTGATGAACCAGAATACCCTCCGGGGCGTCTTCTGTGGGACAAAGAGACAAATCTCACACTTCCTTGTTACCTCCTGTAGATTCGAGTCCTCAGTCCTTGCAGACGTGACACCCCACAATACACATTCAGTCCTGTCTCTGTGGCAGCGTGAGCCCACAATGTGTGTCGGCCACACTACCCCCCCCCCCAAACGTCTAGTAAGGCAAAATCTGCATGGCATAACAAAAAGAGAAACACAAAGCACTCCATACATCGCTAATCAATCCACCAACTGCCGAGGTTTTAATCTTCTGCCGAATCTGCTGCAACCTGGCTTGGCTGCACCTGCAACATCTCTCTGCACCTGTGGATTAAAGCTGTTAGCACCTCTCTGTGAAGACTTTGGAGAATGTCTTCTCGGCGGCCTGCCCCGGCGGGGGGGCCTCGCGAGCTGCACCTCCTCGTCAGCCAGAACAAAAGCGGGTTTGAGCCTGTTAATGCAAATCAGCTCCCTTCTGCCCCCTAAATCTAGCAGAAAATGCTTCTGCCCGGTCTCCAGCACTCGAAACGGTCCGTCGTAAAACGGCCGCAAACTTGGACGCTGGGCGTCATGTTTAACAAAAACAAACTCTGCATTTTTTAAAGCCTTGGGCACAAAAACGTGTGGGAAACTGTGGTGGACTGGGCCAGGAAGCGTGTTTGCTCCTGAGCCGCTCTGCCACGGCTGAGCGGGGGGGGCCATTAGGTGCGGGATTATCAGGAAGAAATTCCCCGGGCAAACGGAGCGGCTAAGCGAAAACTAATTCAGCCGGGGAAGCATGCAAATCTTCCTTAGGTGCAGAATGCAACCCTAATAAAACCCATGGAAGTTTGTCTACCCAATTTGTATCCGTTAGCGACGCTCTGAGGGCTGCTTTCAATGACCTGTGAAAGCGTTCGCATAAACCATTAGCCTGGGGGTTATACGCGGTGGTGCGATGAATCTTCACCCCTAAGCTGCGGGCCATCGATGACCATAGCTCGGAAATAAATTGGGGACCCCTGTCGGACGTTATGTCCGACGGTACACCAAAACGCGCAACCCATGCTGCTAAAAATGCTCGCGCAACTTCTTCCGCTGTGGTTGATATCAGAGGAATCGCCTCTGGCCAGCGCGTGGTGCGGTCTACCATCGTCAAAAGATGTGTGTGCCCGTGTGATAACAGAAGCGGGCCGACCAGGTCAATATGCACGTGATCAAAACGCTTAGCGGGGATGTGGAAAGGTTCTAACGGGGCCTTAGTGTGTCTGTGTATTTTAGCTCGCTGACACGCTACGCAGGCTGCTGCCCATTCCTTGACCTGTTTGCGCAACCCGGGCCAAACAAATTTCTCCCCCACCAATTTGATCGATGCGCGCACCCCCGGGTGCGCGAGAGAATGGACCAAGTCAAAAACACGGCGACGCCACGCGGTTGGCACCACAGGGCGGGGCCGTCCCGTGGAGACATCGCAGATTAGCGGGGGCATACCGTTTTGTTGCACCCTGTGCTCCAGCCTTAACCCTGTTGGTCCAGACTGGAGCGCGCGCACGTCCGCGTCGTTAACCTGCTCCGCAGCCATGGCTGCATAATCTAACCCAACACAGACCGGGGCTGCGCGCGCTCCCGCGTCGCTGCCCGGGCCCGCGGCCATGGCTACAGAGTTTGCCCCTATGGGGCTTGGCGGTGCTACTGCACACGAGAGGCAGTCTGCTACAACATTGTGTTTACCCGCGACATGCTGATATCAGTAGTAAACTCCGATATTGCGGCTAGTTGCCTTTGTTGCCGGCCTGACCAGGGTTCTGAAATTTTGGCCATCGCAAACGTTAGCGGTTTATGATCCACAAAAGCGGTGAAACGTCGCCCCTCTAACCAGAACTGAAAATGACGGATGGCCAAGTGTAGGGCCAAAAGCTCCCTGTCAAACGCGCTGTATTTCCTTTCACTATCGCGCAAGGTCCTGCTGAAAAACGCGAGGGGTTGCCAGGTACCTGCCACAAACTGTTCAACTACCGCCCCCACCGCTACATCGGAAGCGTCAGTGGTGAGTGCCATGCGGGCAGTTGGAACTGGGTGCGCTAACAAAACTGCGTTTGCCAGGGCCGATTTGACCTGGGCAAAAGCGCGCTCCCGGTCCGGAGACCATTCAACTTTATTTGCGGGCTTTTGTTTTTTTAACGCGGTGTACAATGGCTGCATGAGTCGTGCTGCGCTTGGGAGGAAACGGTTGTAAAAATTAACCATCCCTAGAAACTCCTGAAGCGCCTTGACCGTTTGAGGTTGTGGAAAATCCGTTATGGCACGCACTTTATTTGGAAGGGGAACTGCTCCCTCTGCCGAAACGCGATGTCCCAAAAAATCAATCTGCGCCACCCCAAACTGGCACTTCTCTGGGTTAACTATTAACCCGTGCTCTGCCAACCTCTGGAAAACTGCTGTGAGGTGTTTTTCGTGTTCGCCTTCGGACGTGCTGGCTACCAAAATATCGTCCAAATAAACGAACACGAAAGGCAGGTCGCGTAAAACTGCATCCATCATGCGTTGGAAAGTCTGCGCGGCCCCCTTGAGGCCAAAAGGCATGCGCAAGAACTCAAAAAGGCCGAAAGGCGTTATGACCGCTGTTTTGGGTACATCCTGCGTGCGCACTGGAACCTGGTGATAGCCGCGTACCAAGTCTATTTTAGAAAAAATGCGCGCCCCCACCAAATGAACAGAAAAATCCTGGATGTGCGGAATCGGGTAGCGGTCGTGAGCTGAAACGTTGTTCAACCTGCGGAAATCGCCGCAAGGTCGCCACGAGCCGTCAGCCTTTGGGACCATGTGTAATGGCGAAGCCCAAGCGCTCTTGGAGCGTCTAACAATGCCTAGTTTTTCCAGATTAGTGAACTCCTCGCACGCGATGGCCAGTTTAGCTGGGTCCAAGCGCCGAGCTTTTGCAAAAACGGGAGGGCCTGTTGTTGTTATGAAATGTTCTACCCCATGTTTGGCCACCGTTGCTGAAAACGTGGGGACTGTGAGTGCTGGAAACTGAGCAAGCAGAGTGTGAAACTTACCACCCGCGGCTGAGACGCCGGCATGTGCAGTTGGCGGGGCCACCCGAGCTGTGCAGGGAATAGAATGAAAGGACAGTGCATTAATCAGACGTCTTTTAGCAAGGTCAACCAATAAACCATGTGAGCACAAAAAATCAGCCCCTAACATGTTGAAACTGACTGCTGCTACAATAAATGTCCACTCAAATGAACGGCCCTGTAAGGACAGAAGCATGGTCCTCTCACCAAACGTTTTAATCGTGGAGCCATTCGCTGCTGACACTGACACCCAGGTGGCTTTAGAAGGCGACAGCCGTTCCGCGTAGGTGGGTGTGACGAAGCTCAGCTGAGAGCCCGTGTCCACGAGGAACTGTTTCCCCGAGCGTGCATCCGTCAGGTAAAGCAGCCTGTTCTCGTTGCCGAGGGTCGCAGCTGCTACCGGCCCTCGGCCTTGGCGTTTCCCTGGCGCTTAAAATTGCACGGTGGGACGCACCTGTGCGCTCTCTCTGCAAAACGGCGGTGGTAGAAGCACGAGCCGTTCTCCGCTCCACGTCGTCTGGCTCCTGTCGCCGCCGTTGTTGGTGCGTCAGGCGCCGCGGCCGCTGGACCCGCGCTGTCTCCGGACGCCGTTCCCGGACTGGCCGCCGCGGCCGAAACCGCGCTCCGCTTGTGGGCGTCGACCAACTTCTGCGCCTCCTTGCTCAACCCATGGTAGTCTCGCTTGGCCAATCGGGGTGACTCTGCCAGGGCCACTCTCACTGCTGGTGGTAGGGTTCGGAGGAAAAGGTGGGCGAAAATGAATTCGCCATCCTCAGAGGCTTTGAGCTGCAGCATCTTCACCATCAGGTCCGCAGGTCTATCGTTTTCTGCCTCCGACAGTGCCAGGAGCCCCTCTGCTCGTTGTTGGACTGAGGGGGTGAAATGGCTGATCAGCGCGTCCTTCAATGCGCTGTATTTGTCGCTGTCTGGTGGATGATTAACCAGATCTTCCACTCTCTGGACCGTGTCGCTGTCCAGCTTCGCTACCACGTGGTAGAATCTTGCGTCGTCGTTGAAGATTCTCCGGAGGTTGAACTGCGCCTCGATTGCGCTAAACCATGAGCGCGGGCTGTGCTGCCAGAAATCGGGCAGCTGGATCGTGGAGGCGGCCATCAGGCTGGCTTCCACCGAGCCCCGCTCGGGAGAGTTCTGTCTGCTCATTTTCCGTCGTAGGTCACCAGTGTAGAAGCATGCTCAAATAATGAGGCTGAGTTTCAGTCATAAAACCAGCTTTATTTGACAGAACACAGCTTCTAGCATTCTCAAAGCAGGAAAGAGAAAGAATCATACTTCAACACCCTTTTATACATTTCCAGCATCAGAATTCAAGTCACATGGTGTCTTCAGTCAACATACAGTTACAAAGCATCCCTTTGAAGCTTCACCATTGTCTCTCATTTCCTGATGAACCAGAATACCCTCCGGGGCGTCTTCTGTGGGACAAAGAGACAAATCTCACACTTCCTTGTTACCTCCTGTAGATTCGAGTCCTCAGTCCTTGCAGACGTGACACCCCACAATACACATTCAGTCCTGTCTCTGTGGCAGCGTGAGCCCACAATGTGTGTCGGCCACACTGCTACGTTTTACTGTCTCACGTGATGACGCCATTAACCGTGCCGTGAAAACAAGCCCAGTAGTGTCCAAAAGCGGTTAAGTTTATTGTTATATTGAGTTTACTGTATAGTCCACTATATCTAAATTCACTATATAGTGAGTAGGGAGGGAGTGAGTGAGTGAACATTTCAAACACAACCAGGGAAATCAGAGCGAGCAGACCAGGTAGGCAGCCAAGATGACTCACATGACCTAAATACCAAGCGCTGATTTACAGTATGGAGTTATCTGCTTTTGTAAAAAAAAAAAAAAATTAAAAAAAAAAATGTTTCTGGCATTTATCAGCTTTTGAAACAAAAAACAAAAAACGTGAATTTGTAGTGTCTATAACATAAGACATATTGGATTTTGAGAAAAAACAATTTGAAATTCTATAAGTCATGAATTGCCCCTCGAGGCAGAGAGGAAGACCCACATGCTTAACTGTGAGTTTGTGAGATTTATTGAAAAAACAACGAAACACAAAGTCCAAAACAGTGCTCTAAAACAAAATTCAAACAAGCAATCAAACTTACAGATAAAGCGCACCAGAACAAGGGCTGTGGTCTGGTGGAGACAAGGAAAGGAGAAACTCAAGACTGCTGCAAGGGAAAAATGAAAATAACGACCCTTAAATAGGGTCAAAAACAAATCATACAAGTAATGGCAGGTGTGGGTCACATGAGCGGGCTGAAGGTAACAATAAATAATTTGGACGGGCTGGGAGCAATGAGAGGGAAGCGACTGGAGCTGACAGCTGACAGGGGCGACGCCCACACGGAGCACAAACCCGGAAGCGCCACTGACAGCTGTCAACCCAGAGGGAGAAGACAACAGTAAGGATATAAAGAATAAAATATCAACAAATGCAGACTGAGATATAAATACAAATTAACACAAAATAAGACGGTAACAAAACAAAGACATAAACAGGAAAATAGAAAACAGTACAAGAATAACAGAAACCACAAAACGCAAAATACAACAAATATATAAATATAGAGAAAAAGCCATGACACTGAGTATGGCGGAAACCTCCATTGCTAAGCTCATGACAGAGCTCCCCTCTCAAGGGGTGGATACCAGACACCCCAGGGTAACATCAAAAGAAAAAGAAAGACCCCCCTCCCCAATAGGAGCACAACAATAACCCACCCTGGGTGGGTGGTGGGGAGAACAGGCTAGGAGGGAACAAAACAAAAAAACCCCAAAACACTCAGGACCCATACCAGGGAAAACCCCAACCAACTAAGCCCCTTGGACCGTAGAGCTGGACAGTTCAGGTGGGCGGCCAAAGTCCCAGGCCCGGCAGATGACATGATGAAAAGAGTAGGGTGGATTCCAGAGAACGTGGGCAACCCAACCCCGTGGCACAGTCTGTCGGGTGGTCTGCAAGAGTTTTTTAGCCACCTGAACAGAAAGGGTGGTCAAAGAGGTGGCTGCCCAATGGGAAGAACCAATGGTGGGCAAGATAGAGGGGTCGGGGAAACCATGACAATGTCTGGTGGAGGAGAGGAAACCACGACGGCCTAGGAGAGGGAACCACGATGACCTCAGGCAGAGGAGGGGAAACCACAATGCCCTCGGAATGGCCTGTTGTACCCTTGGTGGTCCCGGACTGGGACATCGCAGCATCCACAGTGGCTCCAGGCTGGAGTGGAGCTGCACCCGCGGTGGGCCCAAACTAAGACATAGCTGCACCCACAGTGAGCTCAAACTAGGCCAAAGCTGCACCCACGGTGGACCCGGACTGGGCCATGGCTGCACCCACGCGTGGCCCCTGTGCTGGAGCTTAACGCCCACAGCAGGCCCACACCAGAGCGCAGCACCCAAGTAGGTTTCAGGCTGGAACGCAGCACCCGTGATGGTCCCCGACTGGGACACAACACCCACAGAGACCCGGACTGAGGAGGAGCTACACCCACGGAGGTCCCAGGCTGAGACAGAGCACCCGCGAAGACTTCATCCAGAGGAGTTCGACCCATGGTGATCTCGGGTGGCGAGCCTGGACCCACAGAGACTTCTGGCAGAGCTGGACAATCCTCGGTGACTCTGTGGGAAAGCTCAGGCAAGACAGGCAGAAAAACAGGGTCAGGGTCACCGGCGGCAGTGGAGCCCGGCAAGGTGAGCTCAGGTGCAGCTCACAGCTGCACCTAGCTCTCCCCACCATAAGCCAGGCAAGATCTCTCCAAAATAGAAACAAAGACAAAGGAGAGTACTTGCCTGATGTCAAGCTCCACCGCCATCCAGGACTCCGTTGATCCAGATGATGGTTTCTTGGGCCCCGGCCTTCTGGAGGTCCAACTCCGGCTCTGCTGCAGCGGCCCCTGCAGCAGGCATGGTGGTCAATACAGTCCTGGGACCCCAGTGAGGTGACCCACGCAGGTGGACTGTGTGGCATGGATTCAGGAGGTCGATTTTCCGCTGGAGCTGGATCCTGTTCTGCTGAGACCAGGGGATGCTTCATCGTTGGCACAGGCTTCAGCTCGGTCACAGCACTCTCCCTCCATCCAGACTGTGGGGCTGAGACCGGGTCCTCCAAGGCCGCAGGCTCCTCCATCGTCTGGCGGCTCAATCCTGGGGCCGGCAGACACTCAGGGGGTAGAGGAGGAGACACAGAGAGAGCAGGTGAAAAGTCTTTAGCTGCAGCAGGCGGTGAGAGCTCACAGGACTGCGGGAGCTGAGCCTCACCACCGGCAATCAGGCAAGATAATTTATATGTTGGTAATAGAGAATGAAAAGACACTTGCCTGTGTTCCCGGGGCATGATGTTTTCTGTTGCGGCAGGTGTAGAATCCGCCCTCTCCATGGCTTCAGCGGTTGTGGGCCCCTCAATGGAACGTGGAGGAGCCGCCCCTGCAGACACGGTGATGGGCTGAGCCGGGAAGGAAACAGCCGACCTCTCAGCAGCGGGAGAGAACATCGAGGAGAAGCAGGAAACAGCAGCTGCGGCGAGGGAAGAAGCTGACGATACAGCCAGAGTGGTAAAACACTGAGGAGGCACTGCTGCGGGAGTTTTCTGCCTTCGTGAAGAGGGAGATGCTGCCTGAGAGGTGGGAGTATTCCTCTGGTGGTCCAGAGCTGGATGGCGGCGTCGTGGAGTGGATGGATCCGGAGTGAGAATGGGAGTCTGCTGCGGAACGCGCTTCCACGTTGGCGTCGGGCTCGCTGGAGGCGGCCCCCACGTCAGCCCGGGGAAAGACTGCTGCAGGATGGAGAGCGTAGCCATCAGCTCCGCGAACTGGGGGAACCTCCACAACCCAGGGTACGCCTCAACTATAGCGGTCACCGAATCCACCTTCTCCCAAATTTTCTTTGGGCTGTGGGAGGTGAAGGCTTCATCCACAGAGCCCTAGAGGAATTGATATGGAATTGATATGTATTATGGAGGATGTCCTTTTATTTTGTTTTCCCAGTATTCCCTTTCTTTGTTGACAGCTCTCAGGGTTGTGCAGCCTCGTGTGGGCGTGCCCTGTGCCTGTCAAGCTGCCAGCTGCCCCTCCCTCACCTGTCATTTCCACCAGCTGTACCCAAAGATCAGTTTGTGCTCTTTTCTCCTGCTCATGCCAACCCACACCTGTGTTCACTTTTGTTTTTTCATCCACTATTTAAGCTCTGTTTGCCCACTCTTCACTGCCGCTTCGTTATATGTCTTCATCTGAGTGCTCCTCAGGACATTTATCGTATTTCCTCATCTCCTCCTGGGCTTACAGCTCAGGAGCGCTCCTCTGTAAGTTTTCTTGGCTTTTGCACTTTGTGTTTTGCATTATTTTTTTGAACTTTAGTTACTTGTCTCAATAAATGTTGCAATTATTCTCCTGTGTGTGGGTTTGTCTCCCCCGCTCCACAGGGGCGGAAATGATGATTACAACATAGAAATCCAGCACAGACCAGGGAAGGATATCCTTGTGGCGGACACGCTGTCCAGAAAACCACTGCAAGACTATGACAGCACGCTGAGTGAAGGTATGGACAAGCATGTTCACTCAGTCATGAACAACCTGCCCATAAGTGAAAGGAAACTCACAGAGATAAAAGTGGCAACAGCACAGGACTCCAAGCTCTCATTGCTAAAGCAGACCGTGCAGTCAGGATGGGCAGATGACAGGAGAAAATGCCCTGCTGCCCTGTTGGACTATTGAAATTTCAGAGATGAAATCATGCATTATGACGGCATTCTGTTTAAAGGAGACAAAATTATAATACCCTTGTCACTGCGAAATGACATGTTGCAATGAATCTAAATGGGTCACTTTAGAATTGAGAGGCGTAAGCAAAGAGCGAGAGATGTCCTCTTCTGGCCTGGCATGGGCAACGATATCACAGCCATGGTAGAAAATTGTTCCATGTGCCAAGAGTGATGTTCTGCAAACACCAAAGAACCCTCATTCCACACCAGATTCCAGATGGGCCATGGCAAGTCGTTGCATCTGATCTGTTCACAAGGGATGGAGAAGACTATGTGGTTGTGGTGGATTACTACTACAGATACTTTGAGTTTGAACAGCTGCACACGACCACTACAGGAGCTGTCATAAGAAAACTGAAAGCTATTTTTGCAAGACATGTGCCAGAGAAACTTGTCTGTGACAATGGGCTACAATACAGCTCACAAGAATTCAGAGCATTTTCAAAATCATGGAACTTTGAGCACATCACATGAAGCCCATATTACCCACAAAGCATTGGACTGGCCGAAAGGACCGTAAGAACAGCCAAGTCCATATTAGACAAAGCCAAAGCCCAGAGAGTGGATCCATACCTAGCCCTGCTGGAACAGAGAAATACCTGTTGACAAATTCAAATCACCTGCACAGCTTCTCATGAACCGATGACTACGCTCAGTGCTCCCAACCACAAAGCAACACCTGAAACCTGGGGTCACCAGCCAGAGAATGGTATGTAAAACAAGGCAAAAGAGCCAAGCCCGTCAAAAGCTATATTATGACAGAAACGTGAAGACACTTCCAGAGCTACAGGAAGGAGACAACATCCGCTACCACCAGCTGGTCTGTGGAAACCAGCAGTTGTGGTCCAGCCAGCAGACACTGATAGATCTTACATCATCCACACCAATGATGGGCAAACCTTACGATGCAACCGTCATCATCTGATGACCACAAAGACCTCTTCTGCACCAGCTGACTCGGGAACAGCTGACCAGAGCAGTGATAGTGAGGGGGTGAGTGAGTGTTCTGGTTTAGTGCCATGTCAGCATCTATGGCTATTTCATGGCAAAATTAATGTTATGATCCGAGCGTCGGTTCTGATCGCGCTCGGGCTAAGCTATGTCTCGCTGCCGGCCTTGACAGCTGCGGGCGGTATTCTGGCCTCTCCGGGCTCTTATTGTGAAAGTGCTCGGTGGGGTTTCCGCCTGTCAACGGTCAGTCAGCTGTGTGTCATCATTGTCATTAGTACCTTGTCAATTTAAGCCCAGCACTGGCGTCAGTAGGACGCAGCAGTGTCTGATCACCAACCTGGTCGTTTAACTGTTCACCCACCGTCACGTTGCGGATGCCTGGACTGTTTTCACACCTCGGCTGCCTTGGGCTTGACCGTCTTTCACCGGTACCAGTAAGTGCGCTACATTAGCCTTATTCCTCCTGGCGTGTATTGATCTGTAAGTCCCTGCCTTAGCAGCCAGTGTGCTATTATTACCAAGCCTGACTGTGTGTGACTGTCTCCTGCTCTGGACCTATAGTGTGCTGTATAGCCCTATGCCTCCTGTTCTGTGAAGACTCCTGTCATTATCTCAGCAGCTTGTGTTAACACCTTTTTCACCGTAAATAAACTCACTAAAAAACTCACTGGTGACTCTGTGTGCGTCTTATGCTGGCTCGTGAGGGCCAGCGCATGACAATTAAAACTAATAAGAAAATTGAGTTAAAAATTAAATAGAGACAGTATGATAAATGAAAGAATAAATAAATACAGCGAGATACATATGTAGATACAATAAAATAGAAAAATTAAATAAGGTGCTTCAGATGCACATGTGCTAAAAACCCTAAAATTTTCTTTGCTGGTACCTTATTAAAAATATCCTTCAGTGACTTTTGAGTATAAAAACGTTGTCTTGCTGTCACGAGAGCAGGACAGTCAAGGAAAATGTGCTTTATTGATAAAAAACCTCCACAAAACTGACAAGATGGTGGTGCTTCACCTTTTAATAAAAAGCTGTGCGTAAGCCTAGAGTGGCCAATACGGCATCTAGTGTACACTACCTCGTCATGTCTGTTTTGAAAGTGATGCAAATGTCTATGGCTTATGGCAGGTTTAATATCATGCAGTTTATTTGCAGTGCATGTGTCCCATTCAGTCTGCCACTTCTTTAAAACATAGGAGGTTATTAGAGGCCTGAGGTCTGAGGCTGGGATCGGGCATTGAGTGACTTCTTGGGTAAGGGCTCTCTTGGCAGCATTATCTGCCTGCTCGTTACCTGACAGGCCAACATGGCTGGGGATCCAACAGAAGATGATATTAAAATTGTGTTTCTGTAAAAAACCTTGTTTCTCTAAAATCCGGACAATAATGGGGTGATCAGTCTTTAAAAACCCAAGTGCCTGAAGACAGGATCTGGAGTCAGTAAAAATTAAGGAGCTCTGTTGTTTGGTTCTCTCAATGTGCTCCAATGCCAGAAGCAAAGCACGAGCCTCTGCTGTAAAAATTGAACATTGTTTGGGAATCCACAAACCATACTGATTGTGCCCGGTAACAATTGCAGCAGAGACTGAGCCATCCACTTTGAACCATCCGAGTATATGGAAATATGGTCAGGAAAACGGCATTTTATGTCCAAGATCTGCTGCTGGTACACATTTGGGTGAGTGTCTTTCTTCTTGTTTTGGCTCAGATCCAGAATTATATTGGGTTTCCTTAAACTCCATGGAGGAATGGGACAAAACTGCATCTGTGTTACATTGCTTATATCAGGGTTTAATTTTACCAGGTGAGGTTCTATACGGAGTCCAAAAGGAGTGATGCTCTTAGGTCTGACCTTATACATCTGCAAAAATTGAGGGTGAAAAACTGCAGAGTAGGCTGGATTTCTATGGTCTGCTTTAAGTTTAGCCATATACTGGAGAGCTAATTTCAGGCGCCTGTTGTGAAGTGAAAGCTTGTTTGCTTCAACATACAAACTTTTAACAGGAGAGGTTCTGAAAGCCCCCAAGGCACGCCTTAGCCCCTGGTGATGGACGGTTTCTAGCGCCCTGATGTAAGTTTTCCTTGCTGATCCATAAACTATGCTCCCATACTCTAGCCGAGATCGTACAAGTGCTCTATAGAGATGCAGCAGCACAGTAGAGTCTGCACCCCATTTAGTTTTAGCCAACACTTTAATAATATCAAGGGCTTTAAAACATCTGATTCGTAGAAGTTTTATATGTGGAATAAAAGACAACTTATTATCAAAAATAAGTCCAAGGAATTTGGTTTCTTTTACCACCCTGACAGCTTCTCCATCTATGAAAAGCTCAGGGTCGAGGTGAAGAGACCGCAGCAGGCAAAAGTGCATGCACACAGTTTTTGATTTTGAAAATTTAAAACCATTACTGACTGACCACCTATTAATCTTGTTTATGCACAGCTGTAGATGGTTTGCGATTGTGCTCATATCTTTCCCCCTGTAGCAAATACAGAGGTCATCTACATAAAGACTACAAAAGGTATTTGGTCTAAGAGCACCAACTACACTATTAATCTTAATGCTAAAGAGAGTAACTGAGAGGATGCTTCCCTGGGGGACTCCTTGTTCTTGCACATGGGGCTGTGAAAGGGTATCTCCTACTCGGACTCTGAAGTGTCTATTGGACAAAAAGTCTGAAATGAAAAAAAGCAAATGTCCCCTAAAACCCATGCCATGTAGGTCTCTTAAAATACCATATTTCCATGTTGTGTCATATGCTTTTTCTTTTTTTTTTTTTTTTTTTTTTTTTTTTATTTAAGTTTTTGTAAAGGGTATACAGGTCGTTACAGCAATGCAGTGTTTACATTTTCATCACATGTTCCCTTATTTTCTGATATCTGACAACATTGGAAGATTAATTCTTACAACACCCCTTATTTTTTTTTTTTTTAAAGTGAAAGAAAAAGTGAAATTAAAGAGAAAAAAAAACAAAACAAAAAACAAAAAAAAACCAAACAAACCAGTAAAAAACAAACAAAAAGAAAAAGTAAGTAAATAAAGATAAAAGAGCATCTGAGTAGCATTGGAACAAAGAGCAGAACCATTATTGAAATGGTATTTGTCAAAGATTAGATCTAATGGAAGACACATATGTGGTCCAGGGTTGCCAAAAGTTCATGAACCCATCCATGTCCTGTCTCAGTGCGAATGTCAACTTTTCCATCGAGTAAATGTCTTGGATCACGTTAGTCCAATCTTCAGGTGTAGGACAGTCCTTCAACATCCATTTTTTAGTTAGAGCTTTTTTGCTTGCCAATATTAAAACATTGAATAAGTATTTTTCTCCTCGTCTTTCCAGTGAGTCCGGTAGTAAACCCAAATACAAAGTTACAAAAGAAAAGGGAACTGTAATTTTGAATATTTTCCCCAATATTGTCTGTACATTGGTCCAATATTGGTGGATAACTGGGCATGACCAAAACACATGAAAATGATTTGCAGTCTTTTCACCACACAAGCGCCAACAGTTCAATCCCTTATGGGTAAATTTGATTTGTGCAGGTGTTCTGAAAAATCTTGCCAAGTTTTTCCATCCAAATTCTCTCCACTGCAGGGATGAGGTACTTTTCCATTGCTGTTTATTTAGCTTTTCCCATATTTCCAGATGTAAAGTGAAATTCCCCTCTTTTTCCCATCTCTCTTTTATATAAGATGTGTTGTCTCCTTTTAAGTCTTGAAGACCTTGGTATATTTTAGAAATGTATCTGATCCCTGGGATCCCTTTATATGCCATTAAGAAGACCTTCAGAACACCTGACTGGGCCCTTTCCAAAACCTCCTTTTTAAGTATATTGTTTATGTGGTGTCTAAGCTGGAAGAACCTGTAAAGGTCTTGATTTATTAGGCCTTGTTTTTTCAAATCTTCAAAACTTCTTAAGATTTGCCCTTTAAAAAAATCGTAATATTTTATCAGCCCCTTCTCCTTCCACTTTTTAAATCTGGTGTCTGTTTTATTAGGAGTAAAGTCCTGATCATAGGCGATCCATTGCAGAAGTCGATAGGGCTCTTTAGTTTGATTCTCTCTGACTATCTTAAACCAAATTTTTAGCGGGGTCTCTATCCACGGGTTAGTGTTATTCAAAAGCTTAGGTAAGACATTGTTCCCTATTATCGCCTGTAGGGGGATGTCACTTGTTATTTGGCATTCGATCTCCTTCCATTGTGCAGAGTAGACTGGGTTACATATCTCTACTAAAGTTTTAATTTGTGCGGCTTTAAAGTAGTCCCTGATATTTGGCAGCGCGAGCCCACCTTTGTCTTTGTTTAGCTGTAGGGTTCTATATCTGATTCTAGGTCTCTTGCCCTGCCATATGAATCTTGAGATCCTTCTGTCCAGCTCCTGCCATGTTTTTTTGGGAGGTTCTACCGGTATTGTTTGGAAAAGGTATAGAAGACGTGGAAGTATATTCATTTTGACTGCTTCAATTCTTTGTGCAATACCCAAGAATGGTATCATATTCCATCTTGCTAGGTCAGATTTTATTTTTGTCACCAGTGGATCATAGTTTAGTGATATAATTTTGTTGAGTTGTTTCGGGATATTGACCCCCAGATATTTCATAGATTCCGACTCCCAGTTAGTTTTGAGTTTGCTTAGTGAATAATGATTTGGGTCATAGTTGAATGTTAAAACTTGGGTTTTATGCATATTTAATTTGTACCCCGATAAATCTCCATACTCTGAAAAAACTGAGGTTAGTTCTGGTAAAGAAGTGTCCGGCTGCCCTAGGTATATTAAAATGTCATCAGCAAAGAGTGCTATTTTATGTTCCTTCTGACCAAGTGTAATACCTTGAATTTTTTGGTTTTGTCTTATCCATTGGCTCAGAGGTTCTATGAAGATTGCAAAGAGCAGTGGAGACAGGGGGCAGCCCTGACGACATCCTCTTTCCAGTTCAAAAGATGATGATAAATTACCGTTAATCCTTATTTTAGCTGTTGGTTTTTTATATAATGCCTGTATAGTTCTAATGAAGTTGTTATGAAAATTGAAACTGGATAAGATTCTGTATAGAAAAGACCAGTCAACCGAATCGAATGCTTTTTCAGCATCTAATCCTAATATGACTGCATTTAAGTTATATTTTTTTATATGATGAATTATGTGTAAAGTGCGTCGAATGTTGTCTTGTGTCTGTCTTTGTCTTATAAAACCTGTTTGGTCTAAATGAATTAGGTCTGTCAGTATATTCTCTAACCTTTTGGCAAGGATAATGGTAAAAAGCTTATAGTCCTGATTTAGTACACTGATTGGTCTGTAGTTGGAGCACTCTAGTTTATCCTTTTCAGGTTTAGGTATAACTGCAATGACCCCTTCTCTCCAGGAGGGGGGGATTTCCCCTGTGTGGAGGACATAATTAAATGTTTTCAGGAGGAGAGGAGATAGTTGCTGTTTAAAGGTTTTGTACCACTCTGCTGTATAGCCATCAGCTCCTGGGGATTTGTTAGCTTTAAGTTTCATAATTGCTTTTTCCAATTCTTTAGAATGTATTTCTGACAGTAGTGTTTTATTTTGTGACTCCGTAAGTTGGGGAAGGTTTAATGTGTTTAGGAATGCCTCGGATGCGTTTTTATGTTTTTTGTGGGAGTATAAGTTCTTATAGTAATTCTCAAAGTTTTTAAGAATATCCTGAATTCTGAATTTTATTTCCTTTGATACTGGGTCTCTGATTTTGTAGATTGCTCTTTCTGTTTGATGTTTCCTCAATTTATAGGCTAGCAATTTTGCCGATTTACTGCCTGCTTCATAGTATTTTTGTTTCAGAAATGTAAGTTTCTTCTGGATTTCTATTGTGTAGATCTCATTTATTTGGTTTTTAATTTCCTTAATCTTGAGCGAGTCAGTAGAATGAGTGTTGCCTTTGTGTTCTTTTTCTAGGTTCCTAAGTTCTGACTCTAATGTGGATAGTTTTTCTTGTCTTAGTTTCTTTTGGGTTGCCAGTTTTGCAATAATCTTTCCTCTTATTACAGCTTTACATGCATCCCACAGTATTAAAGGGGATACTTCTCCATTATCGTTATCTTCCAAATATCTGAGAATATCTGACTCCAATTCATCTTTCAATGGTCCTTTCAGGACATTTGAATTTAACCTCCAAGAAAATGTATTATTTGTGTATTTTTGGATATTTAAGTCCATGTAGATCGGACTGTGGTCGGAGAGATCCATCAGTCCTATTTTACATGTTTTTACTCTACCAATGTCTCTATTAAACATAAAAAAATAGTCAATCCTTGAGTAAGATGAATGTGGAGTTGAGTAAAATGTATAGTCTTTTACACTGGGGTTGAGTTCCCTCCACACATCACAGATTCCCATTTCTTTTAGTAGCATCCGAGTCTTCCTGTTTTGGGTGTTATTTTGATGTGGGGAATTACCAGAAGCATCCCAGTATGGATTCAGTCTAAGATTGAAGTCCCCACCACATATCACTAAACCTTGAGCTTTAGTTATCATTAGGTCGAATACATTTTTATAAAATTTCCAGTTAGCCCCTGGGGGAGCATACACATTCAGCAGGGTGATATCTTCTCCCTCTAGCCGCCCAGTTACCAAACTGTATCTCCCTTCTTTATCTTTGTGTTCTGATTTTTTTTCAAATGTAATTTTGGTTGATATCAATGTCGCTACTCCCCTCCTCCTCCCTGATTTATATGAAGATGAAGAGATCATTTTAAACCCTTGTCTACTGAGTTTATTGTGTTCCACGTCTGTTAGGTGGGTTTCTTGTAAAAGTATTATTCCTGCTTTGTCTTTTTTCATTTTGCCTAGAATCTTGGATCTTTTAACTGGATTCAGGATCCCTTTTACATTATATGAAATTATTTTGGTTACACCCTGTTTCTCCATTGTGTTGTTTTGTTTAGTATAACTGTGTGGTGGCCCTCTTTTGTGCTACTCAGAAACTGAAAGAACATTAAAAACAAGAAAAACATTAAGAACATAGTGTAAAAAACTTTAAAACAAAAAACTGTCAAAAGAACTTCCTGAGCTGAGGTCTTTTTAAAGACCCTGTAAGAGCCTTGATGGAGTGAAGGCCCTGAGGGAAATTCCTCAAACTCTGTTACGTGTTGAGGGCCCTCTCGTACCACTGAAAGTAGTCCCATGCTTTTAACGTGAGTTTCAGAACCCAATCCAAACTTGTAATGATTTTTTTTTTTTTTTCCTTTTATGCCTAAACCCTGTGAAATTGTGTGCACCCTCCCACCCCCATCACATCAAACATTCACGCAAAAACAGTATTTGTTAGTATGAGCAGAACATGTGGATTATTGTCACATTTCTATTTTAACAAGTTTTTTTTTTTTTTTTATTACAAAGACTTATTTGTTTCAAATAATATGATTGTTCCATGAAATGTTTTACCACATGCTGAATATGCATCTCCTTTAATGTTTGTTACCTTGTATGAGGGGGGTTGGATGTGCGGATTGATTCAAGAGGAAGGGAAAAAAAAAAAAAAAAGGTCGCTATTCCAACCTGAAAACGGATAGTTTATCCGCGACGCTCTGGTGCTGGGTTTCCCGCTGCTGGTCCGTGGATTTTGAGGGTCTTTGTGTTGTCCATGTTTGCGCTTTGATCTTCTCACTCGGGTCTGCTGCGGGTTTAAACACCGTTACCGGGAGCCCTCTTCTCGCCATGTCAGCTGTTGCTTCTTCCGCCGAATTATAGAGACACGTTTCATCGCCGTAGAAGACCCTTAACTTTGCAGGAAATGGTGTCTGAAAGCGCAATTTCTTCTCTCTTAACACCTTTTTCGCGTCATTGTATTCCCTGCGCTTTTTAAGGACCTCCGGGGCGTAATCGTGTTCCACGTAGACTTTTCTCTCCTGGTGCATAAATCCTTTTTTCTGCCAGGCCAGTCTTACAACCTCTTGTTTTATTTTGAAATTGGAAAATCTTACCAACACCGAACGTGGGGGCGCTTCCGCCGCCGGCCTAGCGGCTAATGAACGATGTGCCTTTTCTATCTTCAAGTCGGTGGTTTGTGGAATATCCAATTTCTCTCTTAGTAAGGATTCCACGCATTCTGCCATTGAGTTAAAACCATTTTCGGTTCCTTCTATCAGACCATGAATTCTTATGTTGTCTCTTCTTTGTTTTCCTTCTTGGTCGGTTAGCTTAGCCTCTATAGCTGCTTGTCTTTTGCGTAGGTCCAGCACAGAATCTTCGAGCACTTTTATTCGATCCTCTGTTTCCAAGATTCGGTTCTCGGCCTGGTCCACTCTGCTGTTTGTCCTTTTCAATTCTTCTCTGAATTCCCGAAATTCGGCCGTAACATCTCGGCGAAATCGTCGTAGTTCCTCAAATAGTGATTTCAGGCTAACCCTTTTGTTAGCTATCACCAGCTCCTCGTCTTCTGAACGGGGATCTTCCAGTTCAGATTCTCCGGCCGATACGTGTCCTAGCCTGGAGAATTTCAGTTTCTTCTGTTTTCCTTTAGACATGATGATTTTGTCTTTTGATTTTCACTCCTCCAAAAATCCGTTAAGTTTGATTTTCAAGGTGTTATCCTGGATTGAGTCTGAGAGCTTCAGTGTTAAGCTGCAGTCGCCATGGCGTCCAGACCGGAAGTCCGTCATATGCTTTTTCTAAATCAAAAAATATGCAGTGATAGTGAGAGACAGTGTGCTGATGACACCCAGGCTGAAGACTCCACTGTCAATGACTCAGGGACCAACATCGTGTTGACCACCAGATCAGGCTGTGTGGTCAAACCCAGACCTGCCCTTGACTTATAATTGTTTAAAAAAGAGAGAGAGAGATGACCTATAACTGTTCTGCAAAGTAAGAATAATATGCAATTGTTGCTGACAGTAAAATGCTCACTTATTGCCTCAGAATGTTGGAAGAATGGTACAATAATACACATAAGGCAGAGTTTATCATTTTACTTATAAAAATGCTTTGCAATACTGTTATAACAAATAATGATGATTTGTTAGTTAGATATTACACAAAGTGCTCTCATACACAAGCTACACACATACACTCCCAAACACACACACCCAAAAAGTATTTTAGCTCTCCACACACACACAACCACAAATCTCTAGTCTCTGTTTCCTGCTTCCATATATGGGCATGGGGGTCACGTAGGGTTGGTTGAAGAGCCTAAACGACAGGCTGTGGATGATGCCAGGAAGGGCTAAAGTGGAGACAACTGGACGCTGAAAGGAAGGATGTGAAAGCCATTAAAGCCATAAAAACAAGAAGACATCTGGAACAATTGGAACACTGAGAGGAAGGCTGTAGGAGCTATTTGGACCTGAGAAGACCGGTTTGGACCAGTTTGGACAATGGACATGTATTGTTGGAGTTTTGCTGGGAAATGCCCACCAACTCAGAAGCTATATATAGGAGAAAATTTCTTTGTTCTGGGTGTTGGACCAGATTGAGCAGCTAAGACCCACGGCGTGTTCGACTACTTGCGTGGGTCAATAAAAGTTAAGCTGAGAAATAGTATTTCTTCTGTGATCATTGGTTGGTTAACTGAAAAGATTCTGCTACCTGTCCAAAAATCAATGTTTACAGTTTGGTGGAGGAATGCGGGCAGTTTGCCAACTATTTTGACGACGGACATCATGGGGACACAAGCCTTTCTCTGGGTGTCGCGGACAAACCAGGGCCCACTGATCAGAAGGTGAGAATCTTTTCTAAAAAGCTCTGTAGAATTGTCTGCGACATTCAGTCAAAGTAAGCCCTTTGTCCTGTTCTTTAAAATTCTACTGAAAAAATTTAATATAAAGATAATATTTTGTGGTGTGGCGGTTTGGGATAACCCCCACAACAGACTGGGACAGGGACGGCAATGAGTGTATTAATGCCCACAGACAGCCCGCTCTTTCTGGCTTTTTCCGTTTCACTACTGTGATGTTAACGTGCCATTCATGCATTGTTTCACTACTGTGATGTTAATGTGCCATTCATGCATTGTGTTCATACATCCTGCCCTGACTGTGTCTCTCAAATGCAAATGTCTCATGCCTGTCTGCAGTCCCTTTGATGATACCATGCCTTTCATGTATTGTCTGTAGCTGGGTATATAAGCTCACTGAAATCCATGTTCACTCTCTGATCCTTCAACTGCTGCTGACACACACACCCTGTGTCTCTTTGCTGGAGAGCCTCCGAGCCGCCCTCTGGGTGAGTTTCGTAACAGTGGTATGATAATAAACCTACTTAAAAACTCTCAGTTCGCTGCCTTTATTTTATCTGCCGCCGCACTGGTGACCCCGAGAATGCACACGCTTTGTGCATCGTAACCTTCTGGTTTGGACAGCCACGCTGGTGTCCTGATGGCAACGAACGCAGCACCTGGCGGTGATTCTTTGACGACAAGTGAACGCGGCAGCCTGACTGATCTGCCCTCCCTTCTGCTTCAGGGAGATTTCGACGCAGAGTTTCCAGGCGAAACTCTCCGGAGACCACCCACGACCGGGAAAGCTGAGGAACATTTCATGGTGAGATCTGCACACCTAGATCGGCACATCCACGCTTGGACCGGCCGCTCTCACAGCTTCTGACACACGATTCTGTGTCTCCTTACGAGAGCGCACGCACCTCGTCCTTTCTCCACGACAGCGACCTCCACGGCCGACGGAGTACACGTGGACCTGAACGCACCATGACCCATCTACTGCAACTACAACAGGGATGATTAAGCTCCCTGATCCTGGTTCTTCCTCTCCAGCTGGCCCACCCACGCACGGAGTCCTGGCACACGCACCGGGGAGTTACGAGGACGGCGCACCACGCACGGGACACATATGGCTCCACTGACCGCCTTCCTTCTGCTGCGCACTGGCCCTTCAGGCTTGCTCGTACACCTGAGGCACGCACGCAGCTTGCTCACTGGATTTTATGGTCTTAACCATGGCGCTCAATGGGAATTCAGCAGTCTGCGGTCCCCAAAGGCTTTAAGGTTGTGCCCGCACCTAAAGTCAACACGCCAAGTCCCCTTGCTTTTGTTTTTGTTTTTTCTTACAGCTGCCACGCAGCCTCGTCGCTCCTGTTTTTTTCTTCACGGCCGCTATTAATCCTTGCAGGACTTAATCGCGAGAGGAGCCAGTGACTAATTTTTCTTCTTGTGGATTTCCGCACGTTCAACGGGACAGCCCCTCGACATCGCGGATCAACAAGCAATTTTTGCGCGGCTCAGATGATTTCACCGTCCAGGGCCGGCATTTACTACCCCCCACCCCCCTCCACCTCCGCCTGCACAGAGCCTTCCCTGCTCGCTGCCAAAGCTGGACTATCGAGGCCTCGGCCGCCTGCCGAGCCCTCTGGGGGGGAGCGTGTGGCGGTTTGGGATAACCCCCACAACAGACTGGGACAGGGACGGCAATGTGTGTATTAATGCCCACAAACAGCCCGCTCTTTCTGGCTTTTTCCGTTTCACTACTGTGATGTTAACGTGCCATTCATGCATTGTTTCACTACTGTGATGTTAATGTGCCATTCATGCATTGTGTTCATGCATCCTGCCCTGACTGTGTCTCTCAAATGCAAATGTCTCATGCCTGTCTGCAATCCCTTTGATGATACCATGCCTTTCATGTATTGTCTGTAGCTGGGTATATAAGCTCACTGAAATCCATGTTCACTTTCTGATCCTTCAACTGCTGCTGACACACACACCCTGTGTCTCTTTGCTGGAGAGCCTCCGAGCCGCCCATTGGGCGAGCTTCGTGACGGCGGTATGATAATAAACCTATTTAAAACCTCACTTCGCTGCCTTTATTTTATCTGCCAACGCATGTGGCTATTTTTATGATTGTAAGAACATGCAGGTAGTCTCATAAGCATGATGTGATGCATGCATTCACATGGTAGGGACAGATCAATGAGCCGCTTTTTAAAGATACATGGAGAGTCTTGAGACTTTCACATGCTACCAAAAGATACATACGGAGTTTTAATATAAAACTAGAAAAGCACTCGGAGAGTGCAGACCTCCGCCAAGCGCCACAGTTCCCCCCCATACAGTGTTTGTGTGTACGTTTTCAGATTCCTTGACCATGAAAACATATGACTAGCAATTGGATTCACAATGATAGGATTAGTGGTTCAGTAGTTATTCACGAAAATGGCATTTTCCGTAATGGCGGTTTTCGCCACAGTTCCCCCCATACAGTGTTTGTGTGTACGTTTTCAGATTCCTTGGCCATAAAAACATATGACTAGCAATTGGATTCACAATGGTAGGATTAGTGGTTCAGTAGTTATTCACGAAAATGGCATTTTGCGTAATGGCGGTTTTCTTGTGATCCGGATCACCACCAAAATCTAACCATCTGTAGGATACCCCATTTCTGACAATCTGTGAAAATTTCATGAAAATCCGTCCATAACTTTTTGAGTTATCTTGCTAACAAACAAACAAACAGACAAACAAACAGAAAAACAGACAGACAAACCAACGCCGATGATCACATAACCTCCTTGGCGGAGGTAATAAAACTTTCATATGTTATTAATGATACATAGGAAGGCTTTGTGAAAATAGGACTTTCATATGTTAACCAAAGATACACAGGGAATCTTGTAAAATAAGACTTTCATATGTTAACCGGCAGTTTGTTAAAATTAGTTGGACTAATCTCCATAATAAGCCATCACTTGTTCTGATTCTGTTATGAATTCCTGCCTCCCTGAGGCAGGAGAGACAAAACCCCTGCAAGGCAAAAGATAAACTCAAGTTCTTTAACTACAGTGAGGAACATTTATTAACAGACATAACAGTCCAAAAAATAACTGTGTGGACACATACAAAAAACAAGGATAACTTACACACAGGTGAGTCTCCAGAGTTACAGAAAACTCTGGAGAAGAGTAGGGGGAACTGAACACAGGGAAATTAGTCCAGTCCAAACATCATGGTTGGCTGCCACACTGGAGGAGAGTGCAGAAGACAAATAAATAGTGGGACACTAACAAGCTGCAGGTGCAAATGGCAGGGTGACCTAATTACCAACTGATTGTAGCTGAGGAACCCTGAAGCACAACGATCAGCTGGCAAGTGTGTCAGAGAGATGAGAGCAGAGCTCTGCCATGAAACAGGAAAATAACCCAAGGCACAAATACAGAACAGAATCAAAAACAGACTGTACAGATAAATAATACTGAAACAAACTAAGGGTCTAAGCTCAGAGGAAATCTGAGCTCAGTACATGACACAGCCCCTCCCTCAAGGGGTGGAAACCAGACACCCCAAAGAGACCCCTCCAGAGAGGAATACAACCCAAAAAAACCCTGGGTGGGAGGAAGGGGGAACAGGCTAAGGAGGGCAAAAATGACACAGTACATCACCTGCACCCGCACTCAGTCAGACCCCAAAACCCCCCACAGTCCCAAGGGACCAGAGTTCGGGTGGCCACTGAAGTCCCAGATTATCCAGACAGCCTGATGAAAAGAGTCCGGCGGCCTATTAGAGAAAATGGGCCACCCACAGACTCAGCCAATCAGGTGGCCAGCCTAAGTTTTTAAGCCACCAGGGCTGTAGGGATGACCCAGGAGGCGGTTGCCCAACAGGACGGCCCAAGGATAGAAAGCTGGGCCGTAGGGGTTGGGAAGCACAACATCATCAGGAAGAGGGATCATGACAACGTCTGGCAGAGAAGGAAGGGGCACCACGACAACATCTGGCAGCGAAGAAGAAGCCTCGGCATCCTCAGGCTGGTCGGCAGCACCCTCGGTGGTCCCGACTTGGGACACAGCTGCACCCTCGGTGGTCCCGGCTTGGGACACAGTTGCACCCTCAGTGGTCCCGGCTTGGGGCACAGCTGCACCCTCGGTGGTCCCGGCTTGGGGCACAGCTGTACCCTCGGTGGTCCCGGCTTGGGACACAGCTGCACCCTCGGTGGTCCCGGCTTGGGGCACAGCTGCACCCTCGGTGGTCCCGGCTTGGGGCACAGCTGCACCCTCGGTGGTCCCGGCTTGGGGCACAGCTGCACCCTCGGTGTCCCGGCTTGGGACACAGCTGCACCCTCATTGGTCCTGGCTTAGGACACAGCTGCACCTGTGGTAGCTTTGGGCTGAAGCTCAGCTGCACCCGTTGTGGGCCCCAACTGGGCTATGGCTGCAGCCGTGGTGGACCCCGACTACCGCACCCGTGGTGGACCCCGACTGGGTCAACACTGCACCCGTGGTGGACCCCGACTACTGCACCCGTGGTGGACCCCGACTGGGTCAACACTGCACCCGTGGTGGACCCCGACTGGGTCAACACTGTACCCGTGGTGGACCCTGACTGGGTCAACACTGTACCCGCGGTGGAACCCGGGCTGGAGCGTAATGCCCATGACGGGTCCGTGTCGGAGCGCAGCAACCATGTCAGGCTAACACTGGGGCACAGCCCCCACGAGGGTCCCAGGCCTAAATGCCACACCCACGGAGACCCAGTCTGTGGAGGGACCCACATGACAGCCTCAGGCAGAAGGGGAGCTGGACCCGCAACGTCCTCAGCGGGGGAAGCTGGACCCACGGCGTCATCCAGTGGCGAGCCTGGATCCTCGGAGACATCTGGTGGTTCTGAAACATCTCTGGCGACCCTGGAAGGGAGCTCAGACAAAACACAAAGCAAAGCAGGGTCAGGGTCGCTGGCAGAGTCCGGCGAGGCGAGCTCAGGTGCAACGGATGGCTGCACTTGGCTCTCCTCACCAATAGCCAGGCAAGACTTCTCTAATACTGAGAGAAAGACAAAAGAGTACTTGCCTGAGCTCAAGCTCCACTGCCGTCCAGGACTCCGACGATCCAGGCGATGTCGTCGTGGGCTCAGCCATCAGGGGGTCCAGCTATGTAGCTGACTCTGTTGCGGCGGCCTCCGCAGCAGGCAAGATGGTAATAGCAGTCTTGATTGCGACAGCTGTCATGACCCACGGTGGAGACTCCTCCGATGTGGGAGCTGGGGTTTGACTCTGTGCTGGCTCTGGCATAGGATCCTCCACAGCCACTGGCTCCTCCATTGACCGGCAGCTTGATTCCAGATCCAGCGGGCACTCAGGAGAAGGAGGAGACACAGAGAGGGTAGGTGGACAGTTCATTACAGCAGCAGGTGGGGAGAACTCATAGGACCGTTTTCCCCGAGTCTCCCTACCGGGAATTAGGCAAGACATTTCATCATAAATAGGAGTAGAATCAAATAAAACTTGCCTGTTTTCCTGGATCTTGATGTTGTCTGCTGCTGTATTTTGAGTGTCGTCCTTCAGTGTGACTAAGGTGGTCTTGGGCCACTCTGTGGATCATTGAGGAGCTGCCCCTCTAGCCATAGGAATGGGAGTAGCCAGTGGAAAAATGAAACACCTCATCAGTGGGGAGAGACACCGAGGAGGTGGGCCTCACAGCAGTAGTGGAGAGAGGTTGGGCTGGCGGAACAGCTGACAAGGAAAAAGAGGTGTGAGAAACTGCTGCGGGAATAGCCGGGCTCAATGTGCAGGAAGAGGCTGCAGGAGAGGCGAGGTAGTCTGGAGCAGGATGACGCTGCCGCTGCGATGGTGTTGGCAACGCATACCCTGGCGCTGGAGTGGATGAGTCTGGAGAGGAGATGGGCGTCCGCTGAGGAAAGCGCCTCCGTGACGGCTTTGGTCCAGCGGGAGACACTCCAAACGTCAATCTGGGGAAGGAGCGGTGAAGCGCGGAGACCGTGGACAGGAGCTCCGTATATTGGGGATATCTCCAGAGGCCAGGATGTGCCTCTATGATGCCCACAGCTCCATTTATGCTTTCCCAGACCTTTTTGGGTCCACGAGCGGCGAGAGTTTCATCCATAAAGCTTTGGATGAAGTCAGCCACCCACTCCTCCAAGGTGGGAGACCCCGCTGCCAACCTTTCTCTGTGTGTGTTGGATCGGCAGGCCGGGGACATGGTGAGCTCCAACGCACAGGTGAGTGGAAAAAACACAAAAAAGGTGAAAAAAAATGCCTCACTGCAGAAGCTGAGTTATTTTACTGGCGGCAGCCATCTGTCATGAATTCCTGCAGAGACAAACCCCCTCCAGGGCAAAACACAAACTCAAGTTCTTTAACTACAGTGAGGAACATTTATTAACAGGCAGACATAACAGTCCAAAAATAACTGTGTGGACACATACAAAAAACAAGGATAACTTACACACAGATGAGTCTCCAGAGTTACAGAAAACTCTGGAGAAGAGTAGGGGGAGACTGAACACAGGGAAATTAGTCCAGTCCAAACATCATGGTTGGCTGCCACACTGGAGGAGAGTGCAGAAGACAAATAAATAGTGGGACACTAACGAGCTGCAGGTGCAAATGGCAGGGTGACCTAATTACCAACTGATTGTAGCTGAGGAACCCTGAAGCACAATGATCAGCTGGCAAGTGTGTCAGAGAGATGAGAGCAGAGCTCTGCCATGAAACAGGAAAATAACCCAAGGCACAAATACAGAACAGAATCAAAAACAGACTGTACAGATAAATAATACTGAAACAAACTAAGGGTCTGAGCTCAGAGGAAATCTGAGCTCAGTACATGACACAGCCCCTCCCTCAAGGGGTGGAAACCAGACACCCCAGAGAGACCCCTCCAGAGAGGAATACAACCCCAAAAAAACCCTGGGTGGGAGGAAGGGGGAACAGGCTAAGGAGGGCAAAAACGACACAGTACATCACCCGCACCTGCACTCAGTCAGACCCCAAAAACCCCCACAGTCCCAAGGGACCAGAGTTCGGGTGGCCGGCCGAAGTCCCAGATTATCCAGATGGCCTGAACATATTATTACATCATTACAGAACATAATCAAAAACAGACTGTACAGATAAATAATACTGAAACAAAGTAAAGGTCTGAGCTCACGGGAAATCTGAGCTTAGAGCATGACAGATTCTGGACGCAGGTCAGGGAAAATAGCCTCTAGATGGAGTTAAGCTGCAAATGAAGTGGCACAGAAAGACACAATTACTATATACAAAAAACTCTGCAGATATTGCCCATATGGTGCATGCTGATATTATGTTGATTCTGTAAATTGTGTGGGGACAAATGTGTGGGTGGTTACCTTTTATATCCCAATTTAAGACACGAAGAGTGGCATAGGGCAGCGGTCCCCAACCTTTTTTGTACTGGGGCCAGTTTCATGCATGAAAATTTTCCGCGGACCGGGTAGAGGTGCGGGGTTTCCAATAACAAAAACCTTTGTCAGTTCAGAGCATGTAATCTGAAACAATTACACTTTATATTAGGCAATTACAATGATTCTACAGCATAATATCAACTCACCATAATCAGCGTGAACTCTGGGCTTGTTTCCCTGCAACTAGAATTTTTTTTTGGCTCATTTTTTAAGAGTTTTTAAGAGTTTAAGACTTTTACTGTATGTGGGCCCACAAGGAGTTGCTGCTGCAGTTTATTTGGACAAGGACTTATTGCCTCTATATGCCCTCTCGGACACTGCTACACCTCATGTGACACTGGGGGTGTCCACAGGGGAGGAGGCAATGGCACTGAGACCAATGGTGAAAAACTTAAGCTGACTGACGGTTGTCACACAGTGTAGGGATCTACATTACTCACCCTCTGCTGATTGTTATCGCATTTCATGCAATATAACAACACAGACCACTCCACAAACATTACATCTTGACAGAACACATGACAGAGAAACCACTGACCATCCAAATTCTGGAGCACTGTTGGACGCTTTGCCCCCCTCTCTATGGTCAGACGACTCTGCGGATGTTGGTCTGATTACCTGTACACCAGTAAAAGTCTCACTCAAGACAATACTCAGCCAATATGGTGAGACCAGTATCCTCTCACAAACAAGAAGGAAACAGGCATAGCAGGAACAATACAGGGTCTTCTCCAGGCAGGGGTTCTAGTGCCAACACAGTCCCCATGGAACACCTATTTTTCCTGTAGAGAAGCCTGGAAAAAAGGACTACAGGATGGTCCATGACTTTAGAACGATCAATTCTGTGGTGCTGCCTACAAATTACACTGTTCCAAATCCTTACCTGCTGCTGTATAACTTTATCCCACAACACAATTTTTTTTTTTTTTTACAGTAGTGGACATTTCTAATGCTTTTTTCAGCATTCCACTGCATGCAGATAGCACGCTTCTTTTTGCATTTACCTATCAGGGTCAGCAATACACTTACAGTAGACTACCACAAGGTTTTGTTGACTCAGCCATTTTTAATCAGAATCAGAATCAGAATCAGATTTATTACAATTGTTCCTGTAGTACACAAACTAGGAATTTGTCTCGTTGCAATGCTGCAACATTAAACATGGAGTAGCACTAAAGATAAAAATAAAAGAAAAACTATGCATGCAATAAAATGTAGAATATGAATGAGTAATAATAATCTATGCAATTTTTAAATATATTAACAAGCAGCAGATATTGTGGAGTTCCACATAGTGCAGTCGGTAGTGCAAAAGAAAACAGTGATAATTATCATGAGTCCGGTTGAGCTGCTGTACGTAGTGCACGAGAGTCTAATAAGTCACTTAGTGTTCAGCAGTCTGATGGCAGAGGGGAAGAAGCTGTTCATGTAGCGGGAGGTTTTAGTCTGAATGGACTGAAGTCTTCTACCTGAGGTGAGGGGGGCAAACAGTGCGTGTCCAGGGTGTGAAGGGTCGGCTATGAGCCGACCTGCACGCCTCCGGGTCCTGGAGATGTACAGGTCCTGGAGGGATGGGAGCTTGCAGCCGATCACCTTCTCAGCAGCGCGCACAACACGCTGCAATCTTAGTCTGTCCCTGGCGGTGGCTCCTGTGTACCACACGGTGATGGAGGTGGTGAGGATGGACTCAATGATGGCCGTGTAGAACTGCACCAACATCTTGGTGGGTAGCTTGAGCTTCCTCAGCTGCCGCAGGAAGAACATCCTCTGCTGGGCCTTTTTGATGAGGGAGCTGATGGTCGGCTCCCACTTGAGGTCCCGGGTGATGGTGGTGCCCAGGAAGCGGAAGGAATCCACAGTGGTGATGGGAGAGTCTGTGAGGGTAAGGGGGGGCAGAGGGGCTGTGACTTTTCTGAAGTCCACGATCATCTCCACTGTCTTCAGAGCATTCAGCTGCGGGTTGTTGTGGCTGCACCAGGACGCCAGCTGGGCCACCTCTCTCCTGTAGACGGACTCGTCGCCGTTGGAGCCCGATGAGGGTGGTGTCGTCCGCAAACTTGATCAGCTTGACAGACTGGTGGCTGGAGGTGCAGGAGTTGGTGTACAGGGAGAAGAGCAGGGGGGAAAGTACACAGCTCTGGGGTGATCCGGTGCTGATGCTAACAGAGTCTGAGACAGTCTTTCCCAGCCGCACATGCTGCCTCCAGTCCGTCAGGAAGTCGGTGATCCACCTTGTAGCATCATCGTCTACTCAAACCAAGACAGAAGATCACTTCTCTCCAGTTTACAGGAATTTCATTTTATTCATTACACAGGAATATCACTTTTCTGCCTTTTCAGGAATATCACTGGCTTTTATGTCGACTCATGCCAGGCCTCTTCCGGGCCTGACCAAAGATGCTTGCTTTCCCAGGACCCCAATGTAAACAGTTGCCTCTTGCAGAGATTGTAAGGATCAGAACTTGCTTTTAAAGGCTCAAAGGAACATAAAACTCAGGAGACCAGACCTCTCAACGTGAACACTGTATTTGATAACGTACCTTTTCACAGGAAACCAATGTTCTTAAAAGAGTCATAAACCACTTAATCTGACGGATTTATAGCCGATGCTGTCCAGGTACCTTCGCCCAGATACTAAAGGAAATCATCTACAGCTCAACAGTACCTCCTAGCGGATACCTACGGAATGTGTTTCCAGTATGTAGGATGACTTTTAATTTGTTCTAAATATTAAGTTTCTTTCAGCTTATCCTCTGGATCCTAAGGACACTGAAAATCATCCCTCTTTTATCACCAACCATGGTTTGCTGCATGTTTTGCTGCAAGTTGATCTAAATGTGAATGCATGTATTATAATTATGTATAAGAAATGTTATATTCATGAGTGTTATTGGAGTAATGGTATAAATGCATGATCACCATATATTAGCCAAGTCATTTAATTTAGTTAGATTTTATATTGAGCATTTATCTTATAAGAACTGACTGTTGATTTTTCCCTCTGAAAATTCATGGGATGGTGTCTCCATTTGGTTGGCTGCTCTCAAACAAAGAAATGTTTTCACATTGGATAACAGCCATTTCAAACTGATTCTGAAAGAGTAGATTGGTCGTTTGACGACTGACCTCATCAGTTTTACGACCCGGCGAGGTAACTTTAAAAGACAGAAGTTAGATTTGAGTACTCTTGAAAAAAAGACATGAGGAAAAACAGGGTTAACAGTTGAGTCACAGCACAGTGACAGGGGGGCAATGGATCAGCGTTCTCGTCGCGCCCTCCGCCAGTACCCGGGCTCGCCTGGGGAAGCTAATGATCCTACCAGCAGACTAAATTCGAAGAGACGACGCCTCTGTGCCAAGTCAAAGAAGAATCCTAGTCACAGTCCTAAAGCCGAAAGCAAACAGCCCCAAGAGCACTTTGTGGTAGGATCGGCCCTTCGCATATTACAACTAAACGTTGAAGGCCTATCTGCAGCCAAGCGAAGCCTTATCGAAGTCCTCGCCTTCCAACATTCGATTGATGTAATCTGCCTCCAAGAGACTCATATTGGCACAGAGGAAGCTGGCCGCTTCACCATCAAAGGCTTTGACCTCCTGTGCTATGTTCTACATGCTAAACATGGACGTGCCACCTATGTGCGTTCTGACATAGTTGAAGCAAATCACCTGATAACAACACATTTCTCAGACACCATAATCATTGGTGGCTTCCATATTGTCAATGTGTACAAGCCCCCTAATGCCAACTGGGATCTGCAGGTCTTACCCACCCTACCCCACCCTGCCATCTATGTGGGGGACTTTAACAGCCATCACCCTGACTGGGGGTACCCAGCAGTGGACAGTGATGGGAAGGCACTTTCAGACTGGGCATCCAGAAATGACCTCGCTTTGATATACGACCCCAAACAAAGAGGAACCTTCCACTCTGCTAGGTGGAAGAAGGACTATTCTCCTGACCTGTGTTGGGTCAGCTCTTTGAATGGGGAGCCATATCCTACACAGATCCTCATTCTTGATGATTTTCCACACAGCCAACACCGGCCCCTGCTTGTACACATTGGCCTACAACTTCCAGTCATATACAGCCCAAGGAAGATGCGCTGGAACTTCCGCAAAGCCAACTGGAAGAAATTCAGTGAAACTCTGGACCGGAGCGTTGTTACCATCCCACTCCACACCATCACTGTAGATGAAGCATACAACCGCTTCTGCAGCGCAATCTTCAAGGCTGCCCATACTGCAATCCCACGAGGCTACCGACCCCTCTATGTCCCATGTTTGGACGGAGAAAGTGCTGCCCTCCTACAATCCTATCAAACATCAGGGGACCCAGAGATAGCAGACCATCTCATTGAATCGCTAAATACAGCTCGGCGAAAGAAATGGGAGGAGACAGTTGCTGACCGGAGCTTTACCCACTCTAGCAGGAAATGTTGGAGCCTCATCCGTCGCCTAGGAGCTGCACAGAAGCCCCCTAGCCAAAGCCGAGCATCCGTCACACCCAACCAAGTTGCATCCCACCTACTGACTATCGCCAAAGCACCCCAAGACAAAGACACCAAAAGAGCAGTTACAACTGAGCTAAAAAAACACCAAAAAATGCCTGTAGAGGAAACGAACCCTGAACCCTTCGAGGCTGCTGAACTGGAGAAAGTCCTACAGAGCCTGAAATGTGGAAAGGCAGCAGGATACGATAACATCTTCCCAGAATTCATGAAAAATCTTGGCCCCCGAGCCCTAACCTGGTTGACACAATTCTACACAAGGATCACACAAACAAACTCGATCCCAAAGAAATGGCGGACAGCAAAGGTCATTGCCATCCCAAAACCTGGCAAAGACCACAAATTACCAGCAAGCTACCGCCCAATCTCCCTACTCAGCGTTCCTTACAAAATCATGGAGCGCCTAATTCTGCAACGCATTTCCCCAGAGGTAGAGGATATTCTAAGTGTGGATCAAGCAGGTTTCCGCAAGGACCGCAGTACAGGAGAACAAGTACTGGCCCTAACCACCTTCATCGAAAATGGCTTCGAGAGCAGACTGAAGACAGGGGCTGTGTTTCTCGACCTTACAGCCGCCTATGATACGGTCTGGCACAAAGGCCTCCTCCTGAAACTTATAAAGGCGATCCCTGCTTGGGCAACAGAAATTATAAAAACCCTGCTGACCAACCGAAGGTTCAGAGTCCACCTCAGTCAGAAGACAAGTGCATGGAGAATGCAGAAAAACGGACTCCCACAAGGCTCAGTTCTAGCTCCAACTCTGTTCAACCTCTACATAAACGACCTGCCTACTACAAAATCCCGCAAATTCACCTATGCAGACGACATCTGTTTGGCATTCCAAGCACCAGACTTTGAACCACTGGAACGGGTGCTCACGGAAGATCTTGCCAAACTGGACCAGTTCTGCAAAATCTGGCGCCTAAAACCAAGCCCAGCAAAAACCGTCTCCAGTGTATTCCATCTCCACAATGCAAAAGCTGCCAGAGAACTAAACATCCACCTGAGCGGACTCAAGCTTAAGCATGCCCCAAATCCAACTTATCTTGGAGTGACCCTTGATAGGACCTTATCCTTCAAGGAACATCTAAAGGGGACGGCTGCTAAGGTGAAGGTACGAAACAACCTGCTCTGCAAGCTCGCTGGTGCAAAATGGGGGGCGGCAGTCTCCACCCTGCGCACCTCAGCACTGGCCCTTTCATACTCTGTAGCAGAATATTGTGCCCCTGTCTGGTCCAGGTCATCTTACACACACCATGTAGACACCCAGCTCAACACAACCATGAGAACTATAACTGGAACAATCCGCTCAACACCACTCCCCTGGCTCTCTGTACTGTCAAACATAGCCCCTCCACACATCCGGCGAGCAGCATTAACTCAAAGGATGCTCCAAAAAGTTAAAGATTCTCCTCACTTACCAATCCATGCAGATATCTACACTCCACCCACTGCCCGACTTTCATCCAGACGGCCGATTTGGAAAAACCCTCCCCCAGCTGACTTTACCATCCAGACAGCTTGGCAAGAGGAATGGGAGACCAAGGAGGTCCAAAACAAACAGCTGGTGATAAACCCCAACCAACAGGTCCCGGGCACCAACCTCCCAAGGAGACAGTGGTCTACACTCAATCGCTTCAGGACTGGACATGGCCCCTGCTTGGCCAGCCTTTACAGATGGGGCAGTAGCCCTAGCCCACTGTGCGCATGTGGAGAGGAGCAAACAATGGAACACATCATAGAGGCTTGCCCGCTCCAAAGACTGGAAGGAGGATTACCCACCCTCCATACAGCAAACCAGGAGGCAACTGCTTGGCTTAAGGACTTTGCATTCGCTAAATAAATAAATAAACAGCACAGTTAAGAGTTTTGAAAAAGTCAGAGATCAGACAACAGGCAGGAAGATTAACTAGAAATAGAATTAAGAATTAGAAACACAGAAAGAAGAAAGAAAGAGATTTTGAGAAAGATTAGGAACTAAATTCAGATTAAAGAAGCAGAATAGTAATCTAGATCTCAGAAGAAGATTTTATTCCCCCGTTTCAAGGCCCTGTGAAGTTTTATTTTATTCTCTGTATGTTTGTCAAATCTTTTCTTATATTCTGGAAACTGAGGAGAAATCATTTTTCTTTAGAGCTCGTCCCTTTTTAGAGAATCAAATTCTCAAACTTTTTCTTTCACCTCAGAAGCCATTCTTATCCTAGTAAATGTTTTTCTAACACTTTTTTTAATGACTTTTCACGCCATTAAAGTGGACCTTTAATTTGCCTAGTTTAAAGTGAAGAGACTGAGAAGATTTTCCTTCAGTTTTTTTGGTCTATCCCGCTACAAGAGACCCCAAATTTGGATTCTTTTCCCAAGGACTTTTCACGCCGCCCTGAGACAAAACCACCCACGGCTGCAAATGTCTCTTTGAAGGGCCACCCAGCTGAGTTATCGCCCCACGGCTGTGAGTGAGGAAAGCAGCCGCTTCCTCCCGACGTCCGAGCTTCAAAAAAACCCAGCGGTACCGACCAGCGGGATTTGGACCTACGGCCGTGTGTGAGTGAGACTTATTTCTCCTATTTCTGGGTTAAAACGTGATGTCCTAACAATTAAATTACAATTGAATATTGCCCGTATTTCAGGGCTCAATTAGTCTCAGCCACAGGATAGAACTGTAAACTGAATGAAAACTTTCAGTCATTTTTAAGTAACTGCCCTTAAATTTTGTAGATTAATTCAGGAGTCATTTTTAGATAATTAGCTTATGAATTTTCCTCATAAAATTGCAATGTTTTGTTAAAACATTCCAGTCTCATTTACTGTTGAAACCTAAGTCTAGTACTCCTTGGTTCTGCAGAGGTGTAACGCTGGATTTTATGTTCAGGAACTCAATATCAGTTGATGTGATATTTTACGCTGTCATCATCTGAATCTGTTTATTCATCATTTGAACGCCATGTCATGTAACCTGAATGATTTTAATAAATGAGTGAATAAGAGCAGTTGAAGCGTTTTCCTTTCGCATATACAGGTTTCCTAATCACGGCAGGACAAAAACTCACTGAAACTTTGAGACTGATTCATTAAGTAATTTAAGGTACAAAATTAATTAAAATTAAAGTTAATCTTATTGTCCGTTAGGACTGGTGCCCCTTTTACGAGTGCTTTTATTTAATTTAGCGGGTGTAGAAGTGATGGTTCAACTCCGCCCCCTTTCACACCCACTATTAAATAAAATAAATAATTCCTGTACCTTATGACAAATAATTTTATAGGCTCTTCATCCTACATTATTAATGGTGACCCGTTTGTGAGGCCTCTGTAATTGGGAAACTTCTATGCAAAAGGAAAATTCATTGAAATCATAATTTTTTCCTGCAAATATTGATCCACTATTTGGCGAGTCTGTGTGTTTGTTTGAGACTGAGGCCTGCATCTCTCCTCCTGCCTGTGTGTGTCTGCTGTGTTTGTTTACCTAACCCCCGCTGGTGGCTGATAGCTGCAAAGGGGGGGTGAGTGATTCGCCCACTAAAAAGTCAACAGTTTTTGATGCATGCAAAAAAGTTTAAGCAGTATTATTATATGCTGGATTAAGAAACAAAGGCCTAGAGCGACAGAAACGCGAAGAAAACAGTCCTGTCTCTCGCCAGTTTAACATTTCGGCGATTATCCCGAAAGGAGTAATTAAACTGGCCAGTTCTGTAATTTAATTACCCAAGCGTGGTGACGTCAGATTAAGCTGGACGCGGTTTGATCTGGTCACTGAATAAACCGCTGGGGAAAGTAGCGCTAAGCTATACCCGAAATTAAAGGGGTTACATTATTTGTGAAAGTTGGAGATTAAACTCTCATTTTGGAAAGCAAGGCGTGGCGTTGTCGCTGAGACTCGCGCCCGCGTCGTGTCACGTGAACACGCACAGTCGCGCGCGTGACCGAAAGGCGTGCACGAAAAACTGCGCATGAGCAGAGTAAGCGTGCAGACGAGATGGCGATCCGGACCAGTTCGCTCTTCTAAACCCGCATTCTCCAGCCCCGAAACTTGGACAATAACTCATATTCAGACTGAAAACATTTTCAGAGCTGACAGCTTCAAAGCAAGTAAGTTCAATTGGTGATTTTGAACGCAAGTTTCTGTCACAGGAAACTAATCAAATCCGACTAATATGTCCGGCGGGAAAACGAACGCTAAGCTAACAACAGCTACTACTGACCATGACTACACCCCGATGGAAACCTCTGTTAGTAGCGGTCCTGGTAAGAGAAAAAGTTCTCCCGTCACTCCAACTAAGTCCTCTGCTCCGCCACTTTCCAAGATGAAAACCGCCCAAGAGCAATCTTACGACAACTTGGTAGATGCTATCACAAAACTAACCACCAAAGTTGATGATTTTGGAGCGCAGTTAAGGGAGACCACCACAATGGTAGCCAGCATCACCCGTCTTGTTGAAATTAATACTGCTGACATCAAAAATTGCCAGACCAAACTACAGAGCTTTGAGAGAGACATCCCCAAGCTTATACAAGAAAACGAAGAGCTAAAGGAAAGGATTACTGAGCTGGAGAGGTACAAGAGGCGCTGGAACCTTAAAATACACGGGATCAAAGAAAAGGATAACGAAATGATCCGTGAGGAGGTAATCCACATTCTGTCAGAAATTGCACCGCAGTGGGCAACGACCATGGGCACTATTGTTGATAATGTCCACCGCCTGGGAAAATGTGAAAATGGGAGAAACCGCCAGGTTATTCTTCAGTTTGTTATGAGATACCACTGTGAAGAAATTTGGAGGCTGACCAAAAACTCCAAATTCTGCAGAGTAGCCGGGATCCGATTCAAGCAAGATTTCTGTAAAGCCGACAGGGATGCCCGCGCAGCAGCATGGCCACAGATGGAGCAAGCCCGTGCAGCTGGGAAAAACGTCTGGTACAAAGGCCATGTGGGATACATCGATTGGATTGATAGCATTGGTCAATACCTATAAAGTGCCAACGACGAAACAGTTGAAAAAGTCACCCAACACCATTAGGCATTACACACATTTTTTTTTTTTTTTTTTTTTTTTTCCCCCCCGGTTCCGCCGGACCGGCGGCGCCACACGAGTCGGCTGCCTGTTGCAACAGCCTTTTTTTTTAATCTTCCTTCTTCTTTCTACACCTTTCACTCTGTATATATATATCACGGACGCACGGATCGCCCCGGGGGTCTCCCGGGTCGGCGGACGGAGCCACGGTTTGCAGCGGGAGACGCTACAGCGGGGAGGAGCTAGTGCTAGCTAGCACTTGGCCGCCGCCCAGAGCTAATGGGAAACTCGACATACCGGGAGCTGTAGCGAAAACGACGCGGGTGCCGGGCTGGAGTTTAGGAGGCGTGCAAGAAATATAAGACAGAATAATAAAGAGCGATGGCAAGAACCAAGCAGACCGCCCGTAAAATCTACTGGAGGAAGAAGCCCCCCAGGAGACAGCTAGCCACCAGGGCTGCTCGGAGAGGCGCTCCGGCCACCGGCAGAGTGAAGAGGCCTCGCCGCCACAGGCCCGTGGCTCTGAGAGAGATCCGTCGCTGCCAGAAATCCACGGAGCTGCTCATCCGTAAGCTGCCCGTCCAGCGCCTGGTGAGGGAGATCGCTCAGGACTTCAAGACCGTCCCGCGTTTCCTGAGCTTCGCCGTCATGGCTCTGCAGGAGACCAGCGAGGCCCACCTGGTGGTCTCTTCTTTGCTAAGGGGGTCACCATCATGCCCAAAGACTTCCAGCTGGCCCGCTGCATCCGCGGAGAGAGAGCTTAGACTTTCTGCTGCACATTCACCAACCAACCATAATGCTCTGCACTGTGTGTCTATATATATATATTTATAGTAATATGGACATATGTTTAGTAGATGTTGTTTTTTCTTGCCTTCTGATTATTGCTCTGAGTGTTGCTATCCCTGTGCTGTTGCAATCCTGGAATTTCCCCATTGTGGGACTAATAAAGGCTTATCTTATCTTATCTTATCTTTTATTACAACCTTTTCTTTTGCATCACTTAATGCTAGGGGTTTACGAGACTCTATAAAAAGAAAGGCTACATTTCTATTCCTTAAAAATGAAAAAGCACATTGTTATCTTATTCAGGAGACTCACAGCAACAATACAGATGAAAAAATGTGGACAAATCAATGGGGAGAAAAAATATACTATAGTCATGGCACAAATAGATCAGCAGGGGTCGCCATACTCCTAAATAACTTTTCTGGGAAAGTAGTTGCAACCAAAAGAGATGACACAGGACACTGGATTATTTGCGTTTTTGAAATACACAAACAATTCTTGATTCTTGTTAACATTTATGGATTTATTAACCACAGTCAGAACAAACAATTAATTACAGACGTGACTAACATATTGAAGGAATTATCCCAAATATATATCAATCCTGTTTTTGTGTTGGGTGGCGACTACAATATGGTTATGGATGAATGGCTTGATAGGCAACCTTCAAGATTTCCTAATCATCAGTATAATACCACTTTACTAGACTTCTGTAACACATTTCAGCTTAGTGACATATGGCGTGCGTTAAATCCAGATACTCAAACCTTTACTTGGTTTAAACCTGATGGCACCATTAAATCGCGATTAGACTACTGGCTTATTTCTGAATTCCAACCTAATATAGACATAAATACCTCAATTTCTGCAGCTCCGCTTACAGATCATTGTATGATCAAGTTAACCATAACTCCCACTAGTGCAGTCAGAAGAAATAAAGGCTACTGGAAATTTAATTCAAATCTTCTAAAACATGACCCTTTCTGTCAGGATGTTAAAAGGACAATCGACAGTATAACTAAAGATACATTATTGTCAACTTACAGGGAGAAATGGGAATTTCTTAAATTTAAAATCCGTCAGATTTCCATTTCATACAGCAAAGTCATAAGCCGAGCCAATAAACAAAAAGAAATGGATATTGTAAAAGAGATCCATTTAATATGCAACAAACATTCCTTATGTGAAGAGGACAAACAAAAACTGATTTTATTGCACTCTTCCCTAGATAACATCTATATTAATAAAGCCAAAGGAGCATATATTAGGTCAAGAGCGAAATGGATAGAGGAGGGAGAGAGAAGCTCAGCATACTTCTGTAGGCTTGAGAAAAGAAGACAAGAACGAAATGCCATTAAGTCTCTTATAATTGATGGTAAAGAATGTACTGATTCTGTGAGGATCTCTAAAGAAATATTTAAATTTTACAGTGAATTATACTCCTCCTCTTACTCACATACTAATGCAGAGGGTTTCTTTGAATCCATTTCAGGACGGATACCGAAAATTGATGAATATTTTAGAAAATCATGTGACGCAGAGATCCAAATGGAGGAAGTTGAGAAAGCTTTAAAATCCTTAGCTCTAGACAAATCACCTGGCTCAGACGGCTTGACAGCCAATTTTTACAGGCACTTCTGGATTAACCTAAAAGACTTATTTTTTAATATGTTAAAGGAAATCCGTGCTACATCAGTTTTACCAAATACTATGAAACAAGGAGTCATCACATTAATTCCCAAACCTGGCAAGGACCCAAAATTGATTGATAATCTCAGACCAATTACTTTACTTAATAATGATTACAAAATTTTAACACATATTTATGCCAACAGACTCAAAACTGGCATCACTGATCTTATCTCAGAGACACAATCAGGTTTTATTAAAGGCCGCTCAATACACAACAATATACGCCTGGTATTGGACTTACTTGACTATAGGGACCTAATTGACGAGGGGTTTATTTTATTTTTGGATTTTTTTAAAGCTTTTGATATGATTGAACACAAATTTATGTTTAGGACCTTAGAGCTTTTTGGTTTTGGGGAGCACTTTTTAGACTTTATAAAACTAATTTACACGGATACCAACAGCTCAGTTCTATTACCACATGGTACCTCCCCTAGATTTTCAATAGGCAAAGGAATAAAACAAGGCTGCCCGATTTCGCCTCTGTTGTTCATTGCAGCAGCTGAAATGCTCTCAATTTTTATAAAAAACTCTGACTTTGATAAATTAACAGTATTTGGAAAACAACTAACAATCAGCCAACTGGCTGACGACACAGCCATATTCATGCACAACTCTGATCAAGTCCCTAAAATTCTTAATTATATAGATGTTTTCTCTAAAGCCTCTGGGCTTAAACTGAATCTAGGTAAATGTGAATTATTACCTATTCATGATTGCAGTCTATCAGCCATTCATACCATTCCCGTCAAACAAACAGTGAAATATTTGGGCATGCATATCACTAAAGATGTTGATCAATTAGTCAAGCTCAATATATGGAATTGCTTGGAGAAATCAAAAACTTATCTCAACTCCTGGTCTCAAAGAGATATTTCCATCATAGGAAGAACATTTCTGACAAAAATGGAATGCATCTCCCGATTTATTTATCCAGCCCATTCATTACCAATGCCCAAAGATGCCGTTAAAGCCATCAACCAAACCATTTTCAATTATATCTGGAAAGGGAAAACACATTATATTAAAAAAGGTACCATGATTCAAGAATATGAGGAAGGTGGTGTTAAAGCAATAGACTTTGAATGCATTAATGGCACCATCAAAATTAACTGGCTGAGACAATTTATTAAACAACCCAAACATTTCTGGTTTCATATTCCCAATGAAATTTTTGCTAAATTTGGGGGCATTGAATTCCTGCTCAGATGTGACTATGACCTAAAAAAGCTCCCCTATAAACTCTCCTCATTTCATCAACAGGTCTTACTATATTGGAGATTGATTTATAAACATAATTTTAGCCCTCATATGACCCCTCTGTGGAATTGTAGATATGTACTATATAAATACAAATCAATATTCCTACAAAACTGGCAAAATAAGGGCATTTGGTCTGTACTACACTTATTAGACGGCACAGGGAATATTTTAACTTTTGAGAACTTCTGTGCTAAATATAACATAAATGATAAACGAGAATATAACCAAGTAATGGAGGCAATACCTCAGACAGTTATACTAATGGCCTCAACTTTAAATAGATTTGGCTCTTGCCCAAACCTCCCTTTGCTTTTGGTGAATGGTTTCCGCCTAGATGACTCAAAATTAAACAATTTAACGATTAGGAAAATATTTAATAAAGAAATCTTCCCAGCAACAGTTTCTAGAGCTGCTATTCTTAATTTTTTCTCCAAAAAAGAAGCTCAAATTCTAAGATCTAAATTCTTTAAATTTCCTATTTCACCGAAAGCAAAAGAGATCCACTATAAAGTTTTAAATGGAATTTATCCTTCTGCTGAGTTTCTAAGTAAACGCTTTGGCTTTGAGAACAATAACTGTTCCTTTTGTAATGAACATATAGAAAGTACAGATCACATTTTTTTTTACTGTATGTACACCATTGCGTTTTGGGATGATTTTCATCACTGGTTATCTAAACATGTACCAACCCCTGTTTTTAACTGTCAGAATATTTTGTATGGCTTTATTATTAAGAACTCATTGCATGATATGTCTATTAACACCCTCGTAATCTTGGGAAAATTTTATGTACACAAAAATAGATTTTTAAAATGCAAGCCAAATTTTAATGTATTTCATAAAGAACTCTGCCTTTTTTTCTCATCACTGAAACACATGAAGAAGCGGAATGCTGTGAAACTCCACTGTTTGGTCGATGATTGGAAACTCATGGAAAACCCCTAGAACTCTGGACACTCTGGACTGAAAAGAACCCCCCGTTTCTCTTTTTGTCTACTTTTATTATGCTTTTAGTTACTTTATCTTATTATTATTTACTATTCTTATTACTTTATCTTATCCTTCTTACCTCTTGTAAGACTGTTAAAAAAAGTTAAAAAAAAAAAAAAAAAAAAAAAAAGTAAGCGTGCAGACGCCATCTTGAAGGCGCTAAGAGGGAGTCACCATAGCCGCCATTTTGAGTGAGACCGATAGACCCGCCCAGAGCGACGTCACCAGTGTCTCCTCCCCCTGGGAGGGCAGAGACAACTGCCTCCATCGTGTGGTCAACTATCGGAGTTGCATTTCTTGCATGAATGCACACTCGGATTAAAGCAGAGCAAATCTATTAAGCTGATTTATAATCAAACAGAGCTTCCAAATTGACTTTAAATCAATCCGAATTATCCGGAACAATATAAATTTAAACCCAATTCAAAGTTTTATCCCAAGAACCAAAAGGAAAAGGAAACTTGTGTGTTTGAAGTTTGTTCTCATTGGTGGAAGAGCTTTTGACTGCATACATACACACTGAAAGAACATAGAAGCATAGACTTTGTATTTACTCACATATGTTAACCACATATTTTAATCTTTTTAGTTAAAAGCATATATTCACACATCTTATGCTAAAAGTCTGCAAACTTTTGAAGCTATATATATGTGTTTTGTTTTAAAGATCACTTTGTGCAATTTCTTTCACAGGAAGCCATTCAACTTAGGGACTCAAATAAATGACAATGTTCATTTAAACTCAAGTTAATGTTACTCCTGTGCATGTTGGTAAAGAATTTAGTGATTTACTAAATATTTAACCAAAATTCTCCAAAATTAGGAAACCACATCCAGCAATTAACACTTGAAAGCTTTAGCTTATTTACAGTCAGTGTTGCTTTTGATTCATGTTTCCGCCCCAGGAGAAGGGAACCATTTAACCAACTCACTATTTCTCACCAGGATTTGAAAGAAGTCAAAAGTGAAAACTTTGACTAGTCTGTAAAATATTTTTAATATTTTTCTCCTCTTTTAAATAATCATTAACTTTAATCCTAAGGAAGCCTTAGTGACAATACGCAAAGACAATTCATTTGTTTCCTAACTTGTAAATATTAAAACATTGAAAGGCTTTAAATGAAGATAAGCTTTAACAAACAGAACAAAGCCAGTTCTAACTTTAAAACAAAGTGAAGACTTATACTGTAACCCTAAAGCCTTAAAGCATTTAACCTTTTCTATTTTTGCTGCTTTCTTTTTCTTTTGTAAATAAAATCATTACTTTCAAGTGAGATTCAACAAAAAATTCACAACCTAGTTGAGGACTATTCCAAAACTACACTTTGATAACTGAACTGAAAGAAGTCAATCAACACAAAAATTTTTTTTTTTGCTTTTGTCTTGTGAAATACAAATCAAAATACAGTGTCAACAAATAAACTAACACCTATTCCACATTTCTAAAGAATTCCAAAATATTTGCTTTCCTTCTTACAAGCCTGGAAGTTGAAACAAACTCCAAAAAGAAGCTTGTAATTACCCTCACTGTAAAACGACTCTCAAGGTTAACTCTTGACACACAACTTTAGCTATAATCAACGAATTGATTTCAAGCTAAGCGTTACACAAACGGTCAAACATGTCGAATCCACTTGACGAATTAAATGACCTTCAAGCAATATTGGAAGAGTTGGCTTCCGACCTTATACCCGGTTTCTCCAAACAAGTTCGGGATACTCTACCAAAAGATTTGAAGCAAATCACGGAAAAACTTTCGGATGAATGCGAAGCTAACCCACCGAAAGCAAAGGAAATCCCCGGTGTGTTAGGAAAGTTTGCACTAGCATTAGTTGCAAGGCTAAAACAAGCCGAAACCCAAGTACTCTACGCCGAAAAGGAACTGGTGAAACGACAAACAACCATCCTTTCTCTTCAGGAAGAGAACAAATCCCTTGTGAAAAAGCAGGAACAAGCTCGCATAGAGAAAGAAGACACCCAAGCTACGCTCGATCAGACGTTGCTAGATCTGGAACAAGCAGAGGAAGAAAAGCAACGACTAGAAGACAACAATACCTCACTTCAGCAAGAAAACGAGGAATTGAGAACCGCCCTGCTTTACAAAGAGAATCGACTCAAGGAAGTTGAAGGTCAATTGGACGAAAC